>CM062819.1:533658452-534858452 GCA_031772625.1 Pinus tabuliformis
AAACCCAAGGTTGAAGACAACAAGGACCTCTACTATTGAAGAATATAGCGAATATTAGTTTCCAAGCAAGTTTGTTTTTCTTTTCTTATTAGATTTGGCAATTAGATAAATAGCTACAATCATATTTGAAATATAGAAGACTTTTGGATTTGCAAATTGTGAAGTCATGAAGATCTAGTTTAAGAGGAAGCATATAGTTTTGAAGAGATAGAGTCATCGAAGTTGACTACACAGTACTCTAGAAAAGGCATACAGTTGCAGTGAAGATTTAGAAGCAACCATCATCTCTTTTAGCAGCAAGGACTACAAGTTGACAATAGAAGCAAAACAATAGCAAAGTCAAGGTCAATGTGCAACATTTCTCCAACATGATATTTGGTTTCAAGTACCAGTGAAGATAAGTTGACTTCATACAATAAGTCAAGTAATATTACCAGTACAAGGCATTTAAGAAGCATATTAGATAGATGGAAGAACTAGAAGGACAAAGCAAAAGTATTCTACAAGAAGAAGCAAACAATTCATATGGCAGTATGAAAGCAAGCTTTAAAAGAGGTATCTATCAACCAAAGGAAGAAATTCACTTACTTCAGAAGGTTACTCTTATCATAAAGGAGTCTCATGTTCATAGAAGACCTTGCAATCAGATATCTAAAAAGGACTCATGGATTAGAGACATTATCTTCAGAGGGAGTTGGAGGTAGAACACAATACATGCTGATAAGATATATTACTTCTAGATAATTGGGTAGAAATTCAAAAGATGCTTATTATCAAGATTCTCCTAGTAGGTTGGTTGACAGTTTACAGATATATGGCTATATCACTAAAAAGCCTTGATCCAAGAGCTGATTGGTTTGAACTTTGAACACATTATTGGTAGAATTAATGTTGATACTATTGTTGGTCGTTATTCAATGTAATATCTTGGAAGAATGTGAAGCTAGATAATGCGAAGGAAGTAATATCGACTTCAAAGGGAGCTAGAAGCATAATTTGACATGGAGAATCTTACAACTTGGGATTTGTGGTTACAATATTTGAATTGGAAGTACTGATAATAAGGAGAAATACTTCTGATGATTATAGATCTGGTATGGTTTCTTGGAAAAATATGTAGCAAAATTATGTACACTATAGAGGCAGAAGATGTAGTAGTTGGTACAAGCAGTTATGAGACAATTTGTTGGACTATTTGATGACATGTTGGATTCGATATTAATCAAGGCTACATGAAGATTGACAAAGAACCAGGAAGGTTGAAGCACTCTATGATTCGTGACATGATGCAAGATGAAGTCGTGAAGCAACAGTATGTCTCCACTAACAAAGCATGTAGTTGATGTTCCTTTTTATGAAAAAGGATGGGTATTTTTGAGACAAGCTTAGGCTTGTGGATGTCTCCTCCCTGGTTGAGAGGGAGTGAGGATCTCCTCCTTAGTTGAGAGGGAGTGAGGGTGGACACTGTATTCTCCATGTGTCACATACTATGGCCAGGACTAACAAAACCATAAGCCTAGTGCATGAACATTGGTAGGGAGAATGGTGGATTGGATAAGCATCTAGGACTGATATTCTTTGAAGATCTATACTGTGACCAAGACTAACCACCGTAAGTCAAGTACATTGATCTAAGATAAGAATAGTCCTGAGGACCAACATTTCCTGGTGTCAAGTATTGTGATAGTGGATTAGGAAATGGTCTTGTGAGGACATACTTAGTGAACCTTCGGGTGGGGTATGTGCCTTGAGAGGCAGTGGTGTCCAAATTTATGCCTCCTAGCATTGTGCTCTGATCTAGTGGAGAGATAGAGTGTATTTGCCTAGGCCTTGATGTTTTGACAATGTTGGCTATGATGATGTAAATCATCATTGATGCTTATCAATCCAGATCCTTTCTTATATGAATATTTCAACTTGAGAGTATCTTGTTGTGTCATTATGAATACCTCCCTAGTTAAGAGGGAGTGTTGAAAATGTAACTAGTGTCGGTCTTCATAATGTAATAAAATGTAATTTTTATCATTGACATATTTATTATATTCATTATTATTATTTTATTTTGGTCAAAGCATGTTCTTCATGCTTATAGAGTCAAAAAGAGAAAAATAAATTATTTTGAGTCAAAAGAAATGTATTTGAGTCAAGTCCCATTTGGACTTTTAAAAGAAAAAGAATTTTTATTTTGAGTCAAAGAGTCAACACAAGACCAAGTCGGCCCTCCTTGGACAAGTTGGCCTAAGAGGCAGTTATTCGACCCTCTTGGACAAGTATATATATGAGTCAACTCGACCTCTTAGAGACACACATTCACTCATCACATCGTTCATCGATTTCTATGCTAAGACAAGAAGATGAGGTAGCCGATGTCAAAGGAGAGAGAGAAAAGTCGAAGGAGAGAGAAAAGACAAGGCTTTTGCCCTAGTTCTACTCACACATGCAAAATTTTTGCGATGTTCTGAGGCTACTACAAGATTGAAATTTAGCCTCCACTGCAGGTCCGAAGTTTCTGTGATTTGACCAGATTTCAAAGGGTTTGATCAGTGTTGACTTTCGTTGACCTTGACTTGATTGAAGGAGACTTGGAGGAGGGTTGACTTTGGTTCTTTATGGCAATTTTGGTCTTGGTCTTGGGTCTTGGATAACTCAGTTTGATCTGATTCTATAGGAGAATGATCGTTGGGTTTTCCCCGATGTGGGGTTTTTCCCTAACTTGGAGCCTAATTTCTAGTGTTCTTTGTCTCTTTGTGATCTTTATGTCTTCGCACATTTGTATAATTACTTGATGAAGAACTTAATATAAACATTAAGAAGCCAATAGACATTCACAAATAATTATCAAGTTAAGAGAGATCAATCATTATCTTCTAGCACTTGGTTTCTCAACAACCTGAGCCACGTGTACTGCAAATAAAATTGCTCTCTCTTCGTGATGACTCACTCACACAACTTGTGCTCTTCGTCTTGTGTCTTCACCTCCTCACTAGGCTCCCTTTATAATCTTCATTGAGTCCAAATCCCTAACCCCAATCTCCCTTCTAGAACCATCTTGAAAATCAACGTTGAGATTATTTCTAAGTCACTTAAATAATTAAATTATTTATCCTTAGAAAATAACTCAATAGTCCACAATAATTAATTTACTTTAATTATTGTACTTTTCCTAAGTCTTAGGAAAGAAGACATAAATCACTAGAAGAGGCAAATAATGTCTTCCACATGCTAAGACACCAAGCTGATGTAGAAGACCTTTCAAAGCTACTCACATCAACACTCCCTCCTAGCAAGGAAGGGATTCTCCACCACCCCCAACTTATCTCAGTACTTCACAAACTTTCCCTTCACTAGAGGCTTCATGAGAACATCCACCATCTGCTCCTATGTAGAAGTCTACTACGATCTCACAACACCCTTCTGGATCCTGTCTCTGATGAAGTGATATCTAATCTCAATATGCTTGGACCGATCATGAAATATAGTATTCTCATAGAGCTTAATGCAACTCTGATTATCACAGTGGATCACGGTTGGTCCTATTACTACTCAAACTAGTAGGGGTCCTAAAAGGGGATATTTGAAGGGCTATCACTAGGTCAAGGGCAGCGATGGAGCAACAACCCACTATCACCTCGGCTAAGGCTCCCTACTCTTTACAAACTTTCACTGATGGGAGGAGATCCATTATAATAAGGATCACATAATTGAATGGATCAATGATAGGATGAGAGGTGATCCTAAAAGCCTATTCACAAGAGAGGCTCAGATATAAGGCTTGCTTGCATTGAAAGCAAGATGAAAGGCTCTCTAGGAAGGGCTTAAGGGAATTCTAGGGGCTAGGGTTTGAGTATATGACTTGTCAAGAAGATTCTTAGCTCCTAAAATCCTTGTAAGAAACTTGGCTTCCAAGTGGTCTTTGTGAAATTGGCTTCAATAAGTTGTGGGACCACACGGGACCAAGCAGACCCGAGGTTAGGTCAAGGGAATGGGGTTGAGCAACCAATGATGTGTTTGACCTAATCAGGGAGGAGAAGGGGATCAAGGAAGGAATTTTCAATGAAAGGTAATGCAATGATCCCAGTGAGGTTTCTAGCCAAGGGAAACCTAGGGCAAGGAATAGTCCCCGAGCTAGGGTTTGCATATCTTGAGATCCCACCGTCGAATTTGCTTGAAATTTGGAGGGCCTCTAGAGAAAACTCCAACACAGTTGTGGACCAAAAATCGAAGTATTTGGATGGCTAGATTGTGAGATAAGTGATGCCCTAGGTGACCTAATGGGCTAGGCCTAGAAAAGAAGAGGGAGGAGAAGAAATAAGGTTTAAAGTGACCACCTTGTGGACTAGTGCCTAATCCTTTGGGAGATTTGGAGTCAAGAGTAATTATGACTATGGACATTGAATTTTCTATCTCAAGGAGGCCTCAAAGACAACTTCACAGAGCATTGGGGCAGCAACTTCAAGAACTTTATACTTCGTTTTGCAAAATTGATTGCTTATCAAGATGAATTTCAATGAAAAAGCATCTCTAGGAACATCCATTCATAATACAGGCCCATACTTGAAGCATCACTATCTAGAAACCGAATTTCCACAACTTCGCATAAATGGATGTAGTAAATTAGCCCTAGTATAACGAAATCCCAGCAACAATGTATGTGACAAAAAATAGAAAAGAAAATAGCATTATATTGCACTTACATGTATTAAGAGCAGTGTTTTACGAAACGGCCGTACCGAAACGGAAACGGCCGTTTCGTTCCGTTTCATTAAAAAAAATTCTGACCCCCTTTGACCGGGCTCGGCTGGCCGAGTCAGCTATGACTCGCCGAGTCAGCCAATGACTCGGCCGGGTCATAGCTGACCGGTCAACCCGGCCGGGTCCTGTCAAAAAACGGCCGTTTCGTTCAAGTTTCCATATGATCTAGGCTGGTAACTGGTTATATCATTCTGAAGTTATTATATTAGAAACATAATTTTCAACAGGGGTCCTACAGTCGTTACTTTGTGCTAGAGCTTTGGCACTAACTTTTGTGGTCCATTGCGGGAACCATTGTGTTTGCTACTTCATCGACAGAGTTATTGTTTTTTATCAGAGTTGGACGTGGATCAATTGATCCGTCTTTGGCTCTAGTCAAAGCCAAAAATTGCTACGCCTTATGTTTGGTGGTCAGCAGGCCAATGAAGGCTAATGCAGGCCAGATAGGTTAATGGGATGGTGAAAAAGGGCAGAATCAGATATTATTTGCATCCAGAGAATGTCAAGCATTAAATTCTAGCCAAACTCCTGACGAGGTGCTCAGCACAACTATGGTATTTCCACCAATATGATATACAGCTAAAATTTGAAGCATTGCAAAGTAGATTTCATGAATCAGTACAGTGAATATGAGAAAGCTAACTAGTTAGAAATGTTATATTTCTATTAGCTGACATATGCCATAAATCTACATATGCCATAAAGCCTACATATGCCATAAATTTTTTTGGTCCAGCATTGACAACCAAAAGTTTATAAAGAATGCTCAAATAAAGGGTCCATGTAAAAAGTGATGAAAAATAATATACATCATTGTGCACTATGGAAGAATGATCAAGAAGAAAGTGAAATCCTACAATCGTGGGAGCATCCCCTTACTAGGGGAATGGATGGCAGGGAAGTTGGGAAGAGTTAGTCTTGGAGATGATCCATGGATAAGCTGTTTTCAACACTACATACTCTTGAAACCCTTGAAATTATTTCTAAACAAACAAGGATTGCATCATTTAGAAGATATGGAAACTTGAATGAAAATCTTTAAAATTATGTTTAAAATATTTAAAATTATGTTTTTTTATAAAAAAAAAATTATTTAATGTATTTTTTTACAACGACCGAGTCATTGAAATCGAGCCGCCGCCGAGTCATTGCCGTTTCCGAGTCCGAGTCCGAGTCGATCCTCGGCCGAGTCCGAATCCGAGTCCGTTTTGTAAAAACACTGATTAAGAGTATATCCAACCATCAAGAATTTGCCAATCAAGAAGCTCTAAGACAAGAGAAAATAATCCAAACATCAAAATTTATTGCATGCTCCAAAAATTCATCCTCCAAGAAGGATAGCGAAATTCTCAAGAGAGATACAAGTCCAATCCAAGTGATGATGCTAAAATGAATTCACATCACTTGTATTTATACTCTTCTAATGAGTTCGATTTAGCCTCTAAATAAAATAATGTGCAAAATAACTAACTTTTGGTGACAAGCCCACCAAACTAGCTTATAAACAAAAGAATAAGCCTCTCAAGAGATCGAATGATCAGTAGTACATGTCGTTGGGCTTTCTAAGAGACCTGATGAAGTCCATAGGTGCCATAATGATAAATAGGACTCCCAAAAGTAGTGGACAAGGGTTGGCCCTTGTTCTCCAAATAATAAACCTGTGGTGCTCCCAATGGGTGTGGGGCACACAGGTGTCCTCATGGGTCTCCAAGTAGATTGAAGATACATGTAGACCATCTGCAAGGCCTTGGATGATGATAATTGATGCCACAACATCATACAGGTCCTAGGTCATCTGCCAAGTGCATGATACAACTGTGGAGTTGGCTGGACATGGTGAACTAGGTGCAACTTCTTCGTCCAATAGATGAAACTCGGCAATCCCTGAACATCTTTGGGGATCCATGGACTGTTGTCTATTGCTGAGGAGGCCCATGGCTCCTAGACAACACCCTACATGTGCCAATGTAGCCATCTGGAGAGTTAGGACCCCATATAGGGAGACCAAACCCAAGTGGAGACCACCTGCAATCCTACATAAAATCCAATGCGTCCCCTAGCCTTCCAGTACAATAAGTCATCAAAGAAATTCAGTAAAAGAGCTTACAAACCATGGACAATAGGTGGGGACTTCATATTGGCATGCCCTTCCATAGTTGGCTTTGGCATGTGCTAATGTCTCCAAGCTCCAAATGGGGTTAACCAAGTCCTATTAGGTGGTTTCCACTTCTAAAGGGGATAGTATGTCCAAGGTACATCCTTTAAAGTGTGGTGGCATGTGATTAAAGGATGAATGGAGTAGTGAATGAAAGGGGTAGCCCTGGGTCACATGTTGGGTTCATAGTATTCAAAACTGGCCCAGCTAACAAGTTATCGGTCTAACTGGCTAGTTAGTAGGCCCACCGGTTGGAACCGGTCAAAAAAACTGGTCAGACACCCTGTTTGGCCAAAAATTGGAGCTAACCGGTCCTAACTGGCCTGTTTAGGACGGAACCGGCCAATTTATGGTCAAACCGGTCGGTTTTGTCCTAAACCGACCGATTTATTGCCAGGGCAAGTATGACCCCCACAAAATGCATTTTTGTGAGTTTTGAAGCTGTTTTGAGGGAAATTGTGGTTGTTTTCCTCCAAAAATTGTCCCTCCAAGAAAACATCCTACTTAAATTTTTAACATTACCATGAAATGACTCAGGATGTTTGAGAGTGGTTTCGACCTCATTGGATTTCATATGGAGAAACTAGAATTTTAGATTTCATTCAAAGTTGAGCAGACTTAATGGTTTTCAGGATTTCATGGTTTGGTGGTAAACAATAAATGCAATCGGAGCTCCAAATGATGAGCAAAACCCCTGATCTAAATCCCATTGTGTTGGACAATATTGATCCAATATCAGAATGGGTGGAGGAGACTGAAGAACCTGTGTTTGAGGCTGATTTTGATATTGACATGGCTTTAGTGGGGATTGAAGCAATTATGTGGTGGCATCAGAACCAGGATCAGTACAGCAACAAGGAAAGGCAAAGAACCAATGGAAGGAACTAGTCATGCAGGTCGACAAACTCGTGCTTCCATTAGGTCCACTTCTATTGTTATTGGTGGCTTGATACTGAGGTTGCAGATCAGGCTGAGGCATCCTCAGACTCTGAACCAGATGATGTCTATGTATCTCCTGATGATGATCTTGTGGCTAGTACTGGTGATGAACTTGATGATTGATCATGTGTACTAGACTTGTAGTAGGCCAATGGCCTCATAGCTTGCAACATTGTTTTGGACTTTATAGGCCATTTAGAGCCTCACTGCTTATGTATTTTGCTATTTTGTCGATGTATTGCACTTGATGCCATTTTGATATATTCACCTTTACATGGTATATAAATGAGCAAACTTTGCATATTTTGTCTCTATTGGCTTGGAATCATGGTTTTAAATCTTAAAAATAGTTTTGTTTCATTAAAAATTAATTATTTAATGTATTTTTCTAAAATTGGTTCGTTTAGACCAAACCAGTGCCAGTTAGATCGGTTTTGGTCGGTAAACCGGTTCATTAAGTGGACCGGTCCGGTCACCGTTCCAGTTTTAAAAACTATGGTTGGGTTACAAGGGTAGCTAATACAAGGGAAGCCCACACTTGGGTATATAATTTATAGGAGGGAGCAATCATGGTACATGAGGTGCCACGACCTGATTTTTCCACCCTTCTTTATATGTCTTTTATGATTTTCTTAATTGATTGCTCGGGCTCAAGAGGTAAGAGCATGATGTGTGAGATATAGGAGTGGTTACTCACTTAAGGTAGGGTGGTTCATTGCCACCAGGGATTGGACAATCATGGGTTCCTAAATGATAAAGGAGGTTCATCTAGGGCCTGTAGGAACCAGGGTGATGGCCATGATGGTGGGGTAGAGCTCATGTATTGGATATTGCCCACATGCTAAATGTGTTTGTCTCGACCATCTTTTGCATTTTGTAATACATTTTCCTGTTGAATGTGGCCAATTATGCTTTTACTTTTCTTTTTACTTGCATCAACATCTGAGGCATCATTCCAGGCCCGACCCAATGTGTGGTCAAGGGGAAGGGGAAGGGTAACCTTATGTGGACCCAGTGGAGGAATGTGGACATAGGTGGGAGAAATGACGAATGGGGTTATAGCGAGTGGAAGGGGAGTAATATATATGGATGAGGGAGTGGGACCACGCAACCAAAATCAGGGTTTCGCACGTAGTACCATCCCTAAAGGCCAAGGGTCAGTAAAAGAGAGCATCCAAAAGAGGTCTAAGGTACAAGAGCACAAAAGTATCCCACTCTTTCTGCTGAATCCCCCCATTAATCCATGCCCAGAAGTGTCCATAATAAGCAAACTACAATACTCAATTACCGAATGACAAGGTCAACCTTTAGGTTCGGGAGGCCCACCTTCAAACATACGATCATAACAGATCGGTGAAGGACCACATGACTGGCTCAGGTAGCGGAGAAATGGCACAACGAGCTAGTTGCTGGCTGCAAGGGGTTGTTGGTTGATGGTTGAGGACCATCTTGGAGAAAAAATTTCTCCTAGGGATATCACCCACAAAATGGTGCGTAACAGGCCCCATTTTTAGATCAAATACTCCCGCAAGCATCTTGCAAAGCCAAGCTGCCTCACAACTGGCCATACTCACTTCCATGTACTCTACCTCTGCTAAACTGAGTGCCATTGATTGTTGCTTCCTGTTGAACCATGAGATCATGATTGATCCCAAGCTGAAACAACATCTAATGTGGACTTTCTTTCTACCACACTCCCTACTGAATCAGAATTTGTGTACCCTTGTATCCATTCCTCCAACTCTGACATATCTTAGTCCAATGTGTATTGACCCTCACAAGTATCTTAGCACATGCTGCCACCTAATGAACTTGTCTCGGCTCCATCGTGAACTGGCTAAGTGTGTTCACAACATAACATATATCTGGCCTAGCATTGACCATATACATCAAAAAACATATCAACTGCCTATACAGTGTGGGATCCACTAATTCACCTTCAGAAGCACTCATCTTCTTCAAGTTAGTGATCATAGGTGTCGACACAGACTTGCAATCCTCCATCCTGAATATCCTCAAGATCTACACTACATACTTGCCCTGCCTAGTGAAAATATCTCATGGTTGTTGCCACACCTCAAATCCCAAAAAGTAGTGCATCGAGCCAATGTCCTTATTCAACATTTTATTAATATTATTAATAGTTTATTCATATTAGTTCTCTTATATTTCATTTATCTTTTAATTAAAAGTAAGATGTTTTTAGTTATTAGGTTATATTTCTTAGTTTAAGTTATAAAAATTTTATGCCTTACTTGGCTTTATTAAACATAAATGAAAGAATTATAAAATAAAAATTAATTAATTGATTAATTGATAAACAGTTAGGTCTAATCCCTATTTATCCCATTTTACCTTTAGTAGATAAATATAAATAAATAAATTTAATAATCAAATTAACTAATTAATTATAAATAGTTGTATTTTTATCCCAGTTTTTTCATAATTCTTCCTATTACAGAATTAACATAAATTTATATATTTTATTTAGTTTTAAGTTAAGAAAATACTACATATATATAAATAAACTTAGGAAACAAGTCAAATATTTAACTAACTAATTAGGTTATCTAATTAATAAACATTGATTAATTTTTTCTTAATATTTCCTATCATAATTCCTATAATAATACAAGTCTTTATATAGTTTATGTAGTTTTAAAATAATAAAGAGTATATTAATTTATTAGGTTTCAGTTTTTAGTTTAAGTTCATTCTAGTTAAATACAAGCAAATATATTTAGTTACAAATGGAAATAAAGTTATCTAACAAACAAACTAATTAATTAATTAATTAACTAATTAATTTCCTTTCCCTATCTCTTGGTCCAGTCAAGTATAGTTGTTGCTCAGTCTCTATCTCTTGGTCCAGTCAAGTATAGTTGTTGCCCAGTCTTGTGTAGCCGTTTCCTTGGTCAAATGTAGTTGTTTCTTTCTAGCTGTTGAATGATCTGTTTTCTCTGTTTAACTTGTAGCCATGATCTGGTTCTTCATTTTGTCCTGATGATGAACCACACTTGTTGGTTTGAAACGCATTGACAAATGAATTTTGATGTGATTTTCGCCGAAAACACTTCTCAATAAAGTTGAAGCTTATGCATGTGAGAGATTTAAAATCAAGAAAGATTGCATGTGGATTGGAATGAATTAATTCTTAAGTATGAAGTTAAGTGTTTAGAAGTTAAGAAAACTAGAAGCAAAAAAAAATTAGTCAAACCATAAAAATTCCCTCCTCAAATGAGGAAGGGGGATGCCATGGGAAAAATCCCAAGCTCCCTCAAAACTGAAATTTTATTTTATTAGTGCTTGAGATGGATTAAAATGTTTTTAAAGGGCTACCCACAATATGAGAGATCTTTATAAACTGCAGAAATTTAACAAGCCTAGATTCTCTCTCATAAAATATACAACAACAAGCTACAAGGCTCAATAAGGCCCTTCAAAAAGATAGTTGCAAGGCTCAATAAGGCCCATGGCGTAAGTGAACTTTCTCCTTCCCCTGAAATGCTTACGGCCTCCCTTGAGTGCTCACGATTCCCCTTGAAAAATCTATCATTGAAATGGGTGAGGGGGTCCTGCATGCACACAAGTAGTTTCTCAATGTCTCTCCTCAAAGCTCTTTGTTGTCCAATGCTTCAAGCTTATGGGTTGCAAAATGAAAACCAAGAATTAGTTGAAAATAAATCGAAACCAACAAACTAGAATACAAATTTAATGTACAAAAATATTAGCTCAAGTATTGGGAGTAAACCTCCATACTTTCCTAGTTTTGATGATAGCGCTTGAATAGCAAATATGACTCTGAAAAAAGCTAGAATCAAATAAGTATTTAAATGATGATCAAATAACTATATGTTGGAATTTCTAAGTCTGGCATGTTAAAAACCCTTCATGCACTTTACTAATTTATTCCTACCTACTTGTTCTGTTAATTAACAAGTTATTTACCATGTAAATACTGGAACTAAATACAAGTACATGCTCAACACATTACAGATCATCAACTGAAGGAAATAGAAACAAGCACACAAGTGACACCGTTGTTTTTGGACTAATGTCCCCGGAAAAACCCAATGCGGGAAAACCGGTGCAACTATCTGAGGGTTTGATTTATTAAATAGTTTCAAAATAGAATCTGGGTGCCAAATCCAGCTCACCCAACAAAGAAAAATCTCAGCAGTAGCTCCTGTCTACTCGGAAGCAGATATTCTGGCTGAAATCCCGGATAAACAACCTGGTAGCTCCATAGCTCCAATCTGCCCCACGAAACCCCAGCATTAGCCTCTAGGGACTGTGTCAGCCTCTCTCTGGCCTAGCATTAGCCCAGTGTCACTTTGGCTTGGCCCGCGTCAACCTCTGGAGGCAATGCATCAGCCCTCTGGCCCTCTGCATCACCCATGCTGGCCCTCTGAGGCACTGCGCAGCTCTTGGCTACCTCTACGTGAGCCCTAGCTGGCTCTGCGTGAACCCTTGGCTACTTTTATGCCCCTCTCTCTCCGCTACTGCATTGATCCTCTCGGCGCTATCTCTGCTTTTCTGCTTCTATATTCACTGCCCCTCAGCTGCAACTCTGATCACTCTCTCAACTTTCTCAACAAACCCAGCCCCAGAAAGTCGAAATCTTGATCTCTTGGTGTGTTCTCCAAGTGACCCTCAAGCCTCCTCTTATACTTTTCTCATTGACAAATCAACGACCAAGATTAAGTCCCTAATCAAAGGCTAAGATTAGATCTGGCTTGATCCATGACTTTTGGACCATTCTAACATAGTTTTATATTAATTCACATTAATATTTTATTTTCCCTAAGTTTAGACTTAGGGACTCCATTGAAAATATTAATTATTTTAATATCTCCCGAACTGTTTAGAATTTGCCCAAACCCTTTTTGGGTATTGGAGATTTCATGTGCCTTAGCCTCTCCACCAATTTTCGTGGCTAGAGCACATCCGATGCTACCCCAAATCAACACTATAGAGTAAAGAAACTCCCTCTTGCTTCATTGGATGGAAGGCTTTGGAGTGGATGATGTCAAAGTCTTGAATCGCTGTGGCTCTAGGAGTTGGTTGATCTCGTAAATATTTCCCCCACTTCTGGATGGGTTCTTTCACACAAAACAAAAATCTTTCCTCATAGCGCCAAGAGAACATAAGCCATGTATCACAAAATATTAAAAATATGCAAGTACAAATAGGCAGAATCTCCTCAAGCCCAATAGCTCATAACATAATACAATATGAGAGCCCATAGTCTCATTATATAGAGATTTGGGAGCAAATCCCAAGGAAGAATGCACGTGAAAACTAAACTTGGAGTAAATGCTAAGGAATGATAAGTCAAGTTCAATGTGGAGAAGATAGAGACACCAAAGCAAAATCGAATTCCATATGTGCACCTCAAGGGAAATCGAATTCCATATATGGCATAGTAAACTCATCCATGAGTGAATCCAAGTTCATGATAACTCCAGTCAACAAATGCAAACTCGAACTAAGTGACACCACATTTGTAGATGATCCTAAGGCAGCTCTGCATAGATCCCAGGAACTGCGTGATCTCCTCCAAGCGAAACTCATGGTCCTCCAAAGTGAAACTCGTAATCCTCCAAAGTGAAGTGCTAAGTGTAGAAGCAGTCGAGCTAATCATGAAAGAAGTCCCCATGAAATCCTCAGTCCAAATATTCCATTGAATATTCCTTCAATGCATGAGCTCCTCTAATTAATTCGATTTTCCACATGTGCAACTTCTGCTTTGTCTCTGCGAAATTCGATTTTATGAAATAATGGTGTATTTATGATGCAGTGTGCTCAGTCATCCTCCACATGTCCCTTGACTCAACTCTTTGACTTAGGATAATTTCCAGGTCATTTCCATGTCATTCTGTCACATGGAATAATTTATTTCTCTCTATTTTATTTAATTCTAGCCTAATTAAATGCCACAATTTCCACTAAACTTAGGAAATGTGGGTTTTGAGGGTCCATAACACATTATTAACCCCTCAAAGTGTGTCATAGTAGAAAGTTGAGGGTGAGAGGTGTAATTTTTATTACTCATACCCCATACAACTTCTCTAGACAACACTTATTACATTACATATACAATTTTTATTGCGATTTTTGACTTGCAAGAAATCTAAAAAATTAAAAAATGACTACCTAGACCTAACCAAATTCCACGGAATTTTTTGTGTGATCTATCTAGTATGGTAATATACATCAACTCTGGACACTAGGACTCACCCAAGGCCTCACCATCAAGCCGTACTTTGGATTTGGGGTAAATTTAGAGGAAAAAACTCGATTAATTATTAAGTCCTGGTATGGAGATGATAGTTAACCAAGTGAAAAAAACCTCCCATAGTAATACTCACTTGTTGGCAAGGGCCCATGCTACCTAGCCCTGTTATAGACTCAAAACTCATCATTGCTAGCATCACTTATTACAATTCCCCACAGGTGTGGAATCTGGGTACAAGAGAAAATGATGAGAAGTAGAAGTAGAGTTTAAAAACTCTAGTGATCTGATGATATTTGATGGTACAAGTGTCCTTTGATACATCCTTGGGCATGGAGTCTTCATATAATCATCAAGTGCCACTCCAATGGTCAACATGTCCTTGACCAACAAATCACAAAGAAATGTCAAACGTGTAGTCCTTGCCATCTTCCTTATGCGATCTCTAGTTGGTGTAGAATGAGGAATGAAATGCATCATAAGGTATTCTCATATTCATTAAGATCAGTTCAATGAGTTGCCCTTATTTTTTCAGAAAATTCTTCCCACATTCTTCCAACATCAACCGCAGCTCCTTGATACAAGCTAAATAGCTCTCAATCCTTTCAAAGGAATGGGAATGAAGAGAGATCAACCCTTTCTCTTGCTGCATGACTTGACTTTTGTCAACTTTGTCAAACTTCAACATCTTCCAGATCTCATGAGGATAGCCAATCCCGCTTGTATGAAAACAAATTTCTTGAGCAATATAGGTTGTCATGACCCCAACAGCCTCGTCATCCTTTCCATCGATGACAAACTTCATTTGGTCATCCTTCGGCTCTGGAATGGTGGTCTTTGTATACTTCCAAAGCCCTTTCCTCTTTTGCAGGGTTTCCATGTCTAATGCCCAAATATCATAATTGTGTCCATTCAAAATGACAAGATTATCTTGGAAGCCATCTTCAAAATTCTAGTAGATCTGAACAGTTCAAATAGGTTCTAGTGAACAAATTAATCAACCCAGAGTCAATCACTACAAGATCTGACTCAGCACAATTTGAAGAGAACAAGGCTAGATTAAAACTGATAATTCTGATACCATGTTGGGGAATGAACCTGAACAGAAAACAAATAACATAATCTAAAAGAAATAAACAGAAGACTAATCTTGTTCTGTTATGATGGGTGGTGTTTAAAGACACCATTACAGCACTTAAGGACAACGCATTGTGATCAGAAAATCACAATGCATGGTAGTGAGATAATTCATCACGACACAATCAATATGATTCACAACTTAGGATCAAACAGAGTACTCTGCTTTATTTCTATGTTAATAGCTCTTCAGAAGAGGTTAGGAATTCCTTTTTATTTTCTGATCGTAAATATTCAAAACAGAAAGAAAAAAAATCATCTGAGATTAATTCTCTTGCTTCTATATAAATTTTAAATCAGGGCCTTAATGAAACTACATTTCTGAAATTTCTCTTTTGCCCTTCACTTCTAGATTTATTTTTTTGGCTGTCTGATATTCTCAAGATAATTTATATTAGCTACTATGTTCTGCACTTCATGGAATGTTTATGGAGAAATGTGCAATACTACAGCTATATTTAATAAATCTGTAGTACTGTTTTACAGAAATTGTGTGTAAAGTTGTGTAAAGAGCAGTTGGTTTTGTTATTTAGATTGAAAACAAAAGAGCACCAAAACATGAAGAAAATTTGATAGCCAGAAACCTAACAATTGACAAACATAAGTGTCATCAGTTAAAAATGTTTAAAAGTGTGAAAAATATATATGCAACGTTCAAGGATAGTTGTACATATGATAGAAGAAGTAATCATAATTGACAATCAATTGGTGAGGGTCCCAAAAAGATTAAATTGGCAATGATAGGGAAACAATCAGGAATCAGAAATATCGGGCAATTTCAGCCAGTATTGGTGCACCTGTAGTGTTAAACGAAATAGCCGGGATTATTTCCAAATAGTCATTTTGCTGATTGCATTGGTATTTAATTCAATTAATCAGAGATTATATCACCTATGGTAGATATTGACTGTTGATAACAAGGATATTATTTTCCAAGTGAACGAAACCATGATTACCACACAAAATTTGAACATTATTGTAATCATCTTCCATGTTGATATTACTTAAGTAGGTAAATGTTTTAATGTTTCTTTTTGAAGTAATTTCAGGAAGTAAATATGCATGGTCTAGTTTTTAATGCCACGGTATTCCTACTTGCAGGTAAATTAGCTTCAGTTGGTTGGCACATTTTACTCAGTATCATTGATCCTCCCTACACTCTTATCTCAAGCTTGCATATGGTGCTTTCCTCTGTTGACGATATTACGGGGCAGAATGGATTTCTTCCCTCATCATCAACAATTCTCTACTTTTTCAGATGGAATAGATTTATAATGCCAAGTGTCCTGGGTGCTGTGATATCCATTTTACTCCTCTTTCTCTGTCTTTGGAAATTGGAATCTTATATGCTTAATCCAGAATCAAGAGATGCACAATCACATGGTCTTGGAGAGGAACCTGAATTACCCACAGAGGAACAACAGACTGAAGATATTGAAATTGAGAAGGAAAAGGTTCAATCATGCCTTGCGTCCTGGGAAACTCGTCACTCAGTGCATGATGCAGAAGAGCTTGGAGTGGACCCAATTCTCTGTCGTGGCATTAGTAAGGTAATCCTTTTCTTTGGTATATAAATCAGAAAGGATAGAAATTACTAATTAGTCACGTCTTGATGATATACCATCATATTGCAACTTTAAGAAAGCCCTAATGTTTGACCATTTCTATTAAGATAGTTTGTAGCAAATATTTCTTACAGCTTCTTATGGTACATCACTTTGACTTTTGTTTGTGGTATTCTGTTATGGGTTACACTCGCATAAGTTAAATTGAGTAGATTCACATTCTCACTTAAAAGCTGGTTAAAAGTCATAACAGGTTTAGTTTTAAAGCATGTAAACAATAGCATATGCAATAACCGCTACATCAAACTAAAATCCGTATATGAGTTGTATTCTTTGAAGAAAGAATGGCCAGACTTCCATGAATATAGCATAGTTCCCAATCAACTGTATTGGATTAGTCATTTTGATGAGAACTTGTAGTCTATATCACACGGTTCAATTTTGACAATGATCAAGTTTGATTCGAATTCAATTTTTTTGATAAGGTTTGGATGAGGTTTGCCATTAAATATATATATATATTAAAAAATAAAATATCACATAAATTAATAAACTATGTATACTTGTGTATTTATCTATTTCTATAACTTAAACTAATGCAGCAATATAAAGTAAATTGTTGATAAATGCCGATAGTCATCAATCCATAATATGCATCAAAGCACTTACTTCATAATACATTTCATGTTATTAAAATTTAAAAAAAATCATAAAACTAACTAAATTATAACTTTATTTTAAATTATTATTCTTATTATTAACTATAAAAAGAATTAACATATAAGTTATATACATTTGAAAAAACATTGAACAAAATTCTTATCCATGGAGATTTACCCCCACTTTACTATGAAGATTCTTAATTCGTAAATAGTCTTTGTTACTAGATCGTGGGTGGGTTGTTGAGAAACTAAGCTTAGGGTAGATTAGGCTTGATTCCTCTTAACTTGAGAATTACTTGTGAATGTTTTAATGTCTTCTTAGTACTTCTTAAGTGTTCTTCATCAAGCAATTATACAATTGTTCAGTGTTTGAAGAAAAGCAAAGAGACAAGAGACAACAAAATTAGGCTCCAAGCTAGAGCAAAACCCCACAAGGGGAAAACTCAACAATCCTTCTCTTAAAGATTCAGATCAAAATGAGATATCCAAGACCAAGACCAGGACCAAAACTTATTGCAAATGTAACTAGCGCCAGTCCTCATAATTGTTAGTGTACTCATTTCAATATGTGTCTTATGTAACAAACAAAAGAAGAAAATAAAAGTTATTATTTTAAAACATGGGTTTCATGCTCTTTATTGATGGTCTTCAAGTAAAAGCATGTTTTTTATGCTTCTAGGGTTTGTTAGGTCATAAGATTTATTGTCATGAGTCAAGAGAGTCAACATCATGATTATAAGACCCTTTCAGGCAAGATGTAACTTGTAAAAGAATTTATTTTGAGTCTAGAAGGTCCTGGAAACCTCCAAAGTACAAGTCGGCCCTGGCAACTTCAAGTTGGCCTAAAGGAGGGAATTCGACCCCTTGGAAAGGCTATAAATACAGGCAGATTCAACCTCATTTGGCACTCACTCACTCACAAGTTCGATCTCTCAAGAAGAAGTTCGATCTGAAGCTGGGAGAAGCAAGAAAAGAAGAGCGAAGGTCTAGAAGGCAAGGAGAATCAAGAAGAAGAAGAAAATTTTGTTTTTGGGCTCTATCTCTCACACGTGCGAAAACTAGGGTTTCTGCAGCTTCAAGGTCGAAATTGTAGGTTTGAATTGTAGGAGATTGAGTTGTAGTATCAAGTTGCTAGAAGAGAAAATACTCTGTTTTGACCTCATTGACCTTGGAAGGATCTATCTTGCTCAAAGGAGGATCTCTTGAAGAGCTGAATTAGGGTTTCTGCAGCAGCTACAAGGCTGAAGTTGCAAGTTGAATTTGCAAGGTCGAAGTTGAAGCTAGAAGTTGGTTGAAGCAAGATTGAGCCTTGTTGATCTGATCTATCTGGAAGGACTTCTTGAAGGGTTGACTTGGTACTTGGAGGAGGACTTGGTCTAGGGTTTGGGTCTTGATTGTCTCATTCCATGGCAGTAAAATTCCACTTTGGACAGCTCTCTTGATGGAGATAATGATTGCATTGAATTCCTCTTTTTGAGAGGCCAAAATCAACCTAAAGATCACTCAAATCGGATAAGGGAAAGTGAACTTATGAAGAAAAGCCCACTTGTGAATATTTGATAAGGTCAGCCCTAAAGCAAAGTGGACCACCTTGAAAGGCTATATATTAAAGTTCCCTATACCTCATTTGGACACAATGATGAGACACTCTTCTATCTTGGTTTTGGCTCGCACAGATCTGAGGCTCGTCTGTGAAGGATCAGGTTCATTCTGAGGTGAAATTGCAGGGTCTGAGGCTCACATCTCTGATTTAGGGTTTTGGGCCCTAGTCGCAGGCACAAAACAGGAGGATCTCGACCACAGTGGCTCCCATAAAGGCGCATGCGTGCTACTGGAGCCTTCTAGTCGCACAAACATCTCACTATGCATGCGACCGGGAGATTAGGGTTTCTACAGTTCAGTTCTGACCCCAGTCACTCGCTTGCTAGTCTTAAGTGTGCGACTAGGAAGCCATAGTCGCTCACACACAGCTCCTCCTCCGTGCGACCAGGATCTAAAAGATGAAATCTCAGTCTTCCGAAGATTTCACTCAGTGACCATAGGGTTCGACAGTTGACTACAGACAGTGACAGTTCATTACAGTCTTCAGAATCAAAGTTTTGAGCATATACATTGTTGGGTTCATTTCATGGATGTTGTAGTTGTTTTGTTGGTTAGTTACATAGATGAAGACTATGTCACACAGTTCAGGTTCGAATTCGAATTCGGCAATGATTAAGTTTGATTCGAATTCGAATTTTCCGATGAGGTTCGACATTAAGTTCGACTATACATATTTTTCAACATATATATATATATATATATATATATATATATATGGCATAAAATAATAAAAAATCAAAATCAATCAATAAAGCTATATGAGTAGTAGTGAGCACCCACAAGCCACAAATCACAACTATTATTAACTTCACACACCAGGTGACAGGGACAAGCAACATCTAGAAATTGGATTCAGGAAATTGCAGAGAATGCAACATGCAGTGGCAACACTGAGCACAGTAGAGCGAGTACACTCAGGTTGATGTTGGCTTGTGAAAGTCTGTTGATAGCCATGGTAAATAAAGTCAAACCAGTGGCCACCGCGGGAAACTAACTGTTGGGAAGCAAAACAAGAGAAAAACATGTGTTGTCCATGGTTTTTCTCATAAACCTTAAAACAACTGACAAAATCAGCTTGAACTCTATCCTTGAACACTAAAAAAATTTTAAAAAATTTATAAAATTTGGCTTGAGGTTCGTCTTAAGGTTCGCCTTCAGGTTCGAATTCGTTGAGGTTCGAATTTGTTGATGTTCATATTTGAGGCTCGACTATCAGGGTCGCCACCCTGAACGAATTTGGATTTTTTTTGGGTTCAGCAAATTTCGAACCTTAAGGTTCAAATTCGGCGAACCCTGTGACATAGGATGAAGATATGGATCATTGTACTCTCTTTTGTTGTATTATTTGATGACAATCTAAGAAAAAGAATTTGCAAGGGTTTTCCCCAAAACCTTCCCCTTGCTCCTTGGCCCATCCTCTCTTGTGACATATTTCCACAAGGGATATTTCTCAATGTTACCTTTAGGAGGAAGTCTTCCCTCAACATTACTTGCAGCAGACTCTGATGATATTGGGGGAGGAGGGGCATCTCCAATGGGGACATTCTTCCCCTTCCTTTTCCCCCTACCTGCTGCCCTTGATTGAGCCATGAATACTGTAAAAAAAATAAACAAAACATGCACAAATTTGTAAAAGAAATGCATATACAAACTGTTGTAATACAAATGCAAAAAAATAGAGATGAAATGCACTTACCTGGTGCTTGAATCTCCTTGAAAGTGCTCCAAACCCTTGGCTCCTTGCTCCAAACTTCTAACAGCAAACCCACAACTCACTATTTGCAAAAGGAATGAGAGAAAATGGTAAAGAAAAATAGGAATGCGCCCTTTTTAATGGCCCGCGGGTTCCTTTTCGCCGGATTCGAATCCGATTTTCGGGACACAATCCGGATTCGATCGTATCCCGTTAGGACACGTTGTGTCCCGAAAATCGGATTCGAATTAGGTCGAATCGAATCCGATTCGTAGGATTCGGACACTTGGGCAAAAATCAACGAATCCGGTTTCATAGGATATAACTAAAGAACACAAGAAGAATAACTAAGTTCACAAGCAAATATTAAGGTTAAGAAAAATAAGATATAAATATGTTGCCACTTTACATTTCCCAACATGGTTTGAGAGCTAAAGTGAACAAGGAAGGCAGTTGGAAGGACACTAGAAGGATTTGCCTTTCAAGGGGAAGGAAAAAGGAAACTCTCAAGGAGTGTCTCTTAAAGGAATGTAGTTAAAGACTTATTGGTGGAAGATCTATTGATCTAGGAAGACCAAGGACTACATCAATCTCACAAGAAGGGTGTTGATCTCGCAAAAGGAAGGCTATTTAGAAGGCATCAATCTTGGAAGTTGTTGGTGGAAGATTCTTAGGGAACACCTTTCAAGGAAGTTTCTTCAAAGATCTTGAAGGCATCAAGAAGATTGAAGACATCATCAAGGATTATCTTGGTCTCAAGTAAGTATCATATTATTACATCACGTCTGAATCTTCAAGTCATACAGGGTCTTTTTGCAAGGAGAGAAATAAGCTCGTTGGGGCATCAAACTATCTAGCATGGATGAAAATAATTGACTTGATACTCATGGAACAAGAAGTGATGGAATATGTTATTGGGGAAATCACTGAACCAAGCAAAGACAAGACACAAGAACTAGCAAAGTTCAAGAAAGGGGATGTAAGAGCTCAAAGGATCATATTTGAATCAAGGATTCTCTTGTTCCATTTGGTGCAAACTGGAAGACTTCGAAGGCTATGTATGACAAGCTAGTGAATTTGTACTCTGTAAGTACAATAGGACAAAATATGTCTTTGCGGAATAAGTTACATAGAATGAAGAAATCAAAGGATGAGGATGTGGCATCCTTTCTCATGAGAGTCTCTCAACTAAGAGACAATCTACAAGGACGTAGGGAATCAAATTCTGATTCGGAATTGACCATCCATGTACTAAATGCATTACCACCAAATGGAGTAGCTTTGCAACAAGCATCTACTCCAAGAAAGATTCAACTCCCTTTGATGAGTTGTGGGCCCAATGCATATTGGAAGAATAAAGGATTAAGGTCAAGGATGATATTGGATCAGATGAAGCCTTTCTAGCCTGAGTCAAGAAGCAGAACAGTGTTACTTGGGAGCGGGAGCGACATTTTCAGAAGCTCCTGGTTTGGGAGCAAATCTCGGAGCGTTTTTTATATAATATATATATTTTTTATATTTTGATACATATATGTCAACAAAAACATGTAAAATAATGAATTAGATATAAAAAACATAAAAAAACATAGATTGCACCATATAACAACAATCATCTAGAAGTTATAATCTTCATCAACCACGTCCACAAGTTAGTAACATAGTAACATACAACATATTGAGTCTCATGATTCATCAATCTTAAAGTTTCAAGCTTTCAAAATTCAATATATAACATTTATCATCATTGATCATCAAAGTTGTACTTGTAAGCTAAGTGTAACCATTACAACAAATAATATCTAACATGAAATGAAAATGTTATAAAATGAAACAACATTCAACTTTCATGAAGCATCATATTCATAATTCATTACTAATGAGTTATAATTGCCAACTTCAAACTTGTCATATATTGTTTAAAAAAATATCATAATAAATATGAAAGAGTCAATAATTATAAAAGCTACTAGAAACTAGAAAAGAGAAGTAAATGTATTATCTATTTCTTATGCTTGGGCCTCTTGCCACCATGAGAAATGTCTAATTTTTTAGTCTTGTTGGAAAATCAGGATCTTTGTCATTAATATCACCCTCCAAGCATTAATATCCAAAGGTATCTTTGTCATTACCTCTATATTTGTATAGGGATCTTTGTCATTAATATCACCCTCTAAGCATTAACATAAGATAGAAAAAGCATAGCATGTTAAGTCAAGTTTTTGTTTGAGTGATGCGTACATTTTTAGGAGGGTCATGATAGAGGAGTTCGACAACCATTGTCACTAACATCAAGGTACATAGAGGGATTGGTGCTCTTGATTAAATACGAGTTTCATACCCTAATACATGACAAAATTCAATGGAAACATTACAATCCCCCAATCCGGAAATCCTAAAACACTGATAAGTCTGCTGGATTTTGAATGAAATCTAAAATTCTACTTTTTCCATATGAAATCCAATGAGGCCGGAACCACTCTCAAACATCCTGAGTCATTTCATGGTAATGTTAAAAATTTAAGTAAAAGGATAAAAATGAAGATTAAGGAGAATGTCACTTTTACTTTAAGAATTTAACATTACCATTAATAGCATATCAATACTAGGGCCTAGACTTGATCATTGCTGCCCCACTCAAAAATTGTTTGTTTCTTTCAAAAAAATTGCATTTCGAACATCGCTAAAAAAAAAATTGCAAAACAGGCAAAATGCTCCCGAAAACGGAGGGAGCTAAAATTTTTTTAGGGAGCGCGCTCCAAAAGGAAGCGATTTCGGGAGCTCGCTCTCGACCCGCTCCCGAGTCGCTCCCGCCCGGAGCGTGGATTGGGAGCGGGATCGAGGGGAGGGGGGCAACCCTTCCTTCCAGCAACTTCGATCTAGATCTTCGACCTTGCAGCAGCAACACTTCGACCCAACAAATCTAGAATTTCGACCTTTCCAACAGCAGAACTTCGACCCAACACATTCAGAATTTCGACCTTCCCAACAACAAAACTTCGATCCAGCAAATAGCCTAGTAAATATTGTATAAAAGAGAGAGAGAGATAGCCCAGAAACTTCGACTTGCAATTATTCCTTCTTCTCCTTGAACTTCGCACTTTTTCTGCACTTCCTTGATGTGTATCAAACTTGTTGAGTTGATGTCCAAATAGATCAAACTACTCTTGTATATATAGCCTCTTCTGTGGGTCGAATTGTCCTCTTGTAGGCTGACTTCATCAGGCAAGGGCCGACTTGGTGTGGAGGTGACAAATTACATTTTTGACTCAATAATAATTCTTTTTACATGATTCAAAAGCCCAAGAAGGGTCTCATTAAATGGACAATGACTCTAATGACTTAGCATAAAACTTGAAGTCCCCCGTGGGGACTTTGACCTATAAAATGATGACCCAAGCATGAAACCCATGCTTTAATAAGTCATAATAATAATAACAAAAATTTCTTTGACTCAAATATAGATATGAAGACCGAACCTAGTTACATTCTTCAATATCTAGGAGGGTCGTTGGAAAGCCAAATGATGTCAAAAATGTGCCTCATTATCATCAAATAAATGGAATATGTGTGAGCAATGAGTGGTGCCAAGGATCCCATGGCATGGCTATCTACTCTCTGCTATAGTGGAGGCCCATGGCTCTCAATGCACACCCTACAAATGCCAATTGTTAAAATTTAGCAACTCAGGGATGAATTTCTCCTAGAAGAAATCATATCTTTCAGTTTTGTCTGGCCCACCTATAATAAAATTTCATTTCTGACTATTCTAATATGACTTTCCAAAAATAGTAAGTCACATCTCAATTTGGAAGTGACTTTCCAAAAATAGAAAGTCATGTCTAAATGGTCAAGGATGATCTTGACATATCGAATCCACTTTAAAATCAAATCAATCATGATTATACAAGTCAAGAATTAGTATTTTATCCTTACTAGTATTATTCTTATTATGATACTATTACTTATAAAATAGTCTAAAGTCATTACCTTTAATGGATTAATAAAAAAAATGAATTCTCAACAGTCTCATGGAATAAGCCATTTAAATTGAGAATCTCTTACTTGGTAAATCAAACCTCTCTCTTGGAATAAAATAGTAACTCTACACTTAAGATAATGTAACTCTCCCTCACTAATTCGATGTATGGCAAAAGTGTAACTCCTCATTAAATGCACTTGTAACTCCCAAACTCAATTCAATTTGTAACTCACTAAATATTCTCTCATGTGTAAGTGTAACTCGCTCTCTCTCTCCCTATTCTATATTGTAACTCCTCAAGACAAGTGTACCTCTCTCTCTATTCTTGGGATGAGTTACGCTTCTCCTCAAGTAACTCCTCCCTCATGGAATTCAATTCTCCTATTGTTGGCTCCAGGCATGAATTCATTTTTGTAACTCCTCTCCTTTCTCATCTATTTTAAGCAAGAGCAAGTGAGAGTTGAGAGTAGTATGTTCATTGTGAAGAAGGAGAGAAAATGTTGAGTATGTGCAAGAGAAGTGTGAGAGCAAGAGAAAGGGAAGAGCTGGAACAAGTGTGAAGGAAAAGATTTGGTCAAGGGAAAGAGGATATCTTCAAGCAAAGAGCAAGAGCACTTCAGCTGCAAGTTGATCAGACATTGGTGACTTTATTCATTCTCATTCTCTCTCTCTGTACTTTGCTGAACAATTGAAGAAATCTAATAGAAGAAGAATCATTTGGGTTTTCCCCCTTGAGGGGTTTTTCCCTGGTCATTGGACCTAAATCTCAGTGTCTCATATTTGTGCTTGGTTGTCTTCATATGATCCTTATGTTTATGTTCTATCTACAATTGTTGATCTGAAAAGTTTTAAAGAAGAAATCTACATTCTAAGTGATTGTAGCGGCAAAGAACATTTAGTTTTCTGCAAAGTACTTTCAAGTCCCAACAAAGTACATTTAGTTTTCTGCATAGATATTTCAAGTTTCAGCAAAGATTTTTTGGATTTTTGCATAGAAATTTCATATTTTTAACACCAATATGACCCTCTGGAGGGCTTGGACTCCGTATAAGGAGACCAAACCCCAAGATGAAGACCTACCTGCAATTTTGTATAAGATCCAATGCTCCTCGCCTTCTAGTACAATAATTCATTAGCGCGATTGAGCAAATGAACTTACAAATCATGGATCCAAGTGGGCACTTCATAGTGGCATGCCCTTCCATAATGGACTTTAGAATGTACAAGTGTCTCCAAGTTCAAGAAGGAAGTTAATCAAGGACCCTATTAAGTGGTTTCAACCTCTAAGGGAGTGACAGGTCCATGGTACATCTGTCATATAGCTGGTGTCATGTGATATAATGATGGAACGAAGTGGGGCATCAAGGGAATGCTGCAAACCACATGCCATGGTACAAGGGTAGCTATGATGAGACAGGCCCACATTTGGGTGTATAGATCTAGGAGGGAGCAATCGTGGTACGAGTTACCTCGACCCTGGTTTTTCCACCCTTCTTCATATGTCATTTGTCGTTTATTGATTTTTTCCTCTATAATTGCTCAGGGCTCTAGGGAATGAGAGCATGTGCAAGATATAGGAGTGATTACTCCCTTTGGGTTGGGCAGTTCATCGCCCACCAGGGGTTGAGACAATCATGGGTTCTTTAATGATGCAAGGGGCCAATATGAGGTAGAGCTCATGTTGGGGGCCAATATGATTATAGGGGTAGAGCTTATGTTGGCTTTTTCCCACGTGCTAAATTTGTATGTCCTGGTCATCTTTTGCATTTTATGGTACATTTCCTGTTGAGAGTGGCCAAATTATTCTTTTTACTTTCCTTTTAGTTGCATCAACCTCTGGGATATCATTCCAAGCCCGACCCAAAGTGTGGACAAGGGGAGGGGGAGACTAACTCCTTGCGGACCCAATGGACAAATGTGGACCAGGATGGGAAATAGGTGGAAAGGGGCTATAATGAGTGGAGGGGAGTGATGTATGTGGTGTCGAGAAGCGGGACCACACAGCCAAAATCAAGTTCTCCCATGTAGTGCCACTCTCAAAGCTAATAGCCAATAAAGGAGATCCCACAGGACTAGGATACAAGATTAACGACCAAGTTGGACAAGGGGATCGGAGTACAAACCAAGTCCATTCTTTCCTTTGAATCCCCCCACTAATCCATGCCCAAAAGTGTCCATGATAAGCAAGTAAAAATACCTTCAAACATACGATCATGACAGATGAGCAAGGGTGCATAATGGCTGGCTCAGGTGACAAAGATAGTGGCACATCGAGCTATCTAAGGGCCACAAGGGGCTGCTGGTAGTCAACTGAAGACATTCTAGGAGAAAAAATTCTCCAATGGGTGTCACCCAGAGGTGGTGGGTAACATTTGGCTCCAACTAGGACATGATCTCTCAATAGAGTGCGCAAACATACTCGAATAGGGAGGTCATGAGAACACCAACAATCTCTTGGGACAGTAGACTTATTACCCGCACATCAAAGACCAAGCACATGGGGCAGCATGTTTTTGCGGTGTCTTATCATCGCCCATGCTTATGTTAGGCCATAAAAGTCAATAGGAAAAAAAAATTGAAGTCTAAATGCAATTCCACCTTAAGTGCAACTGCTTTAGCGTGATAAAAGGAATATGATGTTAGTTTTAATGCGAAAATTAGCATTCAATGCATCCTACCCTAACATACATATCACATCAAACCATTTTTAAGTGTAATCATAAAGCCAATGTAACCAACATATCACTAGATCAATTTAGACATGCCTTCCTATATGATTAATCATGCAATAGACCCACAAGCCAACAAATAAGAAATTACATGGAGGATGATATGGGTGGAAAGCGGGAAAATATGATATCCACATGAAGCTGAAAGGAGTCCTAGATGAGGGAAAAGAAATCAATTTAGAAGCACAGATCCTTTCTTCTAAGCATAGGATGGAAGAATGAATGATCAAACTCAAAAATTCCCTATCCCAATCATTGTTATGCTTTGTGGATGCCACAAGGTCATGATGGGAAGGGAAAGGGGATTGAGGAGATGGAGGGGCACAACAAACAAGTTGCTTGATGTAATGGTCACATGAAAAAGGGGTAACAGTTGTGTGTTGATAATCTTGAGGGTATGACTGGGAAGAAGGGATATATCTAATGAGTAGCTTTTCCTCAAGACCTTTCTTAGAATAGGGAGGAGGCTCATGGTCATTTGAGATCATATGAAAAGGGATGAGGGAATGACTTAGGGGTAGCTCAAAATGATGAGCGAGAAAGAAAGGAGGCGGGGGAGGTGAAGTATCATATTTAACATGCTCCCTTTCCTTGAGATTATATTCTAAAGGCTCATCAGTATTGAGGGAAGAGTCCACAAGTGACTTGAATATACTCTCAGAATCACAAGGATGGTAGGGAGAAACAAGGGCCCTATCGATATCATCATCATTAGTATCAAAAATAGGGTCTTTCCTAAAAGGAGAGTCAATTGCTTCTAACTTCCCTCTTTCATGCAAGGGAAAATAATGATCCTCCTCCCCAAGGTTATCGATGGATATGTCATCATAAGTAATGCCCGAGACAAAGGGAAGACCAATCACAAATTTGTCCTCCTTATCACTGTTAAATAGGAACACTATCAAAATGAGGACCAACAATTTCCATTTCCCCTCAAAAAGAGGATCATCAGAAATAATATCTTTGGGAAAAGTAAGGTTAGCCTCAACTTCACTTTCCATATACTCATCCTCCCCATCACACGTGTTCTCAAAATCATCTTTATCACCTTTTTCATCATGTGGACCTAGGGAGGACCCATCTTCCTGCTCATCATCTAGATTCCCAAGGTCTTCTCCAACCTCTTCATCTTGACTAGTGAGACCTTCCCTTTGGAGGGCTACTTCTAGGCTTTGACAAGCAACTTCATTAGATTGGAATTTTGGCCCCTTATACTTCAAGAATTTGTTGATCAACTCAATGAAAGATGAAATGCTTTTAGGCTCACATGAATCAAGCCAACCTCGATGTTCATATCCCATAGATATAATAAATAACTCGATGAAGTTATCTAGGTGAATCACATTCACATCGGAAGCATGCCTAATGAATTTTGCTATGTGATCAACTGTTGAACTTGGATTGCCATCAAATTGTGGCACATTTTGCATAAGTCTTCTATCCAAGCCATTTGGGTATCCAGGGATCCATGTGATATCTAAAGTAGGGAACCACTCATGAAGCTTTTTGATAAACATTGATTCTTAAATATATATGCTATGGGAGTCGCCAAGGTGAACTCAAAGATTACCTTGAGAGATGCTTGCTTCACCCTACAAGCATTGACATTAGGGTTTAATGAAGAATAATCGGAGGTGTTCTAGTCTCAAAACTTTGTGGAGAGGCTAAAACACATGAGTTCTCCATAACCCCAAAATCATTTATGGAAATTCCACATGGAGTGCCTCAATTAGATTATTAACCTATTTTTTAATGTTTCCTAAGTCTAAACTTAGGAAATATGGTTAATTAATCAATATTAATTGAGATAAGATATGAATCATCTAGAAGCTCACACGGATTGACGGGGAATTAATCTAGGCCCTTGATTAAGTTTTAATCTTGGTCGTTGGAGGTCCAACGGAGGATTATAAGAAGAATTCGATGGGTAGATGGAGAACACACTTGTGAGAACCACAAAGAGTTCGATTTTCCAGAGAGCAAGCAATGTTGTAAGAGTTCGAACTTCAGTAAGGAAGCAGAGACAAAGAGGGGCAGGGATAGTGATCTAGAGGAAGTTTTCTAGATCTGGAGAGGCAGCAACAAGACGCTGAGTTATTCCTAGTGAGGCAGCGAAAAGGACTGTGCAGTTAGCTTCAGAGGGAAATTTAGTTTAGTTGGGAGGGAAATTGATTCAACTTCTAGAGGCCTGGATTTTGGAAAGTCTTCCAGAAGGTCGGAGAATAATTTTCCTCAACAGAGACATGCAAAACAACTTGATCAGAGGTAGTTCAGGGTTAGACGTCCAAGAGTTCGCGCAGAGGGTCCAAGAGGATGGTTTCTAAAGTGAAGTTGTTCTAGGGTTTCATGTGGAGGAAGGGAAATTCCCATTGATAATTTTGGCCAGATTTCTTGTTGTTTAGATTGCAATTGGGCATCCATAGATTGTACTCAGAATTTGACTGTCGCATAATAATAAAAACCCTCAGCTATTGCACTGGTTTTCCCAAGTTGGGTTTTTCCGGGGACATTTGTCCAAAAATAATTGTGTTAATTTTATGTGTGCGTACTATTTTCTCAGTTTCCAACACTATTTTTCTACAATTTTATTTGTGAAGGTTGCAGTGTGAATTATATGGTATTTGTCTTAGCAAATAAATTGTTAAATTAATTAACAATTAGAAAAATTATTTCTAGCTGCTGCAATAGGATTTCAGTGGTGAAATTTTCACATGTTCCGCTACAGTATTGATGTTATTGTTCTTTCTATATAATTGTTGTTTTTGTTATGACATTATGATGTATGGGGTGAATACAATTTGTGAAAATAAGTGAATGGAATTACCTAAAGAAAAGAACAATTTAGCCCTAAGTGAAACTAACATGGAATCAGAGTTGGGTTGGAGGAAAAGTCATTAAGATCACCCTCATGAAGACAACCTGATGGATTTCTGAATCAAGCAAAGGAAAGACATGAAGATGTTGGAGACCTAAAAGAATGCTAGGGTTTGAAGGAAACCCTAGGCAAACTTGTTCTAGTAAAAGAAGTTAGGGTTTGGTGGATGATATGAGTTTAGGGGTTGGAAGAAACCCCTGAAGTGTGGTTGAAAGGACTTGGATATGCTAAAGGCTTGAGCTTTACAAGTCTTGAAACCTTTACAAGGATGATCAGTAACTGTGACAGATTCATTGTAACCCTGGATTCACTCCAGGAGATAGTATGTTGTGCTAATCATTGGACTTGGTTGTTAAAATTGACTATTGGTTGTTGAGGCATCTCCTCTTTTGATGATAACCGTGATATATGGTTGATGACCTGTGGTACCTCATGATGAAGAAGGAAAGGACCTGGGATAGAGATTCTATTAGTGTATTTATTTTGAAAGCAACATTGACATATGGATGATGGACAACCGTGACTCTTGGAAGCTTGATTAAGAGGGAGTTGATCACTTCCTTCAATCCTTGTTAAAGATAAGTACCTTCTAGACTTATGTAGTTTCTTTATGACACTGCTCTTGTTTAGATTTATTGTTTTGATTGTTGCTTATCCTTCTTGCATGAATATTTGAGTATTTCTAACTTCCTGATGAAGATGTGATTAGCATATCCTTCTTGAGGATCATTTGGATGCTAAATGGTACCAGAAAAGAAAAGTAGTACAGGAAGAAAGTTGGTACAGGAAAGAGGAAGCTAGAGTAGGAAAAGGAACTTGATGCAAGGGAGCAAGTGAAAAGTATTATAGTCATATGTGAGAAGTTTCTAAGGTGTCCGAATATTACGAGGTATGTATTTAGCTGCAAAATTGGGATGGCAAGTAAAGCCCCAAGGTATGACAAGAATATTACCTTCAGAAAAGTCTTGATGCATATAGTACTCTTGAGTAATGCATGCTAGTCATATACATATGTAAGTTTGATTCCCAATACATGTGATACTCTAATGTACATTATAGTTTAAATCTCATTGATATTTGGATTCCTGATTTTGTCTAAAGATAAAGCATAGCCAAAAACATTTACTTTGAGATATGGTAACTTGATACTGTTATCAATGCCTGTAATGAGTATGGTAACCCTGATGGCAATAGTGTAGTTCTAAGATTGATACTCAAGATCAACTGACTATCTCTTTGATTGATCTTTATAAGGCATAGTTGTTATGATGGCTTAATAACATAGTAAATTTCATAATGTGACAAAATGGATGCTCTGACTTGATCGTGTTAGAATTTGATGATTGTATAATGATTTGATAATGTATGACATTAACCCTTAATGAATGGTTGATGACTAATACATTGAATAAGTAGATCATGACTTGTCATGATAGTGATATATATATGAGAACTTGATATCATTTGAATCTATGATTTGATATATGACAATCTTGTATGAACTAATATGACTATGACCTAAAGAAAACTATGATCTTGATGCATTGATGATGACTAGAGAATCTTTCCATTCAGAGGGAGAGACCTGTGATGAGATCCGGACACCTATTATTATTTGCATAATGATTGTAAACTTGGGACTACCTTAGACACTTTGAGGTGAATAGAAGATCCATGATTGTAGATTGAAGCAAGCCTTCTAGACCTAAAATTGATGAACATCTAATGTTGTTGAAGGTATGTCTTTGTTTATTAATTTTTATATGCTAATAGTTCATTGATGACAGGACTGGTTTACCCAAGCAGCTTCAACATCCACATCTCGTGTAGAAGTGTAGTAGAGGACTTCCTTGTTAGAGGAACTTTATTGTCAGAAACATGACATGTTGGATTGCATTGATGCATTATTGTCGCTAGATTTGGTGGATCCGGTATTGAGCAATGGATCCTTGTATTGCATGCACCCCGAGCTAGATAAAGTCCGGACATACATAGCTAGGTCAGATACATCCTCATTGATTGAGAGAATGTTGTTGTATGAGACAAGCCTAGGCTTGTGGTTTTTGCCTCCTTGCGTGAGAGGGAGAAAGGATGAATATGATATTCTTTTCTTTATGATATGTATTTTCTCTAACATAAATTATTTGCTTTAACATAATATTTGATTTGATGTTCTGTATGAACAAAAAACAGAGGACTATTTCTCTAAAGTACTGCATAAGGCAGTGCAGTTGAACTCTTCAGTGAGTTGTTTGAGTCGATGCCAGATATGAGCAATTTGATATGTTGCAGAGAGAAGCAGTGATGCTCCATCATCTTTAGAGAGCAGTTTGGATTGATGGATGTGACCCTCCCGGGTAAGGGTCCCGGTTGATCGAGAACATTGAGCATAGCTCTTCCCCCTTGTTTGAGCTCCCAAGGAGGGAATGGAGCATTGAGGGCTCCTGGGGTTGAGGGATCTCTAGACAATAGGATGGTTGTGATCCTTACCCTTTGCAGTAAGTAGTATCTCGCCTATTGTCACCATAGGGTGTGCGTGATCCTTGTCATTATGACAAGTCAGGTATCTCCCCTTATCATAATTAGACAAAGTATACCCCAGTATGCATCCTACCCACAAGCGGGGCTTGTTGGGATTGCCTCCCCATCTGGCCAATGGGTTGAGATGACTTGAGATGGTGTGATCCTTGCATAGCAAGTGGTATCTCGCTCAAGTATAGAGGATGCAGGTGTTCGACCACTTGACACTTGAGGGTCAACGTGAGAAGATCGACATACATTGGGATGGTCGTGATCACTACCCTATATGGAAAGTTTGGTCTCTCATGTTGACTAGACAACAGGATGGATGTGATCCTTGCTAGCAGATGGATCTCACTCATTGTCACTGGATGATAGGATGGATGTGATCATTACCTTTTATGGGAAGTTTGGTCTCACTTGTTGATCTAACAACAAGATGGATGTGATCCTTGTCTAGTAAATGGATCTCGCCTATGGTCATTGAATAGAGGGTAGTAGCTTGAGCTCCCCTATGATGTTAAATTATTCTTCCTCTTTAGACTCGAGATTGTTCAACAGCTAGAGATGGGCAAAAATCAGCCGAGACAAGATATGACTTGATGACGATGATGATTTTACTTCAGATGACCGAATTGATTATTGAATATAGGGTGGAAATTGGATGCTCCCTATGATGATGATTGAGTTGATCTAGGTGTTGAAGAATGTAACTAGTGATGGTCGTCATAATTGTACTTGAGTCATGATGTAATATATTTATCAAAAGAAAGAAAAATATATTTTATTATTAATAAAATTGACTTATTAAAGCATGGGTTTCATGCTTGGGTCAATCGTATTTAGTTCAAAGCCTCCATTGTAGGCTTCTAGGGTTTATGTCAAATGTCCTTACCTATATCATATTGTAAGAAACCCTTCTTGGGAATTATCTGTCAAGAAAGAAATTTATTTTATATTAAAATAAGTCTTCTAGGTCTCTCCACCAAGTCGGCCTCAAACAGGGTAATTTGACCTCACAAGAAGCCTATATATTGGAGCAACTCGACCTCATTTGCAGTGGATGTCAAGCAAGTTCGATTTGCAGTGAATTGTAGCTGGAAAAGTGTGAAATTCCAAGGAAGAGGAGGACAAGTCTAAGGGCAAAGAAAAAGGTCTCTTTCAAGGTCAAGAATTCGATTTTTCTCTCTCATCTCACACATGCGAAGTTCTGGAGTTTTGCTGGAAGGCCGAAATTCTGTAGTTGCTGGGGAAGCCGAAATTCTGGAGTAGTTGGGCTGAAAATTCTGCTGCTAGATCGAAATTATGAATTGTAGCTGCACTTTGAAAGGTTGACATCTGGAAGGCTAAGAAAAGGATATTTACAAGGAAGGGATAACTTGGTGGAGGTAGAAGGTCTGTAGGTCTAGAGTCTTGGTCTATCTCATCTTGAATTTGAATCTACTAAAAGAAGAGTTCATTGACTGGGTTTTCCCCTATATAAGGGTTTTATCCTTGGTTGTTCGCCTACATCTGGTGTCCCTGATCTTCATGTTTTGTTTTTAATAATTGCTTTGATGAAACAAAGATAAAAGAAGAACATAAGAAAGTTAATAAGAACTTAAGAATATCACAAGTAATTATCAACATAAGAAAATATTTCTACCTTTCTAGTTTTCTAACATGGTATCAGAGCTAAGGTGAAGAAGAAGGAAAAAGGAAGGTCGAAGATCTATTAAGGAAAAGGAGATCAAAGGAATGTCATTAAGATTAAAAGGATCATATAAAGAGACAAGCCTACTATCTACAAGAACTACGACAAACTCAATGAAGGGAGAAAACAAACTAGAAGGTGCCTCCAACTACAGGGCCTGGAAAAAGAGAATAGACCTCATTCTTGAAAAGAACACAGTTTGGATCTCGTTCAAGGAAAAATAAGCCTACATATGAATCAAGTGAAGCAGAGAAATCAAAGTTTAGAGAAATTAAAATCTTGGCTTTAAACCCCATAGTGGATGGAGTTAAGGACAACCTAATTCCATACATATCCAACATAAATTCCGGTCAAGAAATGTATGAGGCTCTCTCCAAGTTATTAACAATCAAGAACATTGGTCAGATAGCAAGCCTCAGGAATGAACTAAGAACTGTTAAAATCACAAATGATGATATTGTTTAGTCATATTTTATAAGGATATCTAGAATCAGAGATGAACCCCAAGAAATAGATGAAGTTGTCCTTGAAAAGGAGCTCATAATTACTGCCCTTCTAGGACTACCAAAATCTTGGAGTGCCTTTGCATCAGGACTTAATAGTTGGAAGGATACTCCAACATTTGAACAAATGTGGAATGCATGTAGTCAAGAAGTAGCCAGAATATTGTTAGTAGACAACAAGAAGGAGGATGAAGAAGAAAACACGTCGAATGCCTATTCTGCTCATCGCAAGAAGAATGGAACCTTCAAGAAGTTCAAAGGACCAAAGAAGAAAATGGGCCTATCCAAGGTCGAATGTTACAATTGCCACAAGATGGGACACTACAAAATTCGTTGTCCAGTGAGTCCAAGAAATAAGAAGAAAGAAAGAGAATATGCAAATGTTGTTGATGAAGGTCCACCAAAGTAGAACAAGACTAAAGAATCTGAGCTCAAAGATCCATTTGCCAAGGACTCTTAGGGAATACTATTCCTCACATATCCTTCTATCTTAAAAGTTTCCCTGTAGCTTTTGTTTTTTATAGGTCTAACATGTCTTGTTAGAACGTCTTTCTTTTGATGTCCTACAAGGTTGGTTAAGAAACAAATCAAGGTATGGCATAACTATAAGTTTTGTTATAAAGTTCTCTTCATATAAAAGGTATGTTCATTCTTCTTTTAAAATTTGCTTTACATTACTAACATTGTTATGTCTAGGGTTTTGAATCGTAAGAGATTCTTGTTAGGGTGATTAATAATTAGATTGAATCTACCCTCATTATATTATTATTCTTGTGGAACCCTAAAAGGGTTCAGTATAAAACCCTAACCTAAGGGTATGTCTATATTTATGAAAACCTAGTTTACTTAGGGTTGTTGATGAAGTCTAGAAATATGATTCTCTTGATGTTTAGAATTTTGATATTGTTATGATGGAAACCCTAGCCCTTTAGGGTTTGTTTTCAATGTCTAAGTTATGAACTTTAGGGTTTGGTAAAGTAGGGTTTATAAGCTAAACCTTTGAATAGTCATAGTAAGATTCTAGGGATGAAAGCCTAGGTACATATTCATCTGTCTAATCAAAACCCTAGTGTCAGTCTTCATAATTGTACTTGATTCATGATGTAATATGTTTATCAAAGGAAAGAAAAATAAATTTTATTATTAATAAAATTGACTTATTAAAGCATTTGTTTCATGCCTGTGTCAATTGTTTTTAGATCAAAGCCTCCATTGTAGGCTTCTAGGGCTTATGTCAAGTGTCCTTATCCATGCAATATTGTAAGAAACCCTTCTTGGGAATTATTTGTCAAGAAAAAAAAAATTATATTAAAATAAGTCTTCTAGGTCTCCTCCACCAAGTCGGCCTCAAGGAAGGACAAATCGGCCTCAAATAGGGTAATTCGACCTCACAAGAAGCCTATATATTGGAGCAAGTCAGCCTCATTTGCAGTGGATGTCAAGCAAGTTCGATTTGCAGTGAATTACAGTTGGAAAAGTGTGAAATTCCAAGGAAGAAGAGGACAAGTCTAAGGGCAAAGAAGAAGGTCTCTTTCAAGGTCAAGAATTCAATTTTTCTCTCTCATATCACACGTACGAAGTTCTGGAGTTTCGCTGGAAGGACGAAATTCTACAGTTGCTGGGGAAGCCGAAATTTTGGAGTAGTTGGGCTGAAAATTCTGTTGTTGGATCGAAATTTTGAATTGTAGTTGTGCTCTTTGAAAGGCTGACATTTGGAAGGCTAAGAAAAGAATATTTACAAGGAAGGGATGAATTGGTGGAGGAGGAAGCTCTGTAGGTCTAGAGTCTTAGTCTATCTCATCTTGGTTTTGAATCTACTGAAGGAAGAGTTCGTTGACTGGGTTATCCCCTATATAGGGGTTTTAGCCTTGGTTGTTCACCCACATCTGGTGTCACTGATCTTCATGTTTTGTTTTTAATAATTGCTTGATGAAACGAGGATAAAAGAAAAAAATAAGAAAGTTAATAAGAACTTGAGAATATCACAAGTAATTATCAACATAAGAAAATCTTTCTTCCTTTCTGATTTTCTAACACTAGGGTGGTAGCCAAAGCTCCCCTATGATGATTCTTCTTCTATTAGATCAAGATTGTTCAACTGATGATCAAAGGAAATTGAGATGAGATGGATGTTTTGTGGATGTAGCTGAAATAGAAGTCCTATGATTTGAACCGGAGATGAGTAGGGTTTGGAGGGTTGATCTCCACTACGATTGGTTATGGATTACTCTTCTTTTATGAGACGATATGAGATGGACCTTGTTACAATTGTTTGCCTTTACACTTTATTATGATTGAGAGATGTTCTCTCGAAATACATCATGATCAAGCTATGATGAGATATCCTCGATGAGGCTTATGATGCTGATGGAAATTCCTTCCTATCTCAGAGGGAGTGTTGAATTTTGGGCAACTATGGGACAAATTTCGCATAGAACCCATAAGTCCCAAATAGCAATCCCTATTGCCCCAATGGAAAACATTATTAAAATGAGAACAATATTAATTGGGCATGAAAATATCAAAAAGGGATTATATATATTTATATTTGAGTTAAATTTGAAATCTTCCCTCCAAATTATCTATGTCAACTAATTTAAAAGGCACCCATTCGATTGGAAAACCTCTATATATATTCTCAATTGGTGGATATCCAAAAAGGCACCTTTCTATGGTTCATGTTGAGAAATCTAGGGCATTAGCATTAGGCGATTTCTCTCAATTACTGATTGTTTGTGAATGCTTTTTACTTGTCTAGATTGGGATCTTCTTCATGTTAGATTATTAGTATTCTTCTTCATCAAACAATAACCAATGCATGAACATAAATAGACAAGAGACACAACATGTAGGCTATGAGCTAGGGCCAAAACTTCTCACTCTTTGAGAGGAAAACCTGCACAAATTCTTCTTATAGAGATTCCAATTGACGAATACCAAGACCGAGACCCTTGACCTATTAATTGCTTCCAAGATCAAGACACTAGCTCTCTTGATTGTCTTCTCCTTCCTCCTTTCGGTTCCTCTTACGTATTGAGATCATATCCTTTCTGAGAATAATATGATAGCAATGAACAGTTGACACACTTGAGATGGCATTGTACCATATCATTGTTTTGTCACCAAACTGTCCTTATTGCAGCATTAGCAAGACACTGTAATACTTCTCTTAATGGCAACTCCTTCACATTACCAAACCGTGGCTTCTATACTTCATCTAGATGTGGTATAGATACCCTTATTCGCACTCTTACCCTTATTCGCACTCTATCTTTTTGTTGTAGCAATGAGACCTTTTACCCAAAGATTTGAACTTCATACTATCACTGTTTACCCGAGATTACAGAGAGATATATTCGAGCTTCTTTACTATGGAGATCCAAACTGTATCCTAGACAAACCTTTGTTGTCTCTTCTCTTTTGTCCGAACTGTGTACTGTGATATGACACCCGAAACTGTCCATCAACACAGAGATCCGAACTGTTGTGTGACTGTGCTAGGAGTCTGAATTCATCACTGCACAAAAATATCCAAACTTGTTGACTGCAACCACTGTTGATAATATCGGCGATATATCGCCGAATATCGGAAATATCGCGATATTTTCGACGAGCCGATATATCGCCCCGAAAATATCGCGATATTTTCGGGTCCCGAAAATATCGCGCGATTTCCGAAATATCGGCGATATTTTCGAAAATATCGCGCGACGATCTAAAATATCGCCGGGCGTGTTTTTCCGCGGCTACAAAAAACGAAAATTGGTTTTTTTTTTCTTCATTTCTGTTTCTGAGTGTTGGAGAAGAAAGGGAAAGAGTTTTGTGGTGCTTGTCAAGGAGGGTTTGAAGATCAAACGACGATTATCACCACCAATTAAGATTTTTTTGTGGATCAAAGATTGAAGAATAGTGAGACAAACTTCATTTCTTCCATTAGCAGGTATGTTCTTAAAAACCCCTATGTTAATGATTTTTTCATAGATTTAGGGTTATGCTTGCTTGCCTCTTTGCCTACCAACATTTTGTTTCTTTGTTTTTTTCCATTTGCTATGATTTTCATGCCCATGAACCAATGCAAGGGTTTTCTCCATATTTGGACAGCAAGCTTCATTTTTTTTTTTCAACTTTCTTATGCACCCTCTTATTGCCATTTTTCATTCACATTGCAAAATGCAAATAATGTAGTAATTTTTTTTGAATGAGGTTGTTATTACTTATTATTTTTTCATTTTGTGTTGGGGGGTTTAATGCCAATTTTTTGTTTTTTTTGTGCCCTAGGTTTGAATTAGTTCACTACAAATGTCAAATATGCCAAAAGCCTTGGACCCATTTTGGGAGTATGGGGAGGCTGTTGGTGGGGCAAATCAGGCATATATATCATGCAACTTGTGTGGGACCAAGATGTCAGGAGGGATTACACGATTGAAATACCATCTGGCTAAACTCTCTACATATGATGCAGATGTGATGCCTTGTATGGTTTCTAGTGCAGAGGTTATACAAAAAGCTCGTGAAGCAATTGCTGAACAAGACAGAAAGAAAGATGCTAGGGAGAGGCCAGTAGTCTCAGATAGATAGCTGCTAGTTTTATTTGTTTTGCAACTTTTGCTACATATAAGTTTATAACTCATGATGATGAAATACTTTTAAAGTTTTATATATGTGATGTTGTTTTGTTTGAGTCCTTGATTGGACAATTATCACTATCAGGGATCAGCAGGATATGTGATGTTATTTTGTTTGAGTCCTTGATTGGACAATTATCAATTTATCACTATCAGGGATCAGTAGGATATGTGATGTTATTTTGTTTGAGTCCTTGATTGGACAATTATCAGGGATCAGCAGGATTCGGTATCGCCTTTGAAGTTTGATGTATCATTTCTATTTGACATCATATATATTAATGCCTTCTTCATATTTATGTGCCAATGTGTTTAGTTCATGTTGTTATTGCTTTATATGTTTAGAAATCTGAAAAAAATGAATATATTATGCATTTTTTATGCTTGCCGATATTTTCCGATATTTTGCCGATATTTTCGCCGATATTGCTGATAAGATATTTTTCGGACCCTCACCGATATTTTCCCAATACCGATATTATCAACATTGACTGCAACTATCACTGAAATCTCAGAGGTATCTGAGTTCTGTACTGTATTTATGTGAAGTGCCTTTACCTTGTATATATAGTGGTTGGTCTACATAAATGAGCCGACATGAGCCATGTGAATCGTTGTGACTCCATAAGATGAGGCCAACATGATCTTTACTTTAACTTGAAGCCGACATGAGGAAGAGAGCTAGTGCTTGTCGTTGGAGAGCTTCTAGACAGTCCTATTAACTCAAATACATTTGTTACATGCCCAAGAAGGGCTCTTCATACATGACATAGACTCTTTGAATTTTAATGACCAATCCTAAGGCTCTCAATGGGAGCCATCTAAAATAAAATCACTTTCTCATGAAACCCATGTAGCAAGGCTTTCAATAATAATTTTATTTTTCTTCATTACATCATTTACAAAAGTCACATTTACATGTCATTATGAAGACCGAACCTAGTTACATTTTACAGCAATTCGATGGCATATGTGACTGAGGTTTCTATTGAGGTTTCGATGGCTCTTATTCTTATTCTTTTCCATAGTTTGAATGGTCTGTTGCACAGCTCAGATGGCTTAGATTGATTTGAGATTTTCGAACAAGTCTGAGGTTGCACAAGTCTTCTCCTTTTTCTCTTGATATGGTATAGGTCTTCCACTCTTGGTCACTGTAATCACTACAAGACACTCGCATGTATAGCTATGGCTCTCTTTTGATCATCTACAAGATTCTCGCACACTATAGGACTCTCGCATTATAGCTACAGGATTTGTATTCTAGTCATAGGACTTTCAGTTTGTATGGCACATAATCTCTCTCGCATAAGTCGCAGGTCTCTCGCATATTCCACAGTACTCTCGCATGGTTACAATGAGTGATGCGGGGGAGCGCCCCCCCCCCCCTTCGAACCCGCTCCCGAAGCGCGCTCCGGGCGGGAGCGGGTCGGGAGCGCGCTCCCCAAATCGCTCCCGGACGGGAGCGATTTTCGGGAGCGCGCTCCCGTAAAAAAATTTGCGCTCCCTGGTCTGTGAGGGAGCGCTTCAGGGAGCGATCGCTCCCGCGCTCCCGGAGCGCTTTTTAATGCCCGGGAGCGATCGGGGAGCGATCGCTCCCTGATCGCTCCCGGGCATTAAAAAACGCTCCGGGAGCGAATTTTAGTGAACCGGGAGCGGTTCGGCGGAAAAAAATTCCGCGGACCCGAAAAAAACAAAAAATTTAACTAATTTTTTTGGGTTTATAAGCCCAATGGGCCAAAACAAAATCATTTCAATGAGATTGAGCTTGAGTTTGAGAGCAAAGGAGCAAGGAGCAAGAGCTGAGGAGCAAGGAGCCAGAGCTGAGGAGCGAGGAGCAAGTGCCAAGGAGCGAGGAGCAAGCTTGCAGAGGTAAGTAACTTAATCATTTAGTTAGTTTAGTTGGTTAGGTAGTTAGTTTGTTTAGTTTAATTTACCTGTTTGAGTTTAAAGATCATTAATTTAAATTAAATTAATAAATTAAATGAATTAATCCCAATAAACTAAATTAATTTGCAGATTCAAGACTCAAACCCTACAAACATCAAACACGATGGACCTGGGGATTTTTATTGGCATTTTCCTCTTCCTGGTCTCTTTTCTGGTTATTATGGTGGTGGAGAGTAGGAAACGGAGGGGGCCTGAAACTGAAGAGGTGGATGAAGAAGCCGGAGGAAGTCAAATAGGTGAAAACCCCAGTGAGGAGGATGTGGAGGGTGAACATGAGGGTCAAAAAACTAAACAAGACCAAACTCCATTGTGGAAATATGTTCAGAGGCCTGAAACAGGGAGAGGGGGTGGAACCACTAAATTTCATTGCCCCCATTGCAACAATGATTTCACAGGCTCATACACCCGTTTGAGAAGACACCTTTGCGGGAAAAGGGCATGGGATGGAGAGAAACAAATAGGAATCAGAACTTGCGACGCGGTGTCAACAGCAGATAGAGCCAAATACATAAAGGAAGAGGAGGACGCCCAATACAAAGCAAAAAGATCAAGGGTTTCTTTGAAAGCTCACAAAGAACTCCTTCAGCATCCTCCCAAGGCAGTGGATATGGACATGGAGGCTCAGGGTCATCATCTTTACGCCGTAGAACCATATCAGATTTCCTTGATGAGGGGTGTAGGAATGATGTGGATTCAAAAATTTACAGGTTCCTCTATGCAAATGGGATACCATTCAATGTTCTACGCTCACCTTATTGGCACGAAATGGTTTCTGCCATAAATGATGCCCCTAAAGGATACAAGAGCCCTGGGTATGACAAGGCAAGAACTGTTGGCCTTGATCATGAAAAAGCAAAAATATCACAATCTTTGAATAAAATGACAAGTTCTTGGACTGACAATGGGGTGTCCATTGTATCTGATGGATGGACAAATGTAAAAGGCAAGCCATTGATAAGTGTTCTTGCTGTGTCCCGAAGTGGTCCCATTTTTCTAGCTGCACATGATTACTCAGACAAGTTCAAGACTGCTATCAACATTGCAGAAGCATTGCTTGAAACAATTGAGCGTATTGGCCCATACAATGTCATCCAAGTCATCACTGATAATGCTCCTAATTGTAAGGCAGCGGGAGCAATTATTGAGGATAGATACCCGAACATATTTTGGTCTGGATGTTTGGTTCACACATTGAACCTTCTGTTGCATGATATTGTCAAAAACAAAAATGAACAATACCAATGGATTGGTGATTTGTACAAGAGAGGAAAAAAAATGATAAAATTTATTACAAATCATAGCAATACCCATGGCCTTTTCCGCAGTCACTCGAGATTGGAGTTGCTGAAGATTGCGAGGACTAGATTTGGTAGCTATTACCTCACCTTCAGGCGCCTTTTGAAGGTAAGAGAGGGTTTAGCTAGCATGGTATCAAGTCCAAATTGGCAGGTGTTAAAGGAAAGGGCTACAAATGTAGCTCACATTGCAGGTTTTGAAACGGTGGAGGAGGCCGCTCTTGATGGGCAGTTTTGGACAACTGTGAGACAGGTATTGGATTTCACCAAGCCAATTTATAACATGATTCGGTTTGCAGATACAGACAAACCAGTGATTGGCGAGGTGTATGAGCAAATGGATACCATGTTGGGGGAAATAAAAGACATTGTTAATAACAGAGATCCCGACTTGTACAATCTGATTCACGATTGTGTGTGTGAACGGTGGAAAAGGCTTAACCTTCCACTACATTGCTTGGCGTATATCCTTACGCCAAAATACTACTCAGATTCTTGGTTGGGCAAACCTGCAGCAGGGGGTGGTGTTAAGACCAAACCCCATTTAGATCGAGAGGTAACTAAAGGATATCTGGATGCATTAGAAAAGTTGGTGCCTGACAGGGAGGAATGTGCAGCTGTGCGCCTTGAAATAGGCAGATACTTCACTGGCAGTGGTTTGTATGGTAACTTCCATGCAATGGACGGCAAAGATAAATTTGATTCTCTCACATGGTGGGAAACATATGGCGGCGACGGACTTTTGCGAAAATTGGCATTGAAAGTTCTTGCACAGGTTGTAAATTCTTCTTCTGCAGAGAGGTGTTGGAGCACCTACAGTTATATACATAATGTGAAAAGAAACAGGCTCAACGAAAACTGAGCAGAAAGCTTGGTTTATGTGCACTACAATTTGAGGTTGTTGAGCCATTACTGTGATCGGGCTAATGAAGATCCCACATATAAAATTTGGGACAATCACCCTGAGGACGACAATTTGGAGGATGGCATTGTACATATGGAAGAACTAGAAGATGAGCTTGTACGGGATGAAGCTAAAGCAGCTGCAGCAGCCATGCCACCTCCACCTCCACCATCCAGTAGCAGTTCTCGGGGCCCGAGTCTTGTTCCATTGCTGTCGCCACCTCCATCGACACCCTCGCGTGGAGGCTCTAGTTCTGGTCGTCGGTCTGGGCGGGAGACTCCTAGAAGACCGCCAAGACCTACTTATACTCCTGGAGACTCTCGTGGCAAGGGCCACTTGTAGATTTACAGTTTACTTGTCTTTTTTAGTTTCTATTAGACTTGTCACTTTAGTTTTCATAACTGTTCAGTGTTGAGTTTTGAGTCCTTGACTCTTGACTCTTGACTCTTTCATATCATTATGACATTATGATATTTTTCGTAAACATTATATCACTGTGACAATGAAAATTTGAAGTTTGAAGTTGGGCCTTGGCAATTATAACTCATTGGTAATGATTGTGAATTATGAATATGATGCTTTGTGAAAGACTAAAGTTGTTTCATTTCATCTCATTATTCATGTTTCATTTTATAAATTTTTAACATTTCATATCATGTTAACAGTTAGAAGTTAGGACTTAGAAATATCTTCGATATTACTTCTTGTAATGGTTAAACTTGGCTTACAAGTACAACTTGTTACTTTGGTGATCAATGATGATAAATGTTATTGAATTGAATGTTATTTTAATTTATTATTTTACTAAGGTTGATGACGATTATAATTTCTAGATGATTGATGTGATATGGTTCAATGATCAATTTATGTTTTTTTATGTTTTTTATGTCTATTTCATCATTCTACATGTTTTTGTTGACATATATGTATCAAAAATTAAAAAATATAAAAAATATATATATTTTTAAAAAATCGCTCCGGGATTCGCTCCCAAACCGGGAGCTTCTGAAAATGGTCGCTCCCGCTCCCGCTTCCGCTCCCGCTCCCCGCTCCCGCTTCCGCTCCCGCTCCCCGCTCCCGCTCCCGCTCCCAAGTAACACTGGTTACAATGATCTCATCGCTCTAGTCTTACTGTGATGACGTATGACTATAACATGATCTCTCTCATGATTACATATTATCTCCCTCATTGTAATGGTCTTGCATATGATCTCGCTCACTGCCATGGCATACGACTTCGCTCTTATGGTATCTTTGTAATGGATATAAAATCGCATCACTATGGTCTCGCATTAGTATATGATCTCAAGTTCTTGTATGTGATCTCACATGACAATATATTCACATCATATGGCATCTCTGCTCTATAATTGGTTCACAGTATTGGTATGGCATCTTTGTTCTATAATTGGTTCACAGTATTGGTATGGCATCTCTTCTCTATAATTGGTACACAGTATTGGTATGGCATCTCTATTGGTACACAGGATTGGTATGGCACCTCTCCTCTATAATTGGTACATAGTATTGGTATGGCATCTCTGCATTTGACATTGATACACAGATCAGAGGTGTGATGTTATGATAATAGCTCTCTTGTATTTGTTTCATTTAGTTCACAAATGAAATAGTGAACTGACTTGGGTTTAACCCAAGGAGGCCTGATATGTATGATTTATGATGTCTCATGATGATGGACTTTGTATCTCCGCTAAACTATTGATGAAATTGAATAGAAGAAGAAGAATTGAATTCAGGGTTTTCCCCCTTGTGGGGGTTTGCTCTGGTCTGTGACCAAATCTCAGTGTCTCCTTTGTGCTTGCTTTTCTTTTGTTGTTCCTTTATGTTCCACTGCAGTATTGATGTTATTGTTCTTTCAATATAATTGATGTTGTTGTTATGACATTATGATGATATGGGGTGAATACAATATGTGAAAATAAGTGAATGGAATTATCTAAAGCAAAGAACATTTTAGCCCTAAGAGAAATTAACAGGTTCCACCCCCTTTCCCTCCTGAAATCCTAGTAACATATTTCCACAAGGGTGTTTGGTCTACTTTGGTTTTTTTGCACTCATCATCTCCACTCTCATCATCGTCCTCCGCCTCTTCCCCTTAGTACTCATCTCTAGGGTTTCCAAAGCCACCACTACCCACTTCATCCTCTTCATCACTCCTTCTGCTGCTCCCCAACACCATCATTACAAAAAAAGGAATCAACATCAAGAGAATCCCAAGCCATATAGCCATGATGTTTGGTGGAGTTATAGTTTCTTTCCTGCAATAAAATGAGGAGGAATGGAAATGGGAAAGAGAGAAGAGAACATCTTTCATTCAAAAATGAACATATAAAAAACACAAATGCTACATGGAAAAATAAAAAGAATGGGATTAGACCCTACCTCTTTGGCTCTCCAATGGTGGTGCCTTCAATCCCAAGCTCTCTCAAATGGTAGTCTTCAATCTCCCTTGCAAGCTCCTCAAGATCAAACCCTCTCAATTTTCCTCTCACTCACCTCTTCAACGCAAGCTCCAAAATCCCTCTCTTGCTCTCTCAATCATGCAAATGATGCATTATGGGTGGGGAGGAGCCATTTTTTTCTTTTGGCCCCTTCCCTCCCAAGAAAATCTGCGCGATTTTCTTTGCCGTAGGAGCACTTATTTTGGCACTAGAGTGAGGGCTTCGGGAGCGAATGGGAGTGATGCGGGAGCAATCGCTCCCCGATCACTCCCGTCAAACCAAGGAGCGCAATTTTTTTCAAGGAGCACAGGATTTGGGGAGGGTGCTCCCCTGCAGCCCTAGATCAGTGTACCAAGAGAAGCTTGTGCACAGATTTATAGGAGAATTTACTTGGGATTTGCGCAAGGAAATAGGGAAGCATGGATCAGAGTCTTGCAGGTGTTTCAGCTTAGTACAAGCAGAGAAAATCAGATTGGTTTCTATTGAAACAAGATTGTTTTTGTAAGGGATCTATTGCTCATTCTTCTATCAGTAATATTCTCAATCAAACAGAGGGTTTTCCTAGTTGGGTTCCCTAGAAAATTTGTGTTTTTTATATTGTGTGACTGTGTTATCTGTTCCTATTCCGTTGCAATTAGTAGAGAAATTATGTGTCTTTATGAGAAGAAGTTAGATTTCAGATTGTTCATATAAGCAGTTGCAGAATTTTACGGAATTTCTACACAGAGATCATTTCCAAAGAAGGAGCTGTCAAATGAGGCCAACATTTCTGCTAAAGGAGAGCTAACTGTGTTAAAATATCAGTTAAGAACTTACCTGAAAGAGGACCTCTGAGGTGCTTCTTCAAGGGAAGAGATAAGTTGGTATTTTTGTAGTAGGAATTTTCTAAAGAAGCAAATAAAATCCTCCCTGAAGACTGGTTTTACCCTTTTGGGTTTTTCCAAAGCCATTGGACCAAAAACAACAATTTTTCTCTTGTATCAGTTGTTGAAAAGTAAAATGGTAGAGTAGCCCTTTTTGTGATAGGTTTGGGCATTAAACCATGCAAAACTTGAAAACTGGCTTAGGCTACAGCAGAGCATAATTTTCTACAGCAATAACTAATTCCTTAAGGCATGTTCAATGTCTATTCAATATTACCAGCAAAGAATGTAACTACAACTCATGATAAATTCAAATTAATTAGATTCAAAATACAATCATGAGGATCAAGGCAATGTTTTATAATTTCCAATTCAAGGATCAAACACCAATTCTAGAAGATGTGACGCTCCAATATGGATAGGAATCACAACAAGAAGATAAGCAAAAATAAGTGGTTCATGAAAACAAATGGGGAAATATCAATAAATTTTTATTATAAAAGACAAGGAAATTACTCATCCAATACATCAAAGGCAAACCTTGCTTACCAAAGTCAAACTACTAAACTGAAAGGAAATGTTACTTCCAAAAGTCGAAGTTCAAGTTGTCTACCAAGAGACATCTGCCAACCAAACTAAGTTAAATATGTTTTCAAAAATTTAATTGCAAGTTGTGGACAGAAACTTTATTGATCACAAGAAACGTAATCAATTCAAATTAAAAATCATTTTGGAATTATTGAAAAATTTTATCAATCAACAGATAATGTGAGTATCTAACAGAAACTTAAATACCAAAAAGGGATTCGAGAATAACCTGAAGTGGATATCAAGAAGCAACAATCCATAAAGGCACTTTATCATTGTCCTTATCACAGAAGCAGTCCCAATAACCAATGAATATATCAGCGTTGACATTTATCTGACAAAATATGACCCTCTATTTACAATCTGAAGAATCAAAATTTCAATATAACGTGGAGTCAAAATCAAAAACATACTTAGATTCGTAATGAAAGAAGTTTCATTCAAGAGTCTTATCAAAAGAGAATCCTAGACAAAATCGACCAAGGATGGATTGGTCCTTCTACAATGCAACAAAATTGTTTAAAACTCAGAAGATCTCTTCACCTCCTTTCTTCAATTGCTCGAGGATGAAGCATTTCAAGGAAGGGTGACATGTAATGAATCCTACCTATGTAATATATATAATTCATAATTATTATTAATTACGACCATTCAGCATGACCAATCTTTTCGGCACTAACATAAAGTGATCACAGTGTTCACCTGTAATCATCATTCGTCAATATCAATTTATGTATATATATTTTTATCCTTGTGGATTATACGTGCTACGTGTCCTTTTATTTATGATGGCTTCGTGTAACAACAATTTGGTTCATAACAAAATTAGCTTTCTCCAACTTGAAGCAAAGTATTATTTATGTTTTTCAATTTGAAGGAAATTTCCATTGTTATATTGACATTATCAGGCCTCAGTATTTGAACCAAAGATACCCTTGCTATTATTGACAATGTTCATTTTCATGCTAAGGTCACGAAGATGAAGCTTCACTCCATTTCATAGATCATCCGTTTTACATGACTCACGATTCATCATCGTCATGATTTCTAATTCTTATGTATTTTTTTGAAATATCAATATTCATAGTACAATAGAATGTACTTATTTGTAATTTTGTGAATTTTCCAAGGAATTGCCGTGGACTTCCCTAACCCTTTATTAATGTACGAGTGTCTCTCTGTGTGTGCATATTTAAATTTCGTTACGTATTCTAATCTCTCATTGTTGTTGTACTCAACAATTCCATTGGACACTTTTTATCAATCGCGGCGATTAATATAGTTTCCTTTTTATTCTTTCCTGTATACGTTGCAGTTTCCCTTGTCCTCTAATTCTGCAGTATTTCAAACGTGCTTGTGGAAAATAATAAACATCCTTTTAAATTGTTCTTATGGGCGTCTCACGACATTTATTTTTGCTTTTAGAAATTTCCGGTCTAATCTGAAATAAGGCAATATGTTAGATAAATCTCTTTTGCATTTGACCTTGGCAAGGTACCATCAGAACTTCATCGTTGTTTGATAATACATGTATTAATCAGAACTGCAGGTCCTAGGCTCATGTAAATGTTAGGCTGTTCAAAGTTGTCAGAGATTACAATTTGCACATTAAACACATGTTAATGCTAGTGCCATAGGATAGTATATACTACTTACTATTGAAAAATTAGTATATGTAATTTTATTTGTGCAATTTCCAAGGGTAAAAAAAATATCATATTAGTTTTGTTTTGTAGCCCAGTCCATGTCTTATGAATGTCTCCATTATCAATTGTTTGTTAAAGTTATTATTCTGGAAGCCCTTATTACTTTCCCATTTGTATTGGGATGTAGCTTCATCATTTTTAGCCTATAGTGTTGTCAATACACTGTAAGCTCTCATAATATTAGTCCACCTCTGACTTTTGGTTTGATTTTCTGCCTGATGGACTGAATAATTTTATTTTCTTACCAGGAATGGAATCTACCTGAAAGTTGATGAATTATTTCATTTGTTAATAGTAACCGCATAATGTGACGAAAATTCCATTCATTGAATGTTTATTTTTCATTTGCTAGATGATGTTCGTTGACTCATCCAGAAACTCTTGACCCTGTGCAGAAATTTAGTACGTCAACAGAAACATGGGCAGTGAAAAATATTTGGTTGGCAGTTCAGCAGGGAGAGGTAAGATGCTAGAACATTTTAGATTGTGTTTAAAGTGTAATTCTTATCAACCAAATTTGCAGGAAGTCAGCAAAATTGATTAATTGGATTTCTGCATTTTAGATCATAGTTCTAGTTGGCGGAGAAAAGGCTGGAAAAAGCACCCTGCTGCATTGTCTTGGAAGACAATGTACAATAACTTCTGGTGATGCCATCATTTGTGGAAACAGTGTTCGCTATAACTTCTGGATGCAACAAAATATTATTGGCTTCTGCCCTCAGTTTGAGGTCGGTACTTTGATGTATATTCTATTTTTATAAAATATGAGCAGTGTGTTCTTACATTTTCCCCTTCAAAAATAGAGTACTGTTCATTGTTGACTAAATTTATCATTTTAACCTTTTCATGTAATTCATAACAACTAAAACAGTTAGTAATTTTTCTCTTCGAATATGACAGATAAATATCTCTTAGAAAATGTTTGATTTCTTTTGCTGGCTTCATGCAGTGGATGTACCAATCGTTAACATTGAGAGAACACCTGAAACTGTTCGCCTCATTGAAGGGGTTAGCAAATTCTAATCTACCAGTGGAAGCAATCATCAGTGCATTGCATCTAACAGGTAAAGGAACTTGACAGCTAGGAGCACAAGATTTGAAAACTGCAACTGCTACTTTATAGATTATGTAACTGACAAAATATTTTATATTTTATAGGTTGTTTAACACTTTGAGTCGTACTGTCAAACCATATGTCAAGACCACTGTCTAGTATCAAGTTGCAGTTTCAATTCTCTTGCTGTAGTTTAAGAATTACCCACACATGTAAATGGACTTTTTTCTAACGAATTGATAATATTTCCTGAATCTTCATGGATGATATAATTGAAACCAGCGGATGCTGACACAAAGTTAAGACATTGTAAGACATCCACACATCGTAAACTAGCTGTGGCTACAGCCATGCTTGGTGACCCAACTGTTTTGTTACTGGATGAACCAACTTATGGTAAGACAAGTAGACTTTCACTACATATTTAACTGCTTTCTTTCCTATATATAGGTAGATAGAATAGATAGATATATATTGGGAACTTGGTGCATATGTCTTGAATATACTTGATCTTCTCAGCTCCTAGCGTTATGCTATTATTTTGGTGAAGTTGAAGACCATTTTCTCAAATTTCATACTGAATTTGTCCAGTGTTTTGGAGTTTCTCTAATTGATTGCACTTTCTATAGGACTTGACATGGTCAGCAGGCAGAAGGTATGGACACAAATTGCAGCTCGTGCTACTACAAAAGCAACTTTGATTTGTACTCAGTCCTTTGAAGAAGCTGAAGCACTTGGGTAAGAATCTAAAATATGGATGTAGAAAGGGTTGATTGTATCGGTTCTCCAATTTATTTTATTTAGATCACAAATGAACCGTATTTGAACACTTCATCTGCTTGATATTCCTCATGGTATAAATGAATATTCTTTCAAGATGCAGGAAAAGGGTCGGTATACTTGTCAATGGCCAACTCAAATGCCTTGCTGCACCACAAGAACTAAAACGGCGTTATGGGTCTGCATATTCTCTGCTAGTCATGGCCGAAATGGATAAAATTGAATCAATTGATAAGTTTGTCTCAACTTTATTTCCTCATTCACCTGATGAAACAATTTACAAAGACGGCAGTCCAGTAATAGGGAAGTGGGTACAAAGAAGATTTCAAATCCCTATCAGAAGCTTGTCTGAATTGGCCATGCTTTTGCATGAATTAGAAGTGAAGCGCCATACCTTTGGAATCCAGGATTACGTTGTAAGCCAACCAACACTGCAACAAGTTTTCCACAAAATCAGCCATGCAAGGGAAGGAACTGATCAAACTTAAGCCTGGATTACCTCTTTTCATTAAACATTCGAAAGCATGTCCAAGGCTCTGTGACTTCATGTGCATACATTTCTAAGATTCTCAGGTGGTGAGTTAACGAGCATTCCATTTCCGGCTTACTGGACAATACCAGCTTCAATCATAAGTTCTAAGAGGATCTCTAATAAAAATCAGTGCACGTCTTCTGGGCCAGTGCAGACATCTACAACTGTTCAACCGTGGTGAATAAAATGACTTAGAGCAGTGCTACAGTGATAAATATTTGCCGCAGACTGCTACAATCTGGCTACAATTAAGTATCTGGATTACATGTCTATCCAATAGCTACTCCTCTGAAGAGGGAGGTTTTGGATGTTAAGTTAAAAGGAATTAAATTGTTTCTCATAAGCAACTTAACGAGTGCTAAAATGAAGCTTGTAAGCTATTTTAGATGTCATTGCCTGCCCATTGATTACCTATATTCATATGACTGACGTTAAATCAAATTTGATTTCTTTAATTTGTTTTTTTGCAACAATCAGTATCAAAACTGGGAGGATACCATTTTGTTGCAAAATTATTAATTATATTCATGTCTACATATGACAAAAAGGAACGAATGGCACAGAAAGATAACTAACATATGGAGATTGCTAAGTTAGGTGCCTAAAGCACCTTTATTTTTAATTAGGAAAGGCTTGCGGGGTAAGCAGCTGAGACCTTGGATGAGACCTTGGATATGTAGAGTCGAATAATAATCATCATTTATAATTTAAATTTTGTCAAGTAAGTTCTACTTTTATATGATCAACTTAGACTCATCTTAACTATTTACTAAGCGTCGGGACAGATCAAATCTCTTTTCACTCTAAAAGAGTTCTGCACCTCAAGAGATTGATCCCTCTTGGTAGAGATCTAGAGTCTAGATGACTCTACGCTGGTTTAATTATTAATAATTGATAATTATAATTATTATTTTTATTTTTATTTATTTTTACTTTTTATTTGATATAATTAAACTATTTTAATTAATAAGTATAATTAATAATTTTATTTTAATATTTTATTTATTTTTTTAATTGTATTTTATTTTTATTTTTATCGTTATTTAATTTGGCAAGTCAAAATGTTTACATAACATAACCTTCAACATCTCTTCCATACTAAGTTGGAGAGTGTCTCGGCCCAATCATCAAAAAAGCTTCTAGTAGATGATTGTGTCATCCATGTTCTCTCCTAGCAGATTTCATGTTATAGAATGAAGACATCCACTATAGTAACATGGCTTTTTGTGTAGGTCATATGTTTTTGTGTAGTAACTTGAATCTCGTCTCCCTCAAAAATTTAAATTATGGCTTGGAACATGGGTTTCCTAAATGAAGAGTTCTACATATAGTTTTATTAGAAACAAAATATAATAATGTGTGGGTGCCCATGCATGCATTGTTCTATATAGACAATAAATGTGATCTTTGGTGGACACCAAAAGAGAAATGTTTACTAGAGAAGACACTACACATCAAAAGACAAATACTTCTACCTCAATCAATTATAATTAGTGGGAGGGAATGATGTAGGGTAATTAGTGATTTGTCTTTGTTATTTTAGATATATGTATCTTAAATTTTTACTTAAGCCATTCATCCTTAACCTTATCATCAATGTTATCATACATTGAATTATATCAAATTGTTTTACCCCAAAATTTCATCTCAGCTCAAAATAGGATCAAAATTTGCTATCAAGTCAACAAATTGTTTTACCCCAAAATTACATCTCATTTCAAAATAGGATCAAAATCTGCTATCAAGCAAACAAATGAATAAGTCAAATGAAAAAAAAAAAAACATAAAAAATTCAAATTCTAACAAAAAAAAATTATATCCGGATCACATGCACATCCATAAAACCAAACTATTAGATGTCAAGTGTGCAAAGTTTTTTTTATTTATATTGCATATAATGGTACAGGGTGACAAAGCTTTGTTGAGATGCATACTTGATAATTATTGAGATCTTTATTGAGATGTATATATACAAAATTTGTTTATTTATTTTGCATATAATGGTACAAAGTGACAAAAATTCATTGAGATGCATCAAATAATTGTTCCAATGGAAAACATGTATGCAATGGGGCTCTAAATGGAATTTAATTTGAAGTGTGCCTCATTACACCCACTTCGCCGAATCTACATATATAAAGTCTCTTATCTTTTGTTTAAGGGTTTCAAAAATTATTGTCTTTTTAATGCAGGGTATCAATGGCTCCCCTTGGTTACCCTCACTTGCCTTAGAATGCATAACAAAGTTGGAAGCTAAATTAAAACACAAGTACACTACTTGGAAGAAAAGAACACATGCGTGCAAGAGGAAAGTGTCAAAAGAGCTAGAACAAACCCTAGATACGGTTACATAGTTGAACATATGAGAGAGATTATACAATAACACTATGATATTAAAGAGATATTGTAGTAGATTTGCCTCTCTAATATAGAGTTTGGGAGGTCTTATTTGTCCAAAACCCTAAACACTAATAAGAATTGGGAAGGAATGTCTTCTAGCTCAAGTCACTATGGTGACTTTGTTACAAAGGTAAGCTTTATATTCTAACACCCCTTCCTAAGAATTGTAACACTAAAAAGAAAGAGATTAAATGAAAGTAGAACCAAAAATCCTTCAAAAGTTGCTTCTTTGAAAACAGTTCTTAAACTTGGTAAATATCTACAAAGCTTCCTTGCAACTCTTGTAAAGGTGTACGTCCCAAGTCAAATTCTCAAGTTTTCAAATTCCACTTCCCTAAACCCCCAATTATTCGACAAACATCCATGTTCAGCTACATCCACAGTGATCCTTCATGTTGCCTCATGAACCACATATTGGTATAATTCCCAATATCCATAAGTTCTTGAATGGACAAACAGCAATAATCATCTATTTAAGTTTGCTCTTTGTAAAACAAAAAATAGGAATCCTTTTGATGTATCTTTGAGATAGTTTTTGGCTAGAAAACTATGCCAAGGCAGCAATATTGTTTTAAAGAATTTAGCTCGTCTTGTGAACTACAGGACAATACCTTTTAATCCATAGGCTAGCTTCCAACTAAGACATATAACTAATTGGGTTGATTGTGGTGGTAGAAGGAAAGAGGCAAGGGTATAACAAAATTTATAGTGTTCACCGAATATTTTGAGATATTACTATAGAAAACACACATTGCAAAAATTTGAATTATGAAATATGGATAATAATTTAACCATTCATTCGAAGGTGTGATAAAAGAAAATAGATTTTATCATAAACCTCTATGTATAACATAACATTGCTAGAAGATAGGAAAATTTATTTTTAATTTAACCTCATAGATATATCTCATATAATTTCAAATAATTACACAGATGAAAATATAAAGTACAAATAAAACTAACACAGAAGATAATACATTGCCAATAACTGAAACAAGAATCTCTTGATTAAAAAATGCAGTAATATTGTGCTCAGTTACAATAATACAATCGCTCTCAGAATCTGAACCCTTTCTTTGAGTTCTCTTTAAATGTTTATATAAAAATATCTCAACATATTATGTTGCAAAAGAAACTTTCCAGGAACAAACTAATAAAAATAGAAAAAATTTACAAGAATCTAATAGTCTTAGTCCACCATCCCTTTTTCTAGCTGAATTCTATTGTTGAAATTAAAAAGATTTATGGGGAAAATTTAGACAACCACTCACAATTTGAATCAACTAGATAGTTGTATGACATCATTTTCTTATAGGAAATATCCAAATTTGTATATTTATAATATGTTGGAGTACTTGAAAATATCATGTTCACCTTACAGTGAATGTAAAAAGCATCCATCAATTTATCCACTATTGTGGGCCCCTTCAATGCTTTGCTCATGTTTGAAAACTTGCTAGAATTCTCCTTGGTTCTTAATAAAGCTTCTATTTATGCCTCTAGAAACATCAACCTATCACTCTGATCCCAAAAATAGGGCACACCCATCTCCAATAAAACATTAAATATGGAATTAAATAAATCTACTTCTTTTTTAGCAAGCTTGCATTTATTTTGTGCCTATTGTACAAAGTTTCTCTTAGCTGAAACTTTATTGACTTCCATGATAACGTATGTTATGTCTTCCACACCTACATTTCTCAGTTTTTCTTGATTCTTGGTGTTGAGGAATTTTACTATTTTGGTTGCAGCTTGGGGCTTATCTCCAAACTTTTCCTAGATTCTATCAATGGCTTGCTCATTTGTGTAGACCATATTTGATTCATCTCCAATAATTTTGATAGATCTCCACATCCTTGAGATTGCTTATTTCATAATTCTTTATTATGAGTATTTTTTTTATACTTTCAATTTCAAGATCTTTAATACTCAAAGTTGACATCGTTTTATCGATCTTCTCAGCTCTATTGTTGATGGTGCTGAAGAAGTCGATGCACATACATGTTTGGTTGTTTCTTTTGTAAGGATGTCAATTTGCTACATATAATTTTCAATCTACTTATTCTACTAAATTATTATGGATAATAATTGTTCTCTCTTTTTGGACAATCTCTAATCCAAGTGTTTAAAACATGTTCAATGGTTAGCATTTTAAGGTTTCTTCTAAGCACTTGAATTTTTTTGTCCCTATATTTGATTAAAGTTTATATAGCAGAAGAGTCCTTTGGGTCTATTCCTACTCTAAATACACACTACTTTAAGTCATCAATTTCATTTGTTTAGTTCTTGTTACAATTTTCTCCTACTTCAATTGAGTGGTAACTTATGTGAGCATAATTTCCAACTTTGAACCATTGACAACAATATTTGTGGAAGTTATGAACATCGTTTCTCCAGTCTATCTATGTATGTTCATATGGGCCACTAGATGTATTTTTTTCAAACCAATAGTGAACTTTGTTGCCTTCTAACCCTTTTTAGTTTTGATTGTTTGAGCTTTAGGTTCCAAAATTTCCATTTTCAGCTAAACCTTCTCATAATCCAAGGTAGATAGTAACCTTGTTTGTGAAGAACCCAAACCTTGCTTCCATAACTTTGTATAGACATCTTATTTTGTCTTCACATTCTTGTTTATGATCTCCATAAATTGTGAATAAATGTCGTCTTGCTTGTCTGTTGTTGACAATGACATGCAAGAATATTATGTCTCTTGAACCACATAAGTTGTTGGCAAGAGTTCCCAATTGAATGCAGGCTCACTTGATGTAGCTTTCTCTATGCTTGGAGTTGAAATTGGGATCTCGTCTTCTTCAACTCCTGGTATTTTTTGCAACCTCTGCTCCTCATCCTCTATTACCAAAAACTAAGGACTGTTGTGTTTCTTCAAATCCTCTCTTGAGCTCTTTTTCCTTTGGTTGTGGAGTATCCAAAATAACTAGTGGTGAAGATTGACATGCTTCCTAGTTAGTCTGAGTAGTCTATATTGGATCTTGCTCTCAAACATCTATGTTTGAAAACTATTCAATATCTAGTTTTGGCATATATTAATTAGGAGTCTATCCTTGCTTCACTCTCCTTTTGATATGATCTTCTGAGGATCATATTTCTAGAACTATCCTTGGGGAAATTTCATTTATTTTAGCATCTCCTCAACCTCCTAAAATGTTGCTCTGGTCTTAATTAAGAAAGGTCAAGCCTCTTTCTTTAGTTTGAACATAACTTGATGCTTCTTTGACACAAAATGAATATGATCTAAGTTGAGGTTTTTCCTGATATAATCTAATGCAAATGTTCTCAAGAAAACTTGAAGCCTATAGGGAGGTAGTTCACGACCATAAATTCTGATCTATGTAACTTCCTTAAACAAATGAAAATCACCTACCTTGGTATCTGGGATGAGTTGTAGAATCTTTCTAGTTTCTGGAAACATTCTAGGAGGAAACTCATCAAATAGTAAATTGTATGCCACTAATAAAAATTGATTGATAAAGTCAACAAAAGCCAAATTATAGGGATTTTTCTCATCATTAGAGTCCAATGAATTATTGAGATAACATTTCCATTTTGATCTTGAGTATGAAGATGGAGATTTGAAATCTTATCCACTTAAAAATAAAAAAATAAAAATATACAAGGACTGACTAATACCTAAAATATTTTGTGAGATCATAATGGGCTAATTGAACATTGATGACATTGGACAAATACTTGACTAAAGTGGAACCCGACAAAATATTTTTTGACTAGTGAAATGGAAGTTAGAAACCCTAATACAGTATCATCTACAAATTAGTCATTGTATCCTCATAAACAACAAACTATTGATATCATTTATTTTGGCATTTCACGGAATATGCTTGAAGGATAAGGAGGGGCATTATCTGATAATTCAAAATTGAAAGGCAAGAATGACTTTAGTACAATGGATTTTTTCTTTAAAGGTTAACTCATTGTAAGATTGACTCAGGAAATCTTCATTCAGAGGTTGTGTTTGATTTGGAATTATTATATTTAGCATTTATTTAATGTCTATGGGGTTAATATAAATCATGATTACTCTACTTTTAAACATAATAACTTTTTTACTGGCAAGGTAATGTTCAACATGCCAGGAAATGAATTCTTGGTAAGGATTTTTTGGGGAATGATAAGTGAGCCAAATAAGACTCCCATGCCAAGGAAATATCTTGTTGATCTTGAAAATGTTGGAAATCCCACTCCCTAAGCATATAGAGGTCAAATTCACAATGGGTTTCATGCAAATTTGCTTCCTTATATATTATGGTAGGTATTCAAAGTTATTGGGACATGAAGAATCTAAAGTTTGGGCCTTTTTTACTTTTAACCTTCAGTTTTACTGAAAAGGAAAGAAGGTAGGATTATGCGGTTTTCCCAGTGATTTTCCACAAACAAACAGCATGATGTGCATCGAGCATGATGAGACAAAGAGGCTCCTTTTACCTTTTAACAGTTATTCTAGCCATTGAGAAACATGTGACATAATTTCATTGGACAAAGACCTCTTATTCTGAAAACTATGAGTGAACCCCTGCTTATTTACTATGTTAATGTCATTCCCACGTTTATGTCACTTGGTCAACCCCTTTTGCACCACCTAAATGCCACCTGGAGCACTTATTATATTGCTTGTCCGCCACTTCACCTCTGCCATTGGTTAATGTCATGCTTTGTTGTCTAGCAAGGGTCCCACAAGTCATATTGCCATGGGGGAGGGGTGGGGTGATGTTGTTCTTTAACTAACACGTGTTCTGAAAGCAAATTGCTCGAGCATGACTTCATACCCTCACACCACCCCCCCCCCCCCCCCCCCCTCTTTGCTAACTATTAAACACTCAAGGGGCCCTGATATTTAAATTTTTGTAGTTGATCAAAATGGTCTTGACAATGAGCTCCCAAAGTTGCGCAAGGGTGGAAAAATGTACCCTTTTGAATAAAATTTATTTTTCAACTAAATAAATAAATTATAAAGCTTTGCACTGCACTCAAAAACCATTTTTTTACAACATCGACTCCATTTAGGGACCACATCTCCTTGTGGGTTAATGAGAACCACAACAAGTGCCTTCACCTCGGGCAATGGAGTCAAATCAAACCATGCACTCAAAAATAAAATCACATCAGTATTTACAAATAAAAATGAAATAAAAAACCCTTAAGTTCTTCAAAATTATATGAAATGTTTCAAATATTGCCCATTCATGATAAGTGATAGGACTTCACCATCCATATTTTGCAAATCAATGTGTTATTTCCTTTCGCCTCGGCAATTTTCAAAGGTCCCAACCATAAGTTGTCAAAATTTCCATGTTTTCCTTTTTCCTATCTTCTAGCATCCCACCTCCGCATCATATCTCCTTGATTGAATTCTTTGTTTGACTTTCTTGTAAATAAATTTCTTCATCTTGTCCCAGTATTGTTGCAACTTAGCGTGTACCTATTCTCTTTCTTGTTCAAGTTCTATCAACTTATGTATACGCCTTGTAAAATTGTCTGGGTCTCCATAGGAGCTCTGCATAATTTCCATAATAGGAAATTCTAGTTGAGCGGGAAAAACAACTTTAGCCCCATATACTAGCTGGAAGGGTGATTTTCATGTTGATCTTTTTTTTAGAAATCTTGTTGGCCCAAAGCGAAAATTTTAAGTGAGCATCCAAATTATTTTTTTGATCTTCTGACACCTTCTTAATCATTTTAAATTTTATTAGAAGACTCAATTAAGCCTTTTCCCTATGGATCATAAGTAGTGAAATGATTAAGGGGAATGTTATGTTTTTTATAGAAATTATATCATTTTACTAACTTAATAGCTTGAGCATTTTGTGCAACGATTTCCTTGGGGAAACCAAACCTTAATAATATATTCTCCTCCAAGAACCTAATCACTATTATATTAGCTGCAACCCTGGTTGGAATCACTTTTACCCACTTAATGAAGTAATTTGTAGCAATTAAGATCCATCTATGTGAATTGCTTGACAGTGGGTGAATTTATCCACTGAATTCAAGGCCTCATTGAACAAAGGGTGCTTCCACCATGACTGGAATTAATGGTAGTGATGGTATGATTTGCTTCCTTGCAAAGATTTGACACTGAACACAACTTCAACTTTGGCACATGCCTAGGAAAATGGCTTGGGCCAGTAAAACTTGCTCTTAAATTTTTATGCAATGCAACCCTCTAGGCATAATTCCCTCTACATGCTCCTTTGTGGAAATCATCAATGGCCCCATCTGTTTCATATTCAATTAGGCATAGTAAAAACATACCCATGGGATCTTTCCAATACAAATTTTCATTCAAGATGCAAGGTTTGATTGTCTGAAACTTCAAAGATATTTCCTTACTTTTGTTGAGTTTTGGTGGACATTGAAAAATTTGTAAATAAAAGACAATTTCTTTGTACCAACTTGAAGAGGAAAAAATTTCCTTTACCTTCAAAGAAGGTTCTTGTGAATTCTTCTCTGAGGGAGAATCTATAAGTTGAATAACTGAATTGATTCCCAACGCTCTGCAATTGGACTCTGCTAACATCTTGGCCAGTCCCTATCACTTGATCAACTTGATTGGTTTGATTTCTAAATCAAACTTGACAATCCACTTATTTTTCTTACCATCACTATCAGATGGATTCAAAACTATATTTATTGTACTATTTGGCACATATGAAGTTTTTCTAAAAGTAGGACATAAGTCCTGAAAGACTTAAGAGATTTAACTAGTACATATGCTTGCTTCTCCATGATGTCATATTTCAATTCTACATCCCTCATATTCTTACTTTAAAATGTTGTTGGTTGTTCGAAAGTTTCTTCATTTTCTACAATAACACTATTGTAATGGTTGAATCAGAAACAAAAGAAAATATATTAAAGCCCTTACCATATTCTAAACTAGCTAGAATTGAGGCTTCAATGAGTGTTTTTTTGATCTAGAGAAAATTGTCCTTGCTTATAGTGTCCACTTGACTTCATGGTCCTTGGCTATATTCATTATGCCCTTAACTATTTCTCCATAGTTTGGAACAAATCTTCTCAGGAAATTGATTTTGCCCAAAAATGATTGTATCTCACTTTTGTTCCTAGGCGAAATGATAACCTTTATTGTTGACACCCTTTGATGATATATTTTGACTCCTTCTTAGCAACAATATGGCTTAAAAGCTTTCCTTCTTTCATGGAAAATATGGACTTCTTGGGATTAAGGTAAATTCCAAATTTTATGCATTTTTGGAATGTTTGTTGATGTTTCAAATGTTCAAAATCTGATTTGGAAAAAGTAGTAATATCATCTAGATATATCACAATGAATTTGTTTTTCTCACCAATAAAGGCAAAGACTATACCTCTTTGAAAAGTTGTGTCTACATTCATTAGACAGAAGGGCATCTTTTCATACATAAAGGTTCCCCAGGGTGTAGTGAATGTTGTCTTACACTTATCCTCTTTTTGAACAACTATTTGATTGTAACCTGAAAAGCCATCAATCACAGAAATCCTAGCTGCACTAATAGCCTTCTATAGAAGATAATCCATCTTTGGAAATTGATAGTTGTCCATGGTGACTGTTAGGCCCCTATACTACTAGTGTAACCCCTTATTGTTATTAGTACAACCCACTTATTATATTGGTGTACCCATGTAGTGCCCATATTGTTACTATTGTGCCACATAGAAGCCCACTATTGTTATTGTTGTGCCCTACAATATTATTATTATGTAGGCTTTGATTGTATTGGGACCACTTAGACTCCTATATATAGAAAGGAGGTATTTTCATTTGTATAATCCAAGAATTGTTAATTTATGTAATGTAAAGGAGGTTGCCCCCTCGAAGAGGCTGAATTCTAAGGCGTTGATCTATCTTTTCTATCTTTTCTTGAGCTAGTTTCATAACATTTGGTATCAGAGCTTTGGATTCTAGGGTTTCGCTGCTCCAAACAGGTCATCGTGGCATTTTCGCTATAACTTTTTTTTTGTGACGTTTCAGAAGTCGCAAAAAAAAACCCATTAGAGAAGAAATCGCACTGAACCTTGGGTCCAAATTTCAGAGCTTTTCGCACGACATTTGCGGAGATATGATCTGAGGAAGTTGGTCTTTTTGCAGACTCCTGAATTACATTCAAAACAGGTGACCTGGGGAAAATCGTCATAACTTTCTCTCTGGGGATCGGATTGAAATTTCGTAAGAAGGTACGTATGGAAACTGTATATTTGGAACCAAATCAGTTTGTATGGTATCAATGGCTTTGCTCTCGTAAACAATTTATCACTTGGGCAATTTTTACGGAAGAATTGATAGCACATTATGAAGATACAAAAAGCAACACTTTTTTTAGCCAATTGATAAGTCTCAAACAAAAGGGTTCAGTAATGGAGCACATTGAGGAGTTCCAAAAATTGAACATAAGGGTAAAAGATATTCCAGAGGAGCATAGGATTGATGTGTTCATAGGGTCTTTAAAGGATAATATCCAACATGATGTTCGCCTTTGGGAACCTGATTCATTAGAGAAGGCATTCAGGTTAGCAAGAAAAATGGAAAGAAAAATTATGACAACCAGGAAGCATACCACTCACAACTATAAAGACGGAAGTGTTGTTGCCCCTAGTCTTCCACAACCTATAAGGTTGACACCACAACAATTGGAAGAAAAAAGAGCAAAAGGGCTTTGTTACAGTTGTGATAGCAAATACACTAAAGGTCATAAGTGTGCTGAGAAGAAATTATTCTACATATATTGTGAAGAGGAAGAAGAAAAGGAGCAAGAAAGGTCAAAAGAAGAAGATATACTTCAGGAACAAAGCCTAGATGAAGAACAAATGAATCAGACCATATCTTGTAAAGCATTGGCAAGAATTACCACTCCTCAAACTCTCAAGATAGAAGGACATATCAAGAAGAAAAATGTGCAAGAAGTGAAATATCACATCGAGAAAGAAGAAATGAATCCAACCATATCTTGTAATTCATTGTTCGAAATTACCACTCCTCAAACTATCAAGATAGAAGGACATATCAAGAAGAAAAATGTTCAAGAAGTGAAAGATCACATCGAGCATCAAGAAATGAATCCGACCATATCTTGTAAAGGATTGGAAGAAATTACCACTCCTCAAACTCTAGAGATAGAAGGACATATCAAGAAGAAAAAGGTTCAAGCAGTGAAATATCACATCGAGCATCAACAACAAGTTCTCCAACTTTTAAAGGATAATGCCACTTCGGTGCAAAATCAAACGAAACAACAGGTAGATAAACATCGTAGTGAAAAATGTTTTGATGTAGGTGATTGGGTATTTTTACTGATACATCTCAAGCAAGATATTTATGAGAAGGAAATGTTGGCAATACTACATGCACTTAAAAAATGGCGACCTTACCGAATGGGAAGACTCTTCAAGGATGAGGATGTGGAAGCATTGTTTTGTGCTATTTATATTATCCAACCAGATTGGATAAACAAAGCAAGGGATGAACGGAAGAAGGACGAAGAAGTATGGCCATTTATTCAAAAGTTGCAAAAGATCCCAATTCAAACAATATTGCCAGAAATTGAAGAAGGAGGAAAAATCATATTGGAACTTGGAGCAGTCATAGAAACAAGAACCCAACAGCTACGAAATCGATCAATTTCAGAGTATCTCATCAAGTGGAAGAACTTACCCGCTGAAGATTCCACATGGGAGGACAAGAATTTTATATAGATGCATCAATAACTACTCAAGCATTGAGGACAACGCTTTTTGAAGGAGAGGGGCATGTTAGGCCCCTATACTACTAGTGTAACCCCTTATTGTTATTAGTACAACCCACTTATTATATTGATTTACCCATGTAGTGCCCATATTGTTACTATTGTGCCACATAGAAGCCCACTATTGTTATTGTTGTGCCCTACAATATTATTATTATGTAGGCTTTGATTGTATTGGGACCAATTAGACTCCTATATATAGAAAGGAGGTATTTTCATTTGTATCATCCAAGAATTGTTAATTTATGTTATGTAAAGGAGGTTGCCCCCTCGAAGAGGCTGAATTCTAAGGCGTTGATCTATCTTTTCTATCTTTTCTTGAGTTGGTTTCATAACAGTGACTCCCTGTTTAAATTTCTAAAGTCAACACACAGCTTGATCGCACCACTCTTCTCTCTAACATGAACCAAAGTAGCTACCCACATAGAATATTTTAGTGTGACTATAATTTTGACATCCAACAGTTTCTTCACTTCCTTCTCTATTGTTGGCAGCAAAATAGGATTGATTTGCCTAAATTTATGCTTGAAAGGATTATATCTAGGTCTTAATGGAATCTTGTGTTGAATGATAGATTGTATCATAGATTGTTAGATCTTCGTACTTTCAGGTGAATACATATATGTATTGTTTAAACAATTCTATGTACATTTCTTTTACCTTTGATAATAATAACTTTGCAATTTTGATAAACCTGGGCTCCTCTATTGTTCTAGTATTATAATATTCTACCTCTTATGCTTGTTGATTTACAAATGAATTGATGGGAATATCATTCTAATCGAAAACTACTTCCCATGGTACCAATTTTATGATCAACAATAGTATCCTGCCATTTTGATTTTGGATCTAGGACTTGGATTTCATTCTCTTGATCTGACTCTTGGTCAATGCTAGTAGAAAACTCATCTTTGATCTCCATAAACCTCTTAATCTATTGATCGTCCTCCAAACTTTTCTAAAACCTGACATTATAAAGTATGGATGGTCTGTGTCTAAACTCTACTTAATATTGCAATTGAGGAGTAGCTAGTATTCTGAAGAGACTGACTAACACTGCCAAAGAATCTGCTAGATGATTTTCCTCTATTAGAATAGTATTTATATTAAAGGCTTAGTTTTTTTTTACAATATTCCACACCTCATTTTTGTAATATAGGAGACTTGGATGCTTGGTGTGACAAAGGTTTCTCAATTGCTTGATTACCAATTCTAAATCACCAAAGGTTGAAGATTGGAAATTTTAAGCTTCCTAGCATCTTCAAGTCCCAAAATGAGGGCTTCATATTCTACTACATTGTTGGTAACTTTGAACTCTAGCTTGTAGGATAGAGTGATGACTTCTTTTGTAGGTGAAAATGATAAAACTTGACCTCCTAACTCTTCTTTTGAAGAAGACCCGTCAAAATATAATTTCCACACTTTGTCTACTAAGGATTTTGTTGTATTAACAAATCTATTTACAAAAATTGAAGTATTAAACTTAGTGTTTACAGATAAAATATAGCAACCTAGATCTTGGTCAACTTAATATACAAGGAATTTATTAGGATGCTTGCTATCACTAACATTAAAAACGAACTTGGCTTCTCTGTACAACTTCATACGTTCTCCTCCAAAAACTGGAACTATTTCATAGGTCATATCTAGTTGAAGGAAACCACCTAATTTAACACTTCATGACTTAGAAAGAAGCATCCCAAATTTGCCTGGAATATATACCACCACCACATCCACAAGCATACTTTTGAAAGAATTTTTGTTAAAGAAACAACCATATATTTGATTAAGTCAATGCATTTTAACCTTTCTTAAATTAAAAGAATATAGGTCATGATATGGTCTTGTAATCTATTGTTAGGTAAAATATTGAGAGTGGATGGGGTGAATCAACATTTTTAACTCACTTTAATTTTTCATTTCATATTCTAAATTTTGCATGTTATTGTTCTTTGTGTAACCAACATATGTATGTGACTTCAGTGAATGCAAACGACGTATACCTAGATTATTTCATTTATCATAACTTCCAGCAGTGAGTTAGCTTAACCATTGCATTATTAATTCATTCACCATACAATATGTAGCAAATAACAAATAAATCATAGCACATAAGCAACACACATAGAACACCAAGAATTTAGGTGGAAACCTCATGTCAGAGAAAACCACCATTGTCATCGTCTTTGTCTTCTTTTTTATTATATAAAGAAAATATTCATTACATCTTGTACTAGTGCAGACTCTTATCAGCATGCAGGCACCCACTTGCAGGAGGCTACAACCTCCGCTTGTTCTCCAACACCCATTGGACGGGAGCTGTAACCCCTTGATCTCGTTTACCAGCTCCTACTAGAAGGGAGAACCTCGTGAATAAATTTAACAGTTACCACTGGAAGGAAGCTTTAACTCCCTCACTGAAGGCTCCAACCCTCAACACCTCTCATGGACCATGTTTCATAATATTTCATACTAGATCCACCTAACTCAAAACATCAAAACCTATAGGCCACCTTTCATCATATTTTCAAACTAGACCCACACCCAACATTATGCTCAATACCAAACTAAATACTAAATATGAAATATAATCACAGAACCAATTGAATCTTAAAATCTCAACCAACTATTGCAACCATATCAAACCAACCCATATCATCATAACCAGATCATACCAATGCACAACCACTCATAAATATACCAAGCCATACATTTTTAACAAAGTGTTGTCACTGCAAACCTTATTCAAATTTACTTCAGAATGTATACACTATTGTTCTGAAGAGAACCTACACATATACGTGCTTCCTCTGCATACAACCTATGTACAGATCTCATATTTCTAAATAGTGAATCATTTAGCCAACTTAATCACTATAACACTAGATCAACCACTGAATCAACTACTGAACCATTCACATGTCATTGAACCATACCCAGTCACACTTATGCATCATTAAAATTGATCAATATTTCAATTCACAACTAAGTTAAATCAATCAACACTGCCAAACAGAGATCATCATGATTAATACATCATCGACAGATGACAACAAATAGAACAAACATCATCAATTGTCAACATCAAACAACCACTGAAACCTTAGTTTGTATATGTGACATCCACAAAACATATCAATGTATGTACGTGACTACCATGCATAACACCTGCATACAAATTTCAACATACTGAATAAAAAAATATCAGAATATATATGTGACTTAGTAGAAACAGATCTGCGTATGTATGCGATTATCGTGACGCAAACCTACATATAGATTTGAAACCTTTTGCTGCAAACATAATTTACATTCTGCAAACTTCATTGTCATATATTCATATCACAACATAACTATAGCCATAGATCTATCATTGTTAGCTACTTAATGAGCGAATCAATCAATCATATATTTCATCATGTCTTTGGATCTTTCAGATTTGACTCTTCTTCTTACTCCCTGGTGCACACATGTTTTAGATCGAATCTCATATGAACAACTCATTCATTTGCAAACCTAACATCTTGATCTCCATCTCCTTATATAACTTTTTCCTTAGCCGATACCTTAGGTAAATCCTTCGGTAATGACGTTAGTATTCGTTGATGGAATCAGATAAATGTTGCCACAACCATTACTATGGGCCAATACCATGGTAATGACCCCCAATATCTATGTTACCATGGTTCGTATTTTGTATGCGAATTTTACTCACAAGACCTACATATGTACGTGACCCTTCTTCATAGGATCCGCATATACTTTCTCAAACTTCATGTTTATCATCAATCTATAATATAACAACCATTTATCTGTCTATATCCTATGTAGCATCTGTACCAATCTACATGATTTCTAGAGTTATCAATGTTGACATCAAGTGCATCTTTATTAAGAATGTTTCTATCAAGGACAACACATTAGCCATAATGCCAACAATCTCCCCCTTGGACTTAATGGCAACCATTTTGGTGTTTGGTCACTACTTGAAAATACCAAGACTTCTCTCCATACACCTTTTTCCAAACACCAAGCTTCTCTCCCCCTTTGACATCAAGGGCAAGGGGCTGAACCAGGCTGAATGAAGTACTTATTTTGTTGAAATTTTGATCTGCTGAATATTAAATCTGCATACTGACCATGCTTCCTCTGAGAATATGTTGAACATTCTGAAGATATTCAGTAGAGTACAAGACTAAAAAAAAATGACCTTTCCTATCACCAATGACTCTATGATTACATCAATCACCCAACATATTGGGTTGACATTTTTTGGACCCAAAATTTGCATCAATGTCCCAAACTAATGGGGTTACATACATGACATGACTTTATCCCAGTAGCCCATGTATGAATGAATTTTACAATGATTACAACATGGGTATTTTCATGACCTTTACATCAAGATACATATATGAAACTTATAATCAAAAATAGGGATTACAATAGTGAGGTAGCAAGACCATGATAGCTATGAGCAACCACCATGCACCATATGGGAGTATGCAACATAATCATTTGATAGCAGTAGCATAGATGTCATATAGAACATCCTCATCATCAACATGTACGGTAAGGTAATTGAATATAGCTTCAAACTTTCTAATATCATCAACATGTGACCAAATATGCAATGCTTCCGAGCATCATCGAGCAATTGTGGTATAATATATTGCAATAAAGCTCTATCACCAACCTATCCCTTTGACCTTATGTCATCAATGTCAACACACTCTCTCCACATAAGCAGCAATATAAAACACCATAGATAGCATGTACATGCATCAATAACATATGTGCAAATAGAGAGAATCTTCATTCATCATAAATCTGATCAACAACATCATTAACCAACATCATATACACATATTCAAGATTTTAGCAAGGATAGGACTTCATTAACAACTTTTCCAAATGCAACTCAAGCAACATATAGGCATAATTTATAACTTATGCATCATTGATAACCCATGACAATAACATATGTATCTTTAGTAGTAATAGAAGTAACAACCATATATCAGTAATGATATGTACTCATCATAAACATGATCATGCATCAAGAAGTGCTCAAGAAACCATAATGCCAACAATTAACTTATTATAAGCATAGTAGATGCTCCCCCTAAACATGTGCCAATCTCTTATCATCAAATATGATCACATTATATGCATCTCATCAATCAGCAAATTCACCAAAGAACCATTTCATCAGCAACAATATAAGATTTGCAACAACTACTTATAAACTCATCTTAACCCAATACCCTAAGTAGCATAAGAGAATCACCAACAGTTTGCAATAAATAAAAATTAGAACCAAAATGTCAATAATGAATTGATGGAAGCATATCAAAATATCCCCCTGAATCTGTGTCATTGTTTATTCATCTCTAAGAAACATAGGCGACTATCTAGATCAAAACTTGTGTATACACACGACGGTCCTTCATGGGATCCACATACATAAAGTAAATTTATGATGTTTTATAGCCACAACTCCCCCTGAACCTGTAATGTATGTTCATGTTCACTGTTACTGATCAGGTGGTCGATATTTAGCTCAAAAATAAAAGCTCTCAAATTGGATCGAAAACTATATGGTTGCATCTGTCTCATCAAGAGGATTGCAACGCAATTTGTTTTACTAAAAATAGAGTCCAGATGAAGGAGAAACGGCCTATTGTTCGTTTTCATAAACAGCGAAAAATTGCAAAATAGGACAGAATGATGACATGGCAGTCCAGTCAGTAGTCCAGTCATCTTCTTCAATTTTCACCCAATGGAGTTGTGACAAGTGTCACCTCCGGATTTTCCAGTTTGGTTATGTGAAGGTGAAATTGCCTAATTATCCTAAGGTGGAATTTGAATTTTTTTAGTTATTTAAATATTATTATATATATAATTTTATTTTATATTATATGGTTTTTAACTATATATATGTGTGTGTGCCTGTATATTTAATATTGAATTCTAAACTATTCAAATCCGCATATATATATATATATATATATATATATATATATATATATATATATATTATGGTGCATTTTAAACACTCGTATAGCATGGTCAAAGTCTGAAATTTATATGGCACATATATTACATGGTAAAAGTTTATGGGATGGGCAGAGGCAAGTTTGAACCCGTGACCTCCCCCACCCAAAACCTATGCCTTACCATTGGACCACCAATGGAAACCTTGATTACCATTGCTGCGTTTTTATATTTAAACGCATATGAAGACCGCCAGCAGTCAGCAACCTAACCGCGCCTATAAAACGCACTTAGTGCGCTAAAACAATATTAACATGTAATTAATCTGTGGTTAATCTAATTAATTGTGCAATTAAGAGTGGCGGTTAGTTTGGTGGACCTCCCAATTCGGCGGGAACTCCAAAAATGGCAGGGCTAACTGGAGTTATTCCAGAATTAGAGGAGCTTTTCTAAGAAACACTATTTGAGCCATAATTTGCTCAATTTTTGACCATTTTTTGAAAATTAATAGTCAATTTTGGATGATTTCGCCCTTCTAAAGACATTGGTATAGATTTCAAAGGCAGGAGAATACATCTATAGGTGATTTTTCCACAAGGAAGTTCAGGGAAGCCTAGAGCCACCAGAGAAGGGGGTCATACCCACAGTAGCTAGAGTCAATTTTTAGATATCCAATAGTCATTTTTTATTAATTTGGACATTTTGAACACAATGGTACAGGTATTAGGAGCCATAGAGCTTTTTAAACATAATTGTTTCCACATTGAGCTAAACAGAGCCCTAAGCCATGGAAGCTAGACCAAGGAGATGTAGCCTAGGAGGGGTGAACTCCTTCATCAAAACATTGTGTCAATGTGTCTCCTTGATGGTTTGTTGCATTGTACATGTTTTCTGCTCAGTATTTCTTTCTGAAGCTATTTTTCGCATGAATGTGTTTTTTTAACTTAAGGAAAATTATCTATTTGTAAGCACCAACAACTAAGGAAACCTCAGCATACACACACACACACAAAAAAAACACATGTTTATAAATCTGTAATTGTTATTAGTGCAACAAAACTAATCATACAAAAAAATATTAAGTTGATATCAGTGCCCAAGGTCGAATTGCTTGATTGCTTGAGTTTGTGCAATTAGTTGGGTTTTAATTGTTACAAAATTGTGATGCTTACAAGGTTAAATTTGAAGAAAGGAGATGAGAAGCTATTGGTTGCGACTCTTGAGGTAATTCCTAGAAGAAGGAGAACTGCAAGGCCACAATCTCAACCACCCAAAGTTCCAATTCCAGCTGCACTTGAAACTCCTCATCTTTTGTCTTCAACTGAGATTGAAGAGGTACAATCAGTACAAATTTTGAGCCTAAATCCATAGCCATTATGTCTGGAGAAAGAGAGCCTGAAGGTCCCTCTTCAAAAGAGGAAGAATTCAAGAAATATTTCTACACTTTGACTGAGATGGTTAAAGTCCTCTATGAAGAGAGTAACACCAGAATGGTTGGAGAGACTTCTAAACCTCCACATGGAGAAGGAAGCTCAGAGAACAAAAAAGATGAGAAGAAGGATTCCAAAGGGAATGGTGGAAAGCCACCTCCATCTCCACCATACTCATCATCTTCCTCATCATCTCCATCATCTCACAGAGCATCATCTTCCACTACCACCACTGAAACTGCCCCTACTCATTCCAAAACCCCAAAAGAAAAAACTCCATTATTGAAATTGGACTTAAAATTCAAACTTCCCATGTACAATGGAGAAGTGAATGCAGAAAAGTTGGGAAATTGCATTCGAAAGTTGGAGGTATACTACAGAATTCAGAACCTTCAAGAAGATGACATAAAGATCTATTTGGCTTCACTGAGGCTAGAAGGAGTTGCACTAGTTTGGTGGGAAGCAAAGACTGAAGAGGAAATGTGAATCCATGGTAAGATATCCATTACTTGGGTTGAATTTGTTTCTGCAACTAAAATACAATTTTATCATTTAGCCTATATGCAAAAATCCATTATGAGTTGGCAGAATTTTAGGCAGCTTAAACAGTCCAAGATTATACACAAGAGTTTAGGAGAAGGGATTTGTTATTAGGAGTGAATTTGAATTCTCAAGATACACTGCTGAAATATATTGGGGGTTTACATTCCTATCTTAAACACACTATTCTTGTGTTCAATCCAAACAATTTAGATGAAGTATGTGTGAAAGCCACGCATCTTGAATCTAGAGGAAAGAACACTTATGAAGAGAGTAGTAATAAAAAACCACCTAAGGGTAAGGAGAAAGAAAAGGGTGGAAAATGGAAAGGGAATAAAAATGCAAGTGTGAAGAAAGAAGGGGAGAAAGTTATCTGTAAACACTGTTCAAAAGAGGGACATAATGAGGATCATTGTTGGAAACTCCATCCAGAAATGAGACCAAATAAGTTCAACAATAAAGGGAAATAGAAAACCACTACTATCACTAAAGAAGATTTAGGTTCTGAATCAGGTGATGAAAACAAAATCACCGTCATGGGAATCAAAGGAAAACAAGATATTGCAAGCACTAGTTCACAACACTGTAACACTACTACTACTCCAAATGAAAAGAGACGAATTGAGTTATTTAATGTTAGGGTCATATCTAAACATGCCAATATTGACACACTCTTCGATAGTGGGTTGCAAGCGAATCTAATCTCTGAAGACTTAGTCAACAGATTGAATCTTGAAATTGTACCTCACCATAAACCATACCCTTTGGGATGGATAACAAGAGACACTAGTTTACAGGTTACAAGAAAATGTTTGTTTAAGTTTGCAATCACTGCAATTTTTGTTGACGAAGTAGAGTTAGATGTGGTACCGCTTGATATTTTAGGTGTGGTGTTGGGTAGTCCATATTTGTATGACCATAAAGCAGTCTTTTATCACCACGAAAACAAGTATCGCTTGTTTAAGGATGGTTTGGAGTATATAGTGAGAGCCCATCGCAAAAAGTTAAACATATCAGTTGTTAATGCAGGGGAGGAAAAAAGACTAGTGAATTCAAGTAAAATTTTAATACTTCTCATGTTCAATCCAAATGATGATATTATTTATGAAAATTTTGTTGCATGTAATGCAAGTTTCAATTCTGATTTGGTTGGTTCAGTTCATTAGAGTGATGAAGTATTTCAGATTGTGAAAGAATCATCCTTTAAGGAGAAAGAAACTTCGCATGAAATATCTTGGCAGCAAGAGGTTTCTCTTTGTGATGTTAGCATGCAAGGGTTGAAAAAATTGAAAAGTGTAGAGACACCAATGCAATGCAAAAGTTTGTTGAACAATGGGCTCACTCAATCATCCCTTACGCCATGTTGTGCACCGATGGTTATGGTTCCAAAGAGGAATGGTAAGGATTTCAAGAAAGAGGACAAAAGGAGTAGTTTTCGCAAAGCAAAGTTGTAAGAAGAGGTCAGTGCAAGAATATACATAACATCGAACAAGAATGGTTTGTATGGATTTTAATGTTGTATGTTCTTTGTAGCACTTCTACTACATACATGTATTTGAATTATGGAAAAAAAGAGTCCTTTCTTGAAAAAATTGTCCACTTGGTTGAAAAACATGTTTAGAAAGTTTTCTTATGCACATGTCATCTATGAAGGAAAATTGTTTGATGTTTTGAAGATATCAAAGTACAAGTTGGGTTTCAATTCTTTGATGCATTTGGGCCATGTTGTTGGAGGAGGTAAGTTGAAGGCAAGCCTCTCCAAGTCGTATGCCATTGTTGATTGGTCAATGCCCAAGATCCTCATTTTGATAAGAGGTTTGTTGGGAGCATCCCAATGTTGGAGGAAATTTGTTGTTGACATTTCTTCTTTCGAAGCTCCTTGGCATGCATTGTCATGTGTGTGCGAAGTCTTCCAGTGGAGAGGAAAATAGCAAGAGGCATGTGTTGCTTCAAACCAAAAGATCAGTTCATTATTTTTTATGCTCTTTCAAACTTGAAAGGTTCATTTGAGTTTCAAGTTTATGCCAGAAACTTCACCATCTTATTTCATTCACAAGATTTCCATGGTGTAAAGATTAACTTGCAGTGATCCATGCACTTTCATTGGATGGATACTTGTAAAAAATTTCACTTGGTTCAAAGGTACAAAAGAGGTATAAGCAACAAGTTCATTGTTATGCCTTTTAATGATCCAGGTGGATATTAGTGGCCACCTACCTATTCCACTTGGACCCCCAACACTGTGTCTTTCAGTTTTTCGGTTTCCTTAATTGTAGCACAGTTTACTATTTTTGGCATTTTTCGGGTCCTGGACTTCCAGAGTCATTTTGAGGCCCTAAACGAAATTTTTAGGGAAAACGGAGAGATTGGAAACATCCCAAATTGGTTTGCATATTTTCTTTTAACCTTCTCTTTGAGATCTTCGAAACTAGGTAATATGATAGCCAAACGGAGATCATATGCCAAAGTTACGACCCCAAGAAGTTGATGTACCAATTTACCCAAAGGGCGCCCACAGTTTTGGTGCTTCATCGCCTAGGGTTAGGTTTTTTAATGTTTAGGGTTTTCCATTGTTTCTCAATAATAAATAGGCCCTTGAGCCTCATTGTAACGTAGTTCTGAGGCATGTAGTTGCCACATCTCTTCTCAGAGATAAGCTACCATCCCCCGAGCTAGTCTTATTTCCATTCTGTTTGTAAGCATATTTCAGTATTTGATATTAATGAAATGAAGTTTTATTTCTACTGCATATTTGTATTTATGGTTATATCTATAATTTGTTGCGTTCCTGTTTAAATCCAGATCAGTGGTATCAGAGCGGTCTGCTCTTTCTCTGTTTTTCTTTGCATGTCCCCAACGAGGTCGGGATATAAGGAGTTAGGGCTTGAACTAGTTGAACCTTTGCAATATCAGCCTCGCAAATCCAGATGGTCTCCCATAGCTGATGAAAATAAAGATGAGGGGGTAGGAGATCCTATCAAAATCTTGTTCGAAGAAGCCCTCGAGCGACAAAGGAACGCGACGATGGACAACTTTGTCCAGATCTTTCAACCACTGATCCGGATTTAAATAGGAACGCAACAAATTATAGAGATAACCATAAACATAGAGATGCAACGGAAATAATACTTCATTTCATTAATGTAAAATACTGAAATATGCTTACAAACAGAAATGGAAATAAACTAGCTAGGGCAATGGTAGCTTATCTCTGAGAAGAGATGTGGTGGCTACATGCCTCTAAACTGTGTTACAATGAGGCTCGAAGGCCTATTTATTGTTGAAAAAAATTGGAAAACCCTAAACATCCAAAAACCTAGCCTTAGAAGATGAAACGCCAAACTGTGGGCCCCGTTTAGGTAAATTAGTACATCAACTTCCCGAGGTCGTAACTTTGGCATACGATCTCTGTTTGACGCGCACAATATCTCGTTAGAAAGATCTATCCGAGAACTTCAACTTTGGGAAGAGTAACACGGGTCCATGGGTTGACCCATGTTGCTCCTAGTTTTCCCAAAAAACATCATTTAGGACCTCAAAACAGCTCCGGAAGTTCAGGACCCAAAAACCTGCTAAAAATAATAAATTGTGCTACAATTAAGGAAACTGAAAAGCTAAAAGAAACAATGGTGGGGGTCCAAGTGGACTTTGCGGGTGGCCACCAATATCCACCTGGATCATTCCTCCCGCCTTAGGAAGCAATGGTTCCCATTGCGTTGAGTTCCTCCATGAGATGAGGAAACTTTTGTTGAACTTGGTCCCTGGTGAGCCACTTGCCTTGGTGAAGGAGTTGGCCTGCTTTGACAACTCAATACAATTGGATATTCTGCTGGTAATTGTGCTTGATCTATGTGTCCATGATTCGATCAGTTGCAGCTTGTTCCATGCAATATGGATTTAACTCTGTGGGTGTGAGTTGATCTGCAATGTCGGATGTGTCTAGTGATGGTGGAAAGTATGGCCGAAGGCGGTCCACATTGAACATTAGGTGCAGACCAAGGAATGGGGGAATGCTGAGCTCAAATGCACTATCTCCCACAGCCTTGGTAATGGTGTAAGGACCATATCAGAGTGGTATGAGTTTCCGATAGGCTTCGGTAAGGCGTTCCTTTTGCAAATGCAGCCAAACTTTGTCACCCACCTGAAACTTGTGTGGCACCCTATGTTGATCATGTCACTGCTTGTACTTGGCATTTCATTTCTCCATAATGTAATGGACCTGCTAGCGAATATGTTGGATGTGCTCAATGAAGTTGTTTGCCTTATCTGTTTCGCACTGGACATGAGCCGAATTTGTGTGAGTAGCTGCAAATGGCATGGCCACATCAATGGGACATAATGGCTAGAATCCCAAGCCCACCTGAAAATGGCTATGGCCAGTCGACCTATGGAAAGCTCGGTTGCAGCTGTGCTAAACATAAGGGAGGCTCTCATCCCATGTGTGTGGATGCTTTGAGTTGTACATGCGTAGAATGTGTACGATCATCCTATTGACAACCTCTGTTTGGCCATTAGTTTGAGGATAGAAGGTTGTGGACTTAGTGAGTTTGGTGTCCAGCATCGACTAGAGACTGGACCAAAATGTACTGAGGAACCTGTTGTCCTGATCTGAGATGATAGCCTGTGGGATCCCAAAGTGTACCTGCACTCGTTCAAAGAAGAGTTTAGCAGTGGCTTCTGCTGTGATATTCTTCTTTTGGGCTGCCATAATGGCCATCTTCGAGAACTTGTCGACGAGCACAAAAACACGGTCGTTTCCATGCTTAGTGGAAGGAAGGCTTGAAATGTAATCCATGGAGATGGATTCCCAAGGTCAACTAGGGGTAGGCAGCAGGGTATAGAGGCCTTGCTTCTTGATGGTCAGTTTGGAAATGGCTCAGGCAGTGCATGATCTAATGTACTTCCCGACATCTTGTCGAAGATTTGGCCAATAGAAATACTTATGTAGTACTGCCACCGTTTTCTTAACCCCGAAAATCCCAACAACACGACTATAGTGTGCTTCCCAAATCATCTTGGCACACTCACTTTAAGGAACACAAACGTGACCCAAGTGGCATAACAGGGCATCCTGGAGGTGAAAATCTGGAACATGCTGACCCTCCAAGAGTGTCTGTTATGTGTGGCCGAATTCTGGGTCACTTTTATAGAGAAGTGGCCAGTTAGAAGTCTCGTGCCCACAAGAGTTGAGCATGGTGGTTAACGCCATGATCGGCAGTCGACTAAGGCAATCTGCAACATTATTGGTGTTGCCCTGCTTATAATACTTGATATTGAAATGGAACTGTTGCAGGTATGTGGACCACTTTTGATGGCGATCATTCTGCAATTTCCCTTGGGTCTGTATGAACTGCAGGGGTCGGTGGTTTGTGTGGATGACCTTTTCCTTCCCCAAAATCTAATGCTTCCATTGTTGGCAGGCCTGCACAATGGAATACATCTCTTTGTCATAAGTGGGATACTTCCAGACTGTGTCTAAAAGTGTCTCACTGTGATATGCCACTGGATGCCTGTGTTGAGTAAGGACTGCCCCAATAGCATATTCAGAGGCATCTGCCTCGACCTCAAATGGTTGTTGCAAGTCTGGTAATGCCAGCACTGGTGCTGAGCATAGGCGATCTTTCAACTCTGTGAATGCCTTTTGTTGAGATTCAAACCAAAAGAACTTTGCTTTCACTCCTGCCTTGGTGACTTGAATCAAGAGCCAAGTGATATGATAAAATCCCAATACGAACCTACGGTAGAAGTTGGCAAGACCTAGAAAGTTGTGAAGCCCAGTCAGAGTGGTAGGAGATGGCCAATCCCGAATGACTTGGATCTTGGCTGGGTCCACATGCACCCCCTGTTCATCAATAATGTATCCCAGATACTGAACCTGGGTCATGCCAAAAGTGCATTTCTCCAAATTGGCACATAACTTGTGTTGCCGCAGTGTTTGGAGAACCTATCGGATGTGGTGGAGGTTCTCTTCCCAACTCTGGCTGAAGATTAGGATGTCATCCAAGTATATCACTACAAATGAGTTGGTGAATGGCCACAATATGTCATCCATTAGCCTCATGAAGGTCGCAGGAGCATTTGTCAATCCGAAAGGCATAACCAACCATTCGAAATGACCCTCCTTGGCTTTGAAGGCAGTCTTCCACACATCAGAGGGTTCAATTGGTACCTCGTGATATCCTAACTCCAAATCGATCTTACTAAAATATTTTTCCCCCTTTAGTTGGTCCAGGAGGTCATTAATCTGTGGGATTGGGTACCTATTACGAACAGTGATCTTGTTCGGCGCCCGATAGTCAATACAGAGTCTCCAAGTCCCATCCTTCTTATGTACCAACACATTCGGGCTCCCACAAGGCGATGAGCTCAGACGGATGTGACCTTTTTGCAGTAGCTCCTGAATCTGCCTCTTGATTTCATCATTCTCTAGAACATAGTGTCAATAGATTGGTCCATTGGGCAATGGCACACCTGGGGTCAGATCAATGGAGTGCTTGACCTGACAGTGCAGAGGAACCCCTGCGGGGGAGGTCAAGATGTCCTTGTACTCCTCCATGACCTTGTCCATCTGTAGTTGTCGTGCGAAGGGGCCTTGTTTGGAGGTCGTGGCCACCATCTTCTTCTTTCCTTGAGGGCGTATCATCAGGAAAACAAATTTCCTAGTTTTGGAAATGAGCTTACTGCATTTTTTTGCAGTAACCAAAGAAATGGCGGTAGGCAGTGCTACCTCCGGTATCTTGTACAACTTATTTCCCAAAGTAACAATAACAGCACGGGGCCTTGATTCATACACAACATGCCACTTCCACAAGTATGGTTGTCGTAATAATCAGTGTTGATAATATCGGTATCGGGAAAATATCGGCGAGGGTCCAGAAAATATCTTATCGGCAATATCGGCAAAAATATCGGCAAAATATCGGCAAATATTGGCAAGCATAAAAAATAATTTTTTCAAATTTTTAAATATAGCCGATATTTTGCCGATATTTTCAAAATATCGCGATATTTTGCCGATATTTTCCGATATTTGCCGATATTTTCAAAACAGAAAATATCGCGATATTTTCTCGGCGATATATCGTTTTGCCGAAAATATCGCGATATTTCCGAATATCGCCGATATATCGCCGATATTATCAACAGTGGTAATAATACATCACAAACTTCAAGGGGAGCAATGTCACACAATACCTCATCCGTGAAGGGCTTGATTTTGTATGGAAGGCAACACTACTGGTTCACGCGAAGATCCTGTCCTTGGTGAAGCCACCAGATGGTGTACGGTTGTGGATGTGTTGGGTCGGGAAGCCCAGCCACTTCATAACCTTTGCCGAAATGATGTTATTTTTTCTCTCTCTATCGACAATGAACTGTAGCAGGGAGCCTTTTACCCACATTTTGGAGTGGAAGAGACGCTCCTCCTCCTTTGGATCTTTGGGTTCCTCCTTCTAGATCTTCATGGTGGCAACGGTGGCGTTGGGATCGCATTGATAATCTACTTCCCTTTGTCATTCCCCTTGTCGGGTTCTGACTCAGAGTCGGAACATGCATCTGATTCTACAACCTTTAGCTTGGCCACCAATGACTGCTTGGGCCTACACTCACTTGTGTTGTGAGTGGAGCTCTTATGGAACTCACACCACTTTCCCGTGTCCTTTTTCGGCTTCGCAGTGCTATTCTTTGCTTGCATATTTGGCAGGTTGTCTTGGGCCACCCTGCCTTGGCTTTGTCCTTTGTTCTGCGGTTTGGGGGCACCCTTCCCTTGCTTCGGATTCACATATCCAAATTCTCGCTTCTTCTGTTTAAACTTTTGCTCAACCTTGATGGCATATCGGTATGCCGTACCGAGCGAGGAGATATTCAAGAATTCTATTTCTTCTTGGATGTACTTGTGCAGGCAGTCGTGGTATTTGAGTATCAAATGTTGCTATGAATCCTTGATACCCAACTTTGTGTGAAGGGTATGGAAAACATTGGTAAACTCCGGCACGTCTTGGTCCCTTCCCTGCCGCAGCGTGGTCCACTTTATGTATTGATCCTCATAGCTTTCGATAGGGTAGTACTGCTCCTTGATGGCATCCTGAAATGAACTCCAAGTGGGTGTGGCTGAAAATAGTGAGCCTGTACTTTCATCCGTCTGCTCGAAATAGGTTTCCCACCAGTCCTTGATGTCAGGGGCTGCTTTGAGAAGAGCGAAAATAATCTTTTCTCGAGTGGAAAAATCATGAACAAAAAAATAACCCTCTAGCAGATTTAACCATTTATCAATGACATCTATATCTATCTAACCCTCAAATATGGGGATTTCAAAATTAACTTGTACCTTAAATGGTGTGGTGTTTCCAGAGTAGCTGTTGGAAGCCGATGCGTCACCCCTGGGTAGCCGCTGAAGGATCTAGGCAAAGTTGTCCATCATCGCGTTCCTTTGTCGCTCGAGGGATTTTTCGAGCAAGATTTTGATAGGATCTCCTGTCCCCTTGTCTTATTTTCATCTACCATGGGAGGCCGTCAGGATTTACGAGGCTGGTCTTGCAAAGGTTCGACCAGTTCAAGCCCTAACTCCTTATATCCTGACCTCGTTGGGGACATGCAAAGAAAAATAGAGAAAAAGCAGACCGCTCTAAAACCACTGATCCAGATTTAAACAGGAATGCAAAAAATTACAGAGATAACCATAAACACAGATATGGAACAGAGATAATACTTCATTTCATTAATGTAAAATACTGAAATATGCTTACAGATAGAAATGGAAATAAACGAGCTAGGGAAATGGTAGCTTATCTCTGAGAAGAGATTTGGTGGCTACATGCCTCTAAACTATGTTACAATGAGGCTCGAAAGCCTATTTATTGTTGATAAACAATGGAAAACCATAAACATCCAAAAACCTAACCATAGAAAATGAAACGCCAAACTGTGGGCCCCGTTTGGATAAATTGGTACATCAACTTCCTGGGGTTGTAACTTTGGCATATGATCTCTGTTTGATGCACAATATCTCGTTAGAAAGATCTATCCGAGAACTACAACTTTGGGACAAGAAACATTGGTCCATGGACCCATGTTGCTCCCAGTTTTCCCAAAAAACGTTGTTTATGGCCTCAAAATGGCTTCGAAAGTTCAAGACCCGAAACATTGCTAAAAATAGTAAAATGTGCTACAATTAAGGAAACTGAAAAGCTGAAAGAAACAATGGTGCGGGTCCAAGTGGACTTGGTGGGTGGCCACCAATATCCACCTAGATCAATGACTACAAGGGAGATGCATCTACTTCCGACAAATACTCTGGAAGCACGACACCCTTTAAGGTACAAGTTAACTTTGACATTCCCATATTTGAGGGTCAAATAGATGCAGACATTGTAGATAAATGGTTAAATCTGCTAGAAGGATATTTTTCCGTTCATGATTTTTCCAGTTGGGAAAATATCACTTTTTCACTTCTCAAAGCAGCCCCCCACGTCAAGGACTAGTGGGAAACCTACTGTGAGCAGAAGGATGAAAGTACAAACTCATTGTTTTCAGCCACACCCACTTGGAACTCGTTCTGGGATGCCATCAAGGAGCAGTACTACCCTTTCGAGAGCTATGAGGATAAATACATAAGGTGGACAACGTTGTGACAGGGAAGTGATCAAGATGTACCAGAGTTTACCAATGTTTTTCATAGCCTTTGCACGAAGTTGGGTATCAAGGATTTTGAGAACCATTTGGTTCTCAAATACTGCAGCTGCCTACACAGGTATATCCAGGACGAGATGAAGTTCCTGAACATCTCCTCGCTTGGCACAACATACTGATATGCCATCAAGATTTAGCAAAAGTTTAAATAGAAGAAGCGAGAATTTGGATCTGCCAATCCAAAGCAAGGGAAAGGTACCCCCAAACCGCAGAACAAAGGACAAATCCAAGGCGAGGCAGCCCAAGAAAACCTGCCAAAGCCGCAATCAAAGAAAAACACCGCAAAGTCGAAGAAGGACATGGGAAAGTGGTGTGAGTTCCATAAGAGCTCCACTCACAACACAAGTGAGTGTCATGCCAAGCAGTCACTGGTGGCCGAGCTAAAGGCTTTGGAATCAGATGCATGTTCCGACTCTGAGTCAAAGCTTGGCAAGGGGAATGACAAAGAGAAGCAGATTGATGCAGATCCCAATGCCACTATTGCCACCACGAAGATCTAGAGGAGGAGGAGCACCTCTTCCACTCCTATATGTGGGTAAAGGGTTCCCTACTACAGTTCATTGTCGACAGCGGGCACCAAAAGAACCTCATTTCGGCAGAGGTCGTGAAGTGATTGGGCTTACCAACCACAACACATCCACAACCGTACACCATCGGGTGGCTTCACCAAGGATGGGATCTTTGTGTGAGTCAGTAGTGCCGCCTTCCATACAACATCAAGCCCTTCACGGATGAGGTATTATGTGACATTACTCCCCTTGATGTTTGTGATGTATTATTAGGCCAACCATACTTATGGAAGTGACATGTTGTGTATGAGTCAAGGCCTCATGTTGTTATTGTTACTTTGGGAAATAAGTTGTACAAGATATTGGAGGTAGCACCACCTACCGCCATATCTTTGGTTACTTCAAAACAATGTAGTAAGCTCATTTTCAAAACCAGGAAATTTGTTTTCCTAATGATACGCCCTCAGGGAAAGAAGAAGATGGTGGCCATGAGCTCCAGACAGGGCCCCTATGCACGACAACAACAGATGGGGAAGGTCATGGAGGAGTATGAGGCCATCTTCACCTCCCCACAGGGGTGCCTCTGAACTGTCATGTCAAGCACACCATCGATCTAACCCCAGGTGTGTCGCTGCCCAATGGACCAATCTATCGGCACTCCATTATGGAGAACGACAAAATCAAGAGGTAGATTCATGAGTTGCTGCAGAAATGTCACATCCAACCAAGTTCATCACCCTGTGGGAGCCCGATCGTGTTGGTACAGAAGAAGGATGGGACTCGGAGACTCTGTATTGACTATCGGGCGCTGAACAAGATCATTGTCTGGAATAGGTACCCAATCCCATGGATTGATGACCTTTGGACCAACTTAAGGGGGCACAATATTTCAGCAAGATCGACTTGAAGTCAGGATATCACCAGGTATCAATCGAACCCTCTGATGTGTGGAAGACTACCTTCAAAGCCAAGGAGGGCCTTTTTGAATGGTTGGTTATTCCTTTCGGGTTGACGAATGCTCCTGCAACCTTCATGAGGCTGATGGATGACATCTTGCGGCCATTCACCAACTCATTTGTAGTGGTATACTTGGATGACATCCTGATCTTCAGCCAGAGTTGGGAAGAGCACCTCCACCACATCCGAAAGGTTCTCCAAACACTACGGCAACATAAGCTATGTGCCAATTTGGAGAAATGCACTTTTGGCATGACCCATGTTAAGTATCTAGGCTACATTATTGATGAACGGGGGGTGCATGTGGATCCAGCGAAGATCCAAGTCATCTGGGATTGGCCAGCTCCAACCACTTTGACAGAGCTCCGCAACTTTATGGGTCTTGCCAATTTCTACTGCAAGTTCGTGTTGGGATTCTCTCATATCACGTGGCCCTTGATTCAAGTCACCAAGGGAGGAGCAAAAGAAAAATTCTTTTGGTCTGAATCTCAATAGAAGGCATTCACAAAGTTGAAACATTACCTCTGCTTTGCACCAGTGCTCACATCATTAGACTTGCAACAGCCATTTGAGATCGAGACAGATGCCTCTGACTATGCTATTGGGGCAGTCCTTACTCAACAGGGGCATCCAGTGGCATATCATAGTGAGACACTTTCAGACACAGTCCGAAAGTATCCAACTTATGACAAATAGATGTATTCCATTGTGCAGGCCTGCCGACAATAGAAGCATTACATTTTGGGGAAGGAAACGGTCATCCACACAGACCACTGGCCCCTGCAGTTCATACAGACACAAGGGCAGTTGCAGAATGATCGCCATCAAAAGTGGTCCACATACCTACAACAGTTCCATTTTAATATCAAGTATAAGGAGGGAAACACCAATAATATTGCAGACTGACTTAGCCGACCACCGATCATGATGTTAACCACCGTGCTCAGCTATTGTGGGCACTAGACTTCTGATTGGCTACTTCCCTACAAAAGCGACCCAAAATTCAGCCACACATACGAGATGCTCTTAAAGGGTCAGCAAATTCCAGATTTTGACCTCCAGGATGCCCTATTATGCCACCTAGGACACCTTTATGTTCCTTCAAGAGAGCATTCCAAGATGATTTGGGAAGCACACTATAGTCAGGCTGCTGGACATTTCGGGTCGAGAAAACGGTGGCAGTACTACAAAAGTATTTCTATTGGCCAAATCTTCGACAGGATGTCGAGAAGTACATCATACCCTGCACTGCCTGCGCCATTGCCAAACCGACCATCAAGAAGAAATGCCTCTATATTATGTTGCCTACCCCTAGTCGACCTTGTGAATTCATCTCCATGGATTACATTTCGGGCCTTCCTTCTACTAAGCATGGAAACGACTATGTTTTTGTAGTCATCGATAGATTCTCAAAGATGGCGATTATGCCGGCCTGCAAGAAGAATATCACTGCGGAAGGCATTGCTAAACTCTTCTTTGAATGAGTGTGGTTACACTTTGGGATCCCACAATCTATCATCTTAGATCAAGATAGCAGGTTCCTTAGTACATTTTGGTCCAGTCTCTGGTTGATGTTGGACACCAATCTCACTAAGTGCACAAATTTCCATCCCCAAATTGATGGCCAGACAGAGGTTATCAATAGGATGAGCGTACACATTATGCAGATGTACAACTCAAAGCATCCATGCACATGGGATGAGAGCCTCTCCTATGTCCAACACAGCTATAATCGAGCTCTCCACAGCTCGACTAGCCACAACCCTTTTCAGGTAGGCTTGGGATTCCAGCCACTGTGTCCCATTGACGTGGCCATGCCATTTGCAACTACTCATGCAGATTCGACTCATGTCCAGTCCGAAACAGATAACACAAACAAATTCATTGAGAACATCCAACATATCCGCCAACAGGTCCACGACATTCTGGAGAAATCAAATGCCAAGTACAAGCAGCGACATGATCAACATCGAGTGCCACACAAGTTTCAGGTGGGCGACAAAGTCAAAGGAACGCCTTACTGGAGCTTATCATAAACCCAGGCCACTTCGATATGGTCCTTACACCATTACCAAGGCGGTGGGAGACAATGCATTTGAGCTCAGCATTGCCCCATTCCTTGGCCTGCACCGAGTTTTTAATGTGGACTGCCTTCGACCATACTTCCCACCATTTCTAGACACATTAGACATTGCAGAACAACTCACACCTACAGAGTTAAATCCAGATTGCATGGAACAAGCCACAACTGATTGGATCATGGACACGCAAACCAAGAACACCTGACAACAAAGGATCCAACTATATCGAGTTGTCAAAGCAGGCCAACTCCTTCACTAGGGCAAGTGGCTCACCAGTTACCAAGTTCAGCAGAAGTATCCTCATCCCATGGAGGAACTCAACGCAATGGGGACCATTACTTCCTAAGGGGGGAGGAGTGATGCAGGTGGATATTGGTGGCCACCTGCCTATTCCACCTGGACCCCCAACACTATCTCTTTTAGTTTTTCGGTTTCCTTAATTGTAGCACAGTTTACTGTTTTTGGCAGTTTTTTGGTACTTGAACTTCCAAAGCCACGTTGAGGCTCTAAATGGCATTTTTAGGAAAAACGGAGAGACTGGGAATGTACCAAATTGGCTTGCTCATTTTCTTTTGCTCCTCTCTTCGAGATCTTCGAAACAAGGTATTATGATAGCCAAATGGAGATCGTATGCCAAAGTTATGACCTCGGGAAGTTGATGTACCAATTTACCTAAACGGGGCCCACAGTTTTGGTACTTCATCTCCTAGGGTTAGGTTTTTGGATGTTTAGGGTTTTCCACTATTTCTCAATACTAAATTGGTCTTTGAGCTTCATTGTAACAGAGTTCTGAGGCATGTAGCCGCCACATCTCTTCTCAGAGATAAGCTACCATCGCCCGAGCTAGTCTTATTTCCATTATGTTTGTAAGCATATTTCAGTATTTGATATTAATGAAATGAAGTGTTATTTCTACCGCATCTTTGTATTTATGGTTATATCTATAATTTGTTGTGTTCTTGTTTAAACCTATATTATTTGTAATTGTTGTATTCAAGCGTCATTAAATTTTACATGAAAGTTATGTTTAGAAAATTTCATACTTTCAAGATGTACAATCGGGCTTGAGTCATGTAAACCAAGTAGTGAAATTTGTCATCCATTTGCATTATATTTTTTTATGTCGTCATGGTAAGAAGGATGTTGCTTTTGATGGGAACATGGACAAAACCATGAGTTTTTATGAATGACTGAAATTGGCGCAACAAATAGTGCAATATCAGATTGAAAAGGGCAAAGACAAGTACAGGTATAGAACGGGGTCCTCAAGGCAAGTGAATGTTGATTTCCTTAGAGAGGAGCTCAAGGAAACAAATTCATCAAAAGCTAATTGGAATGAGCTTGGAAAGGTGAGGGGGTTGTACCCTCATCTACTTTTTAGATAATATTGATCTTTTGGGGTCCAAAAGGCTTCTAGTGGGGAGGAATGATCCGGTGCTCAGTATTTAGCTCAAAAATCAAAGTTCTTAAATTGGCTCAAAAACTATACGGCTGCATCTGTCTCATCAAGATGATCGCAACACAATTTGTTTCACTGAAAACAAATTCCGGATGAAGGAGAAAAGGTATGTTGTTCATTTTCCTAAATAACTAAAAAATTGTAGGATAGGACAGAATGATGACATGGCAGTCCAGTCAGCAAGGAGAATCTTCTTCAGTTTTTTCCCAATGGGGTTGTGACAAGTGTCACCTTCAGATTCACCAGTTTGGTTATGTGAAGGCGAAATTGCCTAATTATCCTAAGATGGAATTTGAATTTTTATTAGATATTTAAATATTATTATATATATAATTTTATTTTATAGTATATGGTTTTTAACTATATATATATATATATATATATATATATATATATATAGATATATATATAATATTAAATTCTAAACTATTCAAATCTGCATATATAATGTATCCGCATATATATATTAATTATGGTACATTTTAATAGCATGGTCAAAGTCCCAAATGTATATGGTGTATATATTACATGGTAAAAGTATATGGGATGGGCAGAGGTGGGTTTGAACCCATGACCTCCCCCAGAAAAAATCTATGCCTTACCATTGGACCACCAAGAGAAACCTTCATTACTAGTGCCGCGTTTTTATATTTAAGCACATATGAAGACCGCCAGCAGTTTAGTAACCTAACTACACCTATAAAACACGCTTAGTGTGCTAAAACAAGACTATAACGTAATTAATCTGTGGTTAATCTAATTAATTTTGCAATTAAGAGTGGCGGTTAGTTTGGCAGGCCTCCCAATTCGGCGGGAACTCCAAAACTGGCGGGGCTAATAGGAGTTATTCCAGAAGTAGAGGAGCTTTTCTAGGAAAGACTGTTTGAGCCATAATTTGCTCAATTTTCGACCATTTTTGGAAAATGAATAGTCAATTTTGGATGATTTCGACCTTCTGAAGACATTGGTATAAGTTTTAGAGGCAATAGAATACTTCTATAGGTGAATTTTTCCACATGGAAGTTCAGGCAAGCCTAGAGCCACCAGGGAAGGGGGTCATACCTAGAGCAACCAAAGTCAGGTTTTAGAGATTCAATAGTCATTTTTGACTAATTTGGACATTTTGAACACATTGGTGCAGGTATCAAAAGCCATAGATCTTTTTAAACAATTTTTTTTCCACATTGAGCTAATATAGAGGCCTAAGCCATGGAAGATGGACCAAGGAGATGTAGCCCAGGAGGGGTCAAATCCTTCATCAAAACATTGTGTTAATGTGTATCTTTGATGGTTTGCTACATTGTACATGTTTTTTTTTCATTATTTCTTTCTGAAGCTATTTTTCTCATGAATGTCTTTTTTTAACTTAAGGAAAATTACTTGTTTGTAAGCACCGATAACTAAGGAAACCTCAGCACAAAAAAAGAAAGAAGCAAGCACATGTTTATAAATTTGTAATTGTTATTAGAACAACAAAACTAATCATACAAAAACATATCAGTTACTTTATCAAATGCAATGTTACTAATAAACTCAATAAAGCAACATAAGGAATCACCATTAAGATATATATGCATAACTACCCCTGAGATCATACACCAGTGATATTGTGGACCTGATAATCATCATTTGTTCTCCATGAGGTTATGTACCTCTCATTTACTTCTACAGTCACTGTTAGAAGTATATATTTTAAAAATAATGGACTACAATAGAGACAATCTTCCCTACGTCTCTGACTGGTGTTCCTTCTTCTTCCAAATTTTCTTGCAATTTCTAATCGTGTGCTTGAATTTGTGGAATTTATCCCATCTTTTGTTTCCATCCGAAATTTTTGACCTGAAATTAGTGACCGTATGACAAAATGAGTTACAAGAGAAACAATATCTGTGAAACCATCCTTTATGCCTAGGGACTAATTTTGACTTTGATCTAGGATATTTTCTATCAGATGTGTGACTTGATTTAGTTTTCCGATAACAAAATTCATGTTGGTTATACTTGTCATTAAATTGTGAATTTGAAGCCACGTGGTTGTATCTAATGCTTGTCTTAATTATAGGAGAATGTTGTTCATTCATAATCTTATCTAATGATTCATATGCCTTTACCTATTTGTTGATTTTCTCATCATTTTCCCTTAGAGTCACAACTTCAGATTCTAATTTTTCTTAATGCATTTCCTTTTCTTGAAGTTGTTTTGCTAGGATCTCTATTTTTCTATTAGTTTCCTCCAATTTCATTCTTAACATGTTTATTTCCTTAATCATACTACTTTCTTTTGCTTCCAGGTCTTTGTTTGCATTCTTGGGTCTACCATTTTCTTTCAATGATTTCATTAAGTCATTTTCTTCACAACCATCTGATTCACTAATTGATTGATCTTCAATAGCCATAAGTATTTGATAACAACTGTTAGAATTTGAATCTGAATCTTCTTGATCATCACATGTGCTTTGACTATCTTCATTAGAATAAAAACTTTTCTTCGCAGAAAACTTCTTTTTGGCATTTTTCTTGTCAACCTCCTTTCCTTTTTCTTTCTTATCATGATTTTCTTTATATGGAAATTTGGATGCATAGTGATCTACTTTTCCACAAGAAAAACATTTAAAGGGAATCCTACCTTTGAATTTACCCATTCTCACTTGAAACTTTCGCACAAAAAATTGCTTCTTCCTCATCTGAAATGTAGTTTGTATCTTTAGGATTTCCTTTTCTTTCCCTTTATATGTGGCTATGAAGGCTTCTTCTCTCATACTTGATGTACCCCCTTTTCTCATCTCAAAAGTTGTCAAGACCCATGGATTTGTTCAAGAGAAAGGTTCTTCAAATCCTACATTCCTTCAATGGCAAAGACTTTGGAATCTAACTTTGGGGTTAGACATATCAAAATCTTTTCAACAAGAGTAGCATATTTTATTTTTTCACGAAAATTTTTCATTGAGTTAACAACTTCTTCTACTCTATGGAAAAATATTGCAATACTTTCATCATCATGCATTCCAAGAATCTCATACTAAATTCTATATGTTTTAAGTTTAACACTTTTTACCTTAATGTCACCTTCATAGCTTTGTACAAACTTATCCCATATTTCCTTTTGTGGCATTTAGTGGCATGAATTTCATGAACTCAGACTCATCTATACTTCTCAAGATAGCATTGATCTCATAATATTTCTTCCCTCCATTATTTGTGAGAATGGATCCTGGGTATTAATATCCTCCTTCAACAATTGCCCATACATCATCTCCTAGTGCCTGTAAATATGCCCTCATTTTGACTTTCCAAAAGACAAAGTTAGTTCCATTAAAAAAGGGTGGTATGTGGTGGGCTCCAGTATTGCAGCAATAATGCTACAACTCCTGGGACTCCCTTCTTTACTTTTATTAACCCGGTAGTTCATAACAAACTTGGAAGCGACGGTGATATATGCACAAGTACTAGCTCTTGCCGTAGGCTGTCACTAGATCAACTGGCACAAGTCCGCTAGGAGCTTAAGACAACTTCTATGAGCTCTTAGAAGAAGCTTTTAACTGTGATGGACGAAAGTTAACTCAAAGGAGGCTAATCTACTTGCAGAAAGAAGCTGAAAGGAAATGCAAACCCTAGAAAACCCTAGTTTTACTGACTATACCTACTGGTGCAAGAAAGAGGATGAAACTACAGAAAGGGATGCCATTGAATCTTGGGGAGTTAAATTGCATGTGTCTAAGCTACTTCTGAAGTGAAATCTAAGAAGGAACATCTTTTTATATTTTTGAGTAATCTTGTAAAAATGATTGTGCATGTGCTTTAACTGTTTTTAACTATGCAGAGGTTGTCTGGCGAAAGGAGATGGGGTAGGTGCTTGCAGGATGTTGGGAAGGTGAGAAGAGGGCCTAAGGGGTCCCTAACACCCTTCCAAAGAGTTTCACAGTGACCGGATCTCGAAAAACCGCTCTCGTGAACTTCTACAGGAAGTCTACAAGGGTTCTATAGGATGTTCCGACAAAGGATTTTGGAGGGTTGATGGTGGAAGAAAGGTGGAAAAGTGGAGATGGAGGTTGGATGAGGATTCGAAGAGGTCTAGGACCTTGTTAATGAAGCTTAGGAGTGATGAGGATGGTTGGATTTGTTCAAGGATGGATAGAGCAATGTTGCACAAAAATGTAGAAATTAGGTCAAATTAGAAGAGTGTGGTGAATGAAGGGAAGGGATCTGGAATCAGAGGTTGGAGCAGGTGGTATGATGGATGAAGGGTAGGCAGGGAGGTATCACAAATGTTTTGCACACTATTTTCCAAACTGACCAAACAAAGACTATGCAAAACCAACTATCTAGCTATTCAGACCTAATTTGAGCTAGAAAACAACAACCATGATGAACAGAAATTTATTGGTAGAAAATTATGTGAGTTAACTGTGAAAACTAAGCAAGAACAGATATAATCATGTAACCACAGCTGTTATCAACTTTTTCAATTGAGAATCTAACACTAGCAATTGCATGAAGAAGTAAGAACAATGTTTTTGTGGCAACAAGGATGCCTTGGTCTCATTTCATGGTCCCAAGGAGGGAGAGGTGAGATCAGGGGTTGCTTGATGGCCTTTTTCGAAGATATTCTCTATTATCAAGCTATCAAATCAATCTGAAACATGAAAAGCTAATTCAACCATCAAAAATGACCTAAGTAACCAAGCAAGATTTTAATCTACTAGCAGAAATTATTCTATGAATGCAGCAAAAACATATGAAAGTACACCAAGGAGGTACTGGCACTTGGGTTGGGCCCAACCCCAAGAGCTACAGCCTCCCAAGAAGAAGCTCAGAGCTGATACAAAATGAAACTGATCTTGATTACTCAAAAAAGAACCATGTCACAAAAATGTTTATAGCAAAAGCTCCAAAATGGGTTGGAAGGCAGAGCAGCACTAAAGTGCGAAAATACAAATGTTCAAGAACTAAAATATGAAGGTTGGAAGCCTTCCTACTTATGCACTACGAGGACCTCCAACATTCCTCCTTAATTCAAGGGCCTTGGCTACTCAAAACTGCAAGTACTCAGCCACTTAACAAAAGCTGCTCGACTGCCCTTGGGAATCAACTTTGGTGGGCTTCTGAACTCCGAGCTGATGGTGGAGAACTTGAGGAAGGGGCCATTTAGTGCAGGAGACACCCTTCCTACGAATCCTCAGCCTTGTTCCCTCGTATTTGGCTATCAACTAGCTCATAAATGCTTGAACTTGGTCCAAAAGTTGTCCAAAAATCTGCAAAAAACACGTATTAGACCTCATGGTCAAGTGACTATTCTCATTCATTAAATTAACATAAATATACTCAAAAGCATGCATAAACTATGAATAATGGTGGATTAATCGAGAATGGTAGGCAAAATGAGCCCAATAAGTTACCCATTTTTGGAGCTCATCATCACCCCCCTGCTAAATGGATTGCTCATCCTCTGAGCAACTAATCCAGCTCGTCATCTTTGATTGCCTTGAATGCCTCTCTAACATCCTAGGCTTCCGAGCTGATGTCCTCTTCTCGATCATGAAACCTTGCTTTTCTCTCTACTTCCTCCCGCTGCCTATGCTCCTCTTCTTCTTTGACTCCTTCCAGCAGTCCTAAAAGCAAGGGAGGACTGAACTTTAGGTCGATCTAGTTGGCCTACAGATTTTGCATTGATTGTTTGTAGAGTGGTACTCTTGCCAAGGCCTCTCTCATCCTTGTTGAGGAGTGGTATTCTCTTATTTTTAGACTGTGGGACAGTGTGTTCCACCTCCTTGTGTAAGCATGAATGCAGTTATCCCCCAACAATCTTTCCATGTCCTCAAAGTGAGCAATGGCCTGAGCTTGTCTTTCAATGTAATCTGGCAGAACCTGAGGGTTGTTGGCTAGGTGCTGATGGGCGTGTATTAAAGTTGATGTATCCTTTGGTTCTGCACTGATCATGAGTGGTTCACTTAGCTCCCTGTTCATAATATGTCGCATCTCTGCTGCCCTCTTTTCCTCATGATTTAACCAAGAGGCCATGGCCATAAGTTGCACATCTCCCAATGCAGCATTGGGGTCCCACAGATTCATGTTTGGAAGGGCCAAGTTGTGTAAATAGAATTCTGATAACTTAGCCTTATCTTCTAATGAGTTGTTGTCACACAAAACCATGAATTGGTGGTAGTTCTAAAATGGAATGGTGCCCCTTTGGGCCAAGGTGTTAATTTGGAATTGCAACCATTGATCTCTAAGATATAAGGCATATGACTTGGCCAGTTGCCTACATTGTAAGGTTTCTACTGCCCAACTGGCCATGCAGGCCAGTTGGGCTTCTTTCTCTTGTACCTGTTGCTTCAGAAACTGTATTTCCTCTACTGCTTGTGACTCCTTTTCCTATAGCTGTTTTGTTAGCGCCTTAATCTTAGCCTGTAGCTTGTCCTCTTTCTGCTATCCATCAGATGCTTCCTTGCCTGCTGGAGGTCCCTCTTGTTGTTGTTGTTCTCCCAAAATGGAGGGCCTGTCTTCCCAATGACTTCCCTGTAGTTGTTGCTGTTGTTTCAGCAGCTCGTTCTCTTCCTGTAGTTTGGCCCTTTGACTGCTTTTCACATGCCTTACCATGGCCATTTCTTTTCTTGATTCCTTGAGTTGTTCTTTCAGGTGGTCTATGTCTACCACACCCTTGGACTTGGTAATCCTCATCCAAGTGTGAGTCCTCACCCTTTCTTGTTCTAGTGCAAAGAAGAGTGGTACCACAAATTTCTGGGAAATTATCTTCTCGGCTTCTAACAAGTTGTAGTATGAGCCCAAGCTAGGCTGAGGGCTTGGTTCCAATATTTCCTCGGACTTTTCTTCTTCCTGTGATGGTTTGGCCACCTTTTCCTCCAATTTCTCGGTCTCTTTTAACTTAGACAGAGTTTCCTGTAGAACCGTCTCAGCTTCCTATAGAGCTGTCTTTGAGTCCATCATCCTAATTCTCTCTCTCCAGGTGGAGGTTTTTGGGCTTCGTCGTTCATAGGTGATGGATATCTTTGAAGGAGACTCCTCTTTTAGTTTAGTTGTGGTGTCCTCAATGATAATTGGCTCCTTTGACTGTGGCTGGGGTCTGCCCACTTTGATCCGTGTGCTCCTCCTTACTTTGAAATACATGGAGGTTTGCCTCTTTCACTTTCCTTTTTGTTTTGGAGGTGTGCTTAAGGCAGCAAGCACAGCTGCTGCCTCCCTGGCCAATATCTCAGGTGATTTCTCCTCTTGTTGTTCTTTTTCCCTGCTTCCTGTAGAAATCCCTGTGTCAATTGTTTCTGTCTGTTTTGTTGTTATTTCAGGATGTGTCTTTTCCTTTTGTTTCTATGTGCCTGCTTTGGATGTGACAGCCTTCATTTGGACTTTTTTAGCCCTCTCTGTTCTACTTTGCATTCTCTTTTTCGTTGGTGTTTGTGTTGTTGTTTCTTCCTCTATTTTAGGCTTAGCAATCTGCCCCTTCCCCCTTTTTCTTTCTATCCTTTTTGTGCTTGTATGTCCTGTGTTCCTTCACCATTGGTTTTCTCACCTTCTTCAGTGTGTTCTCCCTCCTCACTGCTGGATGAGGTGATGTCTTCAGCCAGAATTCTAATATTGTCATCCCGAGACATTTTTCGGAAGATTTCCCAAGATATGGGGACAGTGTAGGTGTGCAAGGCATCTTTCACTAATAGTTTGATGAGCCCATGATGGGCCAATTGATCTAGGATCCCTTCATTTAATTTTGTACCACATTCAATTAGTGACTGAAGAAGAAAATAGGCAATGCTCAGTTTCTTGGTTGGAGGTAAATCAATCCCATGCCTTAGTTCACACAGCAACCTGAAATGATAACCATAGACAATGCTAAACCTCCCTTCACATGTAATGTACTTCATAATTTGGAAACTGACCTCACTCCAAAGAGGAGGCAAGCTGGTTCTCCTAACCCCGTTTTTGTCTTCTACAGGATGTTCCTTGGGTAGGAAGAATGTTTTCTTGGCAACTTGGCCCAATGACCTCTCTTCTTTGCTCCAAGGGAGTCCCAATGGTAGCCCAGCAACTCGACTGATGAGCTTAGGGGTAAGCTATAGGGTTAAACCCCTAAAATTAACTGTGGCCTGTGTCTTTGATTTAGGTCTCAGGGACATTAAAAATTCCTCAGTTATCTCCTCGTCATGACCCTGAATTTTGTCAAAGAAAGATATCCAATTGGCTCGGGTGAAAAGGTCCACCACCTCAGGATGCTTGTGCAACTTGCTAGAGTCTGAGGGTTCTTTCCTTATGAATCCTCTTGGCATGGTGAGAGTGCTCCTTGTATGCTTTAATCAGATAAAGGAGATGTTTTTTTGTATGGTTTCTCCTGATCCAAGAAGGAATTTCTCAAGTGTCCAATATCAACTAGCACAATTCCCTGGTTTTAAGACTGCTTTCACCCAGAATTCGACAGTCTGTTTATGAAAGGAAGGATTTTGTTCGTACAGACAGAGTACAGAGATCAATTTTTCTTCTCAGCACACAGACAGATATGAAAATTCAAATATTTTTTACACACACAGGTTGTCCTCCATAGTTGCATACATATTCCCTACAGGAGAATTTTAAAAAGGAAACGTGGAGGAGAATTCTGATGCAAAAAAATTGGGACACTCGGTGCAATACACAGGAAAACGTTTTACTTCCAATACACATGCAGATTTTTCCTCTGATTTTCCAACCTGATGCCGTTCAATTCACCACCTTTTCAAAACATACCATGCATAGAGGAGTTTTTCAAATCTACCTCGTTTGGAGCTCCAAATTTGACGAAAAATCCCGTGTTTTCCCCGCTCCGGAAAGTTGTGCAATCTTTCCTGTAGAAGACCCGCCGGTTCCTATAGAATGTCACTGCGCCTCTGAATGAGCCTGATACGTGAGAGATTTTTTAAAACAGGGAAAAAAAATGGTGGAGAACGATTGGTTAACAGTTTGTGGAAGTGGAGGACGCATACTCCAGTCGAGGACGTTGCAAGTGCAAAATGAACAGAAGGTGGTGTGAGTTTAGACGAGCATCTTTTAACTGTGGCATGATTCATGGTGAAGGGATGAGGTGGCCGGAACGAACCATTGATCCGACGTCATGACCATAATGCTTCTGCGTGTTTCTGACCGCCATCATCTCCCCTCGACCGTTATCCGCCGCCACCACTACCAGTCCCGACGATTTCTCTCTAAATGGACACTCCACACGTGCTGGCTGCACATCTCGTCAGAAAATTTGAATGTAACTGGACTCCTTTGGATCCCACGAGGCTGTGTAACTGGCCGAGGGTGGCCAGTTGACTGGCCACTGATTCCATTCAATCCAAACCATTCCCATAGGCATGCAACTTTTAAAATATGATTTATGCAATTGACAAATGAGTTTAGACACTTACCTGTGTGGTCACAGCCGCGTTATGCAAACTTCGGGTCATGGAACCACTCCTTCATTTGCTGCTGCTTCCTGCACGGGTTTTGGAACCCCTTCCTTCATTCGTTGATGTTGCATGCATGTGTTTCAGAGTCTATTCCATTAGTTGTTGTCACTGCATGCATAGGTTTTGCTTGGCTTCGGCTGCTGATGATATTTTCATGTTCAAGATGAGCCCTTTGCATGTCTCCTTTGTTGTTCTTTTCGGTTGTCCCTGTCTCCAGAGTATGTCTTCCAGAGGAATTGGCTGCTACAGGATTCCTGTAAGATGTCCTGTAGCTGCTTCTCCTCCTGGGATGCAAGCTAAAATGAGCAGGGCTATATTGTTGTCAATGGGTTCGGCTGATGAGGAGTCCAGATGGAGATTGACAGGTATGGTAAGTGAAAAAAACTGCTCTTGATTTGTTAATAAAAGGTTTTGCTGGCAGTATGAAGAAAACAAGGTTTTCTGTGTGTGACTGTGCAGGAACAAGTAAAAGGATGAGTGCAACGGAGGTGTAAAGAGATGAAAAATTGTGACATATGGTGATGGACGGAAATAGGGGTGTTTGCAGGCCTAGCAGGCAGATTTCCAATCTTTGGATTCTTTCTCGTGATCAATTTTGGCCTGTCTGTAGGTTCTACAGGATCTTCCTGTAGAAGACATAGACTTTCCTGTAGAAGACACAAAACTTCCTATAGAAGGTGAAATCTTACCCTGAATGTGATCAGATCTGAGGAAAGGGGAGTGGTTATGGAGGATTTGTTTGTGAGGGATGCTTGTAGCCTGATGCTGACCTTTGTCCTTGTTTTGTGCGATCCTCCTAACCTGTAATGCATTTCCTTGCAACCTGCAATTTTTCAATAGAGATTAGGTCTATTTCTTGTTTTTTTTTTTTTTTGAGAGAGAGAGACAGCTAGGGCACCTCCAGGAGGTTTTCACCCTCACTGTCTGCCCCGGGTGCCTCTAAGAGGTTTTCACCCAAGGATCTTTTTATTCTTTTTCTGTTTTTTTTTCCTCGTTTTTTTTTTTTTTATGATCAAGGTGTGGGTGGAGTAGAGACAGAGCCTTGCTCCACTACCAGCACTGATTTATCCAGAGTTTCAATGAACTCCTGCTTAGAAAGGGGCTTCCTGTAGATTTTCAATCAATGCCCATTGACGATCATGGGAATGGCTTCTTCATCAATGGTTCTGATAAGGACTAAACCATTGTCATTGCATTTCTCCACTGTGTATGGTCCCAGCCACCTTTTCCTCAACTTCCCTTTGAAATCCTTATATCTCGATTCATATAACAGTGCCCAATCTCCTGGCTGAAATTGCTTTTCGTTAAGGTGCCAGTCATGCCATATCTTTCTCTAGAGTTGAACTACTTCTGAGTGGAGGAGGGCTTGCATTCTCTGTTCATCTAATCCATTCAGCTGTAGTAACCTTTCCTGTTGTGCATGGCTGAGATCCAGGTCTAGCTGAGCTGCCAACCTCAATGTGTTGTACTCGAACTCTATGGACAACAGAGCCTTCTTCCCGTAGACCAGCTCATAAGGTGTGAAACCTATTGTAGTTTTCCAAGTGGTGTTGTAGGCCCAGGTGGCCTCAACCAAGCGATCTGCCCAATCCTTTCTGCTGCTGCTCACCACTTTAGTCAAAATCTCTTCCAAAGCCCTATTAGTGACTTCCACCTGCCCATTTGCTTGCGGATGATAAGGGGTGGAGGTTCTGTGCTTGATCTTGTGATGAGTGAGCAGGTCTTCAATCAGGTTAGAGGTGAACTAACTTCCTTGATCTGTGACTAATTCTCTTGGGTAGCCAAACTTGTAGAAGATGTTTTCCCTTAAAAACTCAGCCACTTTTTCTTCTGTCATTGCCTTGATTGCCTTTGTTCTGCCCACTTTGTCAGGTAGTCTGTGCACACAATGATGTAAGACTTTTGCTTTGAAGGAGGGTTGATAGGACCCACAAAGTCCATGCCCCACTTCTCAAATGGCTCGAAAGTCACTTGAGGTTGGAGGGGCATTTCATCCCTCGGAGTCAGTTTCCCCATCCTTTGACATCGGGCACATTGGCTGATGTATCTTCTGACATCTTGATGAAGAGTGGGCCAATAGTAGCCTGCCTGTAGAGTTTTGAAGGCAGTCCTTTTTGTTGCAAAGTGGCCTCCACAGGGTCCATCATGACAAGTTAGGAGAATGTCAAAAACTTCCTCCTCCCCAACACAACACTTCAAGATCTGATCTGGGCCGAGTTTAAATAGGCTGCCCCCAATTCAAGTGAAGGGGGCACTTTTCCTCACAATTCTTCTCTTCTCTTTTGAGGATAGGTGTAGAGGGAACTGTGCTGAAACCAAGTAGTTTTCTATATCAGAAAACCATGGAGAGAGTACTGAAATAGCAAACAAATGTTCATCTGGCATCTGGTCATCCACCGTCCCTTCTTCACTTGCAGGAAAATCTAATCTAGATAGAAAATCAGCAACAACATTTTCCTTACATGGCTTGTCAACAATGGTTAATTCAAATTGCTGCAATAAAAGTAACCATCTAATGATACGCGCATTCACATCAGGTTTATTCATCAAATACCTAATCACAACATGATCAGTGTGTACGAATTTTTGATAACCAGCGATGTAGTGTCTGAACTTGTTTAGGGAATGGACTATAGCTAGGATCTCTTTCTCGGTTACAGTATAGTTTAATTATGCCTTGGACAAGTTTTTGCTGACAAAGTCTATTACATATGTTAGCTTCTCTTAAACTTGTCCTAAGGCTGCCCCTATGGATTTATTCGAGGCATCAGTGTGGATGTGGAAAGGTAGAGCCCAGTTTGGACCTCTCAAGATTGGGGCAGTGACCAACTTATCTTTCAACTTGTCCAGAACCTCTTGATAGTTGTCAGTCCATTTAAACTCAACATCTTTCCCCAAAAGACCAAACAATGGAGAGGCTAGCTTACTGAAGTCTTTGATGAATCTTCTATAATACCCTGCTAAGCCTAGAAAACTCCGAACATCTCTTACCTTTTGAGGAGGCGAAACCTTTTGGATGATAGCAATTTTGTTAGGATCCACCTGTAATCCTTGCTGAGAAATGGTATGACCTAGCACAGTCCCTTCAGTCATCAGGAATTCACATTTTTCAGGACTGAGTGACAGGTTCATTTCAATACACTTGGTTAAGACCTTTCCCAGGTTAGTCAATGCTTCTTGGAAGTTGGACCCATAAGGAGTAAAGTCATCCATATAGATTTCCGCCGAATCATGAACCAGCTCAGCAAATATGCTCAGTACTGCTCTCTGGAAAGTGGTAGGAGTGTTGCATAGCCCAAAGAGAAGGACCCAGTAGGCAAAGGTACCCCATGGGCAAGTGAAAGTGGTCTTATCTTGGTCTTCTGGGCTGATTTGGATCTGATTATACCCGCTGAACCCATCTAGGAAAGAGAAGAACTTCTTCCCTGACAGCCCATCTAACACTTGATCTATGAAAGGAAAAGGGAAATGGTCATTCTTGGTGGCTTTGTTAAGTTCTCGATAATCTACACAGATTCTCCACTTCCCATTTTTCTTGGGCACAAGCACTAGAGGAGAAACCCATTCGCTGTCAGAGATGGGATAGATGAATCCTGCATCCAACAACTTTTGCAGTTCTTCTTTAACAATGTCCTTAAGGGCTAGATTCATTCTCCTCTGAGGCTACCTGACTAGTTTACAATCCTCTTTAATATAAATGTGATGGGTACAGACCGAAGGGTGGACTCCTTTCATCTCCTTATAGCTCCAAGCGAAAGCATCTAAATGGCGGTTCAATAAGCTACACAGATCCTTCTCCTGAGAGGGCGATAAGGATGAGCTGATCTTCAAGGTTCTTTCAAGGCCAAATTCCACATTCTTAACTCTGGGAGAGGTCGGATCAGCCACATAGAGGTCCAATAAAGCGCTGGCTTGGGTACCATCCACCAACTCCTCTAATGGTAGCACGCTGGGAGGTGGATTTTGAATCAAATTCTCAATCAGGTCATCTTTGGTTTGAGGACCTCCCCGGGTGGCTTCCACTGAGCACACTGGTGCAGAGTAGACTTCATCCTCATCCCCCTCCTCCAACTAGAGAGGTAAGTCATGTTCTAATAGAGGTTGGGCAGGAGGATATAGGACTAGCTGTTTGGACATAGGCCCATTCTTGATGGTCATGCTCCCAGCTCGACAACTGATGTAAGCATTCGTAGTAGCTAACCAAGGCCTTCCCAAAATGAGTGGGTATCCAGTGAGTTTTTCCTTTGGCTAAAGGACCAAGAAGTCTGCAGGGTACTCCCAAGAATCAACAGAGAGCATTACATCTTCACAATCCCTTCGGGAGTCACGGTGGAGCGGTCTGCTAACTGCAGTACTGTCGAGGTCTTTCTTAGGGAACTCTGAATGTTAAGTTTGAGCATAGTGTCCCTGGTCATCACATTAATGGCAGCCCCTAGATCAATCAATGTGTGGGGGATTATGGTGCCATTGATGTGTACATCAACTACAGGACTCCCAGGGTCCAAATATTTTGGACAGATTATTTGTCCCAACATCAGATCGGACAGTTGTCCTTTGACATTGATAGTCGGGGCATCTCTCTTGCGCCTGCCTGGGTGCCTGAAACACTTCTCCTTGATCAATTTGTTGTAGATTGGTACATATTTTATGGCCTGGAGAAGTGGGATTTTCACACGCAACTGTTTAAGTTCTCCTAGAAGTTCAGTCTCCTCTGGGTTTGGTTGTGTGGCTACTGTTAGTCTCTCAGGAAAGGGTGGAATGGCTTTGGGTTCACTTTCCTATTTCTCTTCCTCATCCTTCGGGGGAGGAGGTTGGCGATTTGGAAGGACCTTCCCAGATCGTAGGTTGATCTCCTGAATCTCCACAGCATATGTAGGGCATGTTGTCTCTCCAGTATATACCTGCTGGGCCTGTCTGTTGTTGGGGTTCGGGTTCGGTTGAGCAGGCATATGGGGTTGTCTTGGAGGAGAAGGAGTCAATGGTTGTGTTTGAGCAGGTGGTGGAGGCAGAATAGCGAGAGGAGAGTTGTATTGGGGCCTCCACCCTAGTTGAGGTGCATTCCACTGAGGTTGTCGCTGAACATGAGAATGGAACAAATGAGCAGCAAGTTGAGTATGGTATTGAGATGGATAAGACCAAGGAGGGGGTGTGGACCAGGAAGGATGAGCAGGGGGACCCCAATAAGGTATGTGAGCGGATTGGTTGGGGTTGTAATAAGTTTGGGATGTCCCTTGCATCCCCTACTGGTAAGGTCTGGATCCATGCGACCTTCTCTGATTGAGGAAGTAGAGTGGTTCAGTGGCTCCCTCAGCCCCTTGGTACATAGCTTTAAGTCCGGGTAAGGTTGGGCACTGGTTTGTAGGGTGATCTTCCTCACAAACGAAACATACCTCTATTGAGTGCAATGGACACTCGTTCTTAGGATGCTTCCTTGTACATCTGGGACAAAATATGGCCAAAGCCCTTTCAGCTTCCTCTTTCTTTTGTTGGATTTGGAAAGTATCTAGTTGCATGGCAATGGTCTGTCTCATATCACTTTTGAGGTCTTCCATCTGATTTGTAAACTCATGCTTGGAGAAGGTGGCACTAGCTGAAAGTGGATTCCCCCTACCTCCTTTCCGAGCTGCCCTAGAATGGTTTCTAAACACAGTCTTTATGTCATCATAAGATAGTTGGTAGATTTCTCCTCCAGCTAGCAAATGGAGGGTATCTAGAAGGTCTTCAGGGACTCCTCGGAGCAGAACCAGCTTCAGATATTCAAGGTCAAGTGTGCATCTGGCCCTTTTATAGCTAAGTTGGAACCTTTCTTCATAGTCTTCTAAAGACTCATCACTTCCCATGGTCATCCGAAAGATCTCTCCCTTCGTTTCCTTTGACCTACAGTAGTCCTGGTATTTGTTGTTAAAGGCTTGCTGCATCTGAGCCCAAGTTGTGATATTGTTTCCAGGTAACCCCATGAACCAGCGTAGTGTTGCATCCTTGAGGGTAGAGGGAAAGAGTTTCAACTTTTGCTCATCTTCTACATAGTCATAAGTTCGACAAAGGACAACAAACTCAAATAAGAAGGTATCAGGGTCTTCAGTGGTCAATCCATGGAAGTGAGGTAAGGCTGAGGGACTTATGTTTTTCATTTTCATGTCCCCATTGGTCTCTCGGATGGAAAAGGCACCTTCTATTCTCTCCTCATCTCCTATATCGTTTCTGTGTTCAGCCATGGTCTCAAGAGGAATGTTCTCTTGCTCTTCTTCTGTTATAGGATCTTCGTATATCTCTGGAGGTTCACCTATAGGTTCTTCTGGATCACTGCTACAGAAGAAGAGAGAAGGGTGACTCAGTGATGTGGTGGGGGTGTTGGGTAAGAATTTTCCTATATTGTCTCTGTTCCTACAAGGCATGAAATGGAATATTTTTGGTGGATTTTTGGTGTTTTTTCTGCTTGTACTTGCAAAATTAAAATTGAATGAACAAAAAATTGCAATTAACTACAATAAACCTTGTTGAAATGCAAATTGCAGAATGGAAATGAAAGCGGGAAATGACTAATCTATGTTATGGAAATGAAATTGCAGAATGGAAATGAAACAACTATTCTACACTTGCTGAAATAAACTACTGAGCAGAAGGTTGCAGTAAAAAATAGAAGAAAAGTAGCAATCACAAATACTCTAACACTTCCCTAGCAATGGCGCCAAAAATATGGTGGGATCCAGTATTGCAGCAATAATGCTGCAACTCCTGGGACTCCCTTCTTTACTTTTATCAACCAGGTAGTTTGTAACAAACTTGGAAGCGACGGTGCTATATGCACAAGTACTAGCTCTTACTGCAGGCTATCACTGGATCAGCTGGCACAAATCCGCTAGGAGCTTAAGCCAACTTCTATGAGCTCTTAGAAGAAGCTTTTAACTGTGATGGACGAAAGTTAACTCAAAGGAGGCTAATCTACTTGCAGAAAGAAGCTGAAAGCTGAAAGGAAATGCAAACCCTAGTTTTATTGACTAACCCTAGTGGTGCAAGAAAGAGGATGAAACTACAGAAAGGGATGCCATTGACTCTTGGGGAGGTAAAGTGCATGTTTCTAAGCTACTTCTGAAGTGAAATCTAAGAAGGAACATCTTTTTGTATTTTTGAGTAATCTTGTAAAAATTATTGTGCATGTGCTTTAATTGTTTTTCATTATGCAGAGGTTGGTTGGCGAAAGGAGATGGGGTAGGTGCTTGCATGATGTTGGGAAGGTGAGAAGAGGGCCTAAGGGGTCCCTAACACCCTTCCAGAGAGTTTCATAGTGACCAGATCTCGAAAAACCACTCTCGTGAACTTCTACATGAAGTCTGCAGGGGTTCTACAGGATGTTCCGACAGAGGATTTTGGAGGGTTGATGGTGGAAGAAAGGTGGAAAAGTGGAGATGGAGGTTGGATGAGGATGTGAAGAGGTCTAGGACCTGGTGAATGAAGCTGAGGAGTGATGAGGATGGTTGGATTTGTTCAAGGATGGATAGAGCAATGTTGCACAAAAATGTAGAAATTAGGTCAAGTTGGAAGAGTGTGGCGAATGAAGGGAAGGGATCTAGAATCAAGGGTTGGAGCAGGTGGTATGATGGAGGAAGGGTAGGAAAGGAGGTATCACAGGTGTTCTGCACACTATTTTCCAAACTGACCAAACAAAGACTATGCAAAACCAAAGATCTAGCTATTCTGACCTAATTTGACCTAGAAAACAGCAACCATGATGAACAGAAATTTATTGGTAGAAAATTATGTGAGTTAACCATGAAAACTAAGCAAGAATAGATCTAAGCATGTAATCACAATTGGTATCAACTTTTGCAACTAAGAATCTAACACTAGCGATTGCATGAAGAAGAAAGAACAGTGTTTTTGTGGCAGCAAGGATGCCTTGGTCTCAACTCATGGTCCCAAGGAGGGAGAGGTGAGATCAGGGGTTGGTTGATGGAATTTTTCAAAGATCTTCTCTGTTATCAACCTATCAAATCAATATGAAACACACAAAGCTAATTCAACCATCAAAAATGACCTAAGTAACCAAGCAAGATTTTAATCTACTAGCAGAAATTATTCTATGAATGCAGCAAAAACATATGAAAGTACACCAAGGAGGTACTGGCACTTGGGTTGGGCCCAACCCCAAGAGCTACAGCCTCCCAAGAAGAAGATCAGAGCTGATACAAAATGAAATTGATCTCCATTACTAAAAAAAGAGCCATGTCATAAAAATGTTTACAGCAAAAGCTCCAAAATGGGCTGGAAGGCAGAGCAGCACTAAAGTGCGAAAATACAAATGTTCAAGAACTAAACTATGAAGGCTGGAAGTCTTCCTACTTATGCACTACGAGGACCTCCAACAGTCCTCCTTAATTCAAGGGGCTTGGCTGCTCAAAACTGCAAGTACTCAGCCACTTCACAAAAGTTGCTCGGCTGCCCTTGGGAATCAACTTTGGTGGGCTGCTGAACTCCAAGCTGATGGTGGAGAACTTGAAGAAGGGGCCATTTAGTGCAGGAGACACCCTTCCTACGAATCCTCAGCCTTGTTCCCTCGTATTTGGCTGTCAATTGGCTCATAAATGCTTGACCTTGGTCCAAAAGTTGTCCAAAAATATGCAAAAAACACGTATTAGACCTCATGGTCAAGTGACTATTCTCATTCATTCAATTAACATAAATATACTCAAAAGCATGCATAAACTATGAAGAATGGTGGATTAATCAAGAATGGTAGGCAAAATGAGCCCAATAAGTTACCCATTTTTGGGGCTCATCAGTCTGTTAGAAGATACTCCCTCTTCACTGCTCATCTTGATGTATCTCCCTTTAAGCGATCAAAATTTTTCAAAGGGAATTTCTCTGATACCAATTGTTAAGAAAAATACTAAGAAGGGGGAAGGGTGGTGGTAGGGGGTGGTGAATCAATATTTTTAACTCACTTTAATTTTTCAGTTCATATTTTGAATTATGTACGCTATTGTTCTTTGTACAACCAATGTATGTACGTAACTTCAGTGAATGAAACAACGTATACCCATATTACTTAATTTATTATAACTTCCATCGGTGAGTTAGCTTAACGAATGCATTGTTAATTCATTCACCATACAGTATGTAGTAAATAACAGATAAATCATAGAACATAAGTAACACATATATGACATCAAGATTGTAGGTGGAAACCCAATGTGGGAGAAAACCACCACTATCATCGTCTTTATCTTCTTTCTTATTATATAAAGAAAATATTCATTACATCTTGTACTGGCACATATTCTTACTAGCATGAAGGCACCCACTTGCAGGAGGCTACAATCTCCGCTTGTTCGCCAACACCCATTGGAAGGGAGCTACAACCCCCTGATCTCGTTTACTGGCTCCTACCAGAAGGGAGCACCTACCCCTTGAAAAAATTTATCGGCTACCACTGGAAGGAAGCTCTGACTCCCTCATTGAAGGCTCCAACCCTCAGCACCTCACGTGGACCAGGTTTCATAATATTTCATACTTAATCCACCTGACTCAAAACATCCAAACGTGTAGGCCACCTTTCATCATATTTTCAAACTAGACCCACACCTAGCATGATGCTCAATACCAAGCTAAATACTAAATTTGAATTGTAATCACAAAACCAACTGAATCACTGAATTTCAACCAAATATTGCAACCAGATCAAACCAACCCATATCATCATAACCAAATCATACCAATGCACAACCCCTCATAAATATACCAAGCCATACACTATTAAGCATCATAGAAACAAATTGTTGTCGCTGCAAACCCTAATCAAATTTACTTTAGAATATATACGCTATTGTTATGAAGAGAACCTATGTATATATGTGCTTCCTTTGCATACAATATGCATATAGATCTCATATTTATGTACACTGAATCATTTAGCTAACTAAATCACTATAACACTGGATCAACCACTGAATCAAGAATTGAACCATTCACAGATCAGTGAACCATACCCATTCACACTTCTACATCATTAAAATTGATCAGTATTTCAATTCAAAAATAATTCAACTCAACCAACGCTACCAAAAAGAGATCAACATGATTAAGACATCATCGATAGACAACAACAAATAGAACAAACATCATCAGCTGTCAACATAAAGAAGCAACTCAAACCCTAGTTTGTTAATGGAACATCCACAAAACATATTAGTGTATGTATGCAACTACCATGCATAACACCTGTGTATATATATTAACATACTGAATAAACAAATCTCATAATATATACATGACTTATAAGAAAAAAAATGTGTATGTACGTGATTATCCCAATGCAAACTTGCGTACAGATCTGAAACCTTTCGCTGCAAACATAATTCATATTCCACAAACTTCACTGCCATACATTCATATGACAACATCATTATAACCATAGATCTATCATTGTTAGCTACTTAATGAGAAAATCAATCAGTCATATATTTCACCATATCTTCATATCTTTCATAGCTAAGCCTTCTTCGTTCTCCCTATTGCACACTTGTTTCAGATCAAATATCATATGAACAACTCATTCATTTGCACACCTAACACCTTGATCTCCATCTCCTTATATAACTTTTTCCTTAGCTGATACCTTAGGTAAATCCTTTGGTAATGTCATTAGTATTTGTTGATGGAATCAAATAAATGTTGCCACAACCATTACTATGGGCCAATACCATGGTAATGACCCCTAGTATCTACATTACCATGATTCGTATTTTGTACGCGAATTTTACTCACAAGACCTGCGTATGTATGTGAACTTTCTTCATAGGATCTGTGTATACTTTCTCAAACTTCATGTTTATCATCAATCTATAATATAACAACCATTTCTCTGTCTATATCCTCTATAGAATCTATACCAATTTGCATGAGTTCCATAATCATCAATGTTGATATCAAGTGCATCCTTATTAAGCAGGTTGTCATCAAGGACAACAGATTAGCCATAATGCCAACATTTTCAACAACTTTTCCATTCTAGTACTAGACATAAATTTATGAGATTCCCTTGAGTCCAACATACAATTATGAAGGAGAAAATCATGAATCTTTAAGGTAACAAAGAAACGAGAAATTGTTTCATTTTTTTCCTCAACATAAAGACCAAAAAACACGGAATGTTATTAATATTATAAATTCAAAGTATCTTGATGAGCTACAATATGTGCATATTGAATCACTTTGGCCACTTACTTCCAGTAGAGAGAATTTTGACCAACTCAATTAATGGAACATGAATTTTAACATTTTTTAGTTCCTTCTCTAGGATAAACTGAATGGAAAACTTCTCTACCTTTGGTTGTTCTTCATTATCTCCAGGTTGTTGTTGAGAAGCTTTTGAAGTAGAAGGTCATTGGTCCTTCACTTTAGATTGACTAGTAGTAACCTTCTTGTTTTGATTAGTTTATTTGGTTGGGGTTACTCCAGGCCTTAAATCATATTTCTTATGAAGCTCAGCCTAAAGAAAATCTAAAATGACTTTATATTGAGGAATGAGATGTGATGTCCCCTGGCTAGTTCCCATATTACAAACATTGTAACCATTTTGTTATAATTGAAATGGTTGAGAATTGGAACAAGGATTTCAAATCTTGGGGAGGGATATTGCTTTGGAAGATGGAGGAAGTTGGTTATTAATTACAATCATGGAGTTTAACTGGTATGCCTTCAAGGGGTTGACTACCCCATTGATTTTAGATGAAGAAAAAGGATGAGAGCCATACTCCTTGGGAAAATATACAAAGAAAGATGACATAAATTGAATGAGGAGGAGTTTCGCTGGTAGGGAGGCTGGATTGGGCAAGTTCATGACCACACAACCACATATATTTTCAACAACAGTATGGAGGGTCGCAGAAACACTTCTCATGAAAGGGATAGTGTGGCGAAGGTAGAGTGGGCTAGCAAAATTTCAAGGAAAAATGGACAAAACCGAAATTCAAGCAAGAACATAGGTAGTGGTTCATTCATTCTTGGATTGGGGAATGGAGGCGTGGAGGGAATTCATGCATGAATGAGAATTCATTCAAGATTCATGAAGGGTGTTGGGGTTAATTAGCAAAGGGGGCATGGAAATTTAGTGAAGGAGAGGGGGGGAAAACCTCACGAAAGGAGGAACAAGAAAATAATACGCTTAGAGAGTTCAAGAGAGGGAATTTTCTCTGGTGATATCCTAGTTGAAGAAAACCAGAGGGTTTGTTGGATGAGAGTCACAAATAAGTAGCTTTCCTAAGGATTTATGAACCCACTATAATTGGTTTGCCTTAGACCGATCAAACCACTAGGAAGCTTGTGGATTGATGAACCTACTTGGTAGGAGAGAAACACCCAAGTACTTGGGGTTTGATGAACTACCAAGTTTAACCTTGGGGTTGTTAACTCTTATGTTTTCTCTCACTAATCAACTACTTGGAGAAGTATTTTCTATGCTCTTATTGCATCTTATCCAATTGAAAAATCTTCCTATGTTAAAATCAAACTCATGCTTTTTAAATGTATCTTCAATTATTTTTTTGGGTCTTCTAAAAAGTATGTAGAATGGGGACTCGTTGGATGTGAAATTTGATTTTTCATCCAATGGGTGTATACACTTGACATTTGAGTAAACCTATAAGGAGATAAGACGAAAATACAATTAAAAAAAGTAGTTCTCTTCTTTTCCCTCCAAAATATTTACCCATGGGGATGACATCATCATCTTGAATCTTATTGGTTCTCTTAGAGTTATATTTTTTAATACATTTTTCATTTTGACGCCCACTTTTGACCTCAAAATTCCCCTATTGGGATTGCTCTACAGGGTGGATAAGTTATGTGTTCCTAAAGGTGAGTGACTGCAATTGATCAAAGAGGTACACACATCAAAGGTTGCAGGGGAACTTTGGGGGTATGGAATTCAATGGCCAACTTGCAAAGATACATGTATTGTCCCAAGAGGGATTAACATGTAGCTAGGTTCATAAGAGGATGCATTATTTGTTGTACAAACAAGCCTAGTAATAGGAACCAAGATCTATATCATCCCTTACATATGCCAATTCGTCTATGGTAAAGAATTTCCATGGACTTTGTCAGAGGTTTACCAACACCCAAGAATGGACATGACCACCTATTCATGGTATTTGACAGGTTCAACAAGATGTGTGTTCTGATGCCATGTAAAAATACCATCAACGAGCAAGAAGAAACAACTTTTTTCTTTCAAAAGGTCTGGGTGAAATTTGGGATAAGGAGTATCATTTCAGGAAGGGACACAAGATTTCTTAGTTAATTTTGGAATACATTGTGGGAGAATATGGACGTGAAGTGGAAGAGTTATACAACATTCCATCTTTAGACAAATGGGCAAACAAAAGTAGTAAACAAGTCTTTGGTGCAACTTTTGAGGGGTTACAATCAAAAGCATAAGAAGACATGGGATGAAAATATGGTACATATACAACACTCTTTTAGTATAGTAGTCCACACATATACTAGTAATTCCCCATTTAAAACTTATTTTGGATATTTTCCACCTTCATCTTTGGATATTGCATATGGGTAGCAAGGAGAAGTGAGGGAGAAATTTACAGAGGATGCCTTTGTTTAAATTTGTAACTAGGTTCAGTCTTCATAATATTTGATGTATTCTTGATTTGATGTAGAATAAAAAAGAAATTTATTATTATTATTTCAATAGCATGGGTTTCATGCTCTAGGTCAACTTGCTTTAGGTCAAAGCACCCATTGTGTGCTTCTAGGTTTTTGTCATTGAGTCAAGAAGTCAAAAGAGTCATTTTTATTAGTAAAAGACTCTAATGGTAATTTTTTATAAATTCAAAAGAATTTATTTGAGTCAAAATTATGTCAAAAGTCCCTCCAAGACCAAGTCGACCAACAAGAGAACAAGTTAGCCTCATGAAGGGTAATTTGAACTCCTTAGAAGGTTATTTATAAGAATAACTCGACCTCATTTGAAGGAAGGAATCAATCAAGTTTGATCACAAGTATAAGAGCAAGAAAGAGGAGTAAAGGAAAATACAAGGACAACAAGACAACAAAATCTGAATTTTTTGTGTCAATCTCTCTCACACGTGTGATGAGGAAGCTAGGATTTTTGTAGCTTCATAAGATGAAATTTTAGATCTTCAAGGAAATTTGAATCTGTGATCATAAGAATGACACATCATTTATTTGTATAAGAAAGAAGAAGAAATTCAAGCAAAGAATAAAGGATTCCTAATTTAGCCTCTATCACCCACATCTGCAAAGTTGTAGAAGATTTTGGAAGGTTGAAATTGCAGAAGTTGATGGGGCTAAAATTGTAGAAGTTGTTGGGAGTCAAAGTTGTAGCAATTGTTGGAGAAGTAGCTGGAGGGTCGAAATTTTTCATTGGAAGTTTTTCAAGGTTGACTTGGTTTTGGATGGGTCTTTTTCTTGGGTCTAAAGGTTTTGGAACATCATTTGAAGATTCTATAAGAAGAGAAGACTTCTTATGGCTTTTCTCTCTTTGAGAGGTTTTTGGTCTTGGCTAGCAGCTTATATCTTTTGTTCACTTGTATTATTTGATCTTCATGGTTTGGTATTTGTTTGACGATAAGAACACAATAATAATCAAGGGAATAAGAATATAATTTTAAATTCTACAAGTTAAAGTAAAAGAACATCACAAGCAGTTATCAAAGTAACATAAATCACTCTAATTTAGTTCCCCTATATTTCTTAACATGGTATCAGAGCTAAAGTAACAAGGAAAGGAATCTTGGAGATCAATAAAATTGGAAAAGTATGCATAAGGTACGAATATATGAATAAGAGCATCAAGGAGATCTAGTCATCACATCACAAGGACCTTATCATCCTAAAGGAATAACTATTGGAAGAATAAAATAAGACCTTAATGACCCTACTAAAGAAGTATTGTACACATTTGAATCATCTTGGGAAGCCTCCATCGTCATCCAAAGGAAACAACAAGAAGCATTGTCATTTTGAAGATCAGCCCTCCCTCATTCTAAATCACACACTCTAGTGGAAGGCATAATATTTAAGGAGACATCTTCATTGTTCAAGTAAGTACTTTATATTTATGTCTCATCCTACTTTCTACAAGGAGAACCATATACTTGTTGGTACATCATAATACCCTGCATGGAAGAAGAGAATAGATTTGATTCTCATAGAAAATGAAGTTTTTTAGTATGTCAAGGGCTCCATCACAAAACCTCCTCAAGAAAAATCTCAAGCATTGTCAAAGTATATGAAAGTAGAAATAAGGGCTCAAAGAACCCTCATTGAATCTATCAAGGATTCTCTCATTCTCTTTGTAGCAAAATTGAAGATATCAAAAGAGATCTATGAAAAGCTGGTAGAATTTTACTCTGTAAGTATAGTTGGGGGAATACTATATTTAATAAATGATTCAATTATACAAGATAAAATATCAAATAAAGAAGGGATAACTTCATATCTCATGAAGGTAACTCAAATTAGAGATCAACTACAAGAGCTAGGAGAAACAATGTCAAATCTAGACATGATCACTTGTGTACTCAATGCCTAATAGATGAATGGGGAAATTTGCATCAAGCATATAAGGAAAGAAGGAAGCTACTCCATTCAGTGATCTATGGGTATTATGTAAGATTGAATAAACCATATTAAAAGCAAATAATGATGTTGGATCAAATGATAAAACACAAGTATTTACAAATACAAGGAAGAAAGGAAAGTTTGGAAAATTTGAGCCTCGAAAAAAATTTCAAAGAAGATTGACATCTCTAAGATTCAGTGTTATGAAAGTAATGAATATGGGAATTTCAATAGGAATTGGCCTAAACTCAAGAAAGGAAACAAGAAAAGGAAAGAAATAAGTCAAGCCCATGTGACCAAAGAAGTAGAAGAACCGGAAGAGAAGAAAACAAATAAGGAAGAAGTGAAAGGCCTTTACTATTAAAGGTCTCTCATAATTTAAGCTTATTTTCAAGTCATCAGTCGTGATAGAATCATTACAGTTATAGTAGGATGGATTGTAGCAGTGTTTGAGATGGCATCATTATTAGAAGCATAGAAGAATAGTAGAACTAGCAGTTTGTAAAGTTGAAGTAAGTTATCTAGGAAGTTTGAAAGAAAGAAGCTCATCACACCTCATCATCATTATAAATAATTATTTGCAAAAAAGGATCATCAAGATCCTCCATCAGAATCTTTGTTGAAAAAGGTTCACCTCTACTTAGAAGAAGAAAGTTTTACATAGATAGTCAACATTCCACTTAGTATGGGATCCACAGTTTGGAAGGATGAAGGTAAGATGAAAAAAATGTGCAACATGATAATTTAGTTGAAGTACTTCTCCATCTTCAAGCAAGGGAAAATATGTTGCTAAAGGAAGTCTAGATGACCACATTAAGAGGTATGCATATATATGGTAAATTTTTAGTAGATAGGTAAAGTCATGTCATCACTTAGTTGTAGATAGAATGGTTGGAATGCTCTATCTCATGATAATGATTGAAGACGAAGGAACTCTTCCTTGTGAATGACACATGGAGGCCTAAAACAAAGGTGGTGGACAACAATTGCCTTTATGAAAGAAGAGTTATGTATACAGATCCCGAGGAAGCAGTGTGTGAAAGGATATTTTGTGAATATGTGTCTACAACTACACAGATAGTATGGATAATCAACATTTGATGTAAAAAAGGATTGGCTATGAAATCTCCATGAAGAAATTATTAAGACTCTGATAAGTATGTTGAAGAAAGAAAACTTTGGTAATGTAAGCCTTGGAGAATGATTAGTATAGAAAAGGATGTTGATGTTATAATGAAAGGCCATCATAAAGAGGAAATTTTGATTTGAACTTCATTTTGATTTTTGAAAGCAAGCATATGGTTGGATTGGAACAAGGATACCAACATAAGGTTGTTTAAATTCACCTACAATTAATATTGAATGAATGATTCTGAGAGGAACATGACTTGGAAGAGGTAGAAGTATGAAGGATAGCCAGATGATGACAAACAAGGTCACTTTCCTATGAAAAGAAGAATGGCATGACTAGCATTAAATGGCTCAATGTTATGTTTCATTGAAGGGAAGTGATGTAGAAGATGGTCGAAACTCTACGAATTATGGAAGAATATGGCTCCATGATGTAGACGTTGAAGTTTTTTCATGACCTAATGATGCAAAAACAGGAGCCCTACAAGAAGTTGATAGTACCATGATGTCCACAGAAGAACGGATAGTTGTTGTTGAAATAGGTCCCTAGTTAAGGGGGAGCTTGGGTATATTCCTTTTGTGTAAAGGAATAAGAAGATCCTCCCTAGTTGAGAGGGAGAGATAGAAACATCATTCTTGTATTCATATCATGAAGAAATGATGGAGTATTGGGTAAGCATCTGAGACCGATACCGATACTCTTTGAGAATGTGGTAGGGCATTCAATATGCAAGAGTAGTTGAAGAGGAGATTCCTTGAGGATGTGTAAATCCAATAGGGGGATGGTCCTAAAAGTACATACCTTGTGAACATTCGAAAGGTGTATGTGCCTTGACAAGAAATTTTGAAGGTGTCTAATCTAGTGGAGAGGTAGAGATGTTAATCAAGGCCTTTCTATATGACAATGTTGGTTGATATGATGAGATGCAATGATATAAGCTGAAAGAATAACTTATGAGATAGCTTACTAATATGAAACTTCTTATGAGAATTTTTCAGTATGAGAATGTTAATGTACCTTCTATGTATTGTGAATACCTCCCCAGTTAAGAGGGAGTGTTGAAATTTGTAACTAGGTTTCGTCTTCATAATATCTTATATATTCTTAATTTTATGTATTTGATGTAAAAGAGAAAGAAAATTTGTTATTATTATTTTTATAGCAGGGGTTTCATGCTCTAGGTTAATTTGTTTTAGGTCAAAACACCCATTTTGTGCTTCTAGTTTTTGTCATTGAGTCAAGCATCAAAAGAGTCTTTCTTATAATTAAAATACCCTATTGGGAATTTTGTATCAAGTCAAAATAATTTATTTGAGTCAAAATTATGTCAAAAGTCCCAATTCAACCTACAAGAGAACAAGTCACACTCATGAAGGGTAATTTGAATTCCTTATAATCCTATTTATAAGAAGAACTCGACCTCATTTGAAGGAAGGAATCAATCAAGTTCGATCACAAATAGAAGAGAAATAAAGAGGAGTAAAGGACAAGACAATGACTAGAAGACAAAAAAAACTAAATTTTTTGAGTCAATCTCTCTCACACATATGAAGAGGAAGCTAGGATTTTTGCAGCTTCATAGGACGAAATTTCATATCTTCAAGGAAAGCCAAATTTTGTGACCAAAAGAAAGACACATATTTTATTTGTATAAGAAGAATAAATTAAAGTGAAGAATAAAGGAAGCCTAAATTAGACCCTATCACCCATGAGTGCGGAGTTGTAGAACATTCTAGAAGGCCAAAATTGTAGAAGTTGTTGGGGCTGAAATTACAGAAGTTGTTGGGAGTTGAAGTCGCTGGAGAAATAACTAGAGGGTCAAAATTTGTTGATGGAAGTTGCTCAAGGTTGAATTGGTTTTGGAGGGGTATTTTTTTGGGTTTAAAGGTCTTGGAATTCATCATTTGAAGATTCTATAAGAAGAGAAGAATTCTTGTGGGCCTTCCTCTCTTGTAGAGGTTTTTGGCTCTCTCTAGTAGCCTATAGCTTGTGTCCACTTGTACTATTTAATCTTCATGTTTTGGTAGTTGTTTGATGATAATAACACAATAATAATTAGGAGAAGAAGAAACTAATTATAAATTCTACAAGTTGAAGTAGAAGAACATCGAAGTAAGAGAAATCACTCTAATAAATCTTCCCGAGATTTATCAAGATCCTTAAGGGCTGAAAAAATTATAGAAAATATCAGGAAAGTACAAATATAGGTACAATTGACATTACAAATTCCATAGAAAAGTACAAGGTTAGGCATTATCAACACAGAATATAGAATTCATTCAAGGTGGGAGATAGAGTATGGCTACAGTTGAATAAGGGGAGGCTTCAAGGTCCTGGAAAGAAAATAAAGGCTTTGTAATATGGTCCCTTTGAGATACTTAAAAAGGTGGGAGATAACTCCTATGAACTTGGTCTACCCCAATACATGTGCATTTACTCATTGTGAATGTACAGAATATAAACATCTATGAACCTTCCATTTTAAACCAAGAAAATGAACAAGTCATACCTTCTATGGAGGATTTGGCACTAGATGCTCAAGCAAAGTTGATAGGAGATATAATTTTACAGAAGAGGTATATAACTACAAGACAGTGGTAGAATGACCTTTGGTGGATTTGTTTGAAAGGAAAACCTCTAGGAAAGGATACATGGTACACCTGAGAGAAGGTGGAAGAAAATTTTCCTCACCTTATTTGGTGGAAGCTTTTGGGGACCAAAATCCTCCCAAAATGGGGAGGTGTGATTCAGATTAGATCATTATATCATTTTCATCCTTATTGATTCTTTCAGAGTGGAAAAAGTGGAGGAATCAAATCACAAGGCCATTTTTATCTATGAGAGCCAGTTTGGAAAATTTGGATTTGAAACCTTTTGGGAGCATTTTGAAGAAATAAATGCCATTTTTTGGGGTAAAAATTTTCCTCGTTAGTATGGAACTTATTTTCCCTATTCTAAACAAATAGATCTTTCCAATGACATGAGAATTTCCTCAATCAGAGTCTATATGCAAAATTTATGCTACTTAGAATTTGACCTTCTTGTTTTGGCCACCATAATTCAAGAGGATGCCATTTCAACCCCCATTATTAATGGAAGAGGAGTTATCCATGTGATCATGCTGAAAAATACTCTATAAGAGTCATTTTTTAACTCTATTTAAGAGAAGGAGTCAAACCTAACCATTAGTAGGATATCGGGTTGTGTTATAACTAGGCCATTAGGAGGAAAAGGGATTCCATTCTTTTTGAGTATATCTTCTTGCATAGATGAATAGAGTAGCTGAGAGGGATACAAGAAAATTGCATAGAGAGGTTTTGGTCATTTTAGTATCCCATGGACCACAACCCCTACTCTATTATACTCGCAACCACTTTCTATTCAAAGAAAGAGAGCAGAGTGGCTTCACCTTCTAACTAAGTTTAATACCAAAAGTGTTTCCCATGATATATCTTGTGTCAGTTTTGGTTTGTGATAATTTATTTCATCGTTTTATGTTTTTTGCATAACTATAATTTTCATGCATACAAAATAAATAGTAATTTACAGATCCAGAAATATAAAGAGAAATAAAACCTCATAGTGTAAATTTTGGATTTTTAAATATAATTTATCAGATTTGTGGTGACAAACTATCCATTGGAATATCCATGGAAGTTTATGGAGCATTGTTGTAAGCATTTTTTCACATGTTGAAAATGTTCAAGAATCTAGGGCAATGTAGAGTTAATGAGATTCTTCTAGTTATGATAACTATTTGTGATGTGTTTTAACTTATTATTCCAATCTTCACTTACTATTATTATTGTGTGTCTTCATTAGTTCATCAAATAGCTATCGAAAATAAAGAGACAAGAAAATAAGATGTTTGGCTTTCTACCAAGTCCAAAACCTCTCCCTCTTGGAGAGGAAAACCCGCACAAAATTCTTCTTATAGAGATTCCAATTAACGAATACCAATACCATGACCCTTGACCTACTAAGCCACTCCAAGAACAAGACAAACATCCTCTTCTTCATCATAGATAAGATCATAATCACTGCGACAAAATCATCATTGCTTCCACACTGAAGTCATCATCATTGTATCACGAGATCTTGACACTTTGTTGTACCTTCACCGAGAATAATGCTACACTTTTGAGATTAGTGCTACTCCTTCATTAATACCTTCAACACGACACCGAGATCATTTCAAGATCCTTATCTAAATATGCTGAGATAGTGAGCCTACTTCACGATGTTAATAGGATGAGATCTTCATTATTACTACAACAACGAGATGGTGACTTCTTTCCTTGCACCAAGATCATGATTGCAGAGATATCGAGATTGCCACCATCGAGGAGGATGAGACTACAAATTTTCCACTTTAATTGTTCATGAAATTAAAGAGGCATTTGAGAATGACCCTTCTTGTACCCATCTGATGTCTTTACCTATCTGAAATTACAGTGATCTCTGAGTTATGAACTCATCTGAATTCTAGTACCTTTGTCTCCATCCAAAGGTGCAGAGAAGTCTGAGTTTTATGTGATCTTGTGGTGACCTCAGCAGGGTATTTATAGTTGTTATACCTCCATAAAGAAGCTGAAATAAATGCGAACTATTGTGTCTTTTATTAAGCCGACATAATTGTCCTTTTAATTCACATGCAGGACGACATGACTATGCTTTATATCGTTTTGTTTTCTTCCATCTTCAAGAGGGTTGTGCTTGTCTTGGAGGGATGATCTAGACACTGGGTTGACTTGTATATATTACACATAGGCTAAATAAGATCATGACATTGACTCTTTAACATCCTAAGGCTCTCAATGGGAGCCACTAAATAATTAGACCTTTTTCTCATGAAACCCATGCTGGAAGGATTAATAATAAATTCATTTTCTTGTTTACAAAAATCATAAATACAATGTCATGAAGATCGAACCTAGTTTCTCTTTCTTCAACATTCCCTCTTAAGTAGGGAGGTATCCATGATGGTACTTGGTCATTCTCAATTTGAATAATTTCTCATAAGAAGAATTGGATTGGTAACCCATCTGTATAGCATCATAGTAACCAACATTGTTTCCACAACGAGGCCTTGACTAACAACTCTATCTCTCATCAAATTAGAGCACAATTGTTTCCTCAACATTGTAATGGCCTTCTCTTTGTCTCCTTGATCTATTCTCTTGTTGATTTATCGGCTTGGTCTCTATTGGAAGCAATGAAATTACATCAGAATTCACCCTTAGCAGGAATGGTGAACTTAACATTTTTCCCTCATTTGAATCTTCTTATGTCCTTCTTTTTCTAGTTTTATTGGAATTAGCCTATGTTTAGATTGATCATAGAAATACTTAGCCTTTCATATGGTGTCCTCCAATATCCTTGGCTCATCAAAATCAATCTTATCTTGGTAGGACTATGGTAACCCACTGAGGTATCTTTGGATCTTCACCTTCTCATCCTTGATATATGGCATGTGCCTCAACACCTCCAAAAATATAATGGTATAAGTATCCAAGGTAATTTTCCCTAGATTATGTTCATGGAACTCTTTAATTTTTTTGTCATATAGTACCTATCAAAAAAGTACTTTCACTGAAATATTTTTCAAAATTTCTCCATGATAATTCCTCTTTTCTCAGTCCCTTGACATTTCCCAAAAATTCCCACCATATATTATTTTTTCCCTTAAATCAAAAAATGGACACTCTAGCATTCAATTTTTTATGGTAGTCACGAACTCTGAAGTATTTCTTCAATCCCAACATCCAAAATTCTACCTCTTCAGCCTTCTTAATTTCTCCATCAAAGGTAGGGGGATTTGCTTTCTTGAACTCTTCCAGCATTGAGCTCTTCTCACTTGTTTGTTGGTGGTGGATTCTAGTTGCAGTACCATACAACTAGTCATGGCTACTTGAATCTATTTTTAGAGTGTTTAATGGGATTTTCCCTCTCATTTTATCTTCACTTGCTTTCCTGTGCCTTTTCCTTGACTTGTTTCCTTATGCCCTATTGGTTTCCAATCCTTGATTCTAAATCTATTAAGGGCTTTTCTTGGAATTGTGACAACCTAAATACCTAGAACCAAGCTCATGTTTCTTTTACCTTTGCATATATCAAAGCTCTCCATTCACCTCTTCTTTCTTTTCTTATGCTCAGATAATCCTTCCATTATCTACCTTGCAACTTCTCAATTTAGCTCTCAATCTCCCAAAGGTATCCATCTAATTAGGGGAGTTTTCCTCTAACCTCTTTCCAACCAAGTCCTCTTCCTAAATATGCTAGGATCGTGGCATGCTATACTCTACCTTTTTTTTGCTCATTATGTTATTTCTTGTTGGAACTTATGCTTTCACACACATAGACACACACAATTGTTAGTTAAATCTAGAATGAATATAGTAATTTATCACCTTTTCCTATCATCAATAATCAATTATGTTAGTGATACATGCTAAAGCAAAAGGATATATTAGTATGCTATCAAGGTTAGCAACCACATCAACTACAAACCAAAAACTAACATATAAAATAATTAAATTGTCATATTAAATTCTATAATTTATGTGTGAGCCTTTTTAGGTCCAATGTTGAACCTGGGCTCTGATACCACTCTATAACCACCTCCCACCACTTTTCCATCCCAATACGTAATAGGGTTATGTGTTTGACTTGATCTCCAAGTTTTGTTATGAAAATGGGGTTACAAAAAAAACTCATTTTTGAAATGTTGTGGAATTTATTTCCAGTACCATAATTCTGATCACCTCATGGAGAATATTCTGGTAATATAAAATTCATCTCAATATGATTCTTGGATCAAAAGTTATGCCCATTATAAATTTTGGCCTATTCAAAGAGGCCATGTTATAACATTACCCATGTGGCACCCACGTGGCCTCCACTAAGCTCGCCTGACCCATTCGTATGAAGCCACTTAGGAAAATCACTAGCAACATAGACCCCTTGATCATTAGCGCCAGTATTGCAGCAAGAATGCTGCAACTCATGGGGCTACAAACTTTACTTTATCAACCCGGGGTTTGTACAAACTTGGAGGTGACAGTGATGTATACACAAGTAAATGTGATGGGTCTTCTCTTTTTCACTGCGACGTTGGCAATAAGCCACTAAGGTTTTTCAAACGAGACTTATATATATTCAGAAGAAGCTTGAAATCTTGTCTAAAACACACCATTTTTCTAACTAACTGCTCAGAGGCTTTGCTTCAAAAGAATGCTAAGTTAACATGTATGAAATCCTAATATCCTAAGCATGAAAATTGAAACATTAAACATTCTACTGATGTACATCTTTGTTTTTCTTCTTGTCTGTTTTCATGAGAAAGTGTGAAAGCTAACTTCTTTTGGTGATGTCGCAGGTGGCTTAGGGATGATGGTGAATGGTCATAAGGCTTGGGAGACAATTTGGGGTCCTCTTCTAGCTTCCTAGGGTCCTTTTCCACAATTCGGCCTCAAAACAAGCCACTACAGGTCAACCTATATGATGTCCTAATGCGTTCTACAAGATGTCCTGAATTTTTACAAGATCCCCTATATTCCTACAGGATATAGCCAAGAGAAAAATGAGGGATGTTGAAGGTGATGGAAGGCTTAGGGAAGGTGGTTTGTGGATGGAATGAGGCAAGGGAGTGCCTAGGACTACTTCAGAACTCAAAACTAGAGTTGGGAGATGGTTGGATTTGCTCAACAAGCTTGGAGAAGTACTCTTGTGAAATGATGAAATTGGTGAGGATTTTGGTGAAAGGAAAGAATGATCATGGATGGATGAAGTTGGGATGAGGTTTTTGATCATGAAATCTCTATGTATTTCTAAAACTCTTGCAGTGCATCAAACATTGACATTTATCCATAAATCATGCAAACAAGAAGGATTTCAATTAACTAAGGAAAACAAAATTTCATGAGCTAGTTGCCTACTTCATGCATGAGGGAAAACTTGTAGAATAAGATGAAACCTTGATGAGATCTAAAGTAAAACTAAATATAGAAGAACTGATAACTAAATCCTATTCTTGCAAACTAATCAAATGCTGGCCTAAGTACAAAAAACCTAAATTCCACGAGAAACTAGAATTCTATCTTTTTAGAGCTACATAGGGGTTCTTTCCTCAAACCATGATCACTGAAGGAAGGAGAGTGTTATGAAACCAGCTCAAGAAAAGATAGAAAAGATAGATCAACGCCTTAGAATTCAGCCTCTTCGAGGGGGAAACCTCCTTTACATTACATAAATGAACAATTCTTGGATGATACAAATGACAAAACCTCCTTTCTATATATAGGAGTCTAAGGAGTCACAATATAATCCAGCCGACCTAACAATAATAATATAAAGCCACAAAAATAACAATAGAGGGATTCTATGGGGCACAGAAATAACAATATGGGGGTAATAGGGGCACAACAATATAAATAAGGGGTATAACTACAATAGTAATGGGGTAATCACTAGTATTATAGGGACCCAACATGCCCCTCTCCTTCAAAAAAGTGTTGTCCTCAACGCTTGAGTAGTTCTGGATACTTCTGCATAAAATTCTCATCCTCCCATGTGGAATCTTCAGCGGATAAGTTCTTCCACTTGATAAGATACTCTGAAATTGATCGATTTCGTAGCTGTCGAGTTCTTGTTTCTGTGACTGCTTCCGGTTCCAATATAATTTTTCCTTCCTCGTCAAGTTCTGGCAATATTGTTTGAATTGGGAGCTTGTCACCTATAACCTTCTTTAAACATGAAACATGGAAAACTGGGTGCAATCGAGAAGCTGCAGGAAGCTCCAATTTGTATGCCATAGTACCAATCTTTTGCAACACCTTGTACGGACCATAATACTTTGGTGATAATTTATTATCCTTCTTAGCTTGCTTTAGGGACATTTGCTTATATGGTTGTAGCCGTAGGAATACCCAATCACCTACATCAAAACTTCTTTCACTGCGATGTTGATCTGCCTGTTGTTTCATTCTATTTTGTGCCAACACGAGGTTATCCTTTAAGAGTTGGAGGACTTGTTGTTGATGTTCGATGTGATGTTCCACTGCCTGAACCTTAGAATTTTCTCTTAAATATGATGTGATGGATGGTGGTTGATACCCATAAAGTGCCATAAATGGGGTCATTTTTGTTGCTCTATGGAAGGAAGTGTTATACCACCATTCAGCCAAAGGCAACCATTTGAACCATTGTGTCTGTTTATCAGATACAAAGCAACGAAAATATCCTTCCAAACATTTGTTTACTATCTCAGTTTGCCCATCAGATTGAGGATGATATGAGCTAACTGAGTACCAAGACAAGAAAATAATTCTGTCCAAAAATTTCCAGTGAAAATAGGATCTCTGTCACTTACAATAATCTTTGGGTTTCCATGTAGCTTTTGAATTGTTTCCATAAATGCAGTAGAAACTGTACTGGCTTTAAATGGATGTGATAATGCACAAAAGTGTGCATACTTGGTAAGTCTGTCAACTACCACCATGATGACACTCTTTCCCTCAGACTTGGGTAAACCTGTGATAAAATCCATTGAAACCTCCTCCCAACGTTGGCTTGGAATGGATAAAGGTTGTAATAGACCTGGTGTCTTAATTGTTTCAACTTTATTTTGTTGGCAAACCAAACATTCCGCCACAAACTTTTGAATATCTGATTTAAGGCCATCCCAAAAAAATTCCTTCTTAACCCTGTGGTAAGTTTTTAAAAATCCTGAGTGCCCTCCTAAGGGAGAAGTGTGCAATTCCATAAGAATCTTTTGTTTTAGCTGGGAATTCTTACAGAGGTATAAGCGATCTTTGTACCATAACGAATCATTTTGCCAGCTAAATGTATCAGAAGTACTGGAATCTTGTTGTAGCTTTCGAATAAGTGCCCACACTTCTTCGTCATTCTTCCATTCCTCCCTTGCTTCGTTTATCCAATCTGGTTGGATAATAGAAATGGCACACAACAATGCTTCCACATCCTCATCCTTTCTTGAGAGTGCATCTGCCACCACATTTTGCTTCCCTTTTTTGTAGATGATTTCAAAGTCATAACCCAACATCTTTGTGACCCACTTTTGTTGCTCTTCAGAGGATAATCTTTGTTCTAAAAAGTATTTAAGGCTATCATGATCCGTTTTTACCTTGAAGTGTCTTCCCATTAGGTAGGGTCGCCATTTCTTAAGTGCATGGAGTATTGCCAACATTTCCTTCTCATAAATAGCTTTGCTTAAAAACTTTCCCTTGATTGGACGACTTTCAAAAGCAATGGGTCTTTCATCTTGCATTAGAACAGCACCAATTCCATTTCCTGAAGCATCACATTCCACAATAAAGGTTTTTGTGAAGTCCGGTGTAGCTAAGACCGGTGCTTGGCACATTGCCTCTTTAAGATGTTCAAAGGCCTTTGTTGCTTCCGGAGTCCATGAAAATGAATCTTTCTTCAATAATGTTGTTAGAGGTGCTGCTATTCTCCCATAATTCTTAACAAACTTGCGATAATACCCTGTCAACCCAAGAAATCCTCGCAGATGCTTTATGGATGTGGGGATTTTCCATTCCTTAATGGCTTTAATTTTGCTAGGGTCTACCTTAACTCCTTCATGAGATACAATATGACCCAAATATTCCACCTCCTGGACTCCAAAGAAACATTTGGATCTTTTTGCATATAATTGTTTCTCCTCCAATAGTTGTAGCACCCTGTCAACATGTTCAACATGATCCTTCCAAGACTTGCTGTAGATTAGTATATCATCAAAAAATACTAACACAAATTTTCTAAGGAATGGTTTGAAAATTGAATTCATCAAACCTTGAAATGTTGAAGGTGCATTGGTAAGGCCAAAAGGCATGACCAAAAATTCATAATGACCCTCATGAGTTCTAAATGCCGTTTTTGGAATGTCTTCAATCTTCATTCTGATTTGATGATATCCCGAACGAAGATCCAACTTGGTGAAGTAAATTGATCCATGCAATTCATCCAGTAATTCATCAATAACAGGAATGGGGAACTTATCTTTAATAGTGAGCTTGTTGAGCTCCCTATAATCTGGACACATGCGCCATGATCCATCCTTCTTGTGCACCAATACTACTGGAGCTGAGAAAGAACTTTGACTCGGTTGAATTATACCAGCCTCTAGCATTTCTGCAACCATACGTTCAATTTCACTTTTTTGGACATAGGGATATCTGTACGGCCTGATGTTTGGAGGAACACTTCCTGGAATCAGATGAATAGCATGATCATGATCACGCATAGGTGGGAGACCTTTGGGAGTCTCAAATACCTTGGAATGATTGTCCAAGACTTTTTGGAGATCTGGAGAAATAGATGATTCCAATGTGGAAACATCTAGCGAACATAATTGTGCAATTACACCTCTTTGCTCCTTTTTTAGAAGCTTTGTCATACCATTAGAGCTGATTATCTTTCCTGGTTTCCCTGCAATACCCCTTAATTCAACTTCCTTTCCTTCCAAGAAAATTTGATGAAAAGTTCTTGAAAATTAAAAGCTATTGTACCCAAGGATTGTAGCCATTGGACTCCTAGTACAACATCAGCACCTCCCATTGGAATGGAAAGCATTGGGCTAGTCAATACATATTCTCCCATGGATAGCTTGATATTATGGCACTTTCCAGAGCAATTTATTGTTCCTCCATTTGCAATCATCACTTGACACTCTGGTGCTGGATATAGGAAGCAATTCAATTCTTTTGCTACCCTACAATGAATAAAATTGTGGGTGCTTCCTGAATCAATCAACACTATTACCTTTTTCTTCTTGATTTGTCCTTCTATCTTGATGGTTTGAGGAGTGGTAATTCCCGCCAATGCATTACAAGATATGGTCGGATTTATTTGTTCTTCATCTAGGCTTTGTTCCTGGAATATATCCTCTTCTTTTGACCTTTCTTGCTCCTTTTCTTCTTCCTCTTCACAATCTATGTAGAATAATTTCTTCTCAGCACACTTATGACCTTTTGTGTATTTGCTATCACAATTGTAACAAAGCCCTTTTGCTCTTTTTTCTTCCAATTGTTGTGGTGTCAACCTTGTAGGTTGTGGAAGACTATGGGCAACAACACTTCCGTCTTTATAGTTGTGAATGGTATGCTTCCTAGTTGCCATAATTTTGCTTTCCATTTTTCTTGCTAACCTGAATGCCTTCTCTAATGAATCAGGTTCCCAAAGGCGCACATCATGTTGGATATTATCCTTTAAAGACCCTATGAACACATCAATCCTATGCTCCTCTGGAATATCTTTTACCCTTATGTTCAATTTTTGGAACTCCTCAATGTGCTCCATTATTGAACCCTTTTGTTTGAGACTTATCAATTGGCTAAAAAAAGTGTTGCTTTTTGTATCCTCATAATGTGCTATCAATTCTTCCGTAAAAATTGCCCAAGTGATAAATTGTTTACGAGAACAAAGCCATTGATACCATACAAACTGATTTGGTTCCAAATATAAAGTTGCCATACGTACCTTTTGTGTGTTTTGCACATTATTGAGATCGAAGAATTGCTCCATCTGTAATATCCATGTGGCGGGATCCTTGCCATCAAACTTCCTCATATCGATTTTTGGAACATGGTGAGTCTTCGATCCAACATTAGAGTCTATGGAATCATGATTAACATTTCTTTTGTTCTCATCATGAGTTTCCTTTACTACCTTTTCACCATTAGTGACCCTTTCTTGTAGCAAGTTCTTCAATTCTTCCATGTCTGTCTTCAAATCTATCTTCAAATTTACCATCAAATCCTCCACCTTAGTTTCCATGCCCTTTATCTTAGATTCCATGCCATTTATCTTAGATTCCACGCCACTTATCTTAGCTTCTGTTAGCTTTTGTGAGCGTGACATTTGTTGCACTTGTTCTTGTAATTTTGATATATCATGTAGCATTTCTTCCTCTTCTTCATGAGTCATGCTAGAGCTTTCAGGTTCCTTACTAGGTGTTTGCATTTTCTTTCCTCGGGGCATCAGTTACCGATAATAATGCTTTACTATGCCCTTTGAATTCCGTTAAACCAAGCTTACACAAAAATTTAAAAAAAAACTACACACCTTTTTTCACTTTATAGAAGCCTGATATTGAATCTGATGTATCTCTGTAATTTCGGATCATCCAGTTCTGAAATTGCTACCTGTAGTAGCCTTCTACGTCCTCTTTCCAATGCCACAAGTCTGAGCCAAATTGGATTCTCCAAGGAAGAGTTATGTGAAATCTCCCACAGTGACTTGCTTTTAGACTGGTTCAGTAGAGCGAACTTGTACGACGTGCCACGAGTCACTGTTTCAACCTTTGAATCTGAAACACACAAACAAGAAACTACAGTCCGTCCTCTTTCTGTACCTTTTTACGAAATTTCAATCCGATCCTCAGAGAGAAAGTTATGACGATTTTCCCCAGGTCACCTGTTTTGAATGTAATTCAGGAGTCTGCAAAAAGACCAACTTCCTCAGATCATATCTCCGAAAATATCGCGCGAAAAGCTCTGAAATTCGGACCCAAGGTTCAGCGCCAATTCTTCTCAAATGGGTTTTTTTTGCGACTTCTGAAACGTCACAGAAAAAAAGTTATAGCGAAAATTCCACGATGACCTGTTTGGAGCAGCGAAACCCTAGAATCCAAAGCTCTGATACCAAATGTTATGAAACCAGCTCAAGAAAAGATAGAAAAGATAGATCAACGCCTTAGAATTCAGCCTCTTCGAGGGGGCAACCTCCTTTACATTACATAAATGAACAATTCTTGGATGATACAAATGACAAAACCTCCTTTCTATATATAGGAGTCTAAGGAGTCACAATATAATCCAGCCGACCTAACAATAATAATATAAAGCCACAAAAATAACAATAGAGGGATTCTATGGGGCACAGAAATAACAATATGGGGGTAATAGGGGCACAACAATATAAATAAGGGGTATAACTACAATAGTAATGGGGTAATCACTAGTATTATAGGGACCCAACAGAGAGAGGAAAAATTCACCTACTAACAACTTTGTGATGTTATTTTATCTCTTCTAAGTTACTACTTAAGTAAAGCACAAATGAAAGCAAACTAATCAAATCCACAACTACTTGCAATGAAATAATTCTAAAGAAAATTCAACCATTAATCTATGAAATTGACTAAGCATACACATACAAGAAGAGTAGTCTTTGCTACTAGGGTTGGGCTCTAACCCAAGAGCTTCATCCCTCTGAGTCAACTTAGTGCTATATCAAGGAAATGCTCATTCTCATTATCAAAATAGAAAATTACATAACAATGTCTTCCGCAAGTCTTGAACTCAAAAATGACTAGTGTTTTTACAAAAAAAAAATTGAATCATAATGAGGTTCTATGCCTTCTTATTTATACAGCAGAAGTATCCAACAACTTCCTTAAATATAGGGAGGCTCAGCTCCCAAACTTGAGATAAACTAGCTCTTTGACTGTCACTTGCTCGGCTGCCTTTTGATCTCCATGACTTGGCTGCTTATACTCCGAGTTGGTGTGATTAATGGAGGAATATTTGAATGAGTGAGGAGTAAATGAGGAGGATCTACCTCCTATAATCTCTCCTCCTTTTCTCATTCGAGTTTCAGCCCTTAATTAGCCAAAATTTCCATGATTTTCTCTCAAAAACCCGCAATCAATGCATATTAGTCCACTAGGCATAATATCTCACTTTGACTCATCTCATTAAGAAAAATATAATCAAAATATGTAATAAATTATGAGAAGAGTTTATTTGAATAAGTTAGGAGGTGGATTAAGGTCCATATAGTTACCCAATGATGAGGCTCATCATCACCCCCTACTGAAAGTGTTGCTTATCCTCTGAGCAAATCAATCAATATCCATGTCCTTCATTGTGGCCTCCCTGACATCCCATGCTTCTGTTGTAGTTTCCTCTTCCTGTGCATAGAATCTTTCCTTCCTTCCTATCTCCTCCCACTTATTTCTTTCTTTCTCTTCCTTCCTTCCTTCCAACATTCCTAAGAGCAGTGGTGGACAGAGTCTCAAGCCAATCCAATTGACTTTGAGTCTTTGGAGAGCTTGCTTGTACATGAGTGTCATGTTCAGTGCTTCTCTCATTCTCTGAGGAGAATGGTACTCTCTGATTTTCCAATTGTAGGGCAGAGCGTTCCATCTCCTTTGGCAAGCTTTCATGTTGTCATCCCCTAACAGCCTAAACAGGTCCTCAAAGTGTGTGATTGCTTTCTCTTGGGCAACAAGGTACCTAGATGTAAGTTGAGGGTCATTTGCAATCAAGTTATGGGTGTTGATGACAGCCATTGGATTTGACTGCTCAGATCTTATCATGAGAGGTTTTGTTTCTTCCCTTGCCATTATTTTCTTGATTTCTGCAGCCCTTGCTTCCTCATGGTTCATCCACAATGCCAAATCCATCAACTGTAAGTCCCCTAGTTTTGAATTAGGGTCCCACACATTCAGATCTTTCAAGGTTAATTTGTAGAACTCAGACAATTTAGCCTTATCCTCCAATGTGCTTTGATCACAAAGATCAATGAATTGTCTATAATCTTAGAATGGCATACTGCCTCTCTGTACTAAAGTCTTGATTTTGAACTGCAGCCATTGTTCCATAAGGTACAATGCATAGGACTTAGCTGGCATCCTACACTGGAATGCATCTAAGGATAGACTAGCCATGGATGCCAACTGATTCTCTCTCTCTTGTAGTTGTCCTCTTAACCATGCATTTTCTTCCTCCAAATAAGCTTTCATCATTTCCTCTCTGTCCCTCAGGCTACTCAGTTCTCTTCCCATCTCCTTTACTTTCTCCTCCATGTGACCTATGTCCTTCACTCCTTAGGATTTAGCAATTTGCATTCATCTATGTGTTCTTGCCCTTGCTTTCTCAAGATCAAAGAATAATGGGATAGAAAATTTCTGTGGAATGACCCTACCCCCTTCAATGAACCTGTAGTAGGAGTCAAGGTTAGGTTGAGGACTAGGTTCCCTCAGCTTTGGATCCTCCTTCTTTGTTTCCTATTGCATACTCCCTTCTTTGTCCAATTTATGAGTTTCCTGTAGGTTTAGTAGAGTTTCCTGTAGGATTTCCTCTGCTTCCTGTAGGTCCTTCTGTGTATCCTGTAGGAGGCCTTTTCCTTTGGATGAGGCAGATCTAGTGACAGGCCTCCTAACATAAGTGATAGGAGACTTGGGAGAGTCTTGTCCTGATGATCCTTCTCCTTGATTTTTCATAAGAGGAGCTATCTCTTCCTGCTGTTTGGGTGAGTCTTCAATGACAATAGGAACCTTGGTGGGAGTTTGAGGTTTTCCTTACCTTATTCTTGTACTTTTTCTTGTCCTAAAGTACAATGGAGTTTGTCTTTGTCTCTTCCCTTTTTGTTTGATAGGGGTACTAATGGCAGTGAGGGAAAATGTTGCCTCTTTCTCAATGGGTTCTGGGGATACCCTGGGTGATTCTTCCTTGTCTTCTATCTCCCCTTTTCCATTCCCCTTCTCATATTTTTCTTTCTCCTCTCCTTCTCCCTCTAGTTCCTCACTTTGTTCATCAGTTTCCTCCTTTGCATCTTCTTCTGTCTCTTCACCACTTTCCTTCTCCTTTTCTTCCTCTTCTTCCTCATCTATTTCCTCTTCATCCCTCTCTGTTTCTTCTTCATCCTTCTCTATTTATTCTTCATCCCTTTCACTGGCAGTGGGGATTTTTACATACTCAAGAGCTTTTAAGCCTTCATCTATCTGCATGTCTCTGAAAGTTCCCATGCGATAGGGAGTCTAAGGTTTTTGAGGGAATATTCTATGATAAGCCTAATTAACCCATGATGGGCTAGTTTTTGATGGTTTCCTTCCTGCACCTTAATGCTCATATCTATCATTGATTGAAAAGGAAGTAGGGTATGTTGAGTTTGTTTTGAGGAGGTGTGTTTTCTCCAAACCTCAACTTTTGGAGAAGCCTAAAGTGGTATCCGTATACCACACTGTACATACCTTCACAAGATATATATTTTATAAGGTGGTAGCTAATTTCATTCCAAGGATATGGTAGGCTTTCTCTTCTAACTCCATTTTTGTCTTCCATGGCTTCCCCTCCTTCTAAAAATAATTTCTTCTTTAAATTTGGCTATTTCCCTTATCCTCCTTTCTCCAAGGCATCCCTAAAGGAAGGGTGGCGATTCTGCCTATGATTTCAAGGGTGAGTTATATAGAGAGGCCTTTAAACACAACGGTGGCATGGGTCCTAGTAAGTGGAATGAGGGAGAGAGAAAAATATTTGGCTACTTCATCATCATATCCCCTTAGTTTCTCAAAGAAACCCATCCAATTGTGCCTTGTGAATATGTCTAGTATAGGAGGGTGCTGATGAATCCTCACTATTTTGACGAGTTCCCTCTTATTAAATCCCCTTGTCATTTCCTCTCATGGATGGAGGGTTGTATATGTCTGATACCAAATTTAATGAATGAGGAATTTTAAATGAAAAATTTGTGTATACAATTCCCCTAGACTAATGTTTTTCAACACAATAAAGGCTTTTCTATATTATTTTCACTTGGAAATTGTGGGAAAGTATAGAGCCTACCTCCTTATCACTAATTAATGATGCCAACCTCTATTTTTCCCTTGTAGAACTGCTCATTTCCAATCCCATAGGTGTTGTTCTGTATCATGTAGGATCTCCTGTAGGATCCTTGTAGGATTTCCTATAGGATTCTGTAGGTGCTCCTACGTAGGGAAAAAAATGAATTCTTCCTTTCCTGTAGGCTGCTTGAGGGCTGAGAGCAAATTTTCTAGTGTGTAGCCTCGAGAATACGAACATGCATGGGGATCAAATTTTATTCTTCATATGGGTGATTTGAGTGGGGTGGCATGCTGGTAGTCGAGATATGAATATCTATTTTTGGACCATTGGTCCCACTACCACATCATCATTCTCCTCACCTCGTAATCAACTCCCACTCTAGGCATCCATAGCTTAACCACTTCTGACCTCATCTCTTCTTTTCCTTGACTTGGCTACTGCTACGTGTGTAAGGACTAACTGTCTCCTCCTCATTGACTGAGTGAAGGTGGTCAAGTTAACTGGCCACCTTTTGCTTATAAACCAACTCTTTCACAAATTTTACATGTTTGATCATATTATGCTAACGAGAGAGTGGAAGCAAGATACTTACCTATGGTAATGATGCCTTGATGTTGTTTGTTGAAGAATGAAGTCCTTGCTGTGTACTAGCTGCATGTGTTTTTCTCCTCTCTTTTTTTATTATTATTTTCCATTGATGTGCAGGTACTGGGTGTTGATGTTGATGATCTTGATGCTGCTGCTAGGCTCTGGAGGAGCTTCTTTGACCTCTGGATCTCCATGCTTGAAGTTGACTGCAACCTGTGATTTTTGTTTTGTGGGATAGGCTGCTACAGGATTTCCTATAAGATGTCCTGTAGTTGCTTCTCCCTCAAAATTTTTTAATCATTTTCCACTTCTGGAGCATGAGGATGGTTGGAATGGGAAGTGAAGGAATCTAGGTATTTTTGAATGAGGAAAATATCCTTCAGGTGTTGTCCCCTTGTTCTCTGTCTTCATCCTCTTTTCTCTATTTTTTTCTTTGAAAACTGTAATTTTTTAAACTAACTTTCTTTGGATGAATGCAGGGTTGATCATGGTGGAAAGAGGTATGGTGATGAGATGGTGAAGTAGAAATTTTTTTTTTGACATGGGTAGGCCATCCCCTTACTCTATGATTACTTCCTTTAGGATTCCCAAGCCACTGTAATTCCTATAGGATCATCCTGTAGGTTTTTAGGGAATCCGGTAGAAAACACAGAAACCTTGCAAACTGAGCTAAATGAGTAGAAAAATGGAGGAAATGATGGAATGATGAAGGATAATGAATGGATAAATAAAAACATGAACTGGATAGGTCCCTTTTGATCCTATCTTGTTGTTCTGATCATCCTCCTGCTGACCTACAAATAATTTTTTCACAGTTTTTCTTTTCTATTTTTTTTTATATATATGTTTTTTCTTTTTTGTTGTTGTTTTTTTCTTTTTGAAAGCAACTTGTTTGCCTCCATGAGTATTTCATCCTAGCTACTTTACCTGAGCGCCTCAAAAGAGGTTTTCAGCCAGAGATTTTTTTTTTTGACACCATTGGGCCACCTCAAGAGGTTTTTAGTCCAATAGTGGGATTCAAGCACCTCATGGAGGTTTTCACCCGAGTCTCCTCATTTTTCTCTTCTTTTCTATTTTTTTTATTTTTTACTTTTTATTTTTTCTTTTCAATGACTTGATGAGTTAGAATCTGAGACTTGCTCCACCACCATCACTATCTTGCTGATGCCATTAATGAACTCTTGCTTTCACAATGGCTTCTTGTAAACCTTCAATCTGTGCCTATTAACAAGTAAAGGAATGGCCTCTGCACCAATGGTTCTAATATGCACTGAACCACTATCATGACATTTCTCTATGACATAAGGCCCTAACCATCTAATCCTTAACTTGCCCTTAAAATATTTCTATCTAGAATCATATAACAAAGCCCAATCACCTTCTTGAAATTGATTGTCCTTGATGTTCTTGTCATGCCAGATCTTCCTCTGAATTTGAGTCACCTCTGTGTGTAGGAGGGCCTACATTCTAAACTCATATAACCCATTTAGCTGGATCAATATCTCTTTTTATGCACTGATAAGATCTACGTCTAGTTGGGCTGCCATCCTCAATGAATTGTACTCAAATTCAATGGACAGCAAGGTCTTTTTCCCATAGACCAACTCATAGGGTGTGAATCTAGTGGTGGTCTTCTAGGTGGTATTGTAGGACCAAGTGGCCTCAACTAATCTATTTGCCCAATATTTTCTGCTGCTGCTGACCACTTTGGTCAAAATTCCCTCCAATGCTCTGTTGGTCACCTCTACTTTCCCATTAGCTTGTGGGTGATAGGGAGTGGATGTTCTATGCTTGATCTTGTGCTGGATTAACAAGTCTTCAATCATGTTAGATGTAAACTGGTTGCCTTGATCAGTGACCAATTCTCTAGGGTACCCAAACTTATAAAATACATTTTCCCTTAAGAAATCAGCCACTTTCTCCTCTGTTGCTACTTTAATTGCATTGGTTTCAGCCCAGTTGGTCAAATAGTTAGTGCACACAATGATGTACTACATTTGTTTGGATGGAGGGTCAATAGGTCCAATGAAATCCATGCCCCACTTTTCAAATGGCTTGAAAGTCACTTGAGGTTGCACATGCATTTCATCCCTTGGAGTAGGCTTTCCCATCCTTTGGCACCGATCACATAACTATTATACCTTTTCACATCCTGATGAAGAGTGGGCCAATAATAACTGGCTTGTAACACCTTCAATGATGTCCTTTTGGCTGCAAAGTGACCTCCACAAAGCCCATCATGACAGGTCAGAAGGATTTCAAACACTTCCTCCTCCCTGACACATCTTCTCAGAATTCCATTCAGGCCTAGTTTGAAGAGGTTCCCCCAATCCAAGTGAATGGGGCACTCTTCCTCACAATCTTTCTTTTCTCTTTAGAGGACAAATTCGGTGGGAACTGTGAAGACACCAAATAGTTTTCTATGTTAGCAAACCATGGAGAGTTAATTGAAATGGCGTATGTGTTCATCCGGTAAGTGATCGTCAACCATGCCTTCCTCACTTGCAAGAAATTTGGATAAAATGTCAGCAACAACATTCTCCTTGTCAGGATTATCAACAACAGTTAGATCAAACTATTGTAATAAAAGTAACCATCTAATAATCTCGGCATTCAAATTAGGTTTATTCATAAAATATTTAATTGCAGCATGGTTAGTATGTACAAATGTTTGGTAACCTGTAATGTAATGCCTAAATTTGTTTATTGAATGCACAATAGCTAGGATATCCTTTCCAGTCATTGTGTATTCAGTTCAACCTTTGATAGATTCTTACTAATAAAGTAAATCATAAGGTAACTTGTCACCTATCTAGCCTAGAGCTACTCCTATGGCTTTGTGCGAAGCATCAGCATGTATATGAAAAGGAAGGGCCCAATTCGGGCCTCAGAGAATAGGTGCAGTGGTCAACTTGTCCTTTGGGGTGTCCAAGGCCTCTTGATAACTTTTTGACCATACAAATTCAGAGTCTTTGGCCAACAACCCAAATAAAGGAGAAGCTAACTTTCTGAAGTCTTTTATAATCCTCTGATAATATCCAGCTAAACCTAGAAAACTTCTGACATCTCTATGTTTTTGTGGAGGTGGGACCCTTTGGATGATGGCTATTTTGTGGAGGATGGACCTACAATCCTTGTTGGGATATTGAATGACCTAAAACAGTCCCTACAGCCATCAAGAAATCACATTTTTTGGGACTAAGGGGAAGATTCATTTCAATGCATTTGTTCAGCACCTTACCTAAGTTGGATAAAGCCTCCTGAAAATCACACCCATAGGGTGTAACATCATCCATATAAATCTATACTGCATCATGGACTAGCTCGGCAAAGATACTCGGGACTGCTCTATGGAAAGTGGTAGGGGTATTGCATAGGCTAAACAGAAGGACCCTATAGTTGAAAGTACCACAAGGACAAGGGAAGGTGGTTTTATCTTGGTCTTCTGGGCTGATTTGGATTTGATTGTACCCATTGAACCCATCTAGGAAAGAGAAAAAAAATTTCCTTTCTAGGCCATCTAGCACTTGGTCAATGTAAGGTAGAGGGAAATGGTCCTTCTTTGTTGCTTTGTTTAAATCTTTGTAATCGACACAAATCCTACACTTCCCATTTTCCTTTGGAACCAACACCAAAGGAGAGACCCACTCACTTTCCGAGATAGGGTAAATGAATCCTGCATCTAGCAGCTTTTGCAGTTCTTCTTTGATTATATCCTTGAGAGCTAGATTCATTCTCCTTTGGGGTTGTCAGACTAGTTTGCAACCTTCTTTGATATAAATGTGGTGAGTACACACTGAGGGGTTCACTCCCTTCATTTCCTTGTGATGTTCCTTTAGCATGTTGCACAACTCTTCTTCTTGGTGTACAAAAAGAGATGGGTTGATTTTCAAATTTCTCTCAGGGCCGAATTCTATGGTTTTGACATGGGTAGGGTTTGAATCGGCTAAGCATGGGTCAATTTGATGGTTGTTTTGGGTTTCCTTTACTACTTCCTCTAAGGATAATGTGATGGGAGTTGGACTTTGGAGTATGTGTTCAATCAAATCATCTTCATCTGGTTGTCCTCCTCCCATGGTGGTTTATAAGGTATAGAGTTGGGTTGAATAAACTTCATCTTCTTCCTCCTCTTCCAGCCATAAAGGTAAGTCATGTTCTATAGATGGCTGAGCAGGAAGGTATAGGACTAACTGCTTCGACATATGCCCATTTATTATAGTCATATTTCCATCCCTGCAACTGATTTAGGCATCAACAGTGGCTAACCAGGGCCTCCCAAGGATGAGAGGGTAACCAGTAAGCTTGGCCTTACGTTGGAGAATTAGGAAGTCTACAGGGTACTCCCAAGAGTCAATGGAGAGCATCACATCCTCCACAATCCCCTTAGGGGTCATTGTGGAAAGGTCTGCAAGACTGTTGTGGTCTTTCTCAATGAACCCTGGAGGTTGAGCTTGAGCATGGTGTCCTTAGTCATCACAATAATGGTAGCCCCAAGATCAATCAAAGTGTGTGGGACAATGGTTCCATTGATGTGCACATCTACTACAGGCCTTCCAGGGTCCAAACACTTTGAACAAATTACCTGCCCCAACATTAAGTCGGAAAATTGTCTAATGACATTAATGGTATGGGTGTCTCTTTTTCGCTTCCCTGGATGTTGGAAGCACTTCTCCTTAATCAACTTGTTGTAAATAGGTACATCCTTTATGGCTTGGATAAGTGGAATTTTGACACAGATATTTCAATTCACCCAAAAGTTCATTCTCTTATGGGGTAGGTTGGACTGGATGAGTTAATCTCTCACGAAAGGGTGGAGGATTTACTCTAGGCATGATTTCCTCTCTTTCTTCCTCACTCTCCCCAGGTGGAGGTAAAGGTTGGTTGTCCAGGAGTACTCTACCAGATCTCAGGTTGATTTCCTAAATCTCCACAACATAAGTAGGATAGGATTTCTCTCCACTGTATACTTTTTGTGCCTGACTGTTGTTCGGGTTCAGATTTGGCTGGGCAGGCATCTGGGATTGTTTAGGTGGAGCAGGGTGTAAAAGTTGTGGTTGAGTAGGTGGTGAAGGCAATAAAGCTGGAGCATTATTGTATGGGGTCCTCCACCCCTGGGGCGGTGCATTCCACTAAGGTTGAGGTGGATCATATGGATGAAATGACTGGTTGGTCAGTTGGGAATGGTACTGAGGTGCAAAGGACCAAGGAGGAGGTGTAGAACAAGAAGGATGAGTAGGGAGTCCCCAAGAGGGAATGGATGTGGTCTGGTTAGGGTTGTAATAGGCATGGGATGACCCTTTCATTCACTGCTGGTATGGTCAAGGCCTATGAGGTCTCCTTTTATTTATGTAGTAGGGTTGTTCAATCACCCCTTCAATCCCCTGATACACAGCTTTTAGTCCAAGTAGAGAAGGGCACTTGTTTGTGGAATGGTTTTCTTCACAAACCAAGCTGAATTCAATCAGATTTAATGGACATTCATTCCTAGGGTGCCTCCTTGTGCATCTAGGGAAGAAAATGGTTAAGGATCTCTCTGCTTCCTCCTGATTTCTCTTCATGTGCATAGTGTCCATCTGTAGGGCAAGGGTTTGTAGCATCTCAATTTTGAAATCTTCCAGCATATTTCCAATTTCACCTTTGATGGATGTATTGTAAGAGGATGAATTTACCATAGATTGACTACCCCTACCCTTTTTCCTAGATGACCTAGAATGGTTCCCAAAGATTGTCTTGATTTCTTCATAGGGTAGTTGGTAGATGTCCCCTCCTACTAGCAGGTTTAGGGTATCCAGAAGATCTTCCCTTACCCCTCTAAGTAGGACTAGCTTTAGTGACTCAGGATCAAGTGTGCACTTGGCCTTTTTGTAGCTAAGCTAGAATCTTTCTTCATAATCCTCTAGGGTTTCATCATGCCCTAAGGTAATCCTTAAAATTTCTTCTTTAGTGTCTTTGGACCTCCAATAGTCTCGATACTTGTTGTTGAAGGCTTGCTACATCTGAGCCCAAGTTGTGATTCTATCCCCATGTAAACCCATGAACCAACACAAAGATGCATCCTTGAGAGTGGATGGGAATAGTTTCAACTTATGCTCATCATTGGTGTAACCATAGGTTCTTCATATGCCAAAAAACTCAAACAAGAAAGTGTCTGGATCTTCTCAGGTCAGGCCATGGAAATGAGGAAGAGAAGAGGGGCTTATATTCTTCATCTTGGTATCCCAGTTAGTTTCTCTGATGGGAAAGGTACACTCAACTCTTTCTCTATTTTTTCTGTCATTTCTATTTTCAGCCATTGGGTAAGTTGGAAGGTTGGTTGTTTGAAGCAGTGGGGGTATTTGGAAGAAATTTTCCTAAGTTATCCCTATTCCTACGAGGCATGAAAGAAGTTTTTTGTTTTGTTTTATGTTTTTTTCAAGCTTTGAAAATAATTGTAGAATTGAAATTGCAAACTAAATGGAAACTAACTGACTGAATGAAAACTAACTTCTTGAATGAAATCTCACTTGCAAAATGGAAAAGAAAGAAAAGAATGCAAAATGGAAAAGAAAGAAAACTAAATTACTTTTGCAAAAATGAAACTAATAAAAGAACGTCAGAGATAAGAAATGGAAGAAAGAAAGCAGTAATCACATATTACTCAGACACCTCCCCGATGATGATGCTAAAAAGTGATGAGCACCAGTATTGCAGCAAGAATGTTGCAATTCCTGCGGCTACCAACTTTACTTTATCAACCTGGGGTTCGTACAAGCTTGGAGGTGACAGTGCTATATACACAAGTAAATGTGATGGGTCTGCTCTTTGTCACTGCTAAGATAGCGATAGACCACTAAGTTTTTTCAAACCAGACTTCTATGGATTCAGAAGAAGCTTGATTACCAATGAGGAAAAGAGAAATCTATACTAAGAGAAATCTTGTCTACTGCAGTGAAGAAAAAGACTGAAATCAAATGCTAAAACACACCATTTTTCTAACTATCTACTCAGAGGCTTTTCTTGAAAAGAATTCCAAGTTAACATGTATGAAATCCTACTATCCTAAGCATGCAAATTGTAACATCAAACGTTCTATTGATGTGCATATAAATGAATAAAATAACTTTGTTTTTCTTCTTGTCTTTTTTCATGAGAAAGAGTGAAAGCTAACTTATTTTGGTTATGTGGTAGGTGGCTTAAGGATGATGGTGAATGGCTAGAATGCTAGGGAGACAAGTAGGGGTCCTCTTCTAGATTCCTAGGGGATTTTTCCATAATTCAGCCTCAAAATAGCACTACAGGATGTCCTAATGCATTCTACTGGATGTCCTGAATTCCTATAGGATCCCCTATATTCCTACAGGATACAACCGAGAGAAAAAAGAGGGATGTTGAAGGTGATGGAAGGCTTAGGGAAGGCGGTTGGTGGATGGAATGAGGAAAGGGAGTAACTAGGACTGCTTCATAACTCAAAAATAGAGATGGGAGATGGCTGAATTTTTTCAACAATCTTGGAGAAGTACTCTTGTGAAATGATGAAATTGGTGAGGGTTTTGGTGAAACGAGAGAATGATCATGGATGGATGAAGTTGGGATGAGGTTGTTGATCATGAAATCTCTATGTATTTCTAAAACTCCTGCACTGCATCAAACATTGACATTTATCCATAAATCATGCAAACAAGAAGGATTTCAATTAACTAAGGAAAACAGAATTTCATGAGCTAGCGGCCTACTTTAGCATGAGGGAAAAATTGAATTATAAGATGAAACCATGATGGGATCTGAAGTAAAACTGAATATAGAAGAACTGATAACTAAATACTATTCTTGCAAACTAATCAAATGCTGGCCTAAGTACAGAAAACACTAAATTCCATGAGAAACTAGAATTCTGTCTTTCTGGGGCTGCATAGGGGTTATTTCCTCAAACAATGATCCCTGAAGGAAGGAGTGAGGCCAAATAAACCTACTGACAGCGTTGTGATGTTCCTTTATCTCTTCTAAGCTACCACTAAAGTAAAGCACAAATGAAAGCAAACTAATTAAATCTACATCTACTTGCATTGAAACAATCCTAAGACAATTCAATCATTAATCTATGAAATTGACTAAGCATACAAATACAAGAAGAAGAGCATTTTTCTGCTAGGATTGGGCCCTAACCCAAGAGCTTCAGCCCTCTAATTCAACTCATTGTTGGATCAAGGAAATGCTCATTCTCATTATCAAAACAGAAAACTACATAACAATGTCTTCAACAAGTCTTGAACACGAAAATGACTAGTGTTTTTACATCAAAAAATCGAATCCTAATGAGGCTCTAAACCTTCTTATTTATACAAATGAATTCTCCAACAACTTCCTTAAATCTAGGGAGGCTTGGCTCCCAAACGCAAGATAAACTAGCTCTTTGACTGTCACTTGCTCGACTGCCTTTTGATCTCCATGACTTTGCTGCTTATACTCCGAGTTGGTGTGACTGATGGAGGAATATTCAAATGAGTGAGGAGTAAATGAGGAGGATCTACCTCCTACAATCTCTCCTCCTTGTCTCATTCGAGTTTCAACCCTTAATTAGCCAAAATTTCCATGATTTTCTCTCAAAAACCTGTAACCAATGCATATTAGTCCACTAGGCATAATATCTCACTTTAACTCATTTCATGAAGCAAAATATAATCAAAATATATAATAAATTATGAGAAGAGTTGATTTGAATAAGCTAGGAGGTGGATTAAGGTCCATATAGTTACCCAATGATGAGGCTCATCACCCCTACCAACAATAGTCTAATATTTGGAAAAGGGGGATCCCATAGTTAATCTCCACCCTTGATCAGTAAAGGGTGTTTTGGCTCTAATCGCAACTAACACTCCCACCTTCCCATTAAACATCAACCACAAGGGGGGCATGATCACTCTCAAATGTTGATCTATCACATTTTGTATCATGGTCTTCTGTTGCTCTCTCATATATAAGTTGAAAAGGTGGAGGTTCTTGGCAGTGGGATGTGGCCCAAAGTCAAGGATCCACTATTGGAACCACAACCGGATCAACTAGTTCTTGTTGACATGGCTGTGTACAAGAGTTAAGGTGCAAAATCTTATTAGCAATGGGAGATGACTTGATGATAATGCTTAATGATGGAAATGCACAGGTATCGGTCTAACCCCCAAGGTCTTAGTGGTTGGTGATGACTCGAGATCAGGGTTCCACTACCAGAACCACAGTCAAATCGACCAGTTCTCGTTTTCTTTCCTATGTATAAGAATTAAGGTGTAAATCTTGTTAGCAGTCGGTGATGACCCAATGACAAGGTTCCATTTTGGAATTGCAACCAAATCATCCTAACTTGCATTGTTCACCACTCAACTTCACAAGTTGATGAGGTGTGCGAGTCATGGTGGTAGATAGTCTCCTAGTGGACAGGGTTCCAAAGTAGGAACCATGGCGAGATTAACCAAATCCTTGTCGATTCCCCCATTTCATAGTTTATCAACACATACACATTTTGGTAATGGGAGGTAGCCTAAAGAAAATGTTCCACTGCTAGAACCTCAGTTATATCGACCAACCTATCATTGGTGTGCCCGTTTTTCATAAACGTGTTAAGGGGGTAAACCAAAGTCTTGGTGGTAAGTGTTACCTTAATGATGGGTTTCGAGGCTAGAACCATGGTTGGATTAGTTGATATATCATTGGCATGTCATGAGAAAATTTCAAAAATATGCTAGGAAACTCAATAGTGGGAAGTGGGAAGTGACAAGGTTCCATGCCAAAACCATGACTAGATCGACCAACTCATCATCGACGAAAATGGCGATCTCCTAGTGGGCAGAGTTCCCACACTAGAACCATGACCATACCGACCCTTCCCTACTGATGTCACTCATACTAAATTCACAATTCACAATATCATGGTGGTGGGTGATGGCCAAATCACACACTTCTATAAGTCGAAACTTGGATTAGCTCCTTCCACTAGTGTCGTTCATACTATGTTTACAACATGAAATATCATGATAGTGGGTGGTAGCCTGACTGCATAGTTCCACAAGCTAAAACCTCAACTGAATTAACTAACCCCTTGTTAGCACACCTGCCAATATGATTTAACCAAGTGCTATGTTATGGAAATCAGTGGTGGATATTGACAGAGTTCCATTCTGGAACCTCAGTTGGCTCGGTCGACACTTCCTTAACACCTCCTTTTTGTGGGCTTATAAAAAGTGAATGGTATTAGCAATGGTGGAAGCTTGTTATGCAACTAGCTCACAAAATATAAGAATGAGATAGATCAATGACTTCAAAAGTAGCCTCTTCGAGGGGTAACCTCCTTTACATTATACAAATGAGAAATTCTTGGATGATACAAATGACAATACCTCCTTTCTATATATAGGAGTCTAAGGGGTCACAATATAATCAGAGCTTATATAAAAGTAGTAATGTAAGGGCACAATAATAACAATAGTGGGCTTCTATGGGGCACAATAAGAACAATATGTGGACAACATGGGAACAAAAATAACAATAAGGGGCTATAATGATAATAATAATAAGGGAATACACTAGTATTATAGGGACCTAACATGTCCCTCTCCTTCAAAAAAGTGTTATCCTCAATGCTTGAGTAGTTCTGGATGCTTCTGTATAAAATTCTCATCCTCCCATATGGAATCTTCAGTGGTTAAGTTCTTCCACTTGATGGGATACTCTGAAATTGATCAATTTCATAGCTAGGGAGTTCTTGTTTCAATGACTACTTTAGGTTCCAATATGATTTTTCCTTCCTTGTCAAGTTCTGGCAATATTGTTTGAACTAGGACCTTGTCACCTATAACCTTCTTTAAGCATGAAACATGGAAAACTGGGTGCACTCGAGAAGATGCAGGAAGTTCCAATTTGTATGCCATAGTACCAATATTTTGCAACACCTTGTACGAACCATAGTACTTTGATGATAATTTATTATCCTTCTTAGCTTGTTTGAGGGAAATTTGTTTGTATGGTTGTAGTCATAGAAATACCCAGTCACGTACATCAACACTTCTTTTGCTACGATGTTGATCTGCCTGTTTTTTCATTCTATTCTGCATCAAGTTCAGGTTATCCTTTAAGAGTTGGAGAAATTTTTGTTGATGCTCGATGTGATCTTCCACTGCTTGAACCTTAGAATTTTTCCTTAAATATGATGTGATGGATTGTGGATGATATACATAAAGTTCCATAAATGGGGTCATTTTTGCTATAGTATGGAAGGAAGTTTTATACCACCATTCAGCCAGAGGCAATCATTTGACCCATTATGTCTGTTTATAAGATACAAAGAAACGAAGATATCCTTCCAAACATTTGTTCACTATCTTAGTTTTCCCATCAGATTGAGGATGATAAGATGAGCTATGAGCTAGCTAAGTACCCAAACAAGAAAATAATTATGTTCAAAAATGTCCACTGAAAATAGGATCTCTATCGCTTACAATAATATTTGGGTTTCCATGTAGCTTTTGAATTGTTTCCATAAATGCAGTAGCAACTATACTGGCTTTAAATGGATGAGATAATGTAGAAAAGTGTGCCTACTTGGTAAGTATATCAACTAACACCATGATGACACTCTTTCCTTCGGAATTGGGTAAACTTGTGATAAAATCCATTGAAACCTCCTCCAACTTTCAAAAGATGTGGGTCTTTATTCTTGTATTAAAACAACACCAATTCCATTTCATGAGTCATCACATTCCACAATAAAGGTTTTTGTGAAATCTAGCGTAGCTAAGACTGGTGCTTGGCACATTGCCTCTTTAAGATGTTCAAAGGCTTTCGTTGCTTCTGGAGTCCAAGAAAATGCACCATTCTTTAGTAATGTTGTTAGAGGTGTTACTGTTCTCCCATAATTCTTAACAAACTTGCGATAATACCCTCTCAACCCGAGAAATCCTCGCAGATCCTTTATGGATGTGGGGATTTTCCATTCCTTAATGGCTTTAATTTTTCTAGGGTCTACCTTAACACCTTCATGAGATACAATATGACCCAAATATTCCACCTCTTGTACTCCAAAGAAACTTTTGGATATTTTTGCATATAATTGTTTCTACTCCAATAATTTGAGCACTCTATCAATATGTTGAACATGATCCTTCCAAGACTTGTTGAAGATTAGTATATCATCAAAAAATACTAACACAAATTTTCTAAGGGTTTGAAAATAGAATTCATCAAACCTTGAAATGTAAAAGGTGCATGGGTAAGGCCAAAAGGCATGACCAATAATTCATAATGACCCTCAAGAGTTCTAAATGCTTTTTTTGGAATTTCTTTAGTTTTCATTCTGATTTGATGATATCCTGAACAAAGGTCCAACTTGGTGAAGTAAATTGCTCCATGCAATTCATCCAATAATTCATAAATGACAGGAATGGGAAATTTATCTTTAATAGTGAGCTTGTTGAGCTCCGTATAATTCGGACACATGCGCCATGATCCATCCTTCTTATGCACCAACGCTACTGGAGCAGAGAAATAACTTTGACTAGGTTGAATTATATGAGCCTCTAGCATTTCTGCAACCATACATTCAATTTCACTCTTTTGGGCATAAGGATATCTGTAAGGTCTTATGTTTGGAGGAACACTTCCTGGAATCAAATGAATAGCATGATCATGATCACGAATAGGTGGGAGGCCTTTGGGAGTCTCAAATACCTTGGAATGCTTGTCCAAGACTTTTTGGAGATATGGAGAAATAGATGATTTCGTTGTGGGAACCTCTAGTGAACATAATTGTGCAATTACACCACGGTGTTGTTTCTTTAGAAGATTTTTCATGCTGTTAGATATGATTATCTTTCCCAGTTTCCCTGTGATACCCCTTAATTCAACTTCCATATATATATATATATATATATATTGAAAATTAAAATAAATAAAATTCAAGAAAATTTCTTGAAAATTAAAATCTATCATACCCAAAGATTGTATCCATTAGACTCCTAGTACAACATCAACACCACCCATTGTAATGGAAAGCATTGGACTATTCAATAGATATTATCCCATGGATAACTTGATATTATGGCACTTTATAGAGAAATTTATGGTTCCTCCATTTTCAACCATCACTTGACACTTTGGTGCTTGATATAGGAAGCAATCCAATTCCTTCGCTATCTTACAATGAATAAAATTATGGGTACTGCCCAAATTAATCAACACTATTACCATTTTATTCTTGATATGTCCTTCTATATTGATAGTTTGATGAGTGGTAATTCCTACCAATGCATTACAAGATATGGTTGGATTCATTTCTTCTTTCTCTACGGTTTGTTCCTGGTGTGTATCCTCTTCTTTTGATGTTTCTTATTCCTTTTCTTCTTCCTCTTCACAATCTATGTAAAATAATTTCTTCTCAACACACTTATGACCTTTAGTGTATTTTTTATCACAACGGTAACAAATCCCTTTTGCTATCTTTTCTTCCAATTGTTGTGTTGTCAACCTTGTAGGTTGTGTAAGGCTAGGGGACACAACACTTCCATCTTTATAGTTGTGATTGGTAGGCTTCCTTGTTGCCATAATTTTGCTTTCAATTTTTCTTGCCAACCTGAATTCCTTCTCCAATGAATCAAGTTCCCAAAGGTGAACCTCATGTTGTATTTTATCCTTTAAATTCCCTATGAACACATCAATCCTATGCTCCTTTGGACTATCTTTTACCCTTATATTCAATTTTTGGAAGCCCTCAATGTGCTCCACCATTGAACCCTTTTGTTTGAGATTTGTCAATTTGCTAAAAAATGTTTTTATTTTTGTATCCTCATAATGTGCTATCATTTCTTCCATAAAAATTACCCAAGTGACAATTTTTTTATGAGAGCAAAGTCATCGATACCATACAAACTGATTGGGTTCCAAATATAAAGTCGCAATGCATACCTTTTGTGTGTTTTGCACATTATGGAGATTGAAATATTGCTCCATCTGTTGTATCGATGTTACGAGATCCTTGCCATCAAAATTCCTAATATTGATCTTTGGAACATGATCGGTCTTCAATCCAACATTAAAGTTTATGAAATCATGACTAACATTTCTTTTGTTCTCATCATGAGTTTCCTCTAGTACCTTTTCGTCAATAGGAAGCATTTCTTGTGGCAACTTTGCCAACCCTCCTTTCAAACCTTCCATGTATTTCTTCAAACATTCAATGTTTTCTTATAAACCATCCATATTAGCTTCCACACCTTTCTTTAAACCATCCATCTTAGCTTCTGTTACTTTTTGTGAGAGTGAAATTTTTGCACTTGGTCTCGTAATTTTGATATATCATGTTGCATTTCTTCCTCTTCTTCATGAGTCATGCTAGAGATTTCAAATTTCTTACTAGGTGTTTCCATTTTCTTTATTTAAAGCATCAATTAATGATAAATATGCATCGTTGTTCCCTTTGATTCACTTCAAAAAAAATTTCAAACCAAACTTATGCAATTTTTTTAAAAAGACTACACACATTTTTTCTCTTTGTAGGAGATCGATAGTGAATTTGTTGTATATATGTCATTTCAGATCTCCAGGTTCTGAAATTGCATCCTGTGATAGCTCTCTGCATCCTATTTCTAACCCCACAAGTTGGATCCAGATTGGATTCTCCAAGAAAGAGTTATGTCAAATCTCCCACAATGACCTAATTATAGACTGGTTCAGTAGAGTGAACTTGTACTAAGTTCCACGTGTCATTGTTTCAACCTTCAAACCTGAAAAAAATAAACAAAAAAAAAGTTTGTCCTATTTTTGTAACTATTTATGAAATTTCAATCTGATGCTCAGAGAAAAAGCTAAAACTATTTTCCCAAGGTGACCTATTTGAGATTGAATTCGAGAGTCTACAAAAACCCTAACTTCCTCATTTCATATCTCCGAAAATATAGCGAGACAAGATCGGAAATTCGGTCTCGAGTTTCTTATCATGATTTTGGCTCAAATGGGTGTTAATTTCAGTTTCTAGAGTGTCAGAGAAAAAAAATTATACCAAAAATACCACGATGATCTGTTTGAAGCAGTGAAACCCTAGAATCCAAAGCTTTGATACCAAATGTTTTCCAACCAACTCACAAAATAGAAGAATGAGATAGATCAACGACTTCAAAAGTAGCCTCTTTGAAGGGGAAACCTCCTTTACATTACACAAATGAACAATTCTTGGATGATACAAATGACAAGACCCCCTTTCTATATATAAGAGTCTAAGGGGTCACAATATAATCAAAGCTGACATAACAATAATAATGCAAGGGTACAACAATAACAACAGTGGGCTTCTATGGGGCACAATAATGACAATATGGGGACAACATGGGCACAAAAATAACAATAAGGGGATACAATGACAATTATAATAAGGGAATACACTAGTATTATAAGGGCCTAACAAAGCTCGACGAAAATGTTCCACTGTTGGAACCGCATTTAGATCGACTAGTTTTCACCGAATTTGATTGTTCACAAGGTGTTAAGGCATGAAGGTATTAAGAGTGGTTGGTGGCTGGTCATCCCATCACAACACACTACATTATATTAAATACCTATCCCAAAGAAGAAGGATCCATTACCAAGCTAATATGTGGTGACAAGAAAAGTAAAAGAAAGTGACCACTCCCAATTTGATTTCACTCTATCAATATATTATGGGAATCCATATCTAACTCTGTAACTCTATAATCCAACTTTGTAGCCATACTACTGGCTATTTAAACATAATTAGGGAATTCAACTAAACCAACTTATCTAATAGGGGATATTTAAGGTCACCCAATTGCTCAGTGAGAGTTACAGGTACAAACCCATTGTTTCATAATCACTACTCTTAGATAAGATGGAGGAAACATTGCACACAGTTTAACACATTCATCATAATCATAACTTGAATGAGCACCATCCAGTGATTTATCCATTACTGAACATATAGAGCATCTTAATGAGTATGGACATAATAAAGGAATGTACTAGTGAGGAATTCATTATCATTCATGCATATTCATGATTCCATCTCAAACATTTACATTCATTAAACATTACATTTCATATCTCAATATAAATATGCCTTAAACTTATATGATTATGTTAAGATGGTTGACAAATGAAGGAGAAACTTCCACTCTCCGCCCAACCATAGGCCAATTACACTGAAACTTTCTTTCAACTAACCACCCCTAATCCATATCCAAAGTCGGAGGGGATGCTTACTCAGGGAAAATTCACACCAAGGCTTGGTAGATACTCAAGATATGGAGTCCATTGTCTAGGTGATTTCTCAACTTCCTTGTAGAATTAATCACCATAGTGACTCAGTTACTCCTCTAAGTTCAATCATAGGGTTTCACCCAAGGTCCATATGGGGTATTTCTCAGTCTAAAAATTTTAATCTATTTTCCAAGTGGTCTCTTAGTTTTCTTTTGAGAAAGCACCATTAGGGTTCTATAGTCCACTATCCAAGTTGTTAACATCTATCCACCAAGCACCACAGTGACTCATATTTCCCTATCTAGGTGGTTAACAACTAAAAAACAATCATCGCAATGATTATGCCATCCATTGATCCTCCCATTGGCCCATTAGGATTAGACACACAATCCAATGGCATCAACCCAACAATGCAAGGGATAATGCCCCAAATATCTAACCACAGGGCTCATCCAGAAAATCTATATCTACTCCATGTGATCCATGCCAAACTTCTAAGGAGTTCTCTCTCTATCATTGGTCTAATTCTATTGCATCCTCCTCCATTTCTATGTTCTTAACTTTGGTCGATGTTTTTTCTCCTATCTAATATTTTCTTACACCTTTTTATTTTTGTTTCATTCCTTGCATCTCTTCCTATACCTGAGAGATTGTTGACCCTCTTCTTCCACCTCGCTAAGAAAAAGAAACTATGGGAACTAACTGCCCCATTCCAATCATATATTTTTCTATATGTTAGAAAATGATTCGATCAACTATGCCACCTCCTCTGTCTTCGAGAGTGAGGGAATTGTCTTGTAATTCTCCACTCTCCCATGTAATCTTTTTCATTCTTTCAGGTGGAGGTCTCATCAATTGTGCCATCTCATCTATCTTTGAAGTTGGGATGTGGCATCCTCCACTTCTCCACTATCCCTCATACTTAGATCCATGTGTCCCTCCATTCAGGATAACAATCCATTATTTTTTAAGAAAATAATTTGATACTTTATTTATTTATAAGATTTGTCCTACAAGCCATGGCTTCCATGTTGTCTTTCACAATTATGATCACACATAAAAATACAGGGGTAAAAAGGCAATACCATTACATCTCAATCCTTTGATATCGAGTTCCTTCCTTTTTTTAAAAATGAAATACAATGATGTTAGTTTCGTTTAGCATATTCCTAGACTATAAATTCAAAAATAGAATTTGACTATTCAGAAGATAAGGATTGAAGAAACGACTTCTAGGTGTTAACTTTTATATGCTTTTATTGGAAATTTTGTTTTGTAAAATCCTCATTGTGCAATAATCCTCCAATCATCCATAGGAAATTACAATTTTCTATATGTAATAACAAGCTTGATATACTTGTCATAAGTTGGAATGGTTGAGAAAAAAAATTAATTAACCATACCAGGTAAATGCCATTAATCAAATTATCAACCATTATTTTTCCTTACATTTCTATCATATTTGAAAAATCATTGACGTTATCTCATGCCTTTAATAAAATCTCCTTGTAATTTTTAAAAGGAATTGAATTTCCTTTATTACCCCAACAAGTAGGGAAACCCATTTCTAACAAATTGTTAAACTTACTAATGAATTGCATTTCTCTCAACCATATTGCACTTGTTTTGGTCTTGGTAAATTAGATTCTTCTTTGTTAGAAATTTACTGGTCTCAATGATCATTGAAGTTCTAACAAGAATCCCAAGAGCTCTCAACTATTCCTTATATTTAGTATTCAAGAACTTTATAATTTTATTTTCCATTTAGGGTTTGTTTGCTAATTATTCCTATGTTTGTTGTATTTATTATTGTGTCTGATATGTTAATTTATATTCATCTCCAATAAATCTAAATGAATTCTATAACGTTGTGATCTCATCTATAATAATAATTATTTTAAAGATTTTAACTTCAGCCTCTTTTAGATTCAAGTCTCCCAATGTCTTGTCCAATTCTTCATATGAGACAACTTCCAATGTAGACTAGGAAGATGAATTCCTTTAATAAACATGCTTTGATTATTTTATTTTTAACATTTGTGGTGTCTCTATTATTGATGGGCAAGTAAATTACATAAAATTCTAGACTTGAATTTATAAAATTTGTTGAACATTTTCCTACTAGTTACTATTTGCTAAGTTTTCTATCTTTACTATGCTTAAATGGCCATAAGAAGCATAGCCTTGTTCCATTATTTTTTTAGTGACAATAAAGTGACGATCATAAGTCCATGGTTCTCCCTATTGAAATCCCATCTCCTTGAGCATTTTGTTAAGTGCCTCCAATGTTGACCTATCATTAACAATAAAGATTCCAACTTCCTCATTTACTTTGAATGCAACCTATTATTTCTTAGAAGAAAAATTAACATAATTTGACTCTAATATTTTCCTATCATATTCCAAGGAAAATATTCTCTTTGTCAAACATGCTAATAGTAGGTAAGGTCGAGAGTCAAAACCATTGATTCTTATTTCTATATGATTCTGAAACAGATGCCAATATCCCACTCTTGTATTAGGACATAGTTAAAGTAATCATTTGAACTCAAGAAAAACCCTAGGGAACAATTTCTCATGGATGATAGCATAAAAAATTGACATGAATTGATAAATAATTAGTGAACCCTATATTTGATGGTTTTTTCTAACTATGGGAGTCCGTTGAATCATTGAGCAATAATTGCCTAACTCATATTTGTTAGGTCCCTATAATAATAGTGTAGCCCCTATATTGTTATTGTGTACCCCAGAGAAGCCCTCTATTGTTATTTATGTTCCCTTACATTATTATTGTTATATAGGCCCTAATTATATTTCAACCCTTTAGACTCCTATATATACCAAGGAGGTCTTCTCATTTGATTCATCCAAGAATTGTTCATTTATGTGATGTAAAGGAAGGTTTCCCCATAAAATTGTATTATTATCTAGTAATTTAGTTATATTTTTTTATGTTTCTGTGTTATTTTGATATGGATGCATAACAATTGGTATTAAAGCTCTTGATCCTATGGTTTTTCTGCTTCAAATGGCTCATTGTGGGATTTTAGCCATAATTTTTTTTTGTGAATCTTCAAACCATGAAATTGTTACCACATGGAGATAAAATATTGATGGACATATCGTTACAATTTCAGACCTTGTTTCACTATATTTTCGAAGATATGGTCCAAGGAAGTTAGGGTTTTTGTATGCTCTAGAATTCAATCTCAAACATGTGTCCCAAGGAAAATCGTCATAACTTTATCATCGGGCATCATATTTAAATTTTGTAAAACGACACTTAAATTTCACAAAATTTAGTTTTTCAAGTATGAGTTTGGGGGTCTAAGGTTTAAAAAGTGACACATGGCATCTTGTACAAGTTCACTCTATTGAATGAATCCATAATCAGGTCAGCATGAGAGATTTAGCATAATTGTATCTTGAAGAATCAAATCACAGTCTAACTAGTGAGGATGGAAAGAAGACACAAAGGGATACCACAAGATCTAATGTTAGTCTTTGGGAGGCCAAAATCATAGAGATAAAATAGTCTCGAGGTTAGCTTTATCAACAAGCTCAAACACAAGCTCTTAAAAGTTGTGTTTTTTTAAATTTGCATAACTTTTGTTTGAAAAATTAGTTTGAAGTGATTCAAAGGGCATAGTGAAGCATAGATATCATTAATTGGTTCCAAATTTCCTCTGAAACAAAAAAAATTCTATACCTTAAGCCCTTAGAAATTTCTACTATGATGCATGAAGAAGGGGAAATACAACATGATATATGAAAATTGCGGGAACAAATGCAACAATTTTCTCTCACACAAAGAGCAACCAAAAGTGAATTGGAAGGGATGAATGTTAAGATGGATGGTTTAGATGAGAATATAAAAGGAGATCTGGAAAGATTTGACCAATGGATTAAAATAAGAAATAAAAGGGGACATGGAAGGTTTGACAAAGTTGCCACAAGAAATGCTTCATAGTGGTGACAAGGTTTTCCACGAAACTCATGACGAGAAAAAAAGGAATGTGAATAATGATTTTAGAGACTCTAACATTGGTTTGATGACCAACCATATTCCAAATATCGATATGAGGAATTTTGATGGAAAGGATCTAGTAACATGGATACTACACAATGTGAAACCCACACAAAAGGTACACATTGTATCTTTTTATTTTGAACCCAACCAATTTATGTGGTATTGATGGCTTTGTTCTCGTAATTCAATTATTGCTTGGAAAATTTTTATGGAGGAACTGATAGCACATTATGAAGATGCAGAGAGAAATACCTTAGACAATTGATAAATCCAAAACAAAAGGGTTCAGTTGGGGAGCTTTGAGGACTTCCAAAGGTTGAATATCAAAGTAACTAGTATTCCATAGCAGCATCTAATTAATGTCTTCATAGGGACTTTAAAGGATAACATCTAGCATGAGTTTCACCTTTGTGAACCTAAGTCATTGGAGAATGCATTTAGGGAGGCAAGAAAAGTTCAAATCAAAATTATGGGAACTCCTGAAGAAATTATTTTACATAGATTTTGAAGAGGAGAAGGAAAGGAACAATAAACATCAAAAGAAGAAGATATACACCAGGAACCAACCTCAAGGGTTGAAAAAGAAGAAAGTAATCTGACCATATATTATAATGCATTGGTAGGAATTACCACTCCTCAAAATCTCAAGATAGAATTATATATCTAGAAGAAAAAGGTAGCAATGCTAATTATTCATTGTAATATAGCCAAGGATTTGATTTTCTTTCTATATCCAACACCAAAGTTTCAAGTGATGGTTGCAAATGGAGGAACTATAAATTGCTTATGGAAGTGCCATATTGTCAATCTAACCATGGGGGAATATGTATTGAATAGTCCAATGATATACATTCCAATGGGTGGTGTTGACATTGTATTAGGAGTCCAATGGTTACAATTGTTGGGGACAATAACTTTTAATTTTCAAGAAATTTTCTAGAACTTTTTCAGGGAAGGAAAGGAATTGAATTAAGGGGTATTGCTGGGAAAGCTGAGAATACAATAATATCTAATGGAATGACAAAGGTTTTGAAGAAGGAACAACGAGGGGTAATTCCACAATCATGCTCTCTAGATGTTCAAACATCTAAGCCATCCATTTCTCCATATATCCAAAGTGTCCTTGAAAATAATTCCAAGGTATTTGAGACTCCCAAAGGTATCCTACCTATTTTCAATCATGATCATGTCATCCACTTTATTCCACGAAGTGTACCTCCAAACATTACGCCTTACAGATATCCCTATGCCTAGAAGAGTGAAATTGAATGTATGGTTACAAAAATGCTAGAGGAAAGTACGATTCAACCTAGCCATATTTCTTTCTCTTGTCTAGTAGTATTGGTGCACACGAAGGATGGATCACGGCATATGTTCCCATATTATAAAGATCTTAACAAGCTCACTATTAAATATAATTTTCCATTCTCATCATTGATGAATTGTTGGATGAACTACATGGAGCAATTTAGTTCACTAAGATGGATCTTCATTCAGGATATCATCAAATAAGAAAGAGGAAAAAAGACATTCCAAAAACAACATTAAGAACTCATGAAGGTCATTATGAATTTTTGGTCATGCAGTTTTTCATTACTAATGCATCTTCCACATTCCAAGGTTTGATGAATTCCACTTTAAAACCCTTCCTTGAAAAGTTGGTGTTAGTATTTTTTTGATGATTTACTAATCTACAACAAGTCTTGGAGATCATGTTCCATATGTTGACAGGGTGCTTAAACGATTGGAAGAGAAACAATTGTATGCAAAACCCTCCAAATGTTACTTTGGGGTATAGGAAGTGGAATAGTTGGGTCATATTGTATCTCATGAGGGAGTTAAGGTAGACCCTAACAAAATTAAATCAATCAACGAATGGAAAGTTCCCACAAATTTAAGGCATATTTGAGTATTTCTCAAGTTGATAGGGTATTACCGCAAATTTGTTAAGAATTATGGAAAAATAGCAGCACCTATAACAATATTACTGAAGAAATATGCATTGTTTTTTACTCAAAAAGAAACTAAGGCCTTTGAACATCTTAAAGAGGCAATGTGTTGAGATTTGGTATTAGCTATACCAGACTTCACAAAAACCTTTATTGTGGAATGTGATGCCTCAGGAAATGAAATTGGTGTTGTTTTAATGCAAGAAGAAAGACACATTGCTTCTGAAACTTGTCCAGTCAAGGGAAAGTATTTACACAAACCATTTATGAGAAGGAAATGTTGGAAATACTACATACCCTGAAGCAATGGCGCCCTTACCTAATGGAAAGACACTTAAAGGTAAAAATAGATCATGATAGCCTTAAATACTTCTTGGAACAAAGATTATCTTTAGAATAGAAGAAAAAATGGGTCACAAAGATGTTGGGTTTTGACTTTAAAATCATCTATAAAAAATGGAAGCAAAATGCTATTGGAGATGCACTCTCAAGAATGGATGAGGGTGTGGAGGATTTTCTCTATGTTGTTTCTATCATCCAACCTGATTGGATAACTAAAGCAAGGCATGACTCGAAGAATGATGAAGAGGTTTGGAAACTCATTTGAAAGTTCCAACAAGATACCAATGCATCTGATACATGTATCTAGAAAAACAATTCATTGTGGTACAAAGATCGCTTATATCTATTTTAAAACGCCCAACTCAAACGAAAGGTTCTTTTGGAATTCCACACCTCTCCTTGTGAGGGAACTCGATATTTTTTAAAACTTACCATAAGGTCAAGAAGGACTTTTTTGGGATGGACTTTGTTAGAAAATTATATATTATAGAGCAATGGAACACATAAAATATTGCAGAAATATAAACACAGAAAATGCATAAAACAAGAGAGACACAGATATACGTGGTTCACCCAGTTTGGGCTATGTCCACGGAGAAACAACCAATCCTTCTTTTATTATATTATCCAGCAAACTGAAGAGGTACAACCTATAGCAGATCTGCTGTAACTCCCTCTTCTCTCTCAATCTCCTCTCTCTTCCTCACTCAGAATACAAATCTATATAGATGTAATACAATTCCCTCATATATATTGAGGGGTTTCCTTCTAGGGAAAAACCCTAAATTAAATATAATTTCTACTGTCAGATCATCCGCCTAATGAACGACCTAGATTGACTAGAAATTACTAGACTTTTACAAGGAAATTTTACATCTGTTTTTAGCTTCAAGGGCGGTTCCCTCGAGCCCCCACCAGGGGACCGCTGGCCCCTGGACCCCCCAATCAAGGGGATCGGTCCCCTAGAACCCCCGCGGGGGGACAAGTCCCCCCCGCACACACCCCCCTGCGGGGGGGACAAGTCCCCCCCGCACACACCCCCCCGCGTGGAGGGGTGTATAATCTTCCTAGGATATACATTTGGCTGAGACCTTTGAATATAGAAGATAATCAGGCTCCACACCCAACAAACTTAAATCTGATATTCAGAAGTTTGAGGCAGAATGTTTGGTTTTCCAACAAAATAAAGTTGAGACAATTAAGACCTCGGATCTTTTATAATTATTATCCATTCTAAGTCAGTGTTGGGAAGAGGTCTCAATGGATTTGATCATGAGTCTACCTAATTATGAAGGAAAGAGATTCATCATGGTGGTAGTTGATAGACTTACCAAGTATGCACACTTTTGTGCACTATCTCATCCCTTTAAATTCAATACAATCGTTAGTACATTTGTGGAAGTAGTTCAAAAGCCACATGGAAACCGTAAGATTATTGTAAGTGACAGAGATCCCATTTTCACTGGATATTTTTGGAAACAATTATTTTCTTCTCTTGGTACTCAATTAACTCATAGCTCATCTTATCATCCTCAATCTGATGGGAAAACTAAGATAGTGAACAAATGTTTGGAAGTATGTCTTATTTTATTTGTATTTGATAAATAAACACAATGGGTCAAATGGTTACCTCAGGCAGAATGGTGGTATAACACTTCCTTCCATACTGCAGCATTTATCGCGCTTTATGGATATCATCCACCATCTATCACATCATCTCTAAGAGACAATTCTAAGGTTCAAGCAACGAAATATCACATGAAGCATCAACAACAATTTCTCCAACTCTTAAATGATAACTTGACTGGCACAAAATCGAATGAAACAACAAGCAAATCGTCATCGTAGTGTAAGAAGTTTTGACATGGGTGATTGGGTATTTTTGTGGCTACAACAATACAAACAGATGTCCCTCAAGAAAAAATTATTGTACTATGTCCCTTACAAGGTGTTGCAAAAGATTGGTACTATGGCATACAAATTGGAGTTTCCTGCATCTTCACGGGTGCACCTAGTTTTCCATGTTTCATGCTTAAATAAGGTTATAGATGACAATATCCCAATTCAAACTATATTTCTAGAACTTGACAAGGAAGGAAAAATCATATTGGAGTCTGACACAATCATAGAAACAAGAATATGACAGCTACAAAATCAATCAATTTTAGAGTACCTCATTAAGTGGAAGAACTTACCTATTAAATACTCCACATGGAAGGGTGAGTATTTTTATACAAAATCATAGAAAACTACTCAAGCATTTAGGACAACACCTTTTTGAAGGACAGGGGCATGTTAGGTCCCTATAATACTAGTGGAGCCCCTATATTGTTATTGTGTGTCCCAGAGAAGCCCATTATTTTTATTTTTGTTCCCTTACATTAGTATTATTATGTAGGCCCTGATTATATTTTGACCCTTTAGACTCCTATATATACGAAGGAAATATTTTCATTTGAATCATCCAATAATTGTTCATTTATGTGATGTAAAGGGAGGTTGCCCACCCACCCTCAAAGTGGCTTATTATAGCCGTTGAGCTATATTTTCTTATGTTTTTGTGTTATTTTGATCGATATGCATAACAATATTCCACTTTCAACTAAAGAAGTTTAAACTTACAACTTGAGAATAAAGTAACAAATGTACAATATGATTGGAACCCAAAATACCTACTAGCATTAAATTTCATTAACTGAAAAATGCATCCTCTCGGCTATATATTGACTATAATTAAAATTAAGCAATGGTTTATCAAATGTTTCATATATAGAAGACATAAAACCAAGTATTTCTTCAACCACAATCTTATCATGGTCATAACCTAACATACATCACATCATGTTATGATTCCTCTCAAGGTTTTAGGAAAAGTTTTATCTTCTTAAGAGGTTGATGTTTTTCTAATATGGCATCTTTCTCAAGGTATGATTGGAATAGAGTGCCTTTCTCTTCAATGGTTAATTCATTATAAGTAGTTGTTAATATGACTTCTTAAATAATTTGAATATTAGGAGTTTCAGTAAATTTCAACATTTCAAGAATTGACTACGAATCTAGCATAAAAAGAAGCATTCCATTCTTGGATATATCAAAAACCTCTCACTAGGAATATAATTCATTGCAAACCATAACACAAAGTTAGGGAAATGTTAACTTCAGGGAACCAAACATGGAGCTAAATTAGATTCGTGGGCATGAAAAATGTCATGAAAGTAGTTAGAAGCTAATTACCTTATTTCAAATAGGTCAAATTGAGATAAGAAAGTATAAAAAAATATCATGATCTCGGTCTATTACGTTTTGTTCTTTAGTAAATGAGGGCTAGATTGATTCATAAGCTTGGAGATTCTTCATTTTGAAAAGGAAAACAAAGAAAATGAAAGATAATACTCAAATTTTACTTTCATGGAATATAATTCTGATTGTTGGGTTCATATAGTGATGGCTGTAAAACCCACTTTGTATTTTAGTTATATAGTGCATTCCTTTTAGTTTACCACAAACTGTGATGGCACATTTATCTCCTTTTACCTTTTCCTTGAAATTTGAAATATGGTTGCATGGTAGGATATAATTGACTAAAAATATAGTTGAAACACACTTTTCGATGAGGAAGATTCCTATCATCATACATCACGCTAACATAACATGCCATGTTATGTGCCACATCATATGCCATAGCATTTCCATATTAGTTTCTATGTTGGCATCATGTTGCATTGGTACCCTATTGCACTTATTATTGCTTCATTGTGTTATGTCACCCTGCTGCACTTATTATTGCTTCATATTTTCCTAGGGGTTCCCCAAGTGGTTTTGAAAGCCATCAAAGGGGAGTTATACCCAATACATTATTTCCACGTCTTACCTACTTAAACCATTGGTATCCATTTCAAACCCTCTGCCCCCTCCTCACCACCCCCCCCCCCCCCCCCCCCCGCCCTCTTAGTGAGGAAGACATTATGCATCACACCAAGCTTGTCTCTAAAGTATACAAACTTCTTCCATAGACAGAGGCTTGGTGATAATTTCTGCAATCTTCTCATCACACACAAACACTTAGTGATACAACGTAGACCATCTAGAATGTATAAAACACACTTTGCTTGATGCAACAACCTTCATGACAAGAGCGCGTGGAGTGTGAGACATGTCTATGTGATGATAAAAACTCATGTGCGCATGTTTTCCCTTGAAGAAAAACATTCCCTTTGCATGAAAAACAACAATCCCTATGCCCAAATATGACACATGTTGCATAAAGATGAGAACATGAATAACTCTTAAGATCAAGGAGGGGGAGCTTGAGATCATCATCTTACCAACAAGTGACTAAGGATGATTGATAGAAGGATCCAAGGTAGGCTCTAAAATTTGCATGCGTGCCAAAAGTTTGGAGGGTGGTTTTAGCCACGATAGCAATGGCGACACACTGGTAGAACTCCAGATCTCTATATGGACCTTGTTTCATGAAAGACAATGTAACCCTTCCAGAAGTGTTGTTCGATTCTTTGATCGTGATGGCTTCCACACTAGCTTGTGTGAAAGATGTATTCCCTACCATCTTCTTGACTGGTCAGAACACATTCCAAGCCAAATCAACCTAGTTGTTTCGATTAGGGATGAGGGGTATATTGATGTACAAGTAATATAATTTTCATAGTTTAAGTTTCATCTCTAGTGTTGCTCCACTTCCAGTAGGCCTGGCCAATACCTCGATGGAGTCACGCAAGAACACAAGCATTGCTCCGCTACCAGTGAGCCTGGTCAATACCACAGTGGAGTTACTTGTATCACCTCTCTGTGCAAGAAGCCTTTCTCTTCTTTCACCTTATTCATTTTTCATTTTTTCAAAGAAGTATGCATAGGTACTTATTTATTTTAGAAGCGAAAGAGGGATCCCGAATTATTGGGAGAATGATAGGTTGTTCCTTCAGAGAATTATGTTAAATATACCTCTGACATACTTGTTAAGGTTTACCCCCTCACCTTACTTTGCTTGATTGAACTGACAAGGGTTAACCCAAAAGCACCAATTAGAGTAGGCGGTACTAGTTAACAGTGCAAGCGTTGTGTTTTCACCAAGACTCACTCTGAATAGAACATACTTTACATTAAGGCATCATTGAATAATGACAAAAATCTCTTCATAAAGAGAGAGGAAAACATATAACCAGATGTTTATAGTTGAACAAGTCCTCTTATATTTTCTCAGCTTGTCTCGAGAGCCAAACACGATTTCATGTAAGGCTAACCTACAAACATGAGCAAGCAAAGAAAGAAAAAAATAAAAAATAAAAAGTAAAGATAAATAAAAACAAGTAAGCAAAGAAAGAAAGTAAGAAAACCAAACCAAGTAAGCAATCAAAGCAAACATGCAAGCTAGGAAGCAAAGCAAAACAAGAAAGAAAACATTACTCCTACTCCTACACTAAACAGTGCATGGGTCTACTCACATGAAGTGATATTTCCAATGTAGCCACCGGTGCATTGGCTGGCCCATGTTGGTGAAGTCATGGTAAACAAGAAAGATATGCATGTATACCAGTGAACAAGAAATATATAACAATGAAGACCAACACACTCTGAGTTTAAATGTGTCCACAAAAGAGAAAAGAGTGAGAGCGCAAGACAAGCATTTTGCGGACTTAACATGGTGTTGTGACACACCGCGTTCAAATGCTAAGCATGCGCACTCTTTTGACTGTAACAGACAAGAAAACATGAGAAAGAGAGGCAACTTATGCTTTGCAAGTGTGCTTGTTGTGTATGATTCCTCCAATGCATAATCGTTGGGATCATGTGATTCTGGTGGAGGAAGCGAAATCTGTGTGTTGTATTGATACTCAGTGCATACAGATGAGTGATGAGGAGCCTTGGGTGTTTCAAAAAATTTATGATCAGAAGTGGAACTAACCTCAAGACAGCAAGGGCCTGCCATAACCATCAGCTTAGGTTGAAGTGCCTTGACATTCTGCAGGGTTTCCACTTCGTCAATACATACTTCATCAGAGATTGTTAGCTTAAAACGATTAGCAGCGAGTAAATCAACATCGTGATAAAATGAATAAGTACAAAGATCATGATAACCACGATTACAAAATTCGAGATGTTCGTCTACATCCTCATGATTTTATGAATCATGCAAAGGGGTAGATGAGAAACAAGGATGATCACCCTTTGTGTTTTTAGAAATGACAGATGACAAATGGGACGAATTTTAGAGGAAGATGTTTCCTTTCCATAATGTAATGTCAGGCTGACATCCATTGTGTCCTGTGAATGATCAGAAGTAGAACCATCCGGAGATGAGTTTTCACAGGGAAAATCAAGAGTGGCAGAATGAGAAGAGATGTTAGGACAGAGTGGATGAGGCATGGATGGAAGGGAGTCATCCTTCACTGCGGGTTCTTATTCAAATTCCCACACACACTCATCATGAATGATTGCGTAGGTTGGCTACACAACACCAACTTCGTCAGCAAATTGATCCTTGTTCACAACAAGTGTGGAGTCTGGAACGAAAGAACACAAGGCAGTATAATACGGAGGATCAGCAAAACGTGGGGATGGAGGTTGAGGTAACAAGTCCACATGACAACCAGCGGGCTTGCAAGCCAAATCTGCGTAGACATTTAGAGTAGGTGGGGTGGGAGGATGCATAGATCAACAGATGTGTGCCCACCTTCTCCCACCTCGCACTGCAGGGCTAGAGCTATTTGATGAGAAGATGATGGAAAATCACTTATGACAGGAACCTTGTCCATCTTAGATTTAGCAGCTCTAACACTGAGGTCTGTTGGGATGTATTTGAATGATTCCAGGAATTGTTATTTTCAGATATGTAAAGAAGATAGTTAAATCTTCCATCGAGGAATTCCCAATCAATTTCATTTTCAGGAAATCGTTATGCAATATTATGAAAGTGCATGTGAAATTGTTCAACAAATTCATTAGGTTCTTTCCGTAATTTCATAATTTCTTTATTGAGTGCTTTACGATCAAAATGATTGAAAGCACGGTCTATCTCTGCGAACAAAGGATGGAAAGAGTGAATAGATTTTTTGGGCAGCGTGGCACACCAATGCAATAGGTGCCATCGAAGCGTGTATGCGAACAACGCACAGGTCATGTGATCTTCATAGATTTCATGCCTTTCATAGAAGCCTACAACGTCAATTGCATGTCTAAGAAAGGTTAATTAGCCTCCACCATCATATGTTGTACGTGATAAGTTATTCCAGAGCTCTTTCGAGATTTCAAAGTCATTTCCATAAGACATACACTCCAGAGGAGGAATTTTGTGATTAGTCATGATCAATATGCAGAGATTCAAAATAGATTGTGAGGACTCATCTTGTCATTTAGACCTCCTTCTACCACCAGAAACGTTGACGGTGCTGGACCCACCAACATTCAAGGGATCTCCTCGATATGAAGTCCCACCTAGACCTCACATCGTTTGGTGTAGGAGTCTCATCCAGTATGATGGCCTGGTTTCCATTATCTTAAAGATATGCCTTATCTCTTGCTCTCAGCACATGAAAGTGGTATAATTAGTCTTCAAAAAGTGAGGTTCATGTTCCTGATGAGTGCTTAGTGTCGTTTGTGTCAAATTAATTTCACTACAGACGGAGAGGGTAAAAGTGAGTCTCAAGTCAAAAGGGAATAGTCCCAACTCAATTAGAGACACACAACATGGTAGGATATGCACAACTTCTGGTGAAGTAGTCCACATGGATGCAATAGTCACAAACACAAGGTGAACAAATAACACGTACAACACCCAACAGAATAGTCCACACGAGTGCGACAGTCGTTATAACAAGTTTACAAGAATAAGTATGTTGAGTCCCTGGCGGAGTAGTCCACATGGGCAAGACAATGATAACAACTAATACAACACATTTCCAAAAGCATATGCACTAAAACAACCAAAATAGTCCAACTATATTAGTACAAGTTAAAGAAACATACATTACAAGCGTCCAAAGAATAGTCTTACAAATGAATACAATACATATGTGAAAACGAGTTGGCCTTTTAACAGGCTTCTGAATTAAGAAAAAGTTCCAAGACACATCTATACATCATACATCACTAACACCGATCGCAGTGCATTGGAGCCACCACTTGCTCCTCAAAGAAAATATTACAGACTCTCAAGGCTATGTGGGAGGAGCTAAGGTGAAAAATTCCTTTGCATGTGAAAATGAGGTGTATATATAGCCAAGGGTGAAACTGACCCTTGTGACTATTTGACTTCCCTCATGACTGTTCAACTTACATGACTCTTTGACTTCATCTGTCGGTCTCTTGGACTTCCACGTTACATTAAATTGATTACACAGTTATGACCCAAAGTAGTGATGTGGCCAAGGCGACTCATGACACAACTCGACACGATGCTGCTGGTATGCACATGTTCGTTGTGTTTTTCATGTCGAGTTATCATGCTGCTGAGTGATGAGTGTGCTTGTGGTGTACCATAGCTTCACCTCCACATGGAAAAGTGCACGAAGTCTTCGATGGTTTTGTTTTCTGCTTGATGGTTCATGCATGTGCATGTGTCACCTTCGCCTACTACTTGGTAGGATTCTTGTGTTCGTTCAAACATGAGCAAGTCTTTAACATGCGCTCCTTTCTCATCTCATTCGTCATTGCACCATGTCTCGTCCATGTACATGTTTCTGCAATCATTCATAACAATATGACATCAAATCTAGAAATCCTCTAGTCTACCATGATGCATTGGCTTTCGTTGTTGGGTGTAGGTGACCAAGGGAGAGGATAAGGATCTGAAATAGCGTAGAGCACATGTCACGTCGGGATGCGAGGCTCTGGGACACTGTCAGGAAAAACTACGTAGAGGCCGTTGGGAGATTGGAATGAGTATTCTGGTACTGTAGTGACATTCGCAGGATCTGGCTCAACTGGGAGGCAGAATTGTGTAGTTTTTCCATGTAAGGCAGTGCGGGCAGCAGGAGGCACTGGCAGTGAAAACTGCATAGATTTCCAGAGGATTCTGGGTTCGGGCTGCAGGAGCTTGCTGTTAAAAACTACACATATCTAGGAGGCAATCATGCAGGTTGATTTACGCGCAGTTTCTGGGCTGAGCAGGGTGTCGGGCAGCAAGTGGTTTCCTGCCAAAACTGTGCAATTTTCAGAGACAGTGTAGTGATAGGGAGCAGGTGCTTGTCCTTCTTATCTGTGCAATTTCTTCCGTCATTGTAGGAAGGCAGACTGACATCTTCTACACATTTTTTGGGAGGAGTGAAGCTTGGGGTGATTGCCTAGTCAAATTCTCTAGTTGACCAACGGGAGGCTTGATGGATAGGCTTGTGGGAAGCGCACACTAAGATATCTTCTTGGGAAACTTCTACGTTTTTTTTGGTGACAGTCAGCCAGGTTGATTCCGTGATTGTGCAGTGTGGACTTCCTAGATGGCAACCTCAAGCTATGTGCAATTTTAGGCAATAGTGCTTGATCACTATAGGCTAAGACTGCGCAGTGCGGCTCAATGGAGGTTTGTCTGATGGAGGGTGGTTTGGTTGACGGATTTTCGGAAAGAATGGCTAAGTGCGTGAGTGAGTGAACTCATGTATACATGACATGTCGAAAACCCACTCAACATGACTCGATGAAAAGATAGCTCAAATCACAAGACAACATATTCTCGGTGTGACTGACTGTGGGACTGTCTAATGATGAAAGCGATAAGTGAGACACTTCGGATAAACCTTCGGAAAAACATGAAGACGCTTGTACGATAGTGTTTACAACATTTTGTGTGAGTGGGATAGATGTTTACATAGCAAACACAACTCATACACAAGCATTCAACATCACTAGGACAAGGTCGCAAGCATGACATAGAAATCAACATGTTGAAGACAACAGTTGGTCAAAGAAGAAAAAAGGAAGCAAGACATGTAGAGGAAACATATGAAATGACCTTTTGTGTTTGCACCCATGCATGTTGTTGAAGACAAGATGATATGACAATGACAAGCAGTCCTGCAAACTCAACTAAGAGATGTACTTCAAAAGGTGTTCTTTACTTACCATACTTACCCTTGAGATGATCATGCATTTGAAAGAGTTTTCATGTAGTCCTGATATTTTCCAGTCACTTGGTCTCTTGGTCCTTCTCCTCAACTCCTTGGGAGTGATCTCAACATGTCATCTTTTCCTGTAGTCACTGAGAGATAGATCGATACAGTTTCAGTGGGCAGTGACTGCATCAGGATGAGGCCCTAGGAGGCCCATCTGTGCATTTTTTGCATGCAAGACAGATAGGGCATCTTGGACAACACTGTGCAGTTCTAAGGAACATGACAATGTTGTGGGATGTGGGTCCTAGGAGGACACTTCTATGCAATTTATGAATGCAGGGCAGTCAGACTGCTCTGCGCATTTCTAACGAGCAGCGTTGGCTGCCTGACTGCTCTGACCATTTCTAGGGAGTAGTGTTGGTAGGGCAGCTGGGAGGAGATACTGTTCATTTTTTGGATGAAAAGGGATGTTGGGATCTCTGTGCACTGTCGAGTTTTAGCAGGCAAGTGGGGAAGCTTGATGGTTGAATAAGAAAAGTGCACAGTTTTGGGAGGTTGGATGAGGCTAAGTTTCTTGGTAAATTCGCTAAGTGTGAGATCAGTGAAACATATGTAAAAATTGATAATACTTGACTGTGATTGCACACGAACACTTAGTGATAAAACGCATAACATCCAAAATGTATAAAACACACTCTACTTGATGCAACCACCTTTGTTACAAGAGCGCGTGAAGTGAGTGTGAGATATGTTTATGTGATGATAACAACTCATGCACGCATGTTCTCCCTTGAAGCAAAACAACATTCCCTTTGCATGAAAAACAACAATCCCTATGCCCAAAGATGACACATGTTGCATAAAGATGAGAACATGAATAACTCTTAAGATCAAGGAGGGGGAGCTTGAGATCGTCATCTCACCAACAAGTGACCAAGGATGATCAATTGTAAGATCCAAGGTAGGGTCAGAAATTTTCATGTGAGACAAAATTTTGGAGGGTGGTTGTAGTCGTGACAATAGAAACTTATGGCCAAATCAATTTAGTAGTTAAACCCATCTTGATCATGATTTCCATCACCTATAGGTTTTCTACATGAACATATAAAATTTTCAGTAACTTTGGTACTTGTGCATACAACAAAGAGTCCTCACAAGTTAAACAGACCTTGGGTTGATAACTAAATGATTATGTGAATTCTCATTAACGTTCCAAAAAAAATACAAGTATTCACACTATCATTTTTGCTGCCATTGTCAAGGAGGCACTTAAAAATATTAGAGTGTTATGCAACCATCTCACAAAATAGAAGAAAGAGATATATCAACGACTTCAAAAATAGCTTCTTCAAGGGGACAACCTCCTTTACATTACACAAATGAATAATTCTTGGATGATACAAATGACAAGACCTCCTTTCTATATATATGATTCCAAGGGGTCACAATATAATCAGAGCTGACATGACAATAATAATGTAAGGACATAACAATAACAATAATAGGCTCCTATGGGGCACAATAATAACAATATGGGGACAACATGGGCACAACAATAACAATAAGGGGCTACAATGACAATATTGATAAGGGAACATACCAGTATTATAGGGAACTAACACGCACCTCTCCTTCAAAAAAGTGGTGTCCCAACGCTTGAGTAGTTTTTGATGCTTCTATATAAAATTATCATCCTCCCATGTGGAATCTTCAGTAGGTAAGTTCTTCCACTTGATTATATACTCTAAAATTGATCAATTTCGTAGCTGTCAAGTTCTTATTTCTCTAATTGCTTTAGGTTCCAATATGATTTTTCCTTCCTCATCAAGTTCTGGCAATATTGCTTGAACTGGGATCTTGTCACCTATAACCTTCTTTAAGCATGAAACATGGAAAACTGGGTGCACTCGGGAAGATGTAGAAAGCTCTAATTTGTACACCATAGTACCAATATTTTGCAACACCTTATATGGACCATAATGCTTTGGTGATAATTTATTATCCTTCTTAGCTTGCTTGAGGGACATTTGTTTATATGGTTGTAGTCGTATAAATACCCAGTCACCTACATCAAAACTTCTTTCATTGCGATGTTGATTTGCCTGTTGTTTCATTCTATTTTGTGCCAAAGTGAGGTTATCCTTTAAGAGTTGAAGAACTTGTTGTTTATGCTCGATGTGTTCTTCCACTGATTGAACCTTAGAATTTTATCTTAAATATAATGTGATGGACGGTGGCTGATATCCATAAAGTGCCATAAATGGGGTCATTTTTGCTGCAGTATGGAAGGAAGTGTGATACCACCATTCAGCCAGAGGCAGCCATTTGACCCATTGTGTCTATTTATCAGATATAAAGAAACAAAGATATCCTTCCAAACATTTGTTCACTATCTCATTTTTCCCATCAAATTGAGGATGATAATATGAGCTATGAGCTAACTAAGTTCTCAAACAAGAAAATAATTTTGTCCAAAAATTTCTAGTGAAAATGGGATCTCTCTCACTTACAATAATCTTTGGGTTTCCATGTAGCTTTTGAATTGTTTCCATAAATGCATTAGCAACTGTATTGGCTTTAAATGTATGAGATAATGCATACAAGTGTGCATACTTGGTAATTCTATCAATTACCACCATGATGAGACTCTTTCCTTCAGAGTTGGGCAAACCTATGATAAAATCCATTAAAACCTCCTCCCAACGTTGACTTCGAATGGATAAAGGTTGTAATAGACCTGGGGTCATAATTGTTTCAAAATTATTTTATTGGCAAACCATACATTCCACCACAAACTTTTGAATATCAGATTTAAGGCCATCCAAAAAAGATTCCATCTTAAACCTGTCATAAGTTTTTAAAAATCCTGAGTGACCTCCTAAGGGGAGAGGTGTACAATTCCAAAACAATCTTTTTTTTGAGTTGGGAATTCTTACAAAGGTATAAGCTATCTTTGTACCATAACGAATCATTTTTCTAGCTAAATGTATTAGATGTACTGGGATCTTGCTGCAACTTTTGAATGAGTGCCCACACTTATTTTTCATTCTTCCATTCAATCCTTGCTTCATTTATCCATGTTGGTTGGATAATAGAAATGGCACAAATCAATTCTTCCACATCCTCATCCTTTCTTAAGAGTGCATCTGCAACAATATTTTTCTTCCCTTTTTTGTAGATGATTTCAAAGTCATAACCCAACATCTTTGTTACCCATTTTTGTTGCTCTTCAGAAGATAATATTTGTTATAAAAAGTATTTAAGACTATCATTATCCATTTTTATCTTGAAGTGTCTTCCCATTAGGTAAGGTCGTCATTTCTTAAGTGCATGTAGTATTTGCAACAGTTCCTTCTCATAAATAGTTTTGTGTGAATACTTTCCTTTGATTTGACAACTTTCGAAAGAAATGTGTCTTTCTTCTTTCATTAAAACAACACCAATACCATTTCCTGAGGCATCACATTCCACAATAAAGGTTTTTGTGAAGTCTGGTGTAGCTAAGACCGGTGCTTGGCACATTGCCTCTTTAAGATGTTCAAATTCCTTCATTGTTTCCGGAGTTTAAGAAAATGCATCTTTCCTTAGTAATGTTGTTAGAGGTGCTACTAATCTCCCATAATTCTTAACAAACTTTCGATAATACCCTGTCAACCCGAGAAATCCTCGTAGATGCTTTATGGATGTGGGGATTTTCCATTCTTTAATGGCTTTAATTTTTCTAGGGTGTACCTTAACACCTTCATGAGATACAATATGACCCAGATATTCCACCTCTTGCACTCCAAAGAAACATTTGGAAGCTTTTTCATATAATTGTTTCTCCTCCAATAGTTTGAGCACCCTATCCACATGTTGAACATGATCCTTCCAAGACTTGTTGTAGATTAGTATATCATCAAAAAATATTAACACAAATTTTCTAAGGAATGGTTTAGAAATGGAATTCATCAAACCTTCAAATGTAGAAGGTGCATTGGTAAGGCCAAAAGGCATGACCAAAAATTCATAATGACCCTCATGAGTTCTAAATGTTGCTTCTGGAATGTCTTCAGTCTTCATTCTGATTTGATGATATCCTGAAAAAATATCCAACTTGGTTAAGTAAATTGCTCCATGAAATTCATCCAATGATTCATCAGTGACAGGAATGGGAAGTTTATCTTTAATAGTGATCTTGTTGATCTCCCTATAATACAGAAAAATGCACCATGATCCATCCTTCTTGTGCACCAATACTACTGGAGCAGAGAAAGAACTTTGACAAGGTTGAATTATACCAGCCTCTAGCATTTCTGAAACCATACATTCAATTTCACTCTTTTGGGCATAGGGATATTTGTAAGGCTTGATGTTTGGAGGAACACTTTCTGGAATCAAAGGAATAGCATGCTCATGATCACGAATAGGTGGGATGCCTTTAGGAGTCTCAAATACCTTAGATTGATTGGTCAAGACTTTAGAGATCTCGAGAAATAGATGATTTCGTGTGGGAACCTCTAGCGAACATAATTGTGAAATTACACATCATTGTTATTTATTTAGAGCTTTGTCATGCCGTTAGAGTTGATTATCTTTCTCAGATTCCCTGCGATACCCCTTAATTCAACTTCCTTTCCTTCTGAAAAAAATTCAAGAAACGTTCTTGAAAATTAAAAGTTATCGTACCCAAAGATTGTATCCATTGGACTCCTAGTACAACATCAACACCACCCATTTGAATGGAAAGAATTAGACTATTCAATACATATTCTCCAATGGATAGCTTGATATTATGGCACTTTCCAGAGCAATTTATGATTCCTCCATTTGCAGCCATCACTTGACACTCTAGTGCTGGATATAGGAAGCAATTCAATTCCCTGGTTATCTTACAATGAATAAAATTATGGATACTGCCTCAATCAATCAACACCATTACCTTTTTCTTCTTGACATGTCCTTCTATCTTGAGATTTTGAGGAGTAGTAATTCCGGCCAATGCATTACAAGATATGGTGGATTCATTTCTTGTTTCTCTAGGGTTTATTCTTGGTGTATATCCTCTTATTTTAATGTTTCTTGTTCCTTTTCTTCCTCCTCTTCATAATCTATGTAAAATAATTTCTTCTCAGCACACTTATGACCTTTAGTGTATTTTCTATCACAATTATAACAAATCCCTTTTGCTCTTTTTTCTTCAAATTTTTGTGGTGTCAACCTTGTAGGTTGTGGAACACTAGGGGAACAAAACTTTCATATTTATAGTTGTGAGTGGTACTCTTCCTTGTTGCCATAATTTTGCTTTCAATTTTTCTTGCCAACTTGAATGCCTTCTCCAATGAATCAAGTTCCCAAAGAAAAACCTCATGTTAGATGTTATCCTTTAAATTCCCTATGAACACATCAATCCTATGCTCCTCTAGAATATATTTTACCCTTATATTCAATTTTTGGAAGTCCTCAATGTGCTCCACCATTGAACCCTTTTGTTTGAGATTTATCAATTGGCTAAAAAAGGTGTTGCTTTTTGTATCCTCATAATCTACTATCATTTCTTTCGTAAAAATTGACCAAGTGACAATTTTTTTACGAGATAAAATCCATCAATACCATACAAACTAATTGGGTTCCAAATATAACATTGCAATGCATACCTTTTGTGTGTTTTGCACATTATGGAGATTGAAATATTGCTCCATCTGTAGTATCCTTTTTACGGGATCCTTGCCATCAAACTTCCTCATATTGATGTTTGGAACATTATGGGTCTCCAATCCAACGTTAGAGTCTATGAAATCATGATTAACATTTCTTTGGTTCTCATCATGAGTTTCCTTTACTGCCCTTTCGCCATTAGCAAGAATTTCTTGTAGCAACGTTTTCAAATCTATCTTCAAATCTTCCATGTTGCCTTTAAGTTTTTCTTCTATACTATCCATCTTAGCTTCCATAACATCCATCTTAGCTTCCATTACATTCTTTAAACCATTTGTCTTAGCTTCAGTTACTTTTTGTGAGAGAAAAAATTGTTGCACTTGGTCTCGTAATTTTGATATATCATGTTATATTTTTTCCTCTTCTTCATGTGTCATAGTAGAGATTTCAGGTTTCTTACTAGGTGTTTCCATTTTATTTCTCTGGTTCATCAATGAATGATAATTATTCTTCGCAATTCCCTTTTAATCACTTCAAACTACTTTCTCAAACAAAAATTATGCAAATTTTAAAACAACTACACACCCTTTTTTTCCGCTTTGTATGAGCTCTATCTTGAAATGACTATAACTTTGTAATTTCGGATCTCCAAGTTCTAAAATTTTGGTTCATGATAGCCATTTGAGGCCTCTTTTTGACTCCATAAATCTGACCATGATTGGATTCTCCAAGAAAGAGTTATGTCTGATCTCCCGGGATGACATGATTATATACTAGTTCAGTAGAGTGAACTTGTACAATGTGCCATGTGTCCTTGTTTCGACCTTCGGCCCTGAAATCGATATCCAACAAACTACAGTCTGTCCTATTTCTATCATGTTTTATGAAATTTGAATCCAATTCTCAAAGAGAAATTTATGATGATTTTTCCAAGGCGACATGTTTGAGATTGAATTCGAAACCCTACAAAAACCCTAACTTCCTTAGTTCATATCTCTGAAAATATAGCGAGCCAAGATCTGAAATTTGGTCAAGAGGTTCATCATGATTTTGGTTCAAATGTAATTTAATTTAAGCTTCTGAAGCTTTGTAGAAAAAAAATTATAGAGAAAATTCCACAATGACTTGTTTGAAGCAGTGAAACCCTAGAATCCAAAGCTTTGATACCAATTATTATGCAACTAGCTCACAAAATAGAAGAAAGAGATAGATCAACGACTTCAAAAGTATCCTCTTCGAGGGGGAAACCTCCTTTACATTACAAAAATGAAAAATTCTTGGATGATAAAAATGAAAATACCTCCTTTCTATATATAGGAGTCAGGGGTCACAATATAATCAGAGCCGACATAACAATAATAATGTAAGGGCACAACAATAACAATACTGGGCTTCTATGGGGCACAATAATGACAATATGGGGACAACATGGGCACAAAAATAACCATAAGGGGCTACAATGTAAATAATAATAATGGAATACACTAGTCTTATAGGGACCTATCATAAAGGTTCATGTTAAATAGCAAATGACATTGTGAGTAGAAGTGACCAAAGGGAGGTAGTTAGCTAACCCTTTCAATAACATACATCCTGAATGTCCTACATTTAGAGCATGATAAGTAGAACATCATAGGTATAAAAAAGAAAAGGCTTGTAAAAACCCCAATACATGCTGCAGTAAGAGCCACATCTGCTAACATTCTGATAAAAGCGAAAGGGAACCCATTAAAGGTCACTTTTGTTCAGAATAGTGTGATAGGGAAACCATTGAAAGGTGAAGTACCAATAGGGTAAGGAATCACATTTAACTGGGAGCCAAAAATCTCTTTAGGATCCAATAAAATTCGAACCCCTGAAACTACAATAGAGGACAAGATGGGAGATGAAGAAATGAATGGACCAAGGAAACAAGGGCCTCTCACTTTCAATTTTCCTATCCAGGATCCCAATGCAATTGTTCAAATGAGGAGTATTCCTCTCTCCACCCTCCCAAATTTTCATGGATTTCCTAAGGAAGACTGTGATATATTCCTTTTTGAGTTTAGCATTCTTTGTCATAGTTATGACTATCCAATGTATGCACAAAAAATGAAATCATTCCCTGCAACCTTGAAATATGCATCTCTTTATTGGTTTATGGGGCTTGGAGGAAAATCCATTCGAACCTAAGATGAAATGAAGAGAATCTTCTTGAAGAAATATTAGGGCTATTGTAAGGTTTGAGCTATTAAGGAAGAGACCTTCACAATGTTCCAACCCGATGATGAAAGATTGGAGGACTATGTGGAATGAATTCAATATACCCTACAAAGGACAAAGCAGAATACCCTAGATCATGAAATTTTGTGTATCCTTTTTCTCAAGGGAATATAGGAATACTACATTAAAACCTTAGATCCGATGGGTCCAGGTGATGTTTCTCAGTTGTCTTATTAAAATATATGTGAATTTTGTACACAATATTCCAAGGGAAGTTCAAAATATAATTGGAATCTTTATATGTGACTTCCAAGATCAATAGATCTAGTGGAACAAGGGAAACTAAACAGAGCTAGGAAATCTATTAGAAAATTTAAAACTAACATCCTTAGTTCCCTCAGCTCTCAATTAGATACCTTTCATGCCAAGAAGAAGGAAGAGGAAGCTAATTTATCCTTATCTATATTTTGCACCAAATGTCACAAAAACCATCCTCTTAGGGAGTGCCTAATGAATATATTGAGGTATGCAACATCTATTAGAAAAAAAATTTGACTCAAGAGTGTCCCTCTCTACCTTGGCTTATGGTCATGTTCCAAGAAACCAATGAAGAGACTGAACAAATATGCTTCGTGGCATAAGAGAAACCTTGGCCCCCTTGATCATCTAGAAACACATCCCCAGATCCATCTCTATATCCTCCTCCAACCTTTGGATGGTACCCTCCTATGCCTTGGCCTCAGTGGCCCCCTCAGATGTAACATCAAGGATGGGTCCCAAGCTGGAGAGGATCTTCTCCTTATGGGAATATGCCATCAGAGGCTACACCTGAAAAATATCTGAAACAAATTCAACTACCTTCAAATCAACCTACTTAAACTCAACCTATACCTCAATTACTATCTCAACCAATTCCTAACCCAAATAATAAAGTAGCTCAGTCCACCTACAATGTCGAGCTACCCTTCTTTCCAGCTTATAATTTGTCATTAGTGGAATATTCATATATGTTCTCAGAAGGTACTCCAAAATCATACTTCTCCTATCATTCAAGAACAAGAAGATGAGGATACTTCCCCAACTAGGACTGCTTCCATCTAAATCTCAATATGTGATGGTCAACCAACGTCTTAAAAAATAACCTTCTCCTTATCCAAAGACATCGATTTTGGAAAAATCCCTTGTACAACCTGAGTTTGATTTTATATGAGAGTTAAGGAATCTATGTGTGAAAATTCCACTACTCCAAGCCATTAGAGATGTTCCTATATATGCAAAAGTAGTTCGAGAAATATGTTTGAGAAAGCTCAAGAGGAGAAAGAAGGATCCTAAGAAAGTCTAGAGCATGGGGAAATTGTCTGACCTAATGTTTGAAAAGGTAATTACAGAAAAATATGGATATCTTGGGACTCCTGTTGTGACAATTAATATTAACAATCTCCCCATAGTAAACACTCTAATCAACTTAGGGGCATATATCAATGTAATGACCAAAGAGACTATGGAAAGGCTTGGCTTATTAGGTATGAGACCAACTCCCACCATTCTCTAGCTGGTTTATCGATCTGCTATCAATCCAAAAGGAGTGGTGGAAGATATATATGTTTCCATAGACTCGTGGAAATACTTGGATGATTTCATAATTCTTCAGCCTAAAGCTAATCTTGGTTGTTATCCATTGATCCTAGGGAGACCCTGGTTAGCCACAGTAGATGCTTATATCAGATATAGGTCAAGGAACATGACTATTTCACATGGGAACTCCACAAAGAAAATTACACTATATCCACACACTAAACCTTCACTGGAACTTGAGAATCATTTATGGTTTGAGGATAATGATGAAGAACTCGCCAGACCCCTCTTGACCCTTGAGTAGGCTACTACTTTCAAGGAAGATACAAACAATGACTTGATATGTACCACTTTAACTAACCCTCACGATGACCACCTCTCACCATATGATCAAATATTAGGGAAACATTTTCAAGGGACATGCTCATCTGATGAGTTAGTGCAACAATTAGATATGATAGTCTCGTCAAGTACCGATATTAGGTATCAAACAAACATTGTCGAAATATATCCTGGAAAGACTCTTAACATCAATGGCCACCTAGAGCCCTCCTAGCAAAAGAAACTGATAGAAGTACTTCAAAGAAATAGTAGTGCTTTTGCTTGGGACTATACTGATATGAAAGGAATTCCCCTTAATCTATACACTCATCATATCTATCTAAAGGAGGATGCCCGACTAGTCAGGAAACCTCGGAGAAGGATGCACTTAGCTCTAAAGGACATTGTGAAAGAAGAGTTTATAGAAATTGTTAAATGCTAACATTCTTTATCTTGTTTCTAATAGAAAGTGGCTTTCTCCCTTAGTTATTGTCCCTAAGAAGAATGGGAAATGGTGAATATGCGTCAATTATTGAGAGTTGAATTAGGCTACTCTGAAGGATTACTTTACATTAACTTTTTTCGACCAAGGCTTGGATACCCTTCCTAGAAAGAAAATTTTCTCTTCTCTCGATGGATTTAGTGTCTACAATCAAATTCGGGTAGCCCTTGAAGACCAGGAAAAGACTACTTTTACTTGCCCGTGGGAACATATGCATACCAATTTCTTCCATTTGGGTTGTGTCATGCCCCAACTACGTTCCAACGAGTTTCTCTTGACATATTTTCTAACCTACACCATGAATGTGTTGATATATATATTGATGACTTCATTGTCTATGGAGACACATTCAAAGAAACATTAAACAACTTAGAGAAATTATTGCTTTATTGACAAGAAACAAATCTCGTTCTGAGTGATGTCGTGTCAATGATCCTTAATCAAGGGATTGTATTAGGACATCATGTTTCCTCTGAAGGGATTAGATTGGACCCTGCCAAAATAAAAATCATTCTTAAGCTAGCTACACCTAGCATACAAAAAGATGTCTACAATGTTTTGGTTTATGAGGGATATTATCATAGGTTTATAGAAAACTTCACCAAGATAGCTTCTCCCCTATTTTGTATTTTAACGAAGGCTATAGAATTTTCTTAGAATGATCAATGTTATCTAGCCTTTGATACACTTAAACAAAACTTTTCCACCACTCCCATCTTGTGAGGACCTAATTGGTATCTGCCTTTTCACATTCACATTGATGCTTCATACATGGTTATAGGGGTTGTACTGGGACAAAAAGAAGAACAAAATCCATACACCATTTATTACATCAGTAAAAACCTAACACCAAATGAATTAAACTATATAGTTACCAAAGAGTAATTCCTTGTTGTAATCCATTCCATCAAAAGAAATGGTCACTACATTACTGGATACCCTGTGTTTGTACACACTAATCACTCAACCATCCAATATCTCATGAAAAAACCTATCACTCATGGCAAAGTGACTAGGTGGTTGCTTCTTTTGCAATAATTTGACAATACCATCATCAATAAACCTGGAAAGGAAAATGTTGTTGTTGAGTTTTTATCATGGCTTTATAATGAAGGAAAATGTGATTCTATTGAAGATGTTTCCTAGATGAACACGTGTTTTCTTTATCTAATAAATTATCTTGGTTCACAGATATTGCTAATTATTTGGCTATAAGGAAACTTCCACAACATCTATCACCTAGAGAGTGGAAAAAGGTCGTAAGAGATAGTGCCAAGTACTCTTGGATTCAAGGCTACATGTTTCAAACCAGGCCTGATCATGTGATTAGGTAATGTGTCCAAGAAAATGAAATTCACAAAATATTAAATGATTTCCTTTATGAGCCTTGTGGGGGCACTTCATAGAAGAAAGGATTACGAATAAAAATGTTCAATAAGGGTACTACTAGCCTTCTATTTTTAGAGATGCTAATAAATATGTTAGAATTTACGATGTGTCATAAGATGGGAAAGCGAACAAAATCTAATGATATTACATTTAAACCAAAGTTAATGCTAGAAGATTTTGAGAAGTGTGCCTTTGATTTTTTGGAACCAATGAATCCTCCATCAAAGCAGAAATCATACATCTTAGTATGTACCAATTATGTGACCTAGTGGGTGGAAGCAAAGGCTCTACGAAGGGAAACTAAACAAGCAGTGGATGACTTCTTATATGAGGAGATATTTGTTTGATTTGGCATACCACGAGAAATTGTTACAGACCAAGGAACTCAATTTACTTCAAAATTTATTTAGAATCTCACCGAGAAATTTAGAATTAAGCATCGGATGTATACCCCCTACCATCCACATGCCAACGAATAGCTTGAAGTTACTGACAAAATAATAGAAAATATATTGAGAAAAACATTGCAGCAACACCATAAATATTGGGTTAAGAAGATTCAAGAAGCCTCATGGGCTTATAGAGTCACTTAGAAAGATACTACAAGTTTGACTCCATACGAGCTTTTGTATGGGAAACATGTTATTCTCCTTATTGAATTTGAAATCAAAACATGGATAATTGTTATGCAATTAGGGATGTAACTTTCTGAAGCACAACAACATCAATTAGATTAGCTTAATAAGCTCAATGAAATTCATCAGGATGCCATACACCAAACAATTGTTGTACAATAACATCGTGCAAAGTGGAACGATAAGTTTATAAAGAAGAAAAATTTTAAATAATGGGATTGGGCTCTTTTATTTGACTCTATAGACAAGGATTTCAAAGGTAAACTTTACACTCGATGGTTGGGGCCTTACAAGATCAAAACTGTGTTTGAGAATGGTTCTATACGACTTCGTATTATTGATGAGGTGCAAACATTGTTAATGGAAAAGGCATATCGATTGAGATATCAGAAACCCCGATCGAAAGAAGAATTTATCTAGGGGTTGTAGTCTAATATGAAGGTAATAGAGCGAATGTATATTATACCCCCCTCTACAAATTTTTAATCATTCAGTCGATATGATTTCGAAAAAAAATCAAAAATAAATAAATAAATATATTTGGTAGTGAAAACCTAGCTTCTAGGTGCTACCAACACTAGTGATGTTAGAAAACCATACATTGGTTGGCATCACTAGGAATAAGAAACTTCCAATTGTGAAAACCCTTTGGTTGTGTTATCACTCAGGTTGTCCCAAAACTCCTTAAGGGATACGGCCGAGGTAACCACAAACCAATCTTAGACTACAGGTTCTAGCCCACCTACAATCAGAGAGGGCTCTCTCTTAATGATTTAGCTTTGTTGATGATGATTTTAGGCTAGTTATTGAGCACAAGGGGTTTTGTTTGAGTTTTGGTGGGATGGATAAGGCTTCCAAGTAGAGAGGTAAGTATAGTGTGAGAGTTTCAAACCATTGGGCGTGGAGTCAAGGATTAGGACTGCTGACGCGTTTTCTTGGTCACAAGAAAAATATGGAGCAAGATAGCTACGCATGAAACAACTTTCAAGCTAAATGGAGATGGATTGAAGGCTAAGGAATGAGAGGCAGTTAAGAATCTCTCTTTCAGCTTAACAGAGGGAAGGAGAATGAGCTCTATCTAGGAGCAATAAAGAATCCCTAGATAACTGTCAAACATGAATGAAACAGAGCAAATACGAGCCATGAAGAATTCATATTTATGCCTGAATCAGAAGAAAACATGTAGAAGTCACAGAAACTGAGCATAGAGTGCAGCCACACAAATTCTAAGCTAATCTTTCTTTCTGTAACTTAGATGGTGATATTTGTATGATAAAAACATAAATGAATTTAAAACAGAGATAAGAGGCACTTATTGAGTCATGTTGCAGCACAAGGATTCCATATTCATTCTTCAAAACATTAATAACACGGTAGACAGTCCGTCCTCCAAGCTTTTAGCAGTCTTTGATTAAAGAAAATATATCAGATATATAGAGCGAGTCTCTCTTGGAGTGCATTAACCAACCAACCCTTTAATCAATGCATTAGGGTGATTTATATAGGGAAAATATCTAAAAATATCCATTACAACAGATCTTAAACAGATTTGAGGGAAATGAGTTCTTTAATCTAATCTTGTCGTGGAATTAATGCAAGAAGATATCTAAGTGCTGCGCTGGGGCAGCTGCCTCAAAAAATGAGTCGAAATCTGTCTTATGGCTCTGTGCAATTCATTTAGCCATAACTGTGCTTTGGGCTTTGATCCCCTACTCTTGAGTGGCTTTGATGTGCATTAACTTTGATCTGAGAGCCCTTAAATGGCTTTACCGCTTTCTTTGACTTTGCTTGAGGGCCTTTAATGTTCGCCTGCTTCGAACTGATACTCTTTGTCGCTTCACTGATATTCTTTAATTTAACCAAGGTTTCATCTTTCCTCTGATACTCTTTGACATTTGAATCGGGCCATTTTCTCTCCCTCGACGTGTTTGAAACTGTCAAATCGCCCCTTTCTGCCCTTTCAAGGCAAGAATGGCTGCTGCAAATGATTTCCGCGGCTTCTGGAATGCTACAGGCATTGGCCGATTTGGATATGAACATAAATGAAGAAATCCTGTCATAACTGCGAATTTTTGGGCCTCTTGGTAGCCGAGCGGTATGAGGCCTTCCATTTTGGTCATTTTTTCTTAGCGATGCGCGATTAGCACTAAGTGCTAATCGCGCATCGAAAACTGCTTCAGTTTTTTATTTCGAGCTCTCTTTGCTGCGATTTGTGCCCTTCGCGCCTTCCTTTAGTGATGACGTCAGCAGTGGGTCCCATTACAGTAGTGACGTGGCAGGGTGATGTGGCAGTACGGCGGGGATTAAATCGGCTATCGGCAGTTAGCCGGGATAGCGAGCAATGGCTTTTATGTATGTGATGCGATGGGAGTGATCGTCGATTTCGGAAAGGCGACAAGGCACGTGGCTGTGCGATAATGGGAAGTATTGCGGAAATGAATGGATCGCGATGCGATATGCTTTCGGATGCGATAGCAATATCGCATCAGCGGATGAGAGGGGGGCGTATGTATACAGGTAGAAATGACCTTGTGACTGTCGATCGCGAAATCGCATCGGCGAAGTGATATCGGGAAGATATAAAAGGGGGCGGGGCGATGAATGAATGCGGCGACCTCTGACAGCGATATCGCGTCGGAGGAGAGGAAAAACTCATCGGAGGAGGTTTAATGTGATTGAAAAAGGCCTTTTAAAGCTTTGGAAGGGTTCTTCATGCATGGGAATGAGTCTGATAGCATTTAAGGGGGTTTTTGTGTTTTGGAAGGAGTCCAAACACCTTAGGAAGATGATTTTTTGAGCAAAATGAGGGTTCTTACTAAGTTTCGAGTAAACTTAGTAATTCCCAAGCGATTTTTATGGTTATATTTCAACCAGAGGAAGGGATAAGTATATAGGGGAGTTATTAACATAGTTTTAGTAGGGGGAGGGGAGATAGATAGGGAGTTACATAATAAAGTTAGTAGTTAATATGAAATGTGATGAGAGAGCACTAAGTATGTAAATCTTAGGCTATTAAGGGGAAAATGATTCGTATAATAAATATAAGCATCCTTAAGAAAAGCAGATCTTTACTTAGGCAATGATGTGGCAAGTGATGAAACTTAAGAGATATCAAGCAGATCTTGACCTCTTTGGGGATGTTAGTAAATGATTTGGGGAATAGGAAGAAGGAGGAGTTAGTCATGCCTCGTTTGAAGTCCTCCAAGGGAAAATTTCCTTGCACTTGTAATCTGAATAGATATGACACTTGAAAAGATGAAATGGGTCACAAGCCATGATTCTGCAACCACAAAACTAGCTACCTAGCCTACTTGCCTAACATTTTCTCTTATTTTGGTTTGGGTGCACTTGAACTAGCATACCCGGCTTTTCATTCTTTTCTTTTTGCTGTCCTCCTATCTACATCTACACTTATTTCATCGAGGGGCTCAGATTAAGCGGTTGAGCACCCTTGTTTCACTACCTATCTACAAATCTGCCAAGATTAAGCTGTTTGGACAGATACTGATTCTCTATATTCTACAACAAGAAATTGAAACCTAGGGAGACCAAGATTAAGCTGTTTGGCCCTCCCTTAACTGAAAACTTATCAAAAATGGATCAACTCATCCAAATGGATCATAGCAGTGGCGCTTAGACTAGCACACTGTCATGGGCAATTCTCTGGCCTCTATAACAAATATGGAACGTTGCAGCATGCGAAGTATGACATATTTGGCATGTAAAAATGTCGATCATGAAAGATGAATACCTACTGCAGCAGGAGGCTAACAGGGTGCAATTGGATGGGCTTGTGCTAGAACACTAGGGTTTTGGCTGGCAAAGTTCGAAAAAAGAGAGGAAAAAATACTAATAAAAGCATATATATGGCATGATTTTTCTTTGAACGCCACCTGACATTAACATGTTGATTGGACATGATTATGTAGGAATGATTATGAAAATAACCTCTTTGATTTTATCATTTGGAACTAGAATACTGCTCAAAATAAAAGGATGGTGCAACTATCTATTTCATGCTCTCTACCATGAGTCAGGTACTCTTTGATTATATTTTTAGTTTCTTTTATTAATGTACATAGGAGCTAAGTAATATGTTAAAAAGTCCATTAGAATTCCTAATTATATTCACTGTCATCCTACCCAACCTTTACATTCTACCCACTTCATATCACCATCCTACTTATTTGTAACCTTACCCCCTATCATTTTTAACCTACTATAAACCCTCATATTTTATAGACCACCTTTACCAACCTGACTACTAATCGTTTTAACATATGAGTGCCAACTTTATACACCCCTATCATCATATATCTCTATCATTACTCAAAGGTCTTGTCGAAACCATAATAAACTCAAGCCACCTGGCACATTACCATTCCACCATCATTTTGTAGAAAATGGTTGTTTTATAGCTTGTTACAAGTTTCGTAGCATGAGACATGATTTCATAGTGTGCCTTGATGTGATCAGTGATATAGAAATATTATGGCATGAATAAGAGTAACAAAGAAATAAATACAACTCTTAATGATAGGGCCTTACAATTAATGGTTTAGAAATCAACAAGGAAAAGAGAATAAGGTCATTGATACAAGTAATACAGAGCATGAGACCATGTGGTATGTAGAATAATTTTGGATAGAGGGAAGGTAGGAAAATGCCAGGGCAACATGGGATGTAACTTAGTGTGGACTAAATAAGATGATCTAGAAGTAATCAGAGCCAACGAGTTCGTCTAGGACATTTTTTTCGAGCTGAATGAATTTTGTTCTTGGAAACATTCTACGGGTATGACACTCAAATTACTTTAGAATTTTCTAAAACTTTCAATGGATTCAAGGCCATAGTATGAATGTGATCCATGTGGATATTTGTGGCCACTCTCCTATTCCAATTGACCCCCACCATTATTTCTTTCAGTTTTTCAGTTTCCTTAATTGTAGCATAGTTTACTATTTTTGGCAAATTTTTGGGTCCTAAACTTCCAGAGCCGTATTGAGGCCCTAAACAAAGTTTTTTTGGGAAATGGGAGAATGTGTGATAATTACTGATGTTTGTAGTTGAAAGTCATAGTCCTTGGATAGATATTTCCAACAAGGTATCATGCACATCAAACAAATATCGTAAGCCAAAGTTACGACCCAAGGAAGTTGATGTACCAATTGACCCCAACGGGACCCATAGTTTTGGTGCTTCATCTCCTAGGGTTAGGTTTTTAGATGTTAAGGTTTTCCATTATTTCTCAATAATAAATAGGCCTTCGAGCCTCATTGTAACACAGTTCAGAGGCATGTATCCGCCATATATCTTCTTAGAGATAAGCTACCACTAGTCAAGCTAGTTTATTTCCATTATGTATGTAAGCATATTTCAGTTCTCTGATATTAATGAAATGAATTTTTATTTCTGTTGCATCTTTGTGTTTATGTTTATATATGTATTTTTTTTCATTCCTGCATAATTCAGGATCTGTGGTATCAGAGTGGTTTTCTCTTTCTTTATTTTTCTTTACATGTCCCCAACGAGGTCAGGGTATAAGGAGTTAGCGCTCGAACTGGTTGAACCTTTGCAAGACTAGCCTCACAAACCCCGATGACCTCCAATGGTCGAAGAAAAGAAAGGCGAGGGATCTGGAGATCCCTTAATATTGCTTGAAGAATCCTTCGAGTGACAAAGGAACGCGATGATGGACAACTTTGCCTAGATCCTTCAGCACATGCCCACAAGCAACTCATCTTCATCCGACAGACACTCTGGAGGGACCACTCCCTTTAAGGTACAACTCAGCTTTGATATTCACATATTTGAAGGCTATATATATGCATACGTTATAGATAGATGGTTAAATCTGTTGGAAGGGTATTTTTTGGTTCATTATTTTTCCAATAGGGAAAATATTACTTTTGCACTCCTCAAAGTTCTCCCCCACGTCAAGGGCTGGTGGTGAACCTACTGTGAGAAAAAGGATGAGAGGGAACCCTCATTGTTTTCATCCACACCCACTTGGAACTATTTGCAATACACCATCAAGGAGAAGTATTATTCTATCAGGAGCTATGAAGATAAGTATATAAAGTGGACCAAACTACGACAGGGAAGGGACCAAGAAGTGTTAGAGTTCACAAATATTTTTCATCCTTTCGCACGAAGTTAGGTATCAAGGATTACGAGTGACATCTAGTACTCAAGTACCACAGTTGGATGAAAAATTACATCCAGGACAAGATGGAGTTCCTAGACATCTCCTCACTTGGCATTCCCTACCGATACACTATCAAGATCAAGTAGAAGTTTAAGTAGAAGAAGAGAGACTTCAGATCTACAAATTTGAAGCAAGGGAAAGGCATCCCCAAACCACAAAACAAAGTACAAATCCAAGACAAGGTGATCTAGGAGAACTCGTCGAAGCTGTAAGCAAAGAAAAACACCACAAAGACAAAGAAGGACATAGGAAAGTTGTGTGGGTTCCTATTGATGGCTTTAAACCCACCAACATTCATGGGATATCTCCGATATGAAGTCCCAATTAGACCTCACACCATTTCGTATAGGATTCCCATCCAATATAAAGACCCGGTTGTCGAATCCTTCAATATTTTACTTGGCTCTAACTATCAGGAAGAGAGAGGGATGCAATGGTATCTTGAAAAAGAAAGAAGGTGTGGCTAGTGAGTGTTCAATTGAAAATGTGTTAAGGTTCTAATACTGCGGAGAGAGGAGAAAAGTGAACCTCTAAGTGAGAGGTAATAGTACCACCCAAGAAGAGACACACATGAACTAGAAGGATCCATCTAACATCTAGCTGAATAGTCCACAACGGATGTGACAATCGTTACAACCAAACAAATGAAGAAAGATATGTATAATATCTTGTGGAATAGTCCACAAGAATGGACAACAATAACAACCATTGTAACACATTCTCAATAAGATAAGTACTAAAATAACCAAAATAGGAAAGAGAACATGAAATACAAACATCTGCAGAATAGTCTTACAAACATTCATAATCCATGCATAAAGAACGTTATGGCCTTGAAGGCTTTTGTTATTAAGTAAAGTTCCAAGACACGTGTATACATTGTACAGCACTAGCTCTAGTAGTGGATCATTGGAGCCACTCCTTGCTCCCCAAAATCACTAGTTGATCTCTCTAATGCCTTGCGGGAGGAGCCAAGGTGAAAATTCCTGTGCTCATACAATGAGGGAGTATATATAAACATGGGTGACTCTTTGACTACACTCATGATTGTTTGACTTCCTATGAATTTTCAAATTACATGACTTTTTACATTCCAAGTGTTTCTTTTGGACTTCAACTTTACAATACATTTTGAATACAATATACATAATCCACAATAGTGATGTGGCATATGACCTCTCATGACATGAAATGACATAACACTACTGACATGGATTGCTTGATGATGTGGCAATGTCAATTCATTGTTTCTACTAAGTGCTGGATGCTTTCTTGAATGTGCTTTCACTTCACCTCTGTATGGTTTGGTGATGCAGAATCTTCAAAGATCTCTAGTCTTGGATAATGGTCGCCAACTAGTGTCCCTTCACTTTCACTTGATTAGTCAACTTGTAAGTTTAGCTACAAGAGATACTTTAAGCGAGCTTCCCTCCTTCTTATCCTTCTCCATTATCTTTCCATGACATGATAGGGTACATATTCCTGCAATTCACTCATGATGAGACGACATCAATCTGAAAAACCCCTAGTCTAAGATGATACATTCTGATCCACCAACTGAGCCCGGAACAAGTGATTGGATAGGAAGAGGGACTCAATGATTACAAAGTGCATAGTTCCAGCAGCTAGGTGAAAATCTTGATCTCTAAGACTGCACAATGCATAGCCCAGGCAAGAATAACGAACAAGACTGTGCAGTTTCTAGAGCCAGTGGGACAGGCAAAGGGATTGGACACTAGCAGAGCCAACTGTGAAGTTTTGGTAGTTAAGGGAGGTTGGTCTACTGCGCAGTTCAAGGATTCAGGGGATGATCTTGAGGCTTGAGGATGTGAAGTGCACAGTTTAAGCCAAGCTGGGGACATGACTGTGCAATTCATGAGGTCAAGGTCAGGGCTTGGGCACAAGAAATGCGCATTATAGCAGTCCTGGTAGACATGAACTACGCATTGCATAGTTCCAAGTAGCAAGGTCACAACTAGAGGATCGAGACTGTGCATTTCATAGCTTAGGAGAGACCTGAAGAGGCTAGGTTGCTCAGTCGGGAAGTTTTTCTGAAAATGACTAAGTGTGGAATCGGTGTTGATCGGTGATGGACTTTGACTATGATCACACACTTAGAATAATTTGGCGATATGACAACATAGATCAGCCGAACACATCAATAAATCATTTCCCTCCATGTGACAACTTTATGACAAGATACGACAAGTGCGACACTTAAGATAGACTTTGGAACGACTATGACAACACTGATGCGATAATGCTTAGACATTTTTGAATGAGTGTGACATATGTTTACACAGTTTGAATAACTCATATACACAAAGATAGACCCTTGAAACCATCAGAATAGGCTTGTACATATTGTGCGACAGCCAAACATTCCAACAGATGAAAATTTACCCAACATGCAAAAGGGAACAAAACACTACAAGAAAGATCATGAAATAATCTCTAATGTTTGTGACAACAATGTACAAGACCAAGGAAGGCTCTAAAATTAAGTGAAAGCCAAAAATTTGGAGGGTGTTGTAGCAGTTACAACACTTGGCAATACCTTGGTTGAACTTCCAACTTCTCTATCTTAGTTAACTTCTTCTATGCAGGGCCTCGGTTCTTTAGGGAGTAATGATTCATTGTGCATATTACTTTGGTCTTCCCACTTACCCTATGAATAGACATCGTGCCCCTTATACCTTCTTAGCTACACAAAACATAAGATTCAACAATATCACTGAATGTTTTGAGTTAGGAAGGGTAGCATAGCTCGCAAGCTTAAGATTTTCATAGTATAATTTTTCATCTCTAGTTTTTCTCTATTGCCACCAGCCCTTGATAGTACCTTGGTGGAGTCCCACAAGAACACAAACATTGCTCCGCTTCCAGTGAGTGTGGAAAATAACCCGATGGAGTTTCTTGCTTCACCTCTCTGCGTAGGAAGCCTTTCTCTTCTTTCACCTTTATTTACTTATTTTAAAGATAATTGTGCATCAACACTTATTTATTTTGGGTTGGAAGAGGGATCTCGACTCATTAAGACTAGGATAGGTTGTTCCTTCAGAGAAGCATACACAAACTTTTGATTTAGGTTTTCTCATTTATATTTTCCCCTTCTCTGCTTCTACTAGTTAGATAATCATGAATAGATTGAAACATAAACACTGAGTGTAGGTATGAGGTTTCTAGAATAGACATGGGTTCATGGTTAGATCAAAACTCTCCTTACAGACAGATTTTATTTTCCGTCGAAACTTCATCAGCCAAAAGATAGAACCAACACAAGGAAGATGGACAGAAGGCTAGCCAAATGTTGAAGTGTCATAAGACTCTTTAGAGTTCGGCCATAAACATACATAGAAGCCATAACATGTACATTCATAACACTTATTCACATGGTGAAAACAAAAACAAAACTCAAGCAAAAAAATAAACAACAAAAGAAAAGATTGTGTACATATTGTATGGTACAACCCTAGAACTCCATTGAGAATAGGGTTTCAAGTCTTGGCCATTGATAGGGAGAGATTCAATCTTCCCATCAAGTGATTGAAGATGATAAGTGTGCTAGCCAATATTTTCATGCACTGTGAATAGCGAAATCCAAAGGGCTGAAACTTAGTGTGATTTCCTTTGTCCTTGTGGGATTTATCCCACTTTAAAACTATGTCACCCACACTGAAGTTGTTCTTCCCTGCATACTTCTTGTTGAACCACCTCTTGATATGCTTCTAGTGAAGTGATTTTTTTTCTTTTTCTTTCAACCTTTCTTCCTATAGCTTGCAAAGGGTGTCTATCCTACTCTGCACTAATAGACATGGCTTGCCTTCAAATTCTTGTGAGAGTTAGAGGGAAGGAAACTAGATGTTGGGTGGGAGGATGGCTTCTTGTCCATCCACTAGGAAGTAAGGGGAGTTGTTTAGGGAAGGCTTCTATGTGACTCAGTTAGCCCATAAGGCATTTACCAAAGCGGAGTACCAATTTCACGGCTTAGGGAATATGGTATTTCTAATAATGTGTATTAGGTTCTTATTCGTGGACTTAGCAAGACCATTCCCCTGCGGATAATAATTGTCTGAATGCTTCAATATAATACCATTTTCCAATGTAAAATCATAAATTTTTAGCAATGAGAAGTATGTTTCATTGTCAAAAATAAGTGAAGTAGGAATGTTGAACTTGGAAATGATGTTCTATTGCAGAAAGCTAATGACTTCTTGATCATTCACTTGTTTGAGCAGAATTTCTTTTGTCCACCACATGAAGTAATCTGTGGCAATAAGAATGTAGTGGTGTTGCTTTAATGAATTTGGAAAAATTTCCCCAATAATATCCAAGCCCCACTATTTAAAAGGTTCTTTCACTACAATGGGATGCAATGGGGCAGCTAACTTCTTGTTTATGTCGGCACAACTCTAACAGACTGAACACTTTCAGCGGTAAGCATGAGACCAAACACTTTTAGGCTAGTAAAAACTGGCCCACATGACCTTATGCATTGTTGTGTTGCTAGTAAAGAGTACCCTGACTGGTCTATCATGGAGATCTCACAATACCTTTATTCGAAACATGTGCTTCCAAACACCTGAGCAGCACTTCGCTGAGGTGCTTTCTGAACAACACCTCGTGCGCCAACTAATAGGATAATGCTTTAAGTATAAGTTACCTCTTCTATCATGTAGAGATGTGGTAAGGAATTGTGCCATGCTCAAGGTATTGGCACACATTAGCGTACCAAGAGCTTGTGCTAGTAGTGGGGTAGGCTCACTTGACGTTGTACATCTCAATTTATTGCTCCCATCCTAAAAGATATTCTTTTTCATGTGGGTTCATTACTTCTTCCACTAGTTGAAAAAGACCATGGACCTTAATTATGTGAATTGGCTTGATCTTTATATCATATTCCTGCAACCCAATCATCTATTTAACTTTTCTCTCACCTAGATCTTGTTAAATGAGAAATGATCTGAATGTTGGGTGTGGAACAAGGATAATGCAATGATTCTTCACTAGAAAGGGTCAAAGTCCTTTACCACCTTGTATACTACATAGGCTTGTTTATCCTTGGTGGTGTAGTTAATTTCTGGTCCTTGTAGACTCTCGCTCATGAAGGAGATAGGTTGGTTGTTGTTCAGTTCATCATTTTGGTTAAGTACAGTGGCAAGAGAAGTTTCAAAAGAAAAAGTGTAGAGAAAGAAATATTATTGAAGTTTGGGCTATACAATGTAGGTGCTTCTGCTATAGCCTACTTAATACGGGAAAATGCATCCTTTTCCCTTTTATCCAATTTATAAACTGCATCCTTCTTCACCATCTCCTATATTGGTTTAAAAATTTGGGCATAGTTAGAGATGAACTTATAGAGGAAATTGATTTTCCCCAAGAAGTAGCCTTCTTATTCATTGAGAAGGGAATTTGCCTGATTGTTTTGACCCTATCTGGGTCTACCTTAATCCCACTTTTGGAAATAATGTGGCCCAAGAGATTACCCTCGAACACTGCAAAGATATTTTTCTTAGGATTTAAGGATATCCCGTACTTGCGATATCGCTCGAAAATTTTCTTTAAGTGGCGTATTTGGTCTGAACTCTATTCGGAAAAAAAAATTACATCATCAAGATAGACCACTACACTTCGTCCAATCAGTATACAAAATGCGATGTCCATAGCATGTTGAAATGTTGCACCAGCGTTGATTAACCAAAACAGAATTCGCCTGAATGCGAACATGCCCCACTTTGTCCAAAAGGTGGTATTAAGTCTTTGAGGCTCTAAAACCAAAACTTGGTTGTATCCTAAATTACTGTCCAACAAAGAAAACATTTATGACTCCGATATTGTTTACAATATTTGTTCCATGGAAGGCATGAGGTAGTTTTCCTTGTCTGAGGCGCACTTGAGATTTCAAAAATCAACACACAAGAAGATTTCCCTAGAATTATTCCTCACTAGGACCAAATTTGACACCCACATTGGATGTCACACTCTGTATATGATCTAGGCATCCAACATTTTCCTTAACTCTTTCTGAATAAGAGGCTCAAGTGTTGGGTTTACTTTTCTCAATTTTTGTTAGAATGGCTTGGCCCCTTATTTTATTGGTATCACATGCAGGATGATTCACGTGTCATATGTTTTAAGCTCATCGTACATATACATGAACACATCTTTGTACCACTTGAATAAGTGGATAAAGGCTTACCACTCTTGTGGTGTAACAAGTACCAAGATTGACATACTTCAGATCTTTTTTTGTTCCCAAGTTAATCTGCTCATGCGACAGTGTGGAATTGTGGGTCTTGGAATTAACAGGGCCCCATAAGTGATTATGTAGGTCATATAACTTCTCCAATGATACCACACCCTTTGGGATGAGATTTTCTTTACTTACACTAAATGCTTCCTGCAATGACCTTTTGTTCTTGTCCTCACCGATCACTACGCCTTTGAACACATCAATGTTCGCCATGAAGCATAGTATCTATTTTTCATCATCAAAAATGTGTAACTTAGTGATATTATCAGGGATGGATGGCTTGTAAATAATTTCGATAGAAAAATCATCCCTCAATGGTGACAACCTAACAATGGCATTTTCTAATGCATCTACAATTGCGTTACACATTCTTAGAACGGAAATGATATTAAAAGCTTGAAAATGTGAAATCAAATGCCGTAACTCTTCTTGATAGCTTCTAAGATGAGGTGACTCACAATGTATGGTATTGCGTACTTGTCGCACCATAATTTTTGAGTCACCTACTACTTTCAGGATGGCAACGTTGAGGTCAATGGCTCTTTGTAAGCCCAAGATGAGTGCTTCATATTCTACAGTGTTGTTCGTGCACTCAAATTCCAAGTAGCTAGAGATCAAATGCTTTCTCTGTAGTGGTTCTATTAAAACACAACTAGCTCCAGAGCCCTCCTATGTTTTGGAACCATCAAAGTACAAAGTCCACATATCATATGTACAGGGACTAGGAACTACACTAGTACTATTATTACTACTACTAACTGTACAAAGGTCATTTTCACCAGTTGGACTAGGAAGGAGCTCCAACTATGTATCTGGTGGGACTGGGGATGGCTATGAAAGATAGCACCCCAGTTGGGTTTCCAGGAAGAAATTGCCGAAAATTAGTTCTGTGAAAGCCATCAGTTCATTATGTTTGTTCAAGGGAGTGAAAGTGTGTTCCATGTATCTTTCTGAATCCACACAGATCTAATTATTTATGCCCTTATACAGAAGCCACAAATGTGACCAATTCGTAGCGAAGTACCCTTGTATCTTGCTGGACCAATCTATGCTCAACAACGCTCCATATGCTTTTGGAATGTCCACAATCACTATGTTGATACATTGGTGGACTCACCCATCAGATGATAAGTGGATGATCACATCTCTGAGTTCACCAATTGCATGGACATGAGTTTTGTCTAGTTGAATAATATGTGCATCTTTTTTGTCCCATTTTGCGTTGATTTTCTTGGAAACAGATAATGTAATTACATTCACTGATGCACCAGAATCAACCAAGCAATTGTGTAAATTGAAATTAAAAATTTCAAAAGTTAACAAAAAGGGGGGCAGAGCGTATTTTCATCCATCGTTAAAGCATTAAGTTCATATTCGAGAGAGTCATAAGACTTACCATATCCCTTGTCAGAAGAAGAATTATTACCTGTGGAGGACTGCCCAAGTTCTTGTAAGAGTATGTCCCACTAGCTCTTGATCTTTGTTAACTCAAACATTGAAATGTTAGCACAAACCTTCTTCATGTCATCAACTATGTTGTAGTCCAAAACGAGAAGAATGGTCAAGGATTCTAGGGAAGTAACTTTGTGTGTGGCTTCGTGAGTGATGGTTTTTTCCTTATTGCTTATGGAAGCACTTTTCATTGAAACTGTTTTCCCAGACTTGCTCTGAGTGTTCTACACTGAGTTGACAAGTGGAATGGTTTTCCTCAACAAATTTTCTTTAAGTTTATGTGTCGTCAACTCTATGGTAGTGGTTGGCCCTTGAATTCTCAAGTTGTACCAGTTGCTCTGCTTCTAGTCTTGACCATCAGTCAGAGGCTGCTTGTTGGAAATACTCTTTTGGGCTATGAATATGCAATTGAACATGTTCACAGTGTGCTCGACACTCAAAGTCTCTTTGATTGCAGCAACTTCTTCCTCTTTTTCTACAAGCTCAGTCTGCTCCTTAGGCATTACCACATCAACAAGATGTGTAGCAAGAATGCTCATGGCCTAATTCCACTGTGAGCACATTTTATCGAAATTGCGTTCTTAATGATATGAACAATATTGATATGTTCCCAAGTGCTCAATATTCAATACAATATTGGAGCTTTGCGCGGAATTTATTGGTTGGTTGTTGCTACTACTGGAAGTTGCAGTCCGTCTGAATAGTTTGAACCTAGGAGGCTTGTTGCTCACACTGGCATCACTTGACCTCTATTTGAGCTCTGCCATCTCATTTGACATAGTCTTGACAAGACAGGTCAAGCTTTCAAGATCAGACAGTTCTTTTTCTTTGGCCTTGCTCACAAAGGCTTGAAACCTTTTACTCATGTCTTTGAATTCATTTTTTGGTTCATTGTCTGAGATTACTCTAATTGCGTGCAAGTCCTTCTCAATAGTGATAGATTTCCATTAATGTTTGTTTCGCAGTTTGCTTAAAAAACTGTGCAATGTTTGCTGGCAAGGAAGAAGTGTACTAAATGTTCATTGTCTGAGATTACTCTAATTGCATGCAAGTCCTTCTCAATAGTGATAGATTTCCATTAATGTTTGTTTCGAAGTTTGCTTAAAAAACTACGCAATGTTTGCTGGCAAGGAAGAAGTGTACTATCTATTGTGATGGAGTCATAAGGTTTCGGGTTTTCTGGAAATTTATTCAAGATGTGGTTGAACCTCTAATTGAAGTCTTTCACTTTCTCCTTTTTCTCCATCTTAAGATTACCCAGCTCTTTTAATAACATGGCGGGGGTCTTATCATCAACAATTTTTTCAAGGAAGATTTTCTTAAACCCCCTCCAATTCTGGATGGAGTTTGGAGAAAGGTTGTGATACCATACAACTTCTCTACCATCCAAGGTACATGGAAAAAGTCTACATGCAACATCATCGTTATGTACCTCAAGTGTCTATAGATGTAGGTAAAAGTTGTCCATATGGTCTTCAACCTTCACTGTTTTGTCAGTGTCATACTCAGTTAAGAGCTTCTCTAAATTCTTTAGCATCTTGTGTAGAACACCCAGAATTGCAAGTGGGCCCTGAGTCATCCAATCCATATCTTGATTTTGCATGTCTTATTCTTCACTCTCCTTCTCTTCTTTGTCATAATCTGATTTCTCTTCTTCCTCTTCCTCTTCCTCTTCTCCACCTGAACCGCAGAAAGTTATTTCTGAGAGTACAATGTTATCTCCATCACCAACATGAAAGAGTGGAGGCTCTTTTGCATTATCCACAGAATCTCCTAATTCTTCAAGGGTGGCAAGAACTAAATCTTCAAGAGTAGAAACCGCTATACTTGTGGGGGTGGTTTTGTTCTTCTTAGGAGAATATGGAAGACTAACTACTCGTGGGATCAATCCAACAACTTTTGCAAACTAATGGGTTATAGGACAGATGGCCGAAATCTGATTGTATAGGATTTCACAAGTTCATTCAGGCTTGGGCTAAGAAGAGTCACTAACTTGAGAAACATGAGTAGGGGAGGTGAAATGAATGTTTCTACCTTGACTAGAAGATGAGATGTTGGGGTTAGCTTCCCTCCTTCTAGTGCTAGAAATGTTGACGGTGGTGGACTCACAATCATTCAAGGGATCTCCTCGATAAGAAGTCCCAATTACACCTCACACCATTTGGTGTAGGAGTACCATTCGATATAAAGGCCTGATTGTTGAATCCTTAAATATTTTCCTTGGCTCTAACTGTCAACAAGAGAGAGGGATGCAATGGCATCTTTGAAAAGAAAGAAGGTGTGCTTGGTGAGTGTTCAGTTGCAAATGTGTCAAGGTTCTTCTACTACATAGAGGGGAGAAAAGTGAGCCTATAGGTGAGAGGTAATAGTAATCAAGAAGAGACACACATGAACCAAAAGGATCCATCTAACATCCAGCAGAATAGTCCACATCAGATGCGACGATCATTACAACCAAACAAATGAAGAAATATCTATCTAATATCCCTTGAAATAATCCACAAGGATGGGACAACAATAACAACCATTACAACACATTCTCAATCAATTAAGTACTAAAATTACTAAAATAGTTCAACTATCTTAGCACATGCGAAAGAAAACATGAAATACAAACATCCGAATAATAGTCTTACAAACATTCATAATCCATGCATCAAGAATGTGCTAGCCTTGAAGGCCTATGTTATTAAGTAAAAGTTCCAAGACACATGTATACATTGTACATCACTATCTCCAGTAGTGGAGCATTGGAGCCACTCCTTGCTCCCCAAAAGAACTAGTTGATCTCTCTAATGCCTTGTGGGAGGAGGCAAGTTGAAAATTCCTTTTCTCATACAGTAAGGGAGTATATATAACCATGGGTGACTCTTTGACTACCCTCATGGTTGTTTGAATTCCTCTAACTTTTCAACTTACATGACTCTTTACATTCCATGTTTGTCTTTTGTACTTCCACTTTACAATACATTTTGAATACAATATACATGATCCACAATAGTGATGTGGCATATGACCACTCCTGACATGACATGACATAACACTACTAACATGGATTGCTTGATGATGTGGCAGTGTCAGTTTTTTGTTGCTACTAAGTGTTGGATGTCTTCTTGAAGGTGTTTTCTCTTCACCTCTGCATGGCTTGGTGATGTAAAATCTTTAATGATCTCCAGTCTTGGATAGTGATCGCAAACTAGTGTCCCTCCACTTTCTCTTGATCGATCAACTTGTAAGTTCAGCTACAAGAGAGTATTTAAGCATGCTTCCCTCCTTCTTATCCTTCTCCATCATATTTCCATGACATGATAGGGTACATGTTCCTGCAATTCACTCATGACAAGATGACATCAATCCGAAAACCCCCTAGTCTAAGATGATGCATTCTGGTCCACCAAATGAGCTCAAAAAAAGTGACTAGCTGGGAAGAGGGACTCAGTGGCTGTGCAATGCACAGTTCCAGAAGCCAAGTGAAAATATTGAGCTCTGAGACTGTATAATATGCATCCCACGCAGGTCTCAGGGACAAGACTACGCAGTTTCCATAGCCAATGGGATAGGCTGAGGGAATGGACATTGAGAGAGCCAATTACACAGTTATGGGAGTCAAGGGACGTTGGGCTACTATGCAGTTCAAGGACTCAGGGGATTAGCAAGAGGCTTGAGAATGTGAAGTGCACAGTTTAAGCTAGGATGGGGACATGATTGCGCAATTTTGGAGGTCAAGTTCAGGGCTTGGGCACAAAACTACATAGTGCCAAGAAGGAAAGGTCACAACTAAAGGAATGAGATTGCATAGTGCACATCTCAGGGGGAGACCCATAGAGGCTAGGTTTCTCGGCTGGGAAGTTTTTTGGAAAATGGTTGTGTGGAATTGGTGAGATCATTGATGGTATTTAACTATGATCACACACTTAGAATAATTTAATGATACTAAAACATAGATCATCTGAACACATTAAAAAATAATTTCCCTCCATGTGACAATTTTATGACAAGATATGACAAGTGTGACACTTAATATATAATTTGGGACGACCGTGACGACACTTGTGTGACAATGCTTAAAATTTTGTGAATGAGTACGACATATGTTTACATAGTTAGAAAAAATCATATACGCAAAGACGGACCTTGGAAACCATCAGAATAGGCTTGTACACATTGTGCGACAACTAAACATGCCAAAAGATGAGAATTTACCCAACATGTAAAAAGGAACAAAACACTACAAGAAAGCTCATGAAATAAGATCTAATTCTTGCGACAAAAATGTACAAGACCAAGGAAGGATCTGAAATCAAGTGCAAGCCAAAATATTGGAGGGTGTTGTAGGGGCTACAACATTTCCATAAGAGCCCCACCCACAATGCAAGTGAGTCTCGGGCCAAGATGTGACTGATGGTCAAGCTAAAGGGTTCAAAATTAGATGCATGTTCTGACTCTGAGTCAGAACCCAACAAGGGCAATGACAAAGGGAAGCAGATTATTGATTTGGAGCCCTGTGCCACTATTGCAACCAACAAGATCTAGAAGATTGAGTCCGAAGATCCAGAGAAGGGGGAGCTTCTCTTCCACTCACAGATGTGGGTGAAGGGTTCACCACTACAATTCATTGTCAACAGCAAGAGCAAAAAGAAACTCATTTAAGTAGAGATCGTGAAGCGATTGGGCATACTGACCACACTAAACTTGCATCCATACACCATTGGGTAGCATCACCAAGGATGAGATCTCCATGTCAGCCAGCAATGTCACCTTCCCTACAATATCAAGCCCTTAATAGATGAGGTATTGTGTGATTTTTCTCCCCTTTAAGTTTGTGATGTACTATTATGCCAACCATACTTGTGGAAGTATCATGATGTATATGAGTCGAGGCCTTGAAATGTTATTATTTATTTGGGTAATAAATTATACAGGATATGAAAGATATCTCTACCTACTACCATCTCCTTGATCTCTGCTAAGAAATGTAGTAAGATTGTTAGGCCCCTATACTACTAGTGTAACCCCTTATTGTTATTAGTATAACCCACTTATTATATTGATGTACCCATGTAGTGCCCATATTGTTACTATTGTGTCCCATAGAAGCCCATTATTGTTATTATTGTGCCCTTACATTATTATTGTTATGTCGGCTCTGATTATGTTATAACCCCTTAGACTCCTATATATAGGAAGGAGGTCTTTTCATTTGTATCATCCAAGAATTGTTCATTTATGTAATGTAAAGGAGGTTGCCCCCTCGAAGAGGCTGAATTCTAAGGCGCTGATCTATCTTTTCTATCTTTTCTTGAGCTGGTTTCATAACATTTGGTATCGGAGCTTTGGATTCTAGGGTTTCGCTGCTCCAAACAGGTCATCGTGGCATTTTCGCTATAACTTTTTTTCTGTGACGTTTCAGAAGTCGCAAAAAAAACCCATTTGAGAAAAAATCGGGCTGAACCTCGGGTCCAAATTTCAGAGCTTGTCGCGCGATATTTGCGGAGATCTGATCTGAGGAAGTTGGTCTTTTTGCAGACTCCTGAATTACATTCAAAACAGGTGACCTGGGGAAAATCGTCATAACTTTCTCTCTGGGGATCGGATTGAAATTTCGTAAGAAGGTACAGAAAGAGGACAGACTTTAGTTTCTTGTATGCATTTTTCAGATCCAAAGGTTGAAACAGTGACACGTGGCACTTCATACAATTTCGCTCTTCTGGAAAGGTCTATAATCAGGTCATCTTGGGAGATTGTGCATAACTATTTCTTAGAGAATCCAATTTGGATTAAACTGGTGGCATTGGAAAGAGGACACAGAGGGCTACTACAGTTCACAATTTCAGAACTTAAAGATTTGAAAGTACAGACTTACAGTCGTTTCAAAGTCGAGCTCCTAAAATCAAGAAAAAGCAAGATGAGGAAGTTTGATGGCAAGGATCCAGTAAATTGGATACTTCAGATGGAGCAATATTTTGATCTACATGGTGTACAACTGTTACAAAAGGTATGCATTGCATCTTCATATTTAGAACCAGATCAATTTTTATGGTATGAAGGGCTTTGTTCCCGTAAAAAACTTGTTACGTGGTCAATTTTCACGGAGGAAATGATAGCACATTATGAGGATACAAAGAGCAACACCTTCTTTAGAGCAACACCACAACAATTGGAAATAGTAAAAGGGCTTTGTGACATAATGGAAAGCAAAATTATGGAAACCAGGAAGCATACCCCTCACAACTATAAAGATGGAAGTGTTGTTTCTCCCAGCCTTCCACAACCTACAAGGGTTACACCACAACAATTGGAAGAAAAAAGAGAAAAAGGGCTTTGTTACAATTGTGATAGCAAATGCACTAAAGGTCATAGGTGTGCTGAGAAGAAATTATTTTACATAGAATATGAAGAGGAGGAAGAAAAGGATCAAGAAACATCAAAAGAAGAGGATATACTCCAGGACACCACCCCAGAGAAAGAAGAAATGAATCAGACCATATCTTGTAAAGCATTGGCAAGAATTACCACTCCTCAAACTCTGAAGATAGAAGGACATATCAAGAAGAAAAAGGTGCACGAAGTGAAAGATCACATCGAGAAAGGAGAAATGAATCCAACCATATCTTGTAATTCAATGGACGAAATTACCACTCCTCAAACTATCAAGATAGAAGGGCACATCAAGAAGAAAAATGTTCAAGAAGTGAAAGATCACATCGAGCATCAAGAAATGAATCAGACCATATCTTGTAAAGCATTGGCAAGAATTACCACTCCTCAAACTCTCAATATAGAAGGACATATCAAGAAGAAAAAGGTGCAAGAAGTGAAAGATCACATCGAGAAAGAAGAAATGAATCCAACCATATCTTGTAATTCAATGGATGAAATTACCACTCCTCAAACTATCAAGATAGAAGGACACATCAAGAAGAAAATTGTTCAAGAAGTGAAAGATCACATCGAGCATCAAGAAATGAATCCGACCATATCTTGTAAAGGACTGGAAGAAATTACCACTCCTCAAAAGATAGAAGGACATATCAAGAAGAAAAATGTTCAAGCAGAGAAAGATCACATCGAGCATCAACAAGTTCTCCAACTTTTAAAGGATAACGCCACTTCGGTGAAAAATAAAATGAAACAATAGGTAGATCAACATCGTAGTGAAAAATGTTTTGATGTAGGTGATTGGGTATTTTTACTGCTACATCTCAAGCAAGCTATTTATGAGAAGGAAATGTTGGTAATACTACATGCACCTAAAAAATGGCGACCTTACCGAATGGGAAGACTCTTCAAGGATGAGGATGTGGAAGCATTGTTTTGTGCTATTTATATTATCCAACCAAATTGGATAAACGAAGCAAGGGATGAATGGAAGAAGGACAAAGAAGTATGGCCACTTATTCAAAAGTTGCAAAAGATCCCAATTCAAGCAATATTGCCAGAAATTGAAAAGGAAGGAAAAATCATATTGGAACCTGGAGCAATCACAGAAACAAGAACCGGACAGCTACGAAATCGATCAATTTCAGAGTATCTCATCAAGTGGAAGAACTTACCCACTGAATATTCCACATGGGAGGACAAGAATTTTATACAAAAGCATCAAGAACTACTCAAGCGTTGAGGACAATGCTTTTTGAAGGAGAGGGGCATGTTAGGCCCCTATACTACTAATGTAACCCCTTATTGTTATTAGTATAACCCACTTATTATATTGATGTACCCATGTAGTGCCCATATTGTTACTATTGTGCCCCATAGAAGCCCATTATTGTTACTATTGTGCCCCATAGAAGCCCATTATTGTTACTATTGTGCCCCATAGAAGCCCATTATTGTTATTATTGTGCCCTTACATTATTATTGTTATGTCGGCTCTGATTATGTTATAACCCCTTAGACTCCTATATATAGAAAGGGGGTCTTTTCATTTGTATCATCCAAGAATTGTTCATTTATGTAATGTAAAGGAGGTTGCCCCCTCGAAGAGGCTGAATTCTAAGGCGTTGATCTATCTTTTCTATCTTTTCTTGAGCTGGTTTCATAACAAAGATCATCTCCCAGACTAGGAGAATTTTTTTTCTTTCTCATTCACTCTCAAAGTAAGGGGAAGATCGTGGCCACATCCATGGCCCTGGGGAAGGGTTCTTCCATGCAGTAGAAGCAGGTGGATGAGGTCCTGGAAGAATATATGGTCATCTTCTTCTCACCCACAAGGGTACTCTTGCATTGTCAGGTCAATAATTCGATCGATATGACACCCAGAGAACCTCTACCTAGCAGGATGATATATCATGGCTTTATTCTAGAAAATGAAGAGATCAAGCAAAAAATATAGGAGTTGCCGCAAAAAAGGAAAATCCAACCAAGTTCCTTTCCTTGTGGGAGATCGATTGTACTTGTACAAAGGAAGCATGGGACCTGGAGGGTCTGCATTGATTTTTGGGCACTAAATAAAATCACTGTCAGGAACATGTATCCAATCCCATGGATTAATGATCTTCTTGACCAAATCAAGTGGGCCAAGTATTTCAGCAAGATTTATCTAAAGTTTGGCTATCACCAGGTTCCAACAGAGGCCGCAGATGGATGGAAGACCACCTTTAAATCCAAGGAAGGCCTTTTTGAAAGGTTGGTTATGCCCTTCGGGTTGAAAAATGGCCCTGATAATTTTATGAGGTTAATGGATGATATCTTGTGGCCCTTCACCAACTCATTCATGGTTATTTATCTAGGTGACATCCTTATCTTCAACAAGAGTTTGGAAGAACACTTGCAACGCATTTGACAAGTTATTCAAACCCTGCAACAACACAAACTGTGTGCCAACTTGGAGAAATGCACCTTTGGCATGAGACAGGTCCAATATCTAGGTTACATCATAGATGAGTAAGGCGTGCATGTGGATCTAACTAAGATTCAAGTCATTAAGGATTGGTCAACCCCACCACTCTAAAAGAGCTTCTCAGCCTTTTGGGCCTTACAAAGTTTTATCGAAGGTTTGTATTGGGATTCTCCCATATCACTTAGCCTTTGAGTCATATTACCAAGGGCAAATCAAAAGAAATTTTTTCTTGGTCTGAATCCCAATAGAATACATTTGCTGAGTTGAAGTGCCACCTCTGCTCTACACTGGTACTCACATTTCCATGCCTATAACAACCATTTGAAATAGAAATAGAAACCTCCAACTACGCTATTGGTGCAGTCCTTGCCCAACATGGGCATCCTGTGGCCTATCATAGTGAGACACTTTCTGACACAATTCGGAAGTACCCCACATACGATAAGGAGATGTATTCCATCGTGCAACCTTGTTGGAAATGGAAGCATTACATTATGGGAAAGGATACAATCATCCAAATCGATCACCAACCTCTTAAGTTTATATAGACACAAGGGAAGTTGCAGAACAACCACCATCATAATTGGTCTACATATCTGCAACAATTCCACTTGAACATTAAATACAAAAAGGGAAAAACCAATCATGTTGCAGAATGCCTCAGCCGACCCCCAGTTGTAGTATTGACTACTGTTCTCAAATATTATGGCCACGATACCTCTTATGATGGTCTCATGGCCAAGATGATTTGGGAGGTGCACTACAGTCGGGTTGCATGAGACTTTGGTGTGGACAAAATTGTGGCCATACTGTAAAAGTAATTTTATTGGCAGAAAATCTGATAGGATGTTGGGAAATATACCATATCCTGCACTTCCTGCACCATCACCAAGACAACCATCAAGAAGCAAGACCTGTACACTCCTCTTCCTACTCCCAGCCATCCTTGGGAATCCATCTCCATGGACTATCTATCTGACCTCCCTTCTACCAAGCATGGTAATGAATGTGTCTTTGTGGTCATTGAAAATTTTTCTAAGATGGCTATATTGGTGGTCTATAAGAAGAGTATCACAACTAAGGACACTCCCAAACTCTTCTTTGAATGAGTGTGGGTACATTCTCGGATCCCGTAGACCATTATATCAGATCGAGATAGCAGGTTCCTGAGCACATTTTGTTCAAGCCTTTGGACACTATTGGATACCAAACTCACCAAGTCGACTGCATTCCATCCCCGACAGAGGTCATCAACGACAGTACACATACTCCACATGTACAACTCCAAGCATCCACGAACCTAGGATGAGATACTTCTCTATGTGCTACACAATTATAACAGATCTCTAAATAGCTCGACTGGTCGCATTCCCTTTCAAGTAGGTCTAGGATTTCATCCATTGTGTCTGATTAATGCTACCATGCCTCATGTGACTACACAGACAAAATACACACATGTATTGTCTAAGGCTGATAGAGCAACCAAATTTATTGAATGCATCCATCACATCTTCTAGCAGGTTCATGACATATCGGAGAATTCCAATTCCAAGTACAAGCAACATCATGATCAACATCGGGTGCCACACAAATTTCATATGGGCAACAAAGTTTGGTTGCATTTGCAAAAAGAACGCCTTATCGGAGCCCATCGGAAGCTCAAACCACTCTGATATGGGCCTTACACCATTACCAATGTTGTGGGAGACAATGATTTTGATCTTAGCATTCCCCCATTGCTTGGCCTGCACCTAGTGTTCAATGAAGACCGCCTCTGACCATACTTTCCACCATTATTGGACACATCAAACATTGTTGAATAGTTCACACTGACATAGCTAAACCCATACTGCATGGAACAAGCCACAACTAATCGAATCATGGACACACGGATCAAGAACACTTGCCAGCAGAAGATCCAACTATATCGGGTTGTCAAAGCTAGCCAACTCCTGCACCAGGGCAAGTGGCCCACTAGTGACCAAGTTCAACAAAAGTTTCCCCATCTCATGGAGGCACTCAATGCAATGGGGACCATTGCTTCCTAAGGGGGGAGGATTGATCCAAGTGGATATTGGTGGCCACCTACCTATTCCACTTGACTAACACCATTCTTTCTTTTAGTCTTTCAGTTTCATTAATTGTGGCACAGTTTAATATTTTTGGCAGTTTCTTGGGTCCTCAACTTTTGGAGCCGTTTTGAGGCCCTAAATGACACTTTTTGGAAAAAAGAAAAAGAAAAGTAAAATATCAAATTTCAATTAACATTTGTAGTCTAAATTTATAGTCCTTGGATAGATCTTTCTAATGAGGTATCGTGCACGTCAAACGGAAATCTTATGCCAAAGTTAGGACACCGGGAAGTTGATGTACCAATTTACCCCAGCGGGGCCCATAGTTTTGGCGCTTCATCTCCTAGGGTTAGGTTTTTTTATGTTTAGGGTTTTCCATTATTTCTCAAAAATAAATAGGCCTTCGACCCTCATTGTAACACAGTTCAAAGGCATGTAACCAACACATCTCTTCTCAAAGATAAGTTACCATCACCCGAGCTAGTTTATTTCCATTATGTATGTAAGCATATTTCAGTTCTTTGATATTAATGAAATGAAGTTTTATTTCTGCTGCTTCTTTGTGTGTTTATATATGTATTCAGTTGTGTTCCTGTAGAAGTTTGGATTAGAATTCTCACTATCCTTGTGAATGAAGAAACATTGGTAGTAAGCACTAGGCTTCCTCTAACGAGTGAGAAGTGGTACAAAAATATTAAGATTTCAAATGAGAGCTCATGTCCTTTCGTGGAAGAGTCATTGTCACTACCTGACTTGATGCAAGGAATCAAAAGAGATTTGTTGCAACCCTTGTGGTGTGATGTTGTTTACTTTATGGCTAAATTTCATTACATGCGAGGGGCGTTTCAGTAAAATGTGTCACTACCACATTTGCATCTTGTTGGCCCGCCAACAAATCCCCTTCATTTTTGGTCAAAATGAAGGGGCATCCCTTTGAATTTTTTGAAAGAGTCCCCTTTATTACACTCGATTGGTTTGAAATTGCCTCTCTTATCCTAATTATTTTGCATTCTAGCCTCTTGGTTCTCCAGGGTTTGATCATGTTTTAACATATCTCTTATTTCGACCCTTGTCCTATTACTTTCATTACTTGGGCTTGGTTGGTTTTTCACATCAACTTTTTGGATTTGGGTGTTTGATGGTTTCCTTCACATCCCTTTTGATCATATGCAACTCCCTTGATTCTGAACAATTTCAGTGAATTTTTTTTTAGCTTATTTACAGAACTTTGGCATATCTCACTAACTTTTTTGAAATTTGAATATTCTCATCATTCTCAAACTTTTCTTTAAAAAATCCCTGTTTTGAATTGTTTAACGATATTGGCCTGACTTGGTTTCTTTGTGATTTTTCATAAATATGTAGATATCATTAGCCTTGTACATATTATAAAGTTTGTCATATATATATATATATATATATATATATATATATATATAAATTATATATTTACTATTACACATATTACAAATTATTTATGTCTAAACCTTATATATTTAATTCCTTATACATATTTTATTATAATATTAATTATTAATTACTTACCATATATATGCTGTCATGTATTTTATTGACAATATACTTAACATAAAATACTTCACATTTATTTTATATTATATTGCTAAACCTTGTATGATATTGGATATATCATAAACTATAAATACATCACAAGGAAAAAAAATATACATAAGACATGTAATAGAATTATAATTTGATGTTATTTTTATCGTACAATTCCTATATACATAACCTTTGTATGTAACTATTGTATTACATTAACATGATGTGAATTGTATTGCTTTTGGTTATCAAATTGGTATATCTCACTAACTTTTTTGAAGGTTGAATATTCTCATCATTCTCGAACTTTACTTTAACAAATCCCTGTTTTGAATTGTTTAACGATATTGGTCTGACTTGGTTTCTTTGTGACTTTTCATAAATATGTACATATCATTAGCCTTGTACATATTATAAAGTTGGTCTCATATATATAACTTATGTATAAATTATATATTTACTATTACACATATTACACATTATATACCAATTATTTATGTCTAAACCCTCTATATTTAATTCCTTGTACAAATTTTATTATAATATTATTTATTAATTACTTACCATATATATGCTCTCATGTATTTTATTAACAATATACTTAACCTAAAATACTTCACATTTATATTATATTATATTGCTAAACCTGCTATGAATATATCATAAACCATAAATACATCACAAGGAAAAAAATATAAATAAGACATGTAATAGAATCATAATTTGATATTATTTTTATGGTACAATTCCTATGTACATAACCTTTGTATGTAACTACTGTATTGCATTAACATGGTGTGAATTGATTGGCATATCTCACTAACTTTTTTGGAAGTTGAATATTCTCATCATTCTTGAACTTTGCTTTAACAAATCCCTCTTTTGAATTGTTTAACGATATTGGTCTAACTTGGTTTCTTTGTGACTTTTCATAAATATGTACATATCATTAGCCTTATACATATTATAAAGTTTGTCTCATATATAGTTTATGTATAAATTATATATTTACTATTACACATATTACACATTATATACAAATTATTTATGTCTAAACCCTCTATATTTAATTCCTTATACAAATTTTATTATAATATTATTTATTAATTACTTACCATATATATGCTCTCATGTATTTTATTAACAATATACTTAACCTAAAATACTTCACATTTATATTATATTATATTGCTAAACCTGCTATGAATATATCATAAACCATAAATACATCACAAGAAAAAAAATATAAATAAGACATGTAATAGAATCATAATTTGATATTATTTTTATGGTACAATTCCTATGTACATAACCTTTGTATGTAACCACTGTATTGCATTAACAGGGTGTGAATTGATTGGCATATCTCACTAACTTTTTTGGAAGTTGAATATTCTCATCATTCTCGAACTTTGCTTTAACAAATCCCTCTTTTGAATTGTTTAATGATATTGGTTTGATTTGGTTTCTTTGTGACTTTTCATAAATATATACATATCATTAGCTTGGTACATATTATAAAATTTGTCTCATATATAGAGTTTATATGTAAATTATATATTTACTATTTCACATATTACAAATTATTTATGTCTAAACCCTATATATTTAATTCCTTATACATATTTTATTATAATATTATTTATTAATTACTTACCATATATGCTCTCTCATATATTTTATTGACCATATATTTAACATAAAATACTTCATATTTATATTATATTATATCGCTAAACCTGGTATAATATTGGATATATCATAAACCATAAATACATCACAAGGAAACAATATATGCATGAGACATGTAATAGAATTATAATTTGATGTTATTTTTCTGATACAATTCCTATGTACATAACCTTTGTACGTAACTATTATATTGCATTAACATAATGTGAATTGTATTGCTTGCTTTTGGTTATCAAGCAAACAAGTAAGACTTCGAAGAGCAAACCTCAACCCAATGTTCAAAACAAATAAAATTTGCTTCCACGAATTCAGCATAAAAAGTGGCTTATGTATTAATACACGTAATATATATATATATATTCACCATGGAGGTTTATTACAACGAACAGATTGTGGAAGGTTGAAGGATTAGCGTAACCCTTATACGTTAATTACATTGAAACATCTCAACGCAGGTCAACTGCATTTCAAAATTGCCACATACAACTTACGTTTAGCAAAAAAACATTTTGTACATTTCACCACAAAGCAAAATACCCTGAGCATATCCCACTAAAGCAAAATACCTTGATCTTATCCCACTAACGCAAAATACCCTGATCTTATCTCGATTGATGATTCACTAGATCAGAAATAATAGGTTTGTGCTTGAAGTAATTATTTCTTTGCTTTACTTTTGCAGGATATTTCGAAGGAGATTGCAGCGTGATATTAAATGAAATGAAATGATTTTATTTTTTAAAGTCCACGTGACTAGATATAGTCTATGGGACCACTAGTTTCCCTGCTTTTTGCCTTTTGCAATTCAATCCTCTTATTATTCAAATTAATGATGAGCTAATCCAACCTTCTAATAGTCCCCTCACTAAAAAGACAATGCCAAGGAACCACTATTAACATACTGTTGTAACTATCTCTGATGTCTCTAAAAGCAGCACATTCCAAAATGAAATGTTTTTCCGATTCCACTGCCCTAGAAGTGCAAAAAGTACGCACCTGCTCTTCCCAAGCTTCTTTAGACCTTTTCCACCGACCTATTTCACACCGTAGTTGATGCAAGTTAGTTCTTAATTGAGAAATAAGAATCTTTTCTCTCCATGGAATTATAAAACCTCGAAGATGGTGATATGTAAAGTGTGATTGCACCATGTCAACATAAAGTGAGGTCGTTCCACCACGGTTTCATAATTTCCTTGATTGTCGCTCCAAGGATGTTGAAGTACAACTACAAACTATAATTCACGTCATGCAAAGAAATGTCACACCTTCTAAATTGTTAACCTAAAGAACCACATTGTTAAATTAACAAACAATGTAAATCAAGGGATATTCTTGCACATCCATTCCATGATTATGTCATGGTGACCATTATTATTAAATCACTTGGGATTTTTAGGAATATTCACTAGATCTTTTAAACAATTAATCAAATTAGAAAACACCATAATCAACTAAACTTAGTTTTAAATGTGAGTTTGCAAGAGATCTTAATGATGGACAAATTTGATCATACGCCATTTCCGTGTCCACATTGAGAGTTTTCCCTTCAAATATAATACAATTCCTAGATCTCCAGATTTCCCAAAAAGTCACAAGTGGGATGGCCCTCCATGGTTTTGTCTTTCTGCTCCACCATAACAAGCAAGTTTCAATCGACACATGATTAATATAAGGGAAAGAGAGTTTACCAGAGATCTCTTGCCAAATCTGGATAGCCATTGAGCAACATATTAAGATATGTGAATTGCTTTCTTCCTCCTGCCTGCATAAAACACATATACCTAGACCCTGCATGTTCCGCTTCCTCAGATTGTCCCAGGTGAGTGTTTTGTTCTTCCATGCCAGCCAGGTGTATAAAATGATTTTTATTGGAATCTTAATCTTCCAAAATCTTGTGAACCAACATACCTCGTGTGTGTTATGTATGCAGCTACTCATGAAATGATAGGTGTCTGAGACAAAGATAGATCCTCACTTCATAATCCCATCCCATCCCATCTGATCTCCAAGCTTCGCCCTGCAGATACTGCACTGTTGCAACTCTATCAAAATGTGTCCCAATTTCCAACCACATCCCCTGGTAGTCCAATTTCCTCTGCCCTCTTCCATACCAGAATGGTGTCTGTCCATGTACTAATAGCCTGATCCAGGTAGAAGTATCCTCTAATATTTAAGCTACGTGTGAGCTTGTCTAAGAAAAATATTTCAATGGTCATTCCAAGAATGCGGTCCTTGTCAATGATAATATCCCTCCCCGAGCCAAAAATCTGGCATGTCCATTTAAGAAGCCAGTATTTGACATTGTTTAAGCTGATCTAGATAGTGGAAGCAATTAGTTTCCCAACAAGCCCCTCTCGCATCCACTGTGTGGCCTTGATCCCCATAGGCATTTACCAAACAACCCCCACCATAATAATTTTATAAGAAAGGCCCAACCAAACAATTTAATGTTCAACATACCCCATCCCCAATGGCTCTTCCGCATGGTGATCATATCTAATTTGGTAAGGTGGAATTTATGAGCATTTCCAGAACCAGCCCAAATAAATTTAGCCATAATCTTGTTAATTTTCAAAATAATAGTAGCAGGGAGGCAGTATAAGTGTGCCCAATATACCGCAAGTTGTTGTAGGACCGACTGAGTGAGAGTAACCCTGCCTCCAAGTGTTAAACATATGTGTTCCCATCCAGAAATATTTTTATGAAATCTGTCAACGATCCAAAGCCAGTCTTTAACTCTGTAGTTGTTTGGTTTAATATTGAAGCCCAAGTATTTCAATCCAGTGCCAATCGGTTTAGCATCCACACCAAAAATGTTTTTGATGTGCTCTATATCCTCCATACTTCCCTCCCCAAATAGAATCATTGATTTATGCTTATTCATTAGAAGTCCTGAAGCTCTCCCAAACCTATAGAATATATAATGTAAGGTTTCCCACGCCATCCTCGATATCATACCAAAAATCAGAATGTCATCAACAAAGAAGCTATGTGAGATCTTGATGCCTCTGCCCACTTTGAGAGCATTGAACTCGACCCCCCATACATGCATTTTTAATTTTATGGCTGAGGCCATCCATGGCCAGAATGAATAGAAGTGGGGAGAGTGAACAACCTTGCCTCAAACCTCTGCCAACTCCAAAATATCTTGTGGGAAAACCATTAATAATGACTACATATCTAACATTAGTAACACAAGCCATTATCCATTCAGTGTTGCGTACCTAGAGGCCAATTTTGTGTAGAACAATATGCAGGAATGCCCAATCGACACAGTCATATGCCCTTTGGAGATCCACCTTCATAACAACAACATTCAACTTCTTAGTGTGAATGGTATGCAAACACTCCTGTGTTGTAGCAGCTGCATCATGAATCTATTGATCCTGTAGGAATCCATATTGCTCCAGTGTAATGTATGTGGACATAGTGTTCTTGATTCTAAGGGCTATGATCTTGGATATCAGTTTGTATATCAGATTACATAATGAGATGGGTCGATAGTCGTTGAAAGTCCCTGTATCACTCTTTTTTGGAATAAGAGCAATGTATGTAGAGTTGATTTCAGGTGTGATGTGACCCCCCAGTCTAGACTCCTCAACCATCCTCAGCAAGTCCAGTCCCATTAAGTCAAAGAAATGAAAAAATAGCTCAACTGTCCAGCCATCTAGGCCAGGGCATTTGTCCTTGGTGAATGATTTAAGGACAACATGTATCTCCTCCAAATTGACAGCCTTGTATAATTCTTCATTTTTGTCCTCATCAAACATGGTAGGATATGAGTCAGTTCCCTAGATCTAGTCTTTGGTGCACTCAACATCTCGCTTTTTGTAAGCATCTTCAAATAATGTGGCCTCCTCCTATTGTATCTCTCGAAGGGCATGAACCATGCAACCATTTGAATCCTTGATGTCCCAAATGGTATTAACCATTCTTTTGTGATTTGCATATCGATGAAAGAATTTGGTGTTTATGTCCCCCTCCTAAATCCACAGTGCCCTGCTCTTCAGCCTCCAAGTGACCTCCTGTATATGTAAAATATTTTTCTTCTTATCCTCTAGTTTCTTGATGTTGAGTAAGAGGTCCGCAGATGGGCATCCCAAATTCAGAGTCGGTCCCAATCTATCCAACTCCTCTTTGATGTCCATGAGCTCTTTGTTCATCTTCTTTTTTTTCCCACGTTCCCATTCCTTCACCATTGATTTAAAGCATGGAGCTTCCCAAAGATCACCAACATAGGGGAAACATTGAATCTCTATATTGTGTCTAGAAATCTCTAATCAGAGTGTTAAAGTCTAAATCTTCCAGCCAGATCCGATTGAATTTGAAGGGAGTTCCTCTTCCTCTCTTCCATCTGAAATATTTCCTGAGGAGTTCCTGAATTACCAGAGTCACTCGTGGACCAAGGTGTTAAAATTGGAATTATTCTGAGCATTCAACCTCTGTCATCTCGTCCTCCACCTACTTCAAATACTGGGTCACCTGCTGATCTTGGCCTGGAATCTCCGGACAATCCCGTTCAAACTCCTGAGAGTTCGCCGACCACTAACGGTCATCTTGGATTGGTTTTCTTTCCTCTGAAGCCTTTGTTTGACCTTGTTGTGATATCATCGCAGCGTTCGTACAGTCTGTACGATCATCCAAGTATTCCTTTGGAATTATACCCTCATACTTCTTCGGTTGTTCGCCATCATTTGTTCCCAAATATGGAACCCGAAGGCGATGCTCCAGTCACCTCTCCAGATGACTTAGAAGTGTCTACTCCACACACTATCGAGGAAGAAGAACATCCTTTTCCTCGTCAAGGTTTCCCCTATACAGGAAGCATTCCCATCAGTGTGTTGCCTAATTATGTGTCGTTTGCATTCTTGGTTTCAGGTACACCTAGTGCCTCATCACTTTACCATAACCCTATTTGGGCATCAGGTGCCATGCCCACTACAAGTCCATTCATTACGAACTCGACTTTCCAACAGGTCGTTACCTCAGTGCTAGTGCAGCCCACTATTTTGAACCCTCTTGTATCGTTTTTCCCGGTCACCCATCCGGTTCAACAGGCGATCCCGAGGAATGTCTCTATCAGTTCCTCCATCCCTCCGGTCAGTGGCCAAGTTGTGTCACCGCCTAGGGGGCAGAATCTGAATGTTACTATGGTGTCAGGCGCCACCAATGTGTGGCTCACAGGCTCACATGCTTGGTATGAACCAACCTTCTTATGGTGTTATTCAAAACCTTGTTGATCCTGTTGGATTAAGCAATGTCTAGTACCAACAAGTTCACAATCCCGTTGGTCCGTCTAGGTTAAGCAATGTCTAGTATCAGTAGCCTTATGAGGCTCCTTACATTCCATATGGTTCTCAAGGAATGGTTAATCAGCCTTACACTCTTCAGTCTGGGCAGTACGTTCAGCCTAGCTCATCCACTTTCTAAGTTGGCTATGGCCAGATTCAGTTCAAGAATTTTCTGGGCACTGTTCAAGTACCCTTGCAACAACAAGGATATGTAGGAATTTACAGGGTAAGTTCCTCAGAAAGAACACCAAAAGGACACCGCTCACAACCAGATCACAGATCAATACACCAGTATTTTTGACGTGGTTAAAACCCTCAAAGAGGGAAACAGTCCACGACCTGAGCCAACGCGGCCACTTCAGGAAATTTATTAATCAAAGAATGAAAATTTACATAAGCTTCTCTCATGCACGGATTACCCTACAAATGACCCTCCATGCGCTTTAAATAGAATTCATGGACCAATCGGGTGTCAAGCCATGGATCAAGTGTCGGTAATACCGAGGAGAGAATGAACCGTCGGACCACTAGATATCGTGACCGTCGGATTGTAAGTTACAAAATGTACAACGGTAAAGAAACACACTTTACCTAACTCTACACTAGACCAAGTTGTACTTAACTATTTCCTATGTGTCGGAATATCCTAACATCCCCCCTTAAGAACAACTTGGGATAGGATTGAAGGATTTACAAATATGACACAATAGGAGAAGGAAGGAGGCACTAGAGCCTATCCCCCCTTAGTGACAACTTCCTGAACTCCAACCATAAATCGAAGTTTATTGAACTTCGCCTCTGTGAGAGCCTTTGTGAAGATATCTGCAACTTGATCATCTGTTGAACAATATTGCACTTCAAGAACATGGTCGTGAATGAGCTTTCTGATGAAGTGCATGTGCAGTTCAATGTGTTTGCTGCGTTGATGTTGAACTGGATCTTTGCATAGTTGAATGGCACTTTGATTATCACACCAAAGTGTAGTCGGATGCTGCTGCGGAAAGCCAAATTTTGACAGGATCTGACGAAGCCACAAGGCTTCCTTACTAGCTTCTACGGCGCCACGATACTCTGCTTCTGCTGATGAAAGAGAAATGGCACCCTGTTTCTTGCAAGTCCATGTAATAGGTCCTGAACCAAGAGTGAACACATAACCGGCAGTAGACTTCCGATCATCAGGGTCACCAGCCCAATCGGAATCAGTGAAACCAACCAATAGAGGAGCTGCTTCGGCACTGTAATGAATCCCAAACTGAACTATACCTCGAACATAACGAAGTATTCTTTTAGCTGCTTTCCAATGACTTTCACGGGGGTTTTGCATGAACCGAGCAACAAGGCCAACAGCAAAGGAAAGGTCAGGACGAGTATGGGTTAGATACAAAATTTTTCCTACAAGTTGACGATATAAGGTAGCATCAACTTCAGGAGAAGTTCAAGTGACTGAAAGTTTGACTCCAGACTAAAAGGGAGAAGGGGCTGGCTTACAGTCTTCCATGTGAAAATGACGCAGAATATCACAAGCATACTTGGACTGGGAAAGGAAAATACCCTCCTTGGATTGCAAGACTTGAAGACCGAGAAAATAGTGTAAGTGTCCTAAGTCTGTCATTTCAAATTTCCTTTTAAGGCTAGACTTCACATGGTTTATAAGGTTGGGATCACTACCAGTAAGGATAAGATCATCAACATAAAGAACAAGGATGATAAGAGAGTTGCCCACTTTCTTGGTGTAGACAACATTGTCAGAATGACACCTAGAAAAGCCAGATTCTAAAAGAAAGCTATCCATTTTGGCATACCAAGCCCGAGGAGCTTGCTTGAGACCATAAAGGGATTTCTTAAGTCGAAAAACAAGGCTGGAGTCTGTTTGTATGAAGCCAATGGGTTGTTCCATGTAGATTTCTTCATGCAAGTCCCCATGAAAGAAGGCAGATTTAACATCCATCTGATGGACTTCCCATTTGAGAGAGGCAGCAAGGGAAAGAACAAGGCGGATAGAGTTCATTTTGGCAACAGGGGAGAAGGTTTCAGTGTAGTCAATGCCTTCAACCTGTGAAAAGCCCTTAGCAACAAGACGAGCTTTATGTTTATCAATTTTCCCATCTGGTCCATACTTGGTTCTGTAAACCCATTTGCATCTAACAAGTTTTCGTCCCTTTGGTAAAGGAACAAGATCCCATGTATCATTTGCCAATAATGAATGATATTCTTCATTCATAGCTGCTTCCCAATCTGGATGGCCTGAAGCTTCTGCAAAGGTGTCAGGATCATAATTTACTGGAGCTTGAGCCAGTAAAGAAGAGGCTCTCTCAAACTGAGAACGTGTGCGTCGCTGATCTGTAGGATCACCGGCAAGATCACCTGCTGCATCTCGAGTAGCACGAACCCATTTTGGAAGCTCAGGAGCTGAAGGAGGATCCTGAGATGGTGGGGGAGGATTGTCATCCTCACTTTCATCATTTGAAGAAGAAATGTTTTCAAAGGTAGAAGAGATAGGGAGAGGTGGCACATCTGCCGGACTAGGCTCGCAGGCCGATATATTTTCATCAAATTTTACATCTCTTCTAATGATAACATTTTTGGACTTAAATGGAATAAGTCTATAGCCTTTGACATCTTCAGAATATCCAACAAAAGTACATTTTTCACTCTTAGGTTCTAAAGCTTTATGCTTTTCATCTGGAATATGGGCCCACACTTCACTTCCAAAAACACGAAAGTGACTTACATCTGGTTTGATTGAGCTCCATGCTTCTTCTGGAGTGATATTCTTTAAAGCCTTAGTAGGAGTGCGATTTATTATGTAATTTGCACAGTTAATTGCTTCTGCCCAAAAACTAAGACCAAGTCCTTTAGATTGTAGCATACAATTAGCCATTTCCTTTAAGGTGCGATTCTTCCTTTCAGCTACACCATTTTGTTGTGGAGTATATGGAACAGTATGTTGCATTTGAATTCCATTCTCAGTGCAATAGTTGATGAATGTGTTTTTAACATATTCTCTGCCATTATCAGATCTTAAATTAAGAATTTGATGTCTAGATTGTTTTTCAACAAAGGCCTTGAAGGCCAAAAAAGTGTTAAATACTTCACTCTTGAGTTTTAAGAAGTATACCCAAGTGCGTCTGGAGAAATCATCAATGAAAGTTAAGAAATACTTGCAACCAGAGAATGACACAACTGGAAGTGGACCACATAAATCACTATGCACAAGCTGTAAAGGGGCTGAGGCGTGCCAAGAGGCACGATTTTCAAAACTGTCTCGATGATGTTTTCCTAGTACACATCCGGAACAAACACCATCTCTGCAAGATACCATAGGAAGACCTGTCACCATATTTTCTTTACATAGATGCTGAAGGGAGCAATAGTTTAAGTGACCAAATCGCTCATGCCAAAGTTTGCTCACTTCATCGTTATGAGCAACAAATACTGAGGGAAGATTTGATGACCCAAAGTTGTGAAACTTATACAACCTTGTAGAATCATCAGCAATGCCAGTAGCCAAAATCTGTTTAGGATCTTTTAAGTCCTTGATTACAACATCATGAGGTGAAAATTCAACGATTTTACCTTCACCTGAATGAGTTATCTGATATACAGATAGAAGGTTGCAGGATAAGGTTGGAACACATAATACATCATTAAACTGACCATTGTCTAGATGAACAGTTCCAGTCCCTACAACATTAAGAGATCTATCATCACCAACATATATATTTTTGGTGTTACAATCATTTAAAGAAGAAAACATGGCTTTGTTTTTGGCCATGTGATAAGAAGCTCCAGAATCAATGAGCCACTCATGAGAATGAGAAGAAGAAGATACATTTAATGCATAGCCAGACCGAGATGCTTGACAACCACATGCAGAAAGTGCCATTCCTGAAGATGAAGTTGAAGTTGAAGATTGCCCCAAATGGATGTTATGCTTTTTCATTGTTGCTTCCAAGGCTTCCATATTCTTAAAGCATTTTGATTCTAAGTGCCCATCTCGATTACAAAAATTGCAATGTCTATCAGTCTTCTTCCCTTTGTTTTTATTTGTCTTATCATTTTGTTGAAATGATTTTTCATTTTGGGGCTGAAATTGCTTAGGACCCTTGTTTGGTTTAGGACCATTCTTTTTAGGATATGACTTCTTAGGATTCTTTGAATTTGGTTGCTTCTGGGCGGCTAACGCTTTCTTGGAAGAGTTTCCAAGATTAAGAAGACCAAGGTGTAAGAGTTTTTCTTGTTCTCTTATTAAAGAATCACAAAAAGAGTCAAAGGAAGGGGGCTTGTAGTCTTTTCCTTGAGAAATGAAGGCTTCTCTTGTAGAATGGAAGGTGGAAACAAATACAGAGTAGGCTGGTCCCAACTTAGTAAGGATGGAATAAATAAGGTTACTATCTTCTTTCTTAACCTTAACACTTTCCAAGAGATATCTAAGGGTCTTGAACTTGGACAAGAAATCTTCAATGCAAGAAAAATTATTAGGGTCCAATGTAAGCAACTCATTTTCAAGTTGATGGGCTCTAATTTCATTTTTAATCCCAAAAACTTTAGTGATTTGTTCCAATGCTTCATTAGGAGTATCAAGTTCTGCAATATGGAATCTAAGATCAGGAGAAATAGACATCCCTATCAAACCACGTTCTTGATCTTGTCTATTTTCCAATTTAGCAACCTTATCTTCATCCTTCGGTTTCTTCTCTTGGCCTGTGGCTATTCTGTAGAGACCTTTACTTCTAAGTAAATCCTCAATGTAGGACAACCATTGGAAGTAGTTGGTGCTGTCAAGGGTAACTTGGTATTGAATTTCCATTTCAACAGAAACTGAAGCTGAAGATGCTGAAATTAAGTGTTCCAATGGATAGACCTCGAAAAATTAGGCTGGTTTAAAAAAAACGGCTCTGAAAAAGGCTTCCGAATGAAGAAGTTATGGCTTTTTGAAAAAAAGTTGTTGAAGTTGCCGACGAAGTGCGGGAATGTGCGGAAATGAAAAAGTCTGCCCCCACAAAATGGAGACTTGAACCCAAGACCTCTACTCTCTTAAAATAGCTTTGAACCAATTGATCTATACAAAAAATTTGAGAGAGAGAGAGAGAGAGGGGGGGGGGGCTTTGGGTTGCGTGCTTGCTTTGAGAAAGCTCTTTTTCCCTACAAAACAAAAAACACAAAACCCAACACGGACATGCAAAGAAAACGAACCTTATGGCTCGAAGTTAGCTTTAGCCGAAAAACTAAATCTTTTCAAAAATGAACCTTGCGGCTCAAAGTTAGCTTTGGCCGGAAACTAAATATTTTCCTCAATGTTTCTGATTTTCCGAGATCACCCTAAGGTGCAGGGAAAAGAGCATACGCATGAGAAAAATCCTTCCTTTCTGTTTCTGATTTGCCCAGATCGCACAGAGTCACAGGGCAAAGAGCATACGTAGAAATGAAAGGTATAGATCCGGTTAAAAAAAAGCTAAATAAACCGAAACCGAAATAAGCAGAGAGAAAATAACAGTAAACTGCAAATAAACATTGTATACCTCCAGATCTTAAAAATGATGCAGCTAGGGCTACCGGAAACCTTTTCGCGTGAAACAAAAGGGGTTCCTCACTGGAACAGATGCTTCGAACACAACAGAGCAGTCCTCTCAGCCCGAAAGCAGTCAGAAACAGCAGATCTAGGAAACAGCAGTCGGATGCAGTTCTACCGGCTTCAAATTTGGATCACCAACGAACGCGGCCCTCAAATAGCTCTGATACCATGTAGGAATTTACAGGGTAAGTTCCTCAGAAAGAACACCAAAATGACACCGCTCACAACCAAATCATAGATCAATAACCCAGTATTTTTGACGTGGTTAAAACCCTCAAAGAGGGAAACAGTCCACGGCCTGAGCCAACGCGGCCACTTCAGGCAATTTATTAATCAAAGAATGAAAAATTACATAAGCTTCTCTCATGCACGGATTACCCTACAAATGACCCTCCATGCGCTTTAAATAGAATTCATGGACCAATCGGGTGTCAAGCCACGGATCAAGTGTCGGTAATACCGAAGAGAGAATGAACCGTCGGATCACTAAATATCGTGACCGTCGGATTGTAAGTTACAAAATGTACAATGGTAAAGAAACACACTTTACCTAACTCTACACTAGACCAAGTTGTACTTAACTATTTCCTATGTGTCGGAATATCCTAACAGGATAGCCTCTACAAAAACAACGGAAACCTTTGTTGTAGCAAGGGCTATCCACGCAACAGCAAGGGAAAATGATCCAGCATCAAGGTCAACTCTAAATACCACAGGGACAACCCTTGCAACCATTGCAATAAACCATGCAGTAGCAGGTCCACTATGCTTCACAAACCTCCCAGCCCATGTCCTCACAGGGTCAACCTCTGCAGCCCCAGGGACAAATTTTACAGCCGCAAGGCCAACCCTTGCAGCAGCAAAACCAACCCAAGCAACAACAACCTTTGTATACATATCAGCAGGGTCAACCCTTGCAAGGGCAAGGCCAGGGTCAAGTCCTACAGCAGTAGGCCCAAAATCCTAATGTCCTAGGTCAACAGGTATAGAATCCTTTTAGCCAAGGGCAATAGGTACAAAACCCTAATGTCCTAGGTCAATAGGTACATAATCCTTTTGGTCAAGGGAAACAGGTATAGAATCCCTATGTCCAAGTAAAAAAAGTGTATAATCCTTACACTCAAGGACACCAGGTCCAAAATCCTCTTGTTCAGCGACAACAGGTTAAGTACCTGTTGTCCCTGAACATACAGGTGGGTGTTTTATTGAAGAATAAGCCATTGCTCGTGCCCAGTACTTAGATCTCGTTTAGTCTCAGTCTGGAAATTTGTATGAGTTATTACCCAATGCTCTATTGCCATCATCCGATCCCACAGCATCGAAGTCGCAGGCTACACCTCCTATTGATGTAGTCATTGGTTTAGTGTCCCAGACCCCTGCTAAATCTTCTTCCAAACAGCAGTCAGTCTCAAACACTATTTACAATAGTTCTTCACAAAATCCACCTAGCCCTGGTAAAACCTCATAGTTCCACGCTGTCTAGTCTACCGCAGCGGACAAATACTCGAAAGGTAAGAAGAAAGGCGAAGGCAAGGGTAAAGTCGATGCCCCAAAATAGGGTCCTCCTAAATCATCTGTTGGTGAATCTTCCCAATGGAAACCTAAGTATCCCTACTTCAGTTGTGAGGATGATCACTATACCAAGGATTGTTCCCGACGATCCGAAATTAGTCATTTGTTCAAAGGGGCCCCAGCTATCCTAAAAGAGTCATTTCCGCCTTAGTAGACCCAAATGGTAGATCAACCTCAATCATCTACTTCCTCAGAATCTCAAGTGTTCATGATGAGTATGCCTATTAATGTGGCTACTCGATCAAAAGTTTACCAAACTCTTGCTCTGACAGCTAGGAAAGAGAAAGAAGCCACCCCTTCTTCCTCTACCCCGAATTTTGTCCCTCTTCATATCAAGCGCCCTAATCCTGATTCCGCTATACGGCCACCCTCTCAAGGTGGCTAAGGAAATCCTCATACAATCCCAATGCCTGAGTCTCTCAGAACTATAATATTGTTAAGGATTTGGCTCAGGCGTCATTAGCTATGTCAGCTCTCGAGGTGCTCCAAATCTTCCCATCACAGCATAAAATCTTTGCTGTCGGCTATTGGGGGTATTGATCCCACCAATTCCAATTTGATATGTTTTTATCTAGAGAAGCATGTTTCACGCCTGCCTCATTAGATTTCCTTTTTCATTCAAGTAATAATTAATGAGAAGACCCTCCATAGGACTGTCATCGATGAAGGTGCTTCCACCTACATCATGTCAACCGCATGCTGGAAGGCCATTGGTTCTCCTGCTTTGAACCAATCCTCGAACACTTTGGAAGCTTTTGATGGGCGTGATTCGTGACCCTTGGCTATCTTACCTAATCTTGCCATTACTTTGGAGGGAAAGACAATACAAGTCGAGGTAGAGATTGTTGACGCTAATCTCAACTATAATATTCTACTCAGTTGGAGTTGGACCCATGCTATGCATGTTGTAGCTTCCTCCCTATTTCACATGATTCGTTTTCCCCATCAAGGGAAGATTGTCACTATCAACCAGTTGTCCTTCTTTTCCTCTTCCTCCTCGAATGGCAATGTTCCATACATCAAGCGCACTAGTGCTCCCTACGAGAGTGTGGGGACAGGTCTTTTCAAATATTCTTCCTTGATGGGAATTTTTCCAGTCCCACCTCCTCATGTTGCCTCTGTCAACATGGTCTCTGTCGAATATGATCCTTGGGTCATACCTTCACTAGAACTTGTTGATACCTAGGGTGAGGTTATGCCACTTAGTCCTGCCGAAGTCAATTACGTGGAAATTGTTTCGACCTCAAGTTTTGCATCCTTTGATTCTTCTGTTTCGAAGACCTCTCTCGATACGTATTCTCAATCCTCGTGGCTTGGTGCTTTGGAATCACTTAAGCCCTTAGCCAAGACTTTCCTTGCTGACGAAGGTATCATGGAAGTAATGTCTCTCGAGGAACCACCTTGGACTGATATTCAACATCGTTCCTCGTTCCTGCCTAGCCCAGCGGTCATTTCTACATGTTTTGAGCAGTCTCTTCTCAATTACCTATTGACATGTCAGTTTATCCTGACTGGTCAAGATCTTTCAACTGAGGGAACCTTTATCCCGTCATGGATTCAAGATTTTTCTCCCTCCCAAAGCTTTTACCGATTTCCCATCATTGCAATGGGATTGCCATCTGACTTGTAACCCTCCCTCGCCCAAGGGGCATGGGGGAACGCCTTATATGAGTTCTACTTTATTATTTGGTCAAGTTGATGCTTACTCATCATGATTACCTGATCCCAGCATGGACTCTCTCAAGAAGTACTATGCTTAGGTCATCTTGCATGGCTACTTGTGTACATTAGTGTGTCATTCATTTCTGTGTAGTGTGGTTTGGTGTGTTAGTTTTCAAAGAGCTTTCCTGTTTACTATGTATTCCTTGCTTTGCAGATGTTTGTGACTCCCCACATTGGTTTTACTGATGGTCCTTACTGTAGTACCCAGAACCTATCATCCACGACATGGGCTATTTATGACCCTAACACTGAGTTGATTGATCTTCAAGGTACCTATTTAGGTCACACAACTAACAACATTGCTGAATATAGTGCTGTCATCGAATTTTTGTTAGAAGCCATTGCTCTTAACATTCGAGAGTTGGTTGTCAACCTGGATTCACAACTTGTCATCCTTCAACTTAACGGGCAATATTTCGTTAGAAACCCTGAAATATTGAGAATGTATCTCCATATTCGTCTCCTGGAAAAGCATTTTGATTATATTACATATCATCATATTCCTAGACACATGAATACATTGACAGATGCATTAGCTAATTATGTGTTGGATAGACATTTACGAAACATGTGAAATGATAACACAAATAATTTGTACCATAGTAAGCAAGAAATACAGCATATATATATATATATATATATATATATATATATATATATATATATATATATCTCTCTCTATATATATATATATATATCTATATATGTTGTATTTCTTGCTTACTATGGTATAAATGATTTGTGTTATCATTTCACATGTTTCGTAAATATCTATATATCTAGATATATATATATATGGCGATAATGTTTGATACAACAAAACCCCAAAAAATAATATGTTTGTCCAAAATAACATCGAAGGCTCGCAGGCCTCATATATCTGTGGCATGGAGGCCTCAAAAAATATAATTGTTGGACCAAGGAACTAATCAGAATGGTGATCGTGGTAGCATGACACGGCTCATGCAACACGAGTTAGCAATCAGTGGATCTGATCTGATACTCCCACCATATGTCTCTGGTACTGGCGAGGAATGTCTCCCACCCGAGCATACTCTGGGATACCACGAGTCAACCCCTCAAGGTTCCTTGTGATCTCCTCCTCGTTGTCACTCCCCTACTGATAAGGAGCAATAACATCAATCGGGTGGGCGATGCGCCTAGCTATTGGGGACATCCCAGCATGATGCTCTGGTCCAACATATGCATTAACAACGCGAAATTTTGTAAACACACACACACACACACACATATATATATATATATATATATATATATATATATATATATATATATATATATATATATATATATATATATATATCAAAAACAATTAAAAAACCACAAAATTAAAAAATTGATTTTTTACCTTCATCGTCAAAATCCTCTCCATCTAGTAGAGGCATGTTCGGATCTCCACAGAAGTCAATGCCACTGTATGGCCAGTCCTCCACGATGATCTTCTGTCATCGTAGCCATGAAAAGAAGGTAGGGCTATACGAGATGTTCTGGCTCCCAGTGATTTTGGGCATCAAAGGACTCCAATAGGCCATCCACAGGTTGCATGGCATGGGAGGATCTACCTAAGTCAACTAGTACTAGAACAATGGCACCCGTTCTAAGAAAAAGGTCACTAATATGGATCCAAAGAAAAATTGCTTCAGATTCCCTGCTTTAGCTTTGGTCAGCTGACGTTTTATCTTGATCTTCATGGCCTCCACCCAACTGAAGATCATCGGTGTTGTGCAGTCGATGGCATACAAGAATTGTGACTTTTTAGTCTCGTGCACTTCTTGCAACCCCACCACTTTGTTGATAGTCAACAGTGACACTTTCAGTGTCAAATCCTGAACGTTGGAAATCTCAATCTTTCCACTATTGGACTTGAGGGCCTTAGGGAAATGTTCAGCAAGCAACGTGGATATGCTTGCCCCAATCAGTCATGACCCATATAAGTTGACTGGTTCCCCTCTTTGGGACAGTCCTGTGATGAAATATATGTCTGAAGTTTCTAACTCCAGCTCCTAGTCACCAATGACGAATATCTCCTGATTTATGTCCCAAAGACTAATCAGGTACCGAAGCAACTCAGGTTGGGCCCGCATCCCTGGCGTGAGAAAGAATTTGAGGAGCCCACAGGCCCTCAAAGCTTCCAGGAAATTTGGATCATTTAGTGCCTGGGTGTCCACATCCTTGTGCTCCCATTCTTTCCAGTCTACCATTTTCGGTGATTCTTTCCTGCAAAAACCATAGATTTAAGTCAGTAATCATTTTTGACCCATCAATTTCAAATCTCATCAGTGGTTTTAAGGGGAAATGGGTTTTTTCCTATTCATGGCATCGGCATGCCTATTTTAAAAACAACTGCACTGACCGCGCGATAGGCTATGTTAATTACCCTCGGCCGGTGCGATTCTGTGCCCAGAAGTCACACCAACCGAGGGCGAAAAACTTTTAATAAAGACTCCCTCAAAAATCCCAAAAATGGTTAAAAATAAGAATAAATGGTATGAAAACAAAGCTTAGGGCTTTGGCTCTTACCTGTAACTAGCGGCTCGACGAATGACCTCCCGGATCTCCCATAATTTTCTCCGAAAAAATTAGGGAAAAAGTGAGTAAAAAGTCTTTCACAACAAGGTAAAATAGTAAATGTTAATTAATATTTACTTTTCCTCCTTTTTATTCAGTTTTTCATGAAATATTAGGCTTTTGTAAATATTTTAACCTACATTGACTCAAGAATTGGATCATGCACTTTACCGTTTTTGCGCAGTGACAGGTGATGGATGTTCGACATGATGTCAAGTCACATTTCAACTCTTTTCTCGACTCGTAAAACTCATATGAAAAGATTGACGAGTATTTTTCCCTTTTAACTCGTAAAAGAGAATAAAATGGGGGGTCTACTTTCAAGCTCTTTTCCAACCCTTTAAAAACAGAAAGATAGCCGAGCCCTTGTCATTTCGAACTTGTTAACGGATGTGAAACGTTGTGTGCCCAGTATAATTTTACCCCTTTTTCGGGTTGGGAGGCACTATTTACAAAAAAGGTACTCCTTGACTGAAATGGTCAAGCGGTTCTCTCAAGTATCGTTTTCTACCTTTCCGGGCTCGAGAGAAACAAATGTACAAAAAGGGACAATGTGGAGTTTTCTTTTTCGTGTCTTTTTCAAACTCTCCAAACATGAAAAAGATATCGAGTTACAACTTTGTTGGATTCGTTAAAATATTAAACGACATCGGATTCATTATCATGACAAACATGAGCTTCTCCTTCCTAGGGCTTGTTAAACTTACTAAGTCGGATTCGTCCGAAGGATGAACTTACAATGTAAGCATATGTTATCCCTTTCAAGCTTGCGATTAAAAAATAATTGGGGTACCTGCCAGAAATGGTGGGGAAAAATTTGGAAATCTAATCAGTTGTGTTGGAAGCTCACCCTTGAACATCACACTTGCTGTTTCATGTCGGGTTGGGATATCCTCCTTTGTATCGTTGACCTTCCTGGGTTGGGACATTAATTTTTGCCTTCCATTTGATCTCTTCCACGTCATCATGACCACCAATTCTATGGATACAAATGCTGTCGAACTTCCAGTTGTGTCACCGATATGTTCAAGAGTTGTCCTTCTACAGTTACACTTACCCCTAATTCTCTGTATCATCCAAAATCATTTTGCATCCCTTTGTCTCATGTCGATGATGTGGGATACATTATGGCCCTCCTTTGACACGGTTGCTTCCTGTCGACTTCAAATCATTATCCGGGAAGTTGACTCGCACTCGATGACAAGTTCACATCATTGGCTTCCAATCGAGTGATTTCACAGGTGTTCGACTTTAGTTCCTCTATTCACATTTTGTGGATTGTGTTGATAGTACCTTGAGGACCATTTTCATTATTGGTGGTTTCTCTCACGCTTGTTAATAGTTTACGTCATTGACTGGTAATCAAGCAACTTTGTAACATGTTTGACATCAACACATCTATTTGCATGTTAGAATTTGTACTTTGACCGGGTCATGTTGGAGCACAAGACCCTGGGCTCAAATCACAAAAGTCTAGGTTGTGAGGTGATGTGACATGGTTATGTTGATATACATGTCTCTTTCAGATGGATGGTTGCGACCATACCTTGGTTTCATTATGATCCTCTTTAACATATGGTTACGCCCATGCCTAGATCCATTTACATGATCATTCTCTGGATGGCTGCGTCCATACCACGATTCATGTATCATTTGATAGAGTTTCCAGTTATTTATTTGTATTTGTACTTGCTTGCAGGTTTTTCGACGGAAGACTACGGTTCCCCGCACTAATTCATAAAGCATTTCATCCCTCATTCTACTTTGGCCTTCACGCTTTAGGGGGCATCTGTTACACAAAATTTTGTCACTGTCCCTGTACTCCCTATTCCTTGATCCTAGAGAACCTCTACAGTGAACCTTACATGCTTTCCCTTCATGAAGAAACTCCCATTGTGTCCCTCTTCATGAGCAGAACAATTCCCTTTTGCACCATTTCCCCAAAATCTTTTGTTTTTCCCAGTTTACAAGACCGGCGCTAATGACCCTTGTCCTCCTCGTGCCGATATGTAGGGATTAACACTGTCCCTAGCGCCGACTGGAGCGACTGAGCTTTGTTCCAGTCGCGTCGGTCCTCTTATGGAAAGTTTTTTAAATAAGGAGCCGAAGCTTCCAGCTCTAGAAGCTTCATAATAGAAGTCTAGTAAATGGTTCGGCTGGATGGGGTCGAGGATATCAGTTTGGGCTCCTTTTCCCTATAAGGATGGAACTACCTCAAGAGATAAGACCTCCCATGAAAAGAGGATCCATCTCTCATGGTTGTTCTTTGTTGTTGTTTACTTTTTTCAAGTGTTTGAAGAAGGAAACGAGATATAGCTAGAGTGAATAAGTAAGGACATCATCAAACGGGAAAAGCATACTAAGAGGTAGGCCCTCTTAATTAGTTCTAACCTAAGAAAATCTTCCTTAGAATGTATCAGTTGTGGCTAGACCCATTATCGGGCTAGAGGAATTGTTTGTGTCCACACTCATAATTTTACTTCACCACAATAGCCGAGGATATATTTCCACTTAGATGCCACCCAATCTCTCATATCCTCCTCCAGAAGGTCGAAAAAATACCATCTCCCTACCAGGGTGCTCTTCTAAACACTGATCACCCTATCTAGCAGCACGCCATAACTGAAGCTTAGAAGTTGTGTCCGTGGAGAAGTCACAGTCGCTAGACGCTTCTGTTTTGACTTAGGACCACGGGGGAAGTGTGTCAATTTGTGAACAGAGAAGGATCAACATAACCAGCACCTGTAATTGTTTCCATGTGGTGTGTAGCAAGGTTATGACCCCTCACCGAGTGGCCCACCTTATGTCTATCCACTGCCTAAAGTGCATGACCTGTCGCCGAGTGCAAGTTTTCAGTATTGTCGATGGTGTGTGCCACCTCAGTATCTAGGGTGGCCCACATAAATGCCTCATGCACAGAGGTGTCGGAATATAAGAGGTATGAAAGGTCCACATACCCTAGAAAGGATAACTAGGGTGTCAGGTAGTCAATCCAACATGAAAGATCCAAGTAGGTAGGAATATCGGTAGTCACGGGGTGTGGAAATAAATTCGAGGTGGCCTTGGATAGAGAAAAGATAAAAGTAGTGACCAAAAGAATATAAAAAAGGTACCCCAGTCTCGTCCACATGCAGTGATCACAACACATAGCACCTGCAGCAAAAATCCCCCAACCCACCCCAATACCATATCTTGTCCCAATTTAGTAATATAATGTTATAATGCATGAGAGTATCCCAAAAAACCAACCCCTGCGGCTAGAATCGTTTGACAATAGGGAGGAAATAGAAAAAACATGTAAAGAATTAAGTGGAATGGACGTGTCCTTGAAATACAGGCCACCTCAATTAGGGATCCTATCACCAAGATATTTGAAATGACTAAGAAAGAACGACCGGCCTCCGGTACGAGCACCGGAAAAATCGTGCCACCCCAACAGCCAGGATAGGGCGAGGCGAACAACACAGAGAAATTCCTAGTCTAATAGGAACAGATCAATGGAATTCTCATCCCTCGCAATAGCAGCAGCAACAACATCATACGCATGTCCACCACCTTTTGAAGCATCTGACCCTAATATCTTTGCAGGATCTGGAAATGATAAACGTTTCAATCCACCTTCCCCAGAGCGTGGTGTAGTTCATAGTCGCGAAGCAGGAACCCTTATCCTAGTTCGAAGTCGGGCATGCAAGTTTAAGGATGTCGGCCCAAATAGGCATGTGATCTCCTTCTGATATTCTTTAATTGGTCTCATATCATATAGAAGAGGATGTATATGGCGATAAGAAAGATGACCACAATGTGAAAAATCTTAGAAAAGGGGAAGTGAATCATTCCCGGAGAGGGGGAAGTTGTCAAATCCCAGCCAGACTCCAACAATAGGCCAAAATGGAGCAAGGAGGGCCAATGTAGAAGGACATATCGAATAGAAATGTGGTAGCACAAAGCAGAGTGGGGGGACAAAGGTAAAAACCAGGTCGAGTGTGGGAAATACCAGTGCACATAGAGGAAGCTAAACCTGAAATAACCACCCCAATCCCGCAGTAATCAAACAAAAGTGAGTGAAGGATTAAGGTGTTCAGATTCCCAAGCTAGAGCATGGTCCAGATTCCAGCAGTCCATTAGAAATCTTCAATAGTAATGCATACCTGAGAACTTGCACTGCCATCACCATCCCTTCCTCCACCTGCTGATCCGATTCCTGTTTTGTTTTTAATGGAAATATTGTTACCTTTATGAACATAATTAAATCATGGTAAGTATTCACAATGCTTAAATAAGGAGACAAGAGGCAATTATGTTTTTTCAAACATGATCTATCAAACCTAGACTGGCAAAGTGAATTGTTGACGTTGTCTGATCACTAAAAGGTCCATCAATTTGGTTTTATTTTCAATAAGTTTTGCAGTACGATACTGGGAGGTAGAGAATGATACTTACCTTTGTAATTTACACCTTCCACCTCAAATTGGTAGATGACCCCAACTACTAGCTATTTTAAAAAATGATGCATCAATTCTCTTTTATTTTGATGGAAATAAAATCATATCTGAAATATCTATAATTAGCAAAGTATATCGAATTGTTATTGATAAGGGGCAATCCCTCTGTGTATAAAAGGATCGATTTCTTAGTAGAAAAGGGGGAAGGGGATGGGGGTTCTATACCCAAGGATTAAAAATTGTAGGGTAGTAATAATATTGTTGTTAAATGTTATTTCTGTAGCCTGTAGTAGAGGAGTAGAAACTTAGGAATAATGGAGGTGTAACAGCCCTGGTGAAAAATTCGTGTAATAAAAGTTAATAAAGGCAAAATAAGACCATGGTTAAGGGACACTTATTCCAAGCTGAATGTTGGGCACATATATCGTAGTGGGAATCACTGGATGTGTGTTTTGGCTAAGGAAAATTGGCAAAGGCTAAGGCAAAGGCAAAAAGGCATTTTTGCCACACTTAGTTATGAAAATAAAGGAAATTGGGAGAAAAGGGAGGCAAAAGGTCACAGGTTGCATGTGAGGATAAAATTGAAGGAAAATAATGGAAAATGAATAAATTAGAGGCCTCATGCATAAAAAGGCTTTTGAGGACCAATTCATGTCTTTTTTCAAGTTCAAGTATGGAGCTCTCTCATTAATCTCTCTCTCTCTCTCTCTCCATTGGTCATATAGAGTTTTCTTGGAGCACCCTAGTTTGGAGCAAAGAAAAGGGAAAGCAAGGAAGGAAAGGAAAAGAAAGCAAAGAAAGTAAAGGAAAAGAAAGCAAGGATCAAGGAAAGGAAAGCAAGGATCAAGGAAAGGAAAGCAGGATCAAGCAGCTTTAGTAGGAACACTTGTAGGTAACCTTTTGCATGTGTGATTTCCTAGCTGGTTTGGACATGCATGGCTTTGCATGTTGATGTGTGGTTCTCTTGCTATCGGTGGCATGGTCTTATCAGGTTATAACAGTGATCTTCAACCTAGCCTAGCCTTTTTTCATATTCCATGGTATTTTTGGATGTTTATGTCGATTTTGGTACTTTGGAATTGCCAGATGGATTTCGGAATCCAAGGAAGAGGTGGTCTCAAGGTTGATTACCAAAGGCCTAGGAATCCCTTGACTAGTTTTGGCAGGATACATTGTATAGCCTAAGGGATAAGTCTTGGTTTAGGGCCTAGTGATCCGGGTTTAGATTGTGGTAAAGCCTGAGAGACAAGGAGTTGGATAATTCCTCAAGGATAGTAATGGATTTCGAATGGCATTCCAAGTTATGTTCAGTTGTGATCGAAGCACCGGTTTTGGTGTGATCATGATTTGATGAGGGTGGAGGTGGTTCAACCGCTGGATTCCCTTGGTTTTTCTTAGAATGGTTGTTCTATGAGATCCCACATTCATGCTTGGAATATGGCACAGGGGTGACTGGCTGAAAGAGAGATTTGGTTCAACAATGTCTATGGTCGGGTGGTACATGGAAGTCCAAAACCTGGTCGGATTTGCCTATGATTAATAAAAGCTAAGTTCTCTTACTTTTGCATTGATTTATATATGGATTTAATGGTTGTCTTATCTTTGTTATTTACATGGTTTAATGCTAGTTATAAGCATGGTTATGTGATTGGTTTATGTCATGGTTATTTCATGTATTTACTTGTAACTGTTAAATGGATGGATGCAATACCTAATTGATGATCTAGTAGCTCAATGGGGAAGGAGGTGATCCTTCTGGTGATGTTTCATAAGTTTTTTCAGTTATTTATACTCTGTCTTGTATCCTAGACCTGTACGTTGCATTGATGCCAACTATTTGACAGAATGTCAGTCCCGGTTGGGGATGCTCAGGCCTAGTCCTAAGGGTGATTTTGATTGATCAACATTTTTATCATGTTTTTAATGATCTTTGAAGTTACAACAAGTTCTGGGCAGAGGCTAGGATTCTGGGCTAGAAAAGTGGCTAAAATCCTGGAGTCGCTAGCACAGAACTAGCAATTATGGACCATAGTCATTGGCAGGCAGGCCTATGAGAACGACTTTGAGTTGTTGGTCACTCCCTTGCCCATAGAATGAGAGTGAATGAGGGTTAAGAGCTACATAATAACAATGGGATCCAGGGATAGGCTATCTAAGTGGCTAACCTATCTCCAGAGGGGTCAGTTGATGATGTTGGATGACTTTATGTGATATTCCGTTCATTCCACTTCCTTAAGGTGACATAGGAGGTCAAATCTGATTGTAGTGGCATCTCTCCTCATGTTTACCCTGGTTGGCATGGTACCTTTGGGTAGACCTAGGAGGGGGTGTTAAAGGAGGTAGGAGCATTGTTGTGACTCTATTTGTATTTCAGGGTTTTAAATCCCAATTGAATCAATGAATGGAGAAAACTTTATTTTGCACATGATTGGAGTATTGTTGCTTTCTTTCTCTATAATATTGAGTTTATGGTTCAACATTTTTTTCTTCTCCTTACGAGTATTGATCTTTCATGCCATGTATTATTGATGGATTTGATTGTTCATGCTTTTTTTATAACCAGTTAAGTTATCTTGCAGGTTAAGCGAAGGAAAAATAAATCTTTAATTTCATTTGAGCATGATTGTATTCCTTAAGTTAATATTTAATTATCATCTTAGTGGAATATTGGTTGGTTTCATTTTTTTCATTTTATTTATATTTTTCTTGTAATGTGACATAATCTTTTAAGTTCAAGTGCTACCTCCTTTTGAACTATGAACTTCAACTGGAAGCAAATCTAGAGAATTAGTTCTCTGATTCGTTGACTTATTTTAATCTTAAGTTCAAGCTAGTTCAAAACTCAGCATTGCTCTTGATTGGGAAAATATTTACACCTTCCTCAATCAAGATAGATTATGATTTTATTTTTGTAAATTACATCTTAGTTAGAATTTCCAACCATTCTCCATCTTGCATACTCCATGCCAATTACATTAGTTTTTTTATATAGGTTTTAACCCCGTACAGAAATTACCTTCATACGAATTATAAAACACAGAAAATAAACAATGCGAGAGCATAACACATAAAACACATATACACAGAGATTTTCCCCTGGATCCCAAAATCGAGACTACCGGCTTGATTTTTCCTTATATTCCTTTCAATGTTACAATACATATTTATACATGCCGAAGCATCCAATACCATGGACCGAAAACCATCACGTCCAAAACCATGGACAAAAAACCATCGCGTCCAAAACCATGTGCGAAAACCATGCACAAAACCATAGGTAGGTCCGCCCAACCTAATATAGGGTCCAGAAAAAATTTCCCCGGGGCGCTACCCCAGACCCCCTAGAGGGGGGCTACCCGCCCCCCTCAAAGCCCCCAAACAGGGGTGGTTGCCACCCCCGCTGCGCAATCGGCACAACGAACTGGGGGCTCCACGCCCCCTCTAACCCCCCAGTTAACTACGTGGGCTATTCCAGGAAAGAATATAACACAACCCAACATTATCTCACTTGTTGTTTTCCTTCCATAGGGGGCCATAGGAGAGCTTAGTCATTTATCCAACCTTGCAACGCCCATTGTTTCTCTACACTAAGAGAACTTATCAGAGATCACATATTTTGTCAATGCATCTACCATATTCTTCAAAGTGTCCACCTTTACCAACAACACCTTTTTGTCTTCTATCATATCCCTCACCAAGTGATACTGAACATCGATGTGCTTTGTCTTTGAATGGTAATCAGGGTTCTTTGCCAAGAAAATTGCACTTTGGCTGTCACAATCTATCCTCATAGCTCCCTGTACTAACCCCATATTTGAACACAATCTCTGCAACCAAACTGATTCCTTGCTTGTATGAGTGGCTGCCATGTATTCTTCCTCTGTAGTTGATAGTGCCACTACAGATTGTTTCTTACTCATCCAACTGACTACACCTCCAAATAGGTTAAACACATACCCACTTGTAGATCCTCTCTGATCCAGATCTCGAGCCCAGTCTACATCAACAAAGCCATGAATATCTAAAACTCTGTCCAATCCTGGTCTTCCTTGGTAACACAAACCATAATCACTAGTGCCATGCAAATACCTGAAGACCCACTTCACTATTGTCCAATGCTCCTTCCCTGGTTTTGACATAAACCTGCTCAATACTCCCACGGCATGTGAAATGTCTGGTCTAGTACAGACCATCGCATACATCAAGCTACCGACTGCACTTTCATATGGAACACGGGACATGTCCTCTTCCTCTTCTTATGTCTTGGAACACTGTTCAGCAGATAACTTTACACCTATAGGAATAGGAACCTTCACTAGTTTACTATCCTGCATATTAAACCTCTGCAGTATTGTCTCGACATACTTCCTCTGGTTTAACTAGAGCTTCCTCTTTGCCCCATCTCTTCTAATTTCCATGCCCAAAATGTAGTTTGCAGCACCAAGATCTTTCATGTCGAATTTGGAGGACAATTGGGTCTTCAAATCCTGGATAATTTCTTTGTCATTTCCAACCAGCAACATATCATCTACATACAAGACCAGATAGATAACATGGTCACCAATTAATTTAAAATACACACAGTGATCTACTTTGCTTCTGGTGAAGCCAAGTCCCCAAATAAATGTATCAAATTTCTGATACCACATCCTTGGTGATTGTTTTAACCCATACAGAGACTTCTTTAATGTGCATACCAGTTCTTTCTTACCCTTCATCATAAAGCCTTCATCTTGCTTCATGTAGATCTCCTCTTCTAGATCCTCATGAAGAAATGATGTCTTCACATCCATCTGTTCTACTTCAAAATCAAAAGCCGCAGCAACAGATAACAGTAATCTAATAGAAGCTACTGTGGCAAGAGGAGAAAAAATATCACCAAAATAAATTCCCGGCACTTTGGAATAACCTTTTGCTACCAACCGAGATTTGTATCTCTCCACCTTTCCTTCTGCATTTATCTTCTTCTTGAACACCCATTTGCTGCCAATGGGTTTCCTTCTAGCCGGCAACTCCACCAGATCCCAAGCCTCATTTTTGTGCAAAGATGTCATTTCATTAACCATGGCCTCTTTCCAGATTTTGTCATCCTCTGAATCTACTGCTTCCTTCACAATTCTAGGATCATCATCAGTAATAGATAAACCAAATTTGAACAGCAAGCAGATGGACTATACCTTTCTGGCTGCCTTCTTTGTCAAACTGATCTTCTCACACCTGGAGTTCGTGGCTCTTCATCTTCTGTTGTAGAGTCTGATTCTTCCTCCTTAAGCTCAAACTCTATCTTCTCATGTTCCTTTAGTTGGAATTCATGTTTAAGAACATCTTTCACCTCTCTAAACACCACATCTCGGTTGTACACAACCCTCCTTGTTACTGGGTTCCAAATCTTATAACCCTTTAAACCATCCTTATACCCAATAAAGATGCACTTTTCATATTTAAAATCCAACTTGGTTCTTTTCTCCCTTGGAACATGTACATATGCATCACATCAAAATACCCTCAGATGTGAAAGAGAGGGTTTCTTACCAGCCCATACCTCTTGTGGAGTCTCATCCTCCAACGCTGATGAAGGTGATCTGTTGACCAGGTAACATGCTGTCTCCGCTGCCTCTGCCCAGAATTTCTGTCCTAACTCGGCACCACTGAGCCTGCTTCTTGCCCTTTCCATCAATGTCTTGTTCATTCTTTCTACATCTCCATTTTTCTCAGGTGTGTATGGAGTAGTCTTCTGCCATGCTATACCACACTTATTATAGAATTCTTCAAATTCCTTGCTACAAAACTCTCCACCGTTATCTGAGCTCAACACCTTTATCTTCTTCTCTATCTAGTTTTCCACCAGAGCCTTAAATTATTTAAACATGTCAAAGACTTCATATTTCTTCTTAAGGAAATATATCCATGTATTCCTTGAGAAGTCATCTATAAATGATACATAGTACACAGACTTACCTAGTGATGGAACCTTTACAGGTCCAAACACATCACTATGCACAAGCTCTAATATCTGTTTCGCCCTCTTACCACCAGAGGGGAAACTCACCCGATTCTACTTCCCATATACACAATTTTCACAAAAATCAAAATCTGGAGAGCTATTACTCATACCTTCTACCATACCTTTACCTTGAAGTATTCAAAGACCCTTCTCTCCAATATGTCCAAGCCTTTGAAGCCACAACGTGGTCTTCTCTCCAGAGACCACTAGATTTTCTCCTCCACTTTCAGGAACCACAGAACTGTTGCACCCATCAACAACAGTGCTACCTTGCAGGTTGTACAGAGTTCCAATCCGAACTCCCCGCATCAATACCAATGCTCCCTAAACCATCTTCCAGGTATTCTTCTCGAACACTGTTTTTACACCTACATCATCCATCTTGCTTACAGAAATCAGATTTATGGCCAATGCAAAAATATGCAGAACACCGGGAAGTGTTCTAACCCTTCCACCTTGCAATTTCAACTTTACTTTTCCACAACCAACGATTCTAGCCTTCCTATCATCCTCTAAGAAGACATCACCACCATCGTATTTATCATACTACCAGAACCACTCTCTATGGGGAGTGAAGTGAAATGATGCACCTGAGTCAATCAACCATGCCTCATGATCTACATGTGTACTTGAAGAAGCCAAGTACACATCCCCAAGTCCATCTGAGGTGGTTTTCACCTCTGCAGAAGGAGCATCATCAGATCCCTTTCCTTTGTCAGGAGCTTTAGATTTACAATCCCTTTTGTAGTGCCCTTCCTTTCCGCATTTCTAGCACACCACCTTTACAGGTTTTCCCAGAGATTTAAATCTCCCTCTAGATTTAGATATCCCACTCGATGACTTATTTTTGTTTCTATTCTAGGACCGTCCTTGTACAAACAAGGCATCACCATTCTGGCTCTCCATACTTTTCTGTCTCATCTCCTCCGTCAGCAAGGATGAGACTATTTCATCAAACTGCAAGGCAGTTGCATTGCTACCTATTGCAATAACTAGACTATCCCATGAATATGGTAGAAAACACAACAAACTGATGCACTTATCTTAATTTGAAATTTTAATATCAAAAGATAATAATTGACTTACCATAGTATTAAATGTTGAAAATAGCAACAAGAAATGATAAAAATAGAATCAAGAATATTCCAATTTTAATTTGTCCTTGAATTAAAATTGTGAATTAAAATCGAATTTAGTCGCACCAGCTGCTTGGAAATAATTAATTAATTCATTATGGATTAATCAGTTGGAGAAATTCAAGTTAGAAGTCTTTCTACAGTCATGCAAGAGTTATCCCTTAAATTAAGGATATTATCCCTTAATTAAGGAGATAAGATTGAGTTATATTTGAGTTGTAATTAGTTAGCTCAGTTTACTGAGTTAAGTCTAGTTAAATTAGTTCCAAACTATTTGAGGAACTAATTGTGAGTTATCAGTCAGTTGATGCATGCATGCACTCAATTGGTGTACTCCAAATAACTGAAGATTCCCTCATCAAAAACTCATGCATGTCTATTATGAGAAAGACCCAGTTGAGCTAAATGTCAAGGACAGTGTACTATCAGTTGCATGTGTTTTATTATAAAGGAAACTCATGCATGGAGTCAAGGGAAGGTTCCTTGAGGATTGTGCAGTTCATACAGGGTGTGAGATCAGTTTTCCACTTGGATGGAGAAGATCATCCAGTAGAGGAACTGCGCAAGGAAATAGGAGCTTGGAGGGTAGAGGAGATGGCTTGTGAGAAGCCAGGATTTCCTGTGAGAATCTGTGAGGATTGTACTGAGAGCTGGCTAGTTGTGAGAGCTAAGGCTTTGTATAATTCTGATGTATTTCCACCTTGTACGATAATACAGATAGTGGGGTTTTTAGCTGAGGCTTTCCCCAAAGTATTTTCATGTGTTTGGTTCATTGATTCTTCTTCTTCTGGTTATATGTGTTCAACTCTGATTCAACTCTATCTTTAAGCTTCCGCAAATTAATAGTAGAAGTAGATTATAGTATTTTGCTTTGGTTATATTGCATTATCTGGTTAATCTACAGTCATATTTTCAATATGATCTTAGAGGTAGATTTGTAGAGAATTTGCAGAATTTCTACATCATATCAGAGCTAGTTGATCTATAGAGAAATTTCTACATGGTATCGGAGCCAAGTTTATCGAAGCTGTGAAAAGTATACGGAGAAGAGAATTTGAAGTTTGAAGTTTGGGGTTGCAGGTGCAAATCAAATTCATATCTTACTTCAACGAGATGGGACATTATGTGACTAATTGCCCATTGAAGAAGTCCAAGAAGGGATCCTCGGAAGGATCATAAGGTGAGGCATTAGCCTCTCAATTCGAAATGGACTTTACCCTCATTGCATGCATGGGGTCATCGATGATGCGTTGTGTTTGGTATCTTGACAGTGGAGCCTCATTCCACATGACCGACGATAAAATTTTATTCAGTACCTTGGAGGAGAAAGACCTCAAGATACGCATAGAGATGGGTGACGACGAAAGGTATAGTGTTTTAGGAGTGAGCACGGTTTCTTTTCATAGGGAGCATGGAGCTCCTATCACCATGACAGGTGTAAAGTATATGCTTGGACTAAAGAAGAACTTGGTATCGGTCGCGATGTTGGAGGACAAAGGCTACGATGTTGTCTTCAGTAAAGGAAAGGCGTTCCTTAGACACATCACCACGAGACAAGTGAAAAAGGTCGGTTCACGAGTTAAGAACCTGTATGCTCTTGAGGTTCAAGATGCATGCAAAGCCTTGAGGAGCAAGGAAAATGTTAGAGACTTGGTGGTTGAGAGGCAGAGTAAATTACCTCTCAACATGCAGCCCCATAAGAAGTCTCAGACAATTGTGGAGGGGCCACAATTGGAGAAGTGGGCAGAGGGATCACATTAAACCATACCTCTAGGTGTGAGGTGGGGCGATGTGAAGTGATAGTCTCAAGAAGGCTGAAATTGGGCAGGGCCCATTGAGAGGTTTTATCTCATGGATCGTACCTTGCTACGGGAGCCCAAAGTACATAATAGCGGGAGGAATCAATGGGATTGATGTAGCCAAAGATCAAAGAGGCTAGAGCAGTCATATACTGCAGAGCGCAGAGAAGGATTGACAACAATACAGAAAGGTAGAGTCAGCAGAAGTGCAAAGTTTTCAATTGACAGAGGCAATAGCAGTCAGAGACTTTGATGATAGATGCATCATACTGATTCAGGTCGGATGTTTTTTTGTTTTTGGAGTTGCTGGAGCAACAACACTAGAGAGAAGTGTTGCATGCATAAAATTCAAAAGGTTCACGATCGGGATTGAGTTGAATTCCTTTCTTGTTGAGAGGGAGTGTTGAAAATAGCAACAAGAAAAGATAAAAATAGAATCAATAATATTCCAATTTTAACTTTTCCTTGAATTAAAATTGTGAATTAAAATCGAATTTAGTCTCACCAGCTGGTTGGAAATAATTAATTAATTCATTATGGATTAATTAGTTGGAGAAATTCAAGTTTGAAGTCTTTCTGCAGTCATGCAAGAGTTATCCCTTAAATTAAGGAGATTATCCCTTAATTAAGGAGATAAGATTGAGTTATGTTTGAGTTGTAATTAGTTAGCTCAGTTTACAGATTTAAGTCCAGTTAAATTTGTTCCAAACTGTTTGAGGAACTAATTGTGAGTTATCAGTCGGTTGATGCATGCATGCACTCAACCAATGTACTCCAGATAACTGAAGATTCCTCATCAGAAACTCATGCATGTCTATTTTGAGAAAGACCTAGTTGAGCTATATGTCAAGGATAGTGTACTATTAGTTGCATGTGTTTTCCTATAAAGGAAACTCATCCATGCAGTCAAGGGAAGGTTCAATGAGGATTGCACAGTTCATACAGGGTGTGAGATCAGTTTTCCATTTGGTTGGAGAACATCATCCCAGAGGAACTGCGCAAGGAAATAGGAGCTTGGAGGGCAGAGGAGAAGGCTTGTGAGAAGCCAGGATTGCCTGTGAGCATCTGTGAGGATTGTACTGAGAGCTGGCTAGTTGTGAGAGCTAAGGCTTTTTATAATTCTGATGTATTCCCACCTTGTATGATAATACAGATAGTGGGGTTTTTAGCTGAGGCTTTCCCCAAAGTATTTTCATGTGTTTGGTTCATTGATTCTTCTTCTTCTGGTTATATGAGTTCAGCTCTAATTCATCTCTCTCTTTAAGCTTCCACAAATTGATAGTAGAAGTAGATTATAGTATTTTTCTTTGGTTATATTGCATTATCGGGTTAATCTACAGTCAGATTTTCTACATGATCTTAGAGGCAAATTTGTAGAGAATTTGCAGAATTTCTACATTAAATGCATTCAGATGCTCTGTCACCAAGTCTCCATCTTTCATCCTTGGGTTATACATATTTTTCCGTAGGAATAGTTTATTCACCAGAGACTTAGATTGGTACAAAGTCCCTAACTTGTCCCACAAAGCCTTAGTCGTAGCTTCCCCTGATACATTCAGCAATACTGAATCTGAGACACACAATCGTATTGTGCTATTTTCCTTCTGATCCAACTTCTTCCATTCTTCATTGGACACTCCCATTGGTTTAGTACCCTGATCTACCACGATCCACTAATCTTTATCCACCAATAGATCCTCCATCTTGAGTTTCCACAACTCAAAACTCTGACCATTAAATTTCTCGATCTCTATCTTTCCACTGTTAGCCATCTTCTTTCACCACTAGAATCGATCCCGTAGATCTCCCACTGAATAGGGTCTACCATGGGCCCGAGAAAAAGCCCTCAGCAACAAAGGCATCCCCTTGAAGCCAAAATAGCTCCAATACCAAATGTAGGTTTTAACCCCGTACAGAAATTACCTGCATACGAATTCTAAAACACAGAAAATAAACAATGCGAGAGCATAACACATAAAACAAATATACACAAAGATTTTCCCCTGGATCCCAAAACCGAGACTACCAGCTTGATTTTTCCTTATATTCCTTTCAATGTTACAATACATATTTATACATGCTGAAGCATCCAATACCATGGACCGAAAACCATCGCTTCCAAAACCATGTGCGAAAACCATGCACAAAACCATAGGTAGGTCCACCCAACCTAATATAGGGTCCAAAATATAACACAACGTGGGCTAGTCATCGAAAGAATATAACACAACTCAACATTTTCCACCATCTTTCCATTTTTACATATGTACATTTGTATAGATTGAATAATATTTCATTTCTGTATTATAGTATTTATTTTATGATTCTCTAACCTGATGTTGTAGCAGAATTATTGTATTATATTTTTTAATTCTAATTTCTAAATGAAATATATGAATTACAATTAGTTAGAATATCATATTTTATTAACTATGAAACAAACAATTTTCTATTTCTAATAGTGTTATCAGGTTTAGGCTATTTGATTTTCACCATTTTATTTCATAGTTAAACTGATCATTAGGTTGTAATTTTGGTTTAACCATAAATTAGTATAGATTAGTCTTATATTAGTATAGGATAACCATAGTTTAGATAAGAATTAGTTTTCCTCAGATTCGCTTCTTCGTAAGAGGAAAGGATCCAAGGCCAATGGAACCTATAAACCCGTCGATAGTAGCCACACCAAACAACTTGGGCTATCAAAGAACCTCATTTTGGGCTATTCCTCCCTTGTTGACTAAGGCGTACAAAACTTGTGTCAACAAAATGGATCTAGAGGGAGGTCCTAAGGAAAGTTAATTGAGTAGATCATTAAACCCTTAGCCTCTATAATTCCATATTTTTAATTCTTCTTGTGTCATCTCACATGTGCTTGAAGGTAGGTTAGAAGACAAGCTAACCTATAGGGAGTCATTGCTTTATTTATTCATTAATCAATGGCTCCTTCACAACAAAATACTTGCCCAAGTTTATATTTGATGGTGAGGATTATTCTTTTTATTCTTCTACACATCTTCATTGTTTATTTTTTAATGTAAATCTTTTGGATAATTTCTCGACAGTGTGTTATGTAGGCTATTCCTTTGGCTTTCTAGGGGAGGATACTCAACTACTTCAAAGCACTTCCACCCAAATCCATTAATTCTTGGGACCAGTTCATTAATATATTTCTTAATGCACGTCAAGACTATGATTATGATTCATTGTTTTCATAAATTAATAGTTTTTCTATGTATGAAAATGAATCATTGGAAGAGTTCTATTCTAGATTTCATGTACTTTGCTGTAGATTCCATTTATAAAATTTACCCCCAAGCACCAGCTAACCTTGTGGTTTCTTAATCTTGTTCTTTCTAGTAAAAAAAATGATGAAAAGAGCATACATTTTGAGCCAATGGTTAATCTTGATATTCTCTTGGAATCTGTATTGCCAACTCATGAATCTCAAATTCTTTTACATTCATTTAATACAAGAATTGATCTTCCATGTTCTTGTGAATCTGAAATTAATTTAGATTGTAAGTCTCAATTGGAAACTATTCCTGAAATCTCTTTGGATGTAGGTTGTCAAGAGGAAAACTCAACACAGGAAAATCTCGTAGAAAATTTGGATTCAACTACTGATCATGTCTATGATGTTTCTCCCTTGGAATTTACTCTAGATCCATTCTATCTTATTCTCGGTAAAGATTCATCTATTAACCAAAGCTTAACTAATAATCTCATGGATGATGTTTCACTTCATGAAAATCACGTGTACTTTGGTATTCATTATTTTATGTATTCTAATTTGTTTATGAATCTCGATGCATGCAATAATGATTCATTTGATCTTCATGCTCAAACGTATATTTTAACTAGCTTAGATTTAAGTGAAGAGGAAGATCCTACAAATCAACAAGAAGAGCTTGATGAGGTTTCATTAGACCCTGTCCATGAAATTGATGTTGAAAAGGATTTATATGGATCTTTTGTATATCCATTTGTTAATGTTAATGAGTCTGATATTTATCATGGTTTGCAGGAGAAGGAATTTAGTTATGATGATTATCATGATGATATACAAAATGATGACATAGAACTCCATAAACATGAGTCTAAAATATTATTTTTATGTTCTCAAGGTGATAATATTCCTTCCCATTCTTTATCAGTATGGTGATTAAGAGCTTATTCAAATATTCCTCAAAGTGTCTCTCCTATTGATTTAGATCATTTTGTGTTTAATAAATAATCTTGTTTAGATCATAATAAATCATTTGAGTTTGAAGATGATAGTCGATCAAATATTATTACTAATTTCCATCATGACATGAGTCATGAAATTTATACATTAAGTAATAATTGTTTAAAAATATTGGTCAATCTTGTCATTTCATCTCAAATTGTTGGTTTCAAAAGATGTGGGTTCAATAGGGATTATCAACAAAATGGGGCACTTTTTCAACCTAAAATTATCACACTTTCTCATTCTCATGATGTAATCTATGAAATGTACCCCAATTATAATATTAATATTTTTTTACAAGATTCTATTCATCATGAGCAGGGACATTTTGCATCTCCAAATTGTTTTAAACAATTCAATGTTAATATTGGTACTTATTGAGATATGATTAGAGATTGGCTTGAAAAATCTTATCGAGCAAACTTCCCCAATAATGGTAGGATCATACTTGCCTTTTTTTTCAATGAAGACTTTCCAGGTAAGTATGATTCGTTTATTTTAATTTCACTATGCTCCAATTCTTTTTTCTAATGGGAGATATCTTTGTCATTGCAAGATTGGAGTTGATTAAAAGGTTACATTGGAAATATGACTAAACTTAATATTGTGACCATTCATTAGTTTAGGTTAGGTGTAGAAGTAGATTAATTTTTGTTTGATTTTTATTCTTTCCTTTGTTGAATAATGTAGTTGTTGGAGCCTACTAGTGGTGAAGCGAAGGATGAGTCATCATTACAACTTTGTCGGGGAATTTTTCTTAAATGTGTTTCTTACGCTTTTATTCTTGTTCATCGAGAAATATTTAACAACTATGAAATGAGGATACTTTACGCGAATCAATTGTTCATTAAACTTCTCTCATGAAAATATATTTGTTTTAGTTATTTTTTTCTTTGAAATAAACATCACAACTGCTTTTTACATTTGGATTGGTTTTGTTTGTTTAGAGATTGATTTATTTAATATGTGTAATAAAAGGTCATATCGTCAACATCTCACACAATGTTGAATAAAACTATTAATGCCAAGTATATACTTATAGCATTAAACATTAAAGGATAAAATATTAAAGTGGATACAATATGTAGTTTTTGAAAATTTCTTATGTTCCCTACACTATGATCCTTTTGCCATTCTTGGTTTGTGATTTGATTGATACATTGTCGAATGCTTATTTGTTTTTACCTATTCTATGCTTTTGCTTTGTTTTTCTTTGACAATTGTAGTTTTCCACAGCCTTCTCCCTAGATTGATAGAGGATGAACTTCACCATTTTCGTGTTCTCCTTGGCATGATTATTGGGAAAACAATTTATCCTCTCTTATACATAAATGAAATATTATCTTTAAGGAAATATTTTCTGTAAATGTGTTTTCCTTGTGCCGGCGCTCAACCCTCGTGATAAGTTAATTTTATGATTTTGTAAACTCACTGTTGGATTGTACTTAATACTAATCTTTCCCTTTCCACCATTGTTTGGAATTTTTGTCTTAAACCCCAACAGAAATATATTCAAATGATAAGTTTATGAGTCTTTGGCTAGTGTTGTAGCGGCTGCAACAACCTCCAAAATTTTGGTCTGCATCCAATTTCGGAGCCTCCCTTGAGTTTTTACTTGATGTTTGCAATCACTCAGGCTCACCCCCTGAGCTCGTGTTGAGTTTTTGCACCCTCTTTGCTTGATCGTTCAATGGATAACTTGTTTCATGTTGGTCACAATGTCACGCTTGCAACCATGTTTTGGTTGTGCACAAAGTCTTCGCTTCATGTGTACATGTTGTGTTCGCTATGTAAACATCCGTCGCACTCACACACAAAGTTGTATGCACTATCGTGCAAGCATCATCGCAATCGTTCAATGGTCCATCACAAGCATCACGATTTTCGATCACACCATAGGTCAGTCGTGTTGAGCATATGTTGTCTTGATGGTTTGAGGCATCTTCTCATCAAGTTATGTTGAGTGTGTGTTCACAAGGTTGTGTATGCACAAATTCACTCACTCGCACACTTAGTCATTTTGCTAAATTTATGATGACCAGATCACCCTCTAACAACTGGACCTCCACCCTACAATCGACTGTCACCCAGAACAATGCAAAAGTGTCTAACAAGCCATTTCAATCTGCGCTACCCGCAAGCTAATCAACCAACCCTCCTCCTAGTCAAACAGAGAGTTTGACCAGGCAGTGACCTCGGGACTCACTCCCCCAAAAAATTTCACAGATTTGCAGACCTTTCCCGCTAACTGAGAAAACTACGCAGATAGGTCAAATAAACACTAAGTGTCCATACCTGTCTCCCCTCCAGAATTAGTTTTCTAACCAGTTAGTTGGTCGACTGCTCACCCAGAAAACTATAAAAATTTCTCAGCAACCCCATCAATAGCCCAGCATCCCGCTCAGCTCAGAAACTGCGCAGAGGTGTTCAGAAGGTCAGCGTCCCAGTAATTGCACAGTTTTTATCTCTAACAACCCTGCAGCCCGCTGCCAGCTCCCTCCAGGAATTGCACAGTTTTTTTTGCCAAGGCCCTCTGTTGCCCAAACTACTTCCCTCCAGAAATTGTGCAAATCTGCCCTCCAGTTGAGCCAAATCACGTGGACAATCACTACTGATCCGGATTGTCCATCTTAGTCTCCAAATGAGCTCTGTGCAATTTTCACCAACAGTGTCTGAAGCTCGCATCCCAGCTTGAAAATTGCCCCACGTAGTTTCACAACCTTGTCATCTCTCCCGGTCACCTACATCCAAAAGAGAATGATCATACATCATGGTAGACTAGGAGGTTTATGGATTTGATGTCATCTCATCATGAGTTATTGCAGATAAAAGTACATGAACAGACATGACATGATAATGGATAGGATGAACAAGGAGAGTACACGCAAAAGGATGTGTTTGCAAAAGAACAAACGAACGAACATGCAAGGATGTGTTCACGAACAAACAAACGAGCGAACATGCGAGAATATATTTTTGCGGACTGAAGGACATGTCAAGTATGCCAAAGTACAAGTGAGGAGTAACATGCACATGCAACATCAAGTGAACCCAATGATCATCGAGGACTCTACACACCTTACCATGCAGAGGTGAATTTGTGATACACCAAGAGAACATCCATCACTAGGTAGCACTACATCTCGACATGCACACTAGCAGCAGCATGAACATACCAACACTGTCATGTCGAGTCGTGTCATGAGTCATGTCGGCCACATCACTACTGTGGACCATACTATTGTCAATAAATTTAATGTAACGTGGAAGTCCAAGAGACCCACTTGTAATCTAAAAATTCATGAAATTCAAACACTCATGAGGGAAGTCAAAGAGTCACGAGGGAAGTCGAATGGTCACAAGGTTCAGTTTCACCCTTGGCTATAAATAACCCCTCATTTGTACATGCAACGAACTTTTCACCTTGGCTCCTCCCACATAGCCTTGAGAGTCTATAATATTTTCTTTGAGGAGTGAGTAGTGGCTCCAATGCCCCGCCTACAGGGTTAGTGATGTATGGTGTATCAATGTGTCTTGGAACTTTCTCTTAATTCAAAAGCATGTTAACAGGCCAACACATTTTCACACATGTGTTGTAATTGTTTGTAACATTAATCTTGAACACTTTTAATACATGTTTCTTTAAGCTATTGATTCAAATGTTATAATACATATATTAATGAAAATGTGTTGTATAAGTTGTTAACATTTTCCTTTCCATGTTGGTTACCTCCCTGGACATCAGACAAAACCTTTCACGTAAACTTGTTATAACGACCATCACACTTGCACGAATTAACCCGCCGAAATACGCGCTATCTTCCCTTGTGTGTTTTGACTGTCACATCTGTGTGGATTTCTCCTCCGAAAGTTGTGCATGTCGTGTTTCGTTGTGTGTTTCTAACAGAGTTGGGGCTTCCTCAAATCCAACTTGAGACTCACTCCCACCCTCTCTCTATTGTGAAAGAACCTTGACATAAGTAACACTAGCACTCACTAGGCATGCGAACCTCGTTGTTCGAAGACAAAAAAGACCACTCTCTCGTGATGACAAGCAAGAGCTAAGGCAAAAATTTAGGATAATGGAAACCATACCATCACACTGGATGGGAGTCCTACACCAAATGATGTGATGTCTAGTTGGGACTTCATACCAGGGAGATCCCTTAAATGTTGGCAGGTCTAGCACCATCAACATTTATGGCACTAGAATGAGGGCCGTCGGTTTTTTATGGATGAATGTCCTCTCACACTTACTCATCAATCATTTGGTCAAGGATGTAACTCGCACTCCCTCTCACCTACGCGTGACTCTGCAATTGGTGACTTCTCACCTCCTAGGACTGAACATGAAATTTCATATCAGCATCTTCGCTCTGTCCGTCCCATCACCCTCTAGTTCGTGAAAGAAATTGGACTGATCCCAGGAATCCAACATCTTCCATACACATCAAGAAAGCCAAAAACCACTCCCGCAGGGGTTGTTGTATCATCAGTGGAAGAAGAAGTTCTTTCCACACTTAAAGGCCTAGCAGAAGTTGTTGAGAATGGAGAGGAACCTCTAGTCTTATAATAGGGAGAACGAGACACCCTCGTGATCTTGGGCTTAGACTCTGATACAGGAGATGGATGAGGTGAAAGCGGAGATGAACCAACAGACTCAGAGCCGGAACCGTCATATTTTAAAGAAGAGGAGGAGGACGAAGAGTAAGAAGACATGGCCGACCAAAATCTGCAATGGATGACTAAGGGACCATTGGCTCTCCCAGGTTCTTTGCACAAGATGCCGAAGTGGTCGGAGAGGATGATCACAAAGTTCAACCCTGATAGCACAATGAAGGTAGAAGATCACTTAGACAACTTCTACCTGGAGCTGCAGACACTTGATTGCATGTAGACTATTCCCATGTACCTTGGATGGTAGCACAACTGCATGGTATCATAGGCTTCCTGTCAACTCCATACAGAACTAGGGTATGTTCAAATGTATGTTTGTGGAAAAGTTTGTTGATGACAAGACCCCAGCCATGTTACTCAAAGAATTGGAAAGCCTGAAGGTGGCGGGGAAAGAAAAAGTAAAATATTTCAATCAAAGGTTTCCGCGCATATAAAATAACTTCGCAGTGGACAAGAAACCTCATGACTTCATCACCATCGATTACTACACATCCGCACTGCTAACCAGCATTGTGTAGTTCGTCTAGCGAGCTGCCCAACCAACACTGTTAGAAAATTGCGAAGAGGCAATCATTGTTGGAAAGGACCTGTGTGCAATTTGAGTCAACAAGGATGATGAACCAACAAATGACTCCATAGATGTGAGAAGGAAGCCACAGGCTATGGAAAGTAAGGGTAAGGACAGGGAAACAAACGATATTGAAACCCTTACTCATCTTGTCAAAAACTTGAAAATAGAAGTGTTCGAGCTCAAGCAACAAACCATTGACACATCTACGAGCAATCGACTGCCTAGACAAAGACAAGGAAGCATGTCATCACGAAGCAACCTTCTCCCGACTAAAACTGCACAGAGCTCTGTGTTCCAACTCGAACAGTGCGGAATGACTAATTCTATTCATTCCATAAAGATGATCACTTAGAAGTGTCTTGTGCGGACTGGAAGCGAGTTGCAGGGTCAGTATGCAACCACGCACTTGACGTAGCAAACAATGCGCAGGGACAGCTGAGAGATCCGGATAATGAGGAAGATGTTTCACCGGATGAGGTATCAAGCTCTAGGCATGTGGTAAAAATGTATCAGTGCTCGCAAGTAGCGTAGAAGATAAACACCAAGAAGCAGCCCTAAAATCAAAATGATCATTACAATCTCATAAGTAAGGGGGCTCCCCTTATACTTGGGGAAGAGAAATAAAAGCTTGAACTGCTGATGGAGGTTGATCCACCAGCCGTCGAAAAGCATAAATCACAAAGCAAGCCCGAGAAGACAGCGGTGGACAAGAGTACATCCATGAGCAGCAAACTACAGAACACTCTGTCGAACAACACGAATACCAGTCTTACCCCAGACACCTCGGTGAGTCTACCCCCTCTAGATTACAACATTGTGGATGACATGAAGAAAAATCACACAAACATCAGTTTGTTCGAGTTAGCTAAGATCCAAAGTCAGTGGGACATCCTTCTGCGCACACTGGGACAGACATCAACGGACAGTGCAACCTCTACCAACAAGGGAGAAATCACACCTCACAGATCACTTTCAACTGTGCTAAACACACTCCAGATGGAAGAAGAAAACTCTTTTTGGCCTCCATTCCTACTTTTGGTAGAAATATTCAACTGCAATGTTCATAATTGTTTGGTTGGTTCTGGCGCGACAACCAACATCATGCCACTCTCCATTGCCAAAAAGATCAATGCACAGTGGAACAATACATTCGAGAAAATCATTCAACTTGATTGAACATCTGTACTAGAAATTGGTGAACTTTGTGACGTGATCATCAGACTATCTCACGACGACTGAGTTCACCAATGCATAAACATTGTTGTTGTGGACATACCAGAAGCATATGGTTTACTGCTCAGTAGAGATTGGTCTAGCAAACTGAATGAAAACTTTCCTACAGACTGGTCGCACATGTGGCTTCCATACAAGGGTAAGAACAACCAAATCCGGGTGTTATCCGAGAGATATATGAGGCACAATGTCACTCCCATCAATGGCAAAAATGAACTGTTGGCCTTCGTAGAGCTCATGTTCGGCAACTGCCTCTTGGAAACAACGCTGGGGTGTTATCCCACACGGCCATCTCCAACCCCACCGGACACGCAGTTGGGTCTCCTTCCTTGCCCAAGTGATGGCGATTAAACATGTATAGTACATTGGAACACTAGTAGCAGTAGCAGTAGTGCAAGTGCGTCGAATAGTTCGTGTACATACGAGTGGTGGACCATGTACTTCAATAGATCAAAGACACAGGATGGCTCAGGAGCCAAGTGTGTCTTGATCGACCCAAACAATAGGAAACACCTGATCTTGAGTTTCTTGGAGTTTGAGTGCACGAAAAACATTTTTGAATATGAGGCACTCATGTTGGGCTTGCAGAAAGCCATTAGCCTCAACGTGATCATGCTCAAAGTGGTAGGTGATTCAGAAATAGTGGTACGGAAGGTATGTAACACCATTCACTATTTATCACCACATCACAAAATTTACCAGAAAGGGGTATGGAAATTGATCTCTAACTTCAAGCATTCAACATCACTGTTGTGCCACAAACACGTAATGCAGCTGCCAATGCTCTGGCAAACACAGCTTCTAGGATGTCACCCCTTAGGGATAGATTTATTATTGAAATTTTGTATAGACCATCTATCCTGGATAACATAACTAATTTACCCGTGTTTAATGATGATCAATAGATATTGCATTTCATGACCAACGGTGACACTTTCAAGGATGTAGCGATAGATGAAGATGAGCATGAGCGATCTCTGTAAGAAGAAGATGGTAGCAAGAAAGGTCGCCTCATCCCTAGGGGTGTGGCATCTTTGGAAAAGCTCTATGACTTACAAGAGAATTTTCAAGGGTCGAGGAACAACAAAACCCACATCTCTACCATCATGCATGAACTGATTAACTTGGGAACAGAACAAGATCTGAAGTTCGTCAATCTCAGTACGTGTTGCATGCAACAGGAGCAGCAAGCCTTTCACCGCTTGTTAAAATAGTACCGAGATTTGTTCATGTGGACATACGATGATCTGAAAACTTATGACATGTGAATAATCCAACACATCTTTCCAATCAAACAAGGGGTCAAATCATATCAGCGGAATCTTAGGAAGGTACATCCATGACTTGAACCCATCATACAAACATAACTCACCAAATGCACGGATCATATACAGAGTTCGTCATTCTACCTGGGTTTCAAACCTTGTTCCTATATGTATTCCGAGGAAATCCGCATGTGTGTTGATTTTTGGAACTTGAACCATGCCTCAAACAAAGAGAACTACCCCGTGCCGTCTATGGAGAAAATTTTTCAAACAGTATCTAGGGCACATATGTTTTCTCTACTTGATGGATTTTTAGGATATAATCAAGTTCTGGTAGCTGAACCTGATAGACTCAAAACTACCTTCTGTACCAAGTGGAGTACATTTGCATACAGATGAATGACATTCGAGCTTGTGAATGGAGGCGTGACCTTTCAACAAACCATGGACATCATCTTCCACGGACTCATCACACAGATCGTAGTACTATTTTTTTGAGAAAACGAGAAGACCACATACACCATCTGAAGAAAAAATTTGAGCAATGCCAGAAATATAGGATTTTCTTGAATCGTAAAAAGAGCATATTTTCAATGTCTGAGGGGAACCTAATTGGACACATCATCACCAAGAGAGGGATTAAGGTTGATCCAAACCAGGTCTGGACTATCACACAAATCCCTCACCCAGCCAACAAGAAAGCAAAGCAGTCCTTATTGGGAAAGATAAACTTCCTTCGGAATTTCATTTTGGATTATGCGCAGACAATCAAACCAATGCAAGCCTTGATAAAGAAGGATGCAGTTTACAGCTGGGGCAAGAGGAAAAAGTACACATTCACTCGTATCAAGCAGGCTATTGCAGAAATTCCTGCACTTTAAAGCCCAGATTTCAATAAAGACTTCCTACTATACACCTTCGCCTCCTTCATGAGCGTAAGGATGCAGGGACCCGAACTTAGATATCCCACGGTTGACAAACAACCATATGAAGTATACAATGTGGTGAAAAATTTCATACCCTACTTGCTGAAGAACCATTGCATAGTCTATGTGCCTCACTCAGTAGTCCACTCACTGCTTGTTCAACTAGAGTTGTGTGAATGACGTGCAAAATGGATGACAGGCTTGCAATAATATGATCTTGACATCAAGTTAGTTCACACCATCAAGGGTCATGGTCTCTGCAGACTCACAGCTGAGGCAATACATGCACAGGGGGAAGAAGAAGAGCTCATTGGTTAGGGGTAAGAAATTGAAACGTATGATGTAGTGCAAGCACCACCCACTCTAAACGGAAACTCTTGGTACATAGATGTGCACCAGTACTTTGAGAAAGGCATAATATCCTCTCACTTTTCCATCAGATAGAAGAGGGAATTGCGTCTTAAAGCTTTAGCTTATCAGTTAGTGCATGAAGTGCTTTACAGAAAGCACAACAACAAAATCTTACTAAGGTGCTTGGAGGCACATGAATCAGAGAAGGTTTTGCAAGATCTTCATGACGAACCAGCCAGGGATCACTTTGCAGGAAATACCACTGTGCATAAAGTTATGTGAGATGGTTTCTACTTGCCCACATTATTGAAGGAAGCACACGCTTACGCCCTCAAGTGCCTGGTCTGTCAGTGATGTGATGACAAAATGCAAAGGTAAGCAACCGCACTACACCTTGTTTCAGTGACTAAACCGTTCCAACAATGGGGCCTGGACATCATCGGGGAAATTTTCCCACATTCAATGAAACAACACTACTACATTTTGAAAACAACTGATTACTTCATGCGGTAGACAGAAGCAGATCTGCTCAAGAAAGTGAACGACCAAGAAGTCATCAGCTTCCTCTAGCAGAACATCATCTCATGCTTTTGCGTTCCGGTATCACTTGTGTTTGATAATGCAATGTACTTTTCATCTTTGAAGCTTTATGATTTTTCATTACAAAATGGCATTGTGCTTAAACACTCATATAACTACTAGCCATAGGGAAATGGACTCGTAGAATCCACGAACGAAAACCTTATCCATATAATCAAAACGACCGTTTACTCTGAGCAGCATAACTGGCACTCTGCCTTGACGAATGTTTCATGGGTTGACCGCGTAACACCCAAACCCTCTCTGAATAACTCATTGTACTTCCTATTATGTGGTAAAGAAGTCATCCTACCACCTAACATCTATTTGCCTGCGCTTCAACTGTCTCAAGAATCCCAAGGCAAGCCTTGCATGCTAGTTCAATGTAGGATGGATATGCTTCGCAAATTTCTAGAATAAAGGATGAAAGAAAAAAAAAAGTTTACACTCCACCAGAACCGTATCAAGCGATGTTTCGACAAGAAGTTTGCAAAGAAAGATAACTTCAATGTTGGTGACTTAGTCTTGAAATGGGATAAACCCCATGAAGACAAAGGTAAGCATACGAAGTTCCAGTCCCTTTTGATTGGTCCGTACACAATCTACGAGAATCTTGGCCCACACATATACCGTCTGCAATCACTTGATGGGAGGATTGACAACGTTCCTGTCAACAGCCAAGATCTTAAACACTATTTTCAGTAGGTCGGGCCACGCCACGCACCATGTACATGCTCTTCTTACTGCTTATTGTTTTTTCTTCTTAGTTTTGTTTGCTTACTATTTTTGTTTTGTTTTGTTTTGTTTGCTTGGTACCTTGCTATTTTTATTTTCTGGAAATAAGTGTTTCCCTCTACTGAGTTTTGGCTTTTGAATGAGTATGTGGCTGAGATATGAAGAGACTTATGACACTGCAGCACTTGGCCAATCCTGTGTCTGTCTTCTCTGTGATTGGTTATAACCTTCAGCTGATGAAGTATTGATGGGAAATACGAGCTGTCTATAAGCGAAGCTTGGGTCCAACCATGAACCTGTTGTCCACACTAGGAAACCCCATGCCTGTAATCATTCTTCTACTCTATGTGATCAAACTCATCCAACTAGTAGAAACGAAGAATGGGAACATCTAAACGAGAAAACCTATGTTAGAGGTCTTACATGCTTCTCTGATGGAACAACCTCTTCTACTCTCAATAAGTCGTGATCCCTTTTTCGCCCCAAAAATAAATAAGTTCCTCTACATAGTCCTCTTTAAAAAATACAAAGGTGAAAAAAGAGAAAGGCTTCCTATGTAGAGAGGTGAAGCATGCAACTCCATCGGGGTACTAACTAGGCTTGCTGGCAGTGGAACAATGTGTGTGTTCCTACATGACTCCGTCAAGGTAATGTGCAATCCTAATGGCAGTGGAGCAACATTAGAAATGAAAACTTATACTTTGAATTTTTTTATCTCGTGAGCCAAACTATCCTTCCTGATTTCGAAACATTGTGATCAAGCTGAAATTTTTGTTTTGTTTGATTGAGTTGGGAAAAGGTGAACCATGTCTATCCATGGGGTAAGTGGGGAAGTCGAAGTAACCCGCATAACGATTCAACACTCCCTGAAAGACCAAGGTCTTGTGTTGTCAATGAACCAAAACAGAGAAACTGGAATTCTACCAGTGTGTCGCCAAGTGTTGTAGCTACTGCAACACCCTCCAAACTTTTGGCCTACATCTAATTTTGAAGGCTCCCTTGAGTTTTACTTGATGTTTGCAATCAATCAGGCTCACCCCATGGGCTCGTGTTGAGTTTTCGCACCCTCTTTTCTTGACCGTTCAACGAACAACTTGTTGCATGTTGGTCACAATGTCATGCTTGGAACCATGTTATGGTCATGCACAAGGTCTTCACTTCGTGTGTACATGTTGTGTTCGCTATGTAAACATTTGTCGCACTCACACACGAATTTGTATGCACTGTCACACAAGCGTCGTCGCGGTCATTCAACGATCCATCACAAGTGTCGCGCTTGTCACTTGCACCGTCGATCAGTCATGTTGAGCATATGTTGTCTTGATGGTTTGAGGTGTCTTGTCGTCAAGTTATGTTGAGTGTGTGTTCGCAAGGTCATGTATGCACAAATTCACTCACTCACACACTTAGTCATTTTGTTGAAGTTCTGACGACCGGATCACCCTCTAACAACCAGACCTCCACCCTACAATCGACTCAATCGACTGTCACCCAGAACAACGCAGAAGTGTCCAACAAGTCATTTCAATCTACGTTGCCTACAAGTTGATCAACCAACCCTCCTGTTGGTCAACTGGAGAGTTTGACCAGGCAGTGACCCTGGGACTCACTCCCCTCAAAAATTGCGTAGAAGCTACTGACCTTCCCCACTAACTTAGAAAACTACGTGGACATGCTGGACATACACCAAGTGTCTATCCCTGTCTCCCCTCCAAAATTCCACAGTTTTTCCAGCCAGTCACCCAGTCAGCCGCTCGGCTACTCACCCATAAAATCGCGAATATTTCTAAGCAAGCCCAGTCACTAAGCTAGGGTAATGGCTTTTGGTCACCAAGACTGAAAAACAAGAGGTCTCATCATGTGATGGCTTGTTCACTTTGGTTAATTCTTGTGAATGGCACTGTCATTATCTAGTTACTATGGTAGGACAGTGACTTTTATTTTATTTCTAAGAAAAATACAAGTAAACCAAAAATACTCAATACCTCTTAATCTATATCTAATAGATGGGATAAAGGCATTTCAATGGTTTTAAAGGAATCCATGCTTATCCTATAGATTCCTAATATCAGCAATGGTCATGCTTGTGGTATCAAAGTTAATCTAATCATTTAATTTAATTGGTTGCCTTATCTTTCCCTAAACTCATAATCGATAAATCTCTCTTTTCTCTTATGGGTTTATATTTTATCTTGCTTTTGAATTATGGTGGAGACGATTTGGGCATGTTGAAAATTTCCAAGTGTTGTTATTGCAAAACAAAGATAAAATCTTTCAGGTTACTTGAGGACCAAACTTTCACAACATTCATATTTTATTCCTTAATTCTTATAGGTTTCAAATAATTTTACCAGAGAAACTGGTTCACCTAGTTAGTTTTCATTTGTTGGCCCGCCAACAAATCCCATTCATTTTTGGTCAAAATGAAGGGGCCCCCATTGAAAATTTTGAAATATTTCCCTTTACTGCACTTGATTAGTTGTAATTATCTCTTTAATCCTCATTATCTAGATTTCTAGCCTCTTGGTTCTCTAGGGGCTGATCATGTTTTAATATAGCTCTTGTTCTGACCCTTAGTCTTATTGCTTTAATCGCTTGGGCTTGGTTAGTGTTTCACATGTTTTTGGATTTGGGTGTTTGATGGTTTCCTTCACATCCATTTTATTGTATGCAAATCCCTTGATTCTAAACCATTTCGGTGATTTTATTTCCCGAGCTTATTTCCAGAACTTTGGCATATCTCACTGGATTTTTTGAAGGTTGACTATTCTTGTCATTTTGACACCTTTCTTTGATAAATCCCTATTTTGGATTGTTTAACGACATTGGTCTTATTAGAGTCCTATATTATAGAGATATTATTCCTGTTAGTCTTTCTATTTATCTGAGGTTAATTTGTAAATATCAGTTGTGATGTCCAAACTATGATGGTTTAAAAAGGTCTAGATTGGGGTTGAGTGTCATGAAAAGTCTATCTATTTTGCTAAAAATTTAAATGTCTAATGTCATGAAGGATCATGATTAAAGGGCTAATCATATGGAGTCATTGGTCACCATGGAAGAGTGGTGAAGGGTCATGTCATCAAAAATTTTGGTCATCATGACTTAGTCACTTATGTCTAGAGGTCAAGTTACATCAAAGCAATCATGAGAAAGGATTCGGCATGGATTTTCTAGGATTTTGAGTTAGTTTAGATGTCATTTCATGAGTGGTCTTGAGTTCAGAAAGTGTACAACATTCAAGTGAACAGCCTGTTATGTTTTGCCACGTACTGCACTACCAAACAAGGTATTGCGCATTCATCATTATAATGTGAAATCGAGATTTCCACCATCAACTCCACTACAGGCCACTTTGGGAGGTTATTTGCATTGTTGCCTTCATCCAACATCACTTAGTTCTTTTTCATTCACACCAGAAGCTTGTGGTGTGATCGTCCTACGTTTCTTCAAAAAGGGGACAGGGGCGTTGCGTTTTGACACAATGCTACATTTCTTTCCATTCAAAGATCAAACTCCTCTCACAGGTTAAAACTCAAGCTAATTTTTCTTCCTTGGTCATGAATGAATTCTAAATTGCATGCATGATTGTTTTGGATAATTTGGTATCTACGGATAAATACTAATTCCCTAGATATGTAGCCATATCTAGAACAACAGTTTAAAGCACTTTAGCCTTTTCTTATAAGCAATAGATAGGACAAAGAAGATCATAAGACCTACTTGTAGTTCCGCTTTCCTCTTATCTCCTTTGTATCAATCCTGTCGCTCCTTCCTGTACTTAACATGCTTGAGAAGTACCTGTAAACATCAACAGAAGACAAAGAACCGATCAAAGCAAAATATCTATTGAATAGAAGTAAATGGAATCATATACATTCACACATATAAGCATCATATAACAAGATAATCATATGGGGAAAAGGTTCAAATACTTTATTGAATAGAAGAAGGAATTACAACCATCAAGTCTGATTCGAAGTCACTCCTCCATCTTGGATCCCATCCACATCACATCAAAAGCATGACAAACTTGCAGCATAACAATACTTGTCTCAAAGCCAATTCTCATAGCAACATTATCTCCCTACAATTCAACATATTCCAGCCCCTGATCACTTAGATGTGTGTTCAATTTATAGGAGGATGAAGGAGCTTATGTCATAAATGGGGTATTCAATGGCCTTCCATACTTAGAATTAGTTCCATGGAGGAAGGGATGAGAGGATAGGATGCATCTTGTAGAAATTTTGAATAATTAATCACTTATTCACAGAGATTATCCTGATCATAAACTATTGCGAAATACATACATAATACATAACCTCCTCTACGTTGATCATCAATTTAGCAGCATTAAAAACAATGAAACATCAATCGCATGTGCACATTAACACAGTATGTAACCCGGGGAAGGCATACAGCTGAAAACCCCACACTATCTGTATATTATAATGATTGAGAACATGTAACAATACATAGTACAATACTCCTCTCAAGTACTCAGTACTATCTCCACCTGTTACACACAAAACTAGCTCAGATCCAAACAAGTCACAGGTTCAAATCTCCTCCACTGCTTTGCCTGCCTCCACTGCGCAATCCTGCAAGAGAATGAATGATTATGGCTGATCCAAACTCGTCTTTTTCTTGGCTGAACCACGCAATCCTCATTGGCATTACTCAATCCATGCATGTGCAAATCTCATGCACAACTGATAGTCACAACTCACCCTTTCACTTACCTCTAACACCTGTCTCTGTTGAACTGCCCATGCACTGAGTTAACTGATGTATTCTTTAGTTGCTTTATGAGTTAATAATTAGTGAATTAATTAAAAATCAATTCACATCACTCATCACTAGTGTATTCTGCAGTTAGACTAAAATAAAACTAGTTCAACCAAGTCAAACTGAACACAACTCCATCTAGTCCACAATCAACTCCATAGAACTCACATGCATGAGTTCTAACTAAAGTCCTCCATGCAATAGCTCAACTAACACATAAGAAACCACGTGATTCCTTTTTTCAGCTGCATGTGCCACATCCGTAGCTCGAACTGAAGTGCTCCAAGAGAATAAGATAATGTTTAGAGTCCAAATATTACTAAGGGCTAATAATATTTTATTGTTTCTATTTTTAGCCTGGTAGTCTAAAAATAGACTCTGATCACTCCGCTGTGAACCAAAAATAGAAGTCCATCTATTTTTCCCAACATGACCAATCATCCATAAACAGCATCCTGCAACTCATAGACCATGATCCATATGTCTAAAAATAGACATAGTCTCAAAATAGACTTTGCGCCAAAAATAGCCTACGGGCCCACTTAGTGAAGGCGACTCCTTTTCACTAAGATCCATCATCTTGTTGCATTTTCAACACATCTTAACTCATCCCTCATCCATTTTCGAGCTCATAGGAGTTGATAAGTGAGGGAAACTTCTAGATGACTCCAAGAGATAAGAATATTCCCCAAACCCTATGTGAATTTCGCTCAATCTCACCCATCGCAGGTGAAAGAGGGCCTAGGTTCTCTGCAGAGCACCCTGGCATGGCTCAACTACGCTGCAGCACACCCTTACATGGGCCTACCTGCGCTGGTCCATTTAGAGGTCATTTCAAGATGTCTTCAAGTCATGAAATTGTCTGGGAAGGAGGCATTCAAAAGGGTGACTTGTTTAGGGTTTGATGAGCCCTAAAACATTGATCTGGATGATGGGAGTGGTGTGCCCAAATGGATCTGTAACAGCTTCCCCCTAAAGCATGAAGTAGAAAAAATGTTAATGTCGAATGAAATGCTTTACGATGTGATGAGGAGGTTTCGAAGTGGAAGATGACCTGCATCAATTACAATACATATATCATGATATTTTGATTTTTTACATGAATTGTTGAGGGAAGGCATACCCATGCTTAGCATATAAACTTTCACTACATGTACACAGACAGTGGTCTATAGATATAGACCCATTATCAGAATGACCATCAATGTAAATCCATTGTACATATAATTTAATACTCCTGAAATCGCAACCTGGATGGATGAAACTAGATCTAGGGTCTTCTATCTCATTCAATCATTTTCTCAAGTACGAGTCTAACCTTGTGAATATGTGATCTGAAGTCAAACATGGGAAGACACCGTCTGATTACCAGCCAATGATGTAAGCCATTAACAGACGCGAGAGAAATCACTGATAATGATAACGACCCTCAAGGTACTACAGTACATTCTGCATGGTGTGGATGGATGATTTGATGTCGAACACCCTACAAAGTCTTTCGGTCAAAGGCCAGTGACGTCAACCTATTGCTGGAAGAGAGAAAATTGCCATTGATGTATGCAAGCCTCAAGGTACCAGAAGGGTGTTTCTAAGTCAACTTATTGGATAATGTGCTGATGCCGACAAGAAGCGACTCGTCACGGGAGGGCCTTCATGTATCCCACATCAATGACACGAAACGAGTGTAATGATTTTGGAGACAAAATTTGACTAACGACACAAGGTTTAGGAATGGCGGTCATGAAAATTAAGGTTTATGGTACTGTAAAGGATGAATTTAAACTGGATGACTTCTCTTGAACATGTTGGCAACATTGAAATGAATTGGTAGCATTGACCCAAAACAAAGTGATGGATGGTATGATAGACCAACTGTATGATAACCATCAAGCTGATAACCCAACCCAAGTAGTCACGGTGATGAAGTGAAAGTGTCATGTTCAAAAGTGACTTGCTACCATAAAGTGGTTTCCCCCTTTTTCCCTTTTCCCCAGTCATTGCTGACTAGTACCTCTTTATTTTTATCAAGCTTGAGGAGGATAACATATGCTTGTTGTATAATTTCACCCTTCGGGTGAATCCGTTGCTATGTGATGTTTTAACGAGTCTAGCAAAGGTGAAACTCGATCTTGTCTAGATGGACAAGTTTGTCACTATTTGATGTTTTAACGAGTTTAACAACAAAGATAACTCGTTCCTTTTCATGTTTAGAGAGTTTGAAAAGAGAAAAAAAGAAAACTCCATAAGTTCCTTTTCGTTGATTTGTCTCTCAAGCCTGAAAAAGCATAAAACAATACGAGAGAGAACCTATTGACCATGTTTAGTCAACGTATTCCTTTTTCGTAGTTAATCTATCTCAGCCCGAAAAAGTGTTAAACATATACTGAGCAGATGTCGTTTCCAATCCATTAACGAGCTGAAAAGGACAAGCGCTCGACAATCTTTTCATGTTTAGAGATCTGAAAATGGCTTAAAGAGGACTCCATTTCAAGGAACGAGTGGTGTCTAGGGTAGCAACTGGTTCTGATGATGTTGGAACTTCTCAAAACATGTTGATTTATGTGAAGAGGCTGGCTAATAAGACCACTCATTGCAATTGTTCCTCAAAAAAGGTAAAACAACCAAGTGAAAGCGTATGATCGGCCAAGAAAATAGTGACAATGGATGGAAAAAAACCAAGGCTCATCTGATGGAAGAGGTTGATAAAATGGCAATTGCGAGGGTTAAAATGGAGATGGGTTCATTTTTACACAAGTTTGAACCATAGGGAACTATGCTTGGATTCAGTTTCATGTTTACACAAGCTTGAAATGAAAAACTATGCTTGGAACTAGTTTCATTTTTACACAAGCTTGAAACGAGGAAAAAATTTGCTTGAAACTGGTTTCATTTTTACACAAGCTTGAAACGAGGAAAAACTATGCTTGAAATTGGTTTACATGCCCCCAGCATGATGAAAGGGAGAATCCCCTGTAACCAGATGGAAGTCGCTGTGGTGAAGTAGGACGATTATACAACACTTTTTTGGCTTCATCCAGATAGGGACAAAGGTGAATGGGGTGATTCCCTTCACATAACCTTCAGGGAAACTTAATTTTACCACTAGGTGCATTCCCCCCAAGCTTCATTACATTCACCTAAGTAGACTACTCGTGGCTATCAGGTGGATGGAATGAAGGTTCGTTTACGAGATCAAGTGAAAGACTCGATTGGGATTTTACGAGATCTAATCAAAGACTTGAATTGGAACTTTTCTCCAGGGGATCTTGTTTCTTTTCTTAATGAGATTGACACAAGGTTGACACAAGACAAGGAACTATCCTCATATCCTTGCTTTCATTTTTTAACGAAGTTGACACAAGACCAGGAACTATCCTCATATTCCTTGTTTCATTTTTTAATGAGCTTGACACAAGACAAGGAACTATGCTCATATTCCTTGTTTCAGTTTTTTAACAAGCTTGACACAAGACAAGGAACTATGCTCTTGGACCTGTTTCATTTTTCAATGAGGTTGACACAGTAAAAGAATTGTCCTCATATTCCTTGTTTCATTTTTTAACGAGCTTGACACAAGAAAAGAAACTATCCTCGTATTCCTTGTTTCATTTTTTAACGAGCTTGACAAAAGGCAAGGAACTATGCTCATGGGATTTGTTTCATTTTTTAATGAGGTTGACATAGCAAAAGAACTATCCTCATATCCTTGGTTTCATTTTTTAACGAGGTTGACACAAGACAAGGAACTATCCTAATATTCCTTGTTTCATTTTTTAATGAGGTTGACACAAGACAAGGAACTATCCTCATATTCCTTTGATCACGACCCATACGAGGTCATGAATTCCAAGAGGTTCTCATATGATGGGAGAACAATGCTCTGGAAGGGATCTGTATCAAGGAAACCAAGATATGGTTCTGTTGTGGCCACCAACAACCCCCCTCTTTGTTTGGTATTAGCAATAACACCAAGCAAATGGGGACCCTTAATAAAAAATCCAAAAAACATTTTATCAAAATTTTTGTATTCGACTCCTTAAAACTGTATCGCATCGCGAGAAGAGAATAAAACATTTTCTTATGAGCATAATAAACTGCGAAGAAGCGACGTGAAATTCATCGCATCGCATACATTATGAAGCGCTCTTAAATGAAAAATCTTAAGAAATCTCCGACGGCCGATATGCGATGTCGCATATCGCAACATCGCGTAAGCAGCACACAATGATTGAATGACTAAGCGCGATCTGCGATGCTGCGATAAATGCGATCATGAATTTCTGTGATGACACATCTTGACGACGCGATCCGCGATGCTGCGATGCGAGTCGCAGAAATCACCCATCGCAAATTTTCCTCGGCGCAGTATTCAAGGAAAGTTGTCCGTAAACCAAAATTGGGCGCGCGCCTTAAAAGAAATTAATGAATGTACGCCAAAGTATTCAAGAAGGACAGTTTTGTGTTTTTCGAAGAGTCAGTTCGCTATGGGTGTCATGATTTTATACATTCATAAGAGCTTAAAGCTTTCATGTCAATCTTTATTATCATTACTCTTTTCCTTTGTGTAAACTGTAAGACAGGAAATAACATGAAGCAATGTGCAGGAAACATCTAAGGAAAAGGGGAAAGCGTCAATGCTCGGAGAACAGAGAAGAGATGCCTTCATAAACGGATGCCGCATGCAACAGGACCACAGATTCCAGAGTATCACTCAACAGATGCTGATGTCAATAGGCCATCCAACGCTCAGAGTCAAAAGCGCACAAAAGCAACATGTTTACAAAAGATCCTGAAGCTTATGCCCGGTAAAGGAAAAAAAGGCGCTAAAGAAGGAAAACGCACCAGAAAAGCCTGGAACAAAGAACGGAGGCAGTTTTCGATGCAGAAAATTGTTCAGAGAGCAAAGTCCCTAACTTGTTCAATCATTCGCAAGGCCGGAAACCGAAATAGCAAAAGCAGAATCATTTTGAGAGAAATTTGGGTTATTACCAAGTATACACGCAGTGAATACACCCAGCCAGAGGAAGATTCTCGAAAATATCTTCTAGTTTACCAGAAAGTGGTGCCAGTGCTTGTTATTTCTATTTTCATAGCTCAAACGAAAGTAGAAGGCGACCAGCCGACTCTTCCCAGGAAAATGTTGCATGCTTGCAGCACTAAGGAGCAAATACAGAAATGGTTAGGAATTAGATTCAATTTTTAGAAATAGTTTTGCTTTAGCAGAAGGGCGGTCATTTAAAAACGTATCCTAAATTTATGTAATTAAGTTAATTAGTTAGCAGTATTTAAACCCTTCTCAGGCATTAGGAGAAGGGTCTAGAAATTTGTCAAAAAACTTGTCCTCAGAACAAGCACTTTTGCACCCTCGGAGGGGGTTTTTATGAATGGATGGATCAAGGTTTATTAATGTTTGCATTTGATATCTTCTACTGATGTTGCACTTCTGTACTCTTAGTAGATGTTAGAGCAAGGAGAGATAAATCATTGTTGCTTGAAGCTTATGAGTGGAACCAGTCATAAATGGTACTTTTATCTCTTGACCGTTTCTGTTTATATTCTTAAAGTGATATACAGTTTTTAGTTGTTTATATGTTACTGCATGAATGTGTGAGTTACCATTTGGCACTTTTGTACGGTGGAATCATTTATTTATGTTTGATATATGAATAACTTATTATGTGATATGCTGTTCACAACTGTTTTGCCTAAATTTTTATGCAAAGTGGTTTATCTTAATTGATTTCTATTCTTATGATAGCTAAATGATCTTTATTACCAGTTATTGTTTGAAATCTCTTTAGATCGCATAATAGAAGAAATACACCCCGGGTTAGCGTAGATTAGATGTGTTGTTTCTCATTAGATTACAATAGCATAGAGTTAGTTTAAAAGTTTGAATTAAATTAGCTTTAAGTACTCTTAGATCAGCATCATCCAACTCTGCACACACACACACCCTTAAATTGGGAAACTGGTCCCATTATCCCCAGTCGAACCCGCTATACCAAACGGATAAGGAGCTGCCAACCAAGGTCCGGACCGGGTGGGTATCCCCCTTGTTGTCGACCCGATTTTCGGGGCTTCAACATATTTGGCGCTAGAAGGAGGGCCCGAACTATGAATGGCACCTAAATCAAAATCTAAATACCATTCTGAGAGTAAATCGCCCTCATCAACTCCCCCGACTTCCCCAGTACGTTTAAATCCAGAGTCAGAAGTTGCTCGAGTATTAACCGCTGCTACATACCCTAATATTTCAGACCAATCTACCATTGAACCCCCTGAAGTTCAAACTTTGATTCGCAAACTCCAGGGATTTTCTATTTCTACACAGAGGTCTGATAAATCTCAAAGCAGCGTGACTTCGCAGTACAATCCTGCTCATCCCCTGACCAGATTAAAGAGTGAAAAATTTGGCATCCAGCCAACTGAATTCCCTCTCCCCACCAGGAAAAGAGCAAGGAAAACATCACAAGAGTCTGACAGTGAGACTCTTTCATCTACATCGTCCATTTCAACTCCCTCACCGTGAAGTCAGCCACCCACATCTTCATTCCAAACCATCCATCCATCTTCCACAACCCCTCTTCTTCAATCATCTAAGATCATAATATCTTCATCTTCCCAGCCTCAGGGATCATCCTCTGCACTTTCATTTACTAGCAGCTCAACGATGGCCCAGTCTCCATGGAACAATCCTGGGGAAGTTTTAATGCCTCCACCCCTGAGCCAAATATTGGCCCATCCTGAGAAATGGCTACCCAAATTCAATCCAGAAGCAGGCATGCTAGCTGAAGAGCACATTAACAATTTCATGCTTTCTGTCAATCTCAACGGAGTTACCAACGAGGATGCTGTTGTCTGGCTTTTCCCCTATACAATGCAAGGAACAGCCGGGTCATGGTACTTTTCATTACCTTCCGGGTCTATCACAAGTTGGGACATTTTTCAAAGTCAATTCCTTACCAAGTTTGGTGATGACAGATCAACGACAACGTTAATCAATGACCTATCCAATCTTAAAGCTGAGGCTAGAGAACCCATCAAAGATTTCAATTTACAGTTTAATAAAATCCTCAACAAAATTCCCATTGCTTCCCAACCCAGTGAAGAAGTACGATGTGAATGGTATATTACAGCCTTACCATCAAACTTAGCAATCTTCGTGGATAGGGCAAATAAAACAACCTTAGTTGAAAACCTGACAGAGACGACAGCAGTAGAGAAACGCGTAGTAGCCCTGGAAAAGAGATCTGCAATAGAGGAACGCAAATCTAAAAAAGTAACCTTCAAGGAAGACTCTAAGAAGAAACAAACGAAAGACCCTTTCGATTTGGAAGGATTGCAAAAAGTATTAAAGACCATGTCCAATGAGATGATTGACATAAAAAAACAAGTAGCAGAAACTTCTTCAAAAAATCCCTACAGAGCTTTTAAAAGAGGCCCTTCAATGGATGTGAAACCACCCAACGCTATCTCAAATGTCGAATCCGAAGAAGAGGAAGAAGAAGAGAGTACCACTGAAGGGCAGACCGATGACGAAGAAGTTGTGGAACTACAAGGAATGTGGGATTTCATCCTCCCACAAGAAGAAGATCAAGAAGCATTTCTGGTTAGCACACGAAGCAAAAATCAACTTGATCCTCCCCAAACTACCCCTAAGCAGAAGGGCGCAAGCCCTGCAGCAAAAGATAAAGTCGCAACAAAGAAAACGACCGCTAAAGCGACTCAATCTAGCCCAGTCCAACTAGATCAAACAACTCCATCAAGAACACTGATAGTGTCGGATGAAATGGAATACAATATTATTGATGACATGAAAAAGACTAGGGCTAATATCACTCTTTATGAATTGAGCAAATTGAAACATCAACAGAAGATAATGATGAAAGAATTACATGCCGTGCCTACTACATCTTTGCCTACAGCTGTAGCTTCCCACAACATGGGAAGACCTCCAACCAACACGATCAATAAGATTGATCCAAATGACATCGCCTTGATTGGAGGAAGATCAAGGTCTCACACTCCCCCTTTTCTTCTCACTTATGAAATTTTCAATAAAAATGTGCACAATTGTTTGGTAGATTCTGGTGCTTCAATGAATATTTTACCCAGATCAATATGTGCCAAGTTGAATCTTCAACCACAAAAATCCGCAGTGCGCATAGTTCAGCTTGATCGATCTCAAGTCGAAGTGATTGGTGAACTTAATCAAGTAACCATAAGATTGTCGTCCAACCCGAAGGTATGTCAGGTTATTGACATTCTAGTAGCTGATATCCCAAAATTCTATGGCTTGATTCTTAGCAGGGATTGGTCCGACAAACTCCATGGATACTTCTCAACCGACTGGTCGCACATGTGGTTACCCTACAATGGTAAACCGAATCAAATAAAGGTTGAACGAGAGTTACACCAGAAGTACATAGTAATGGAATTGGAGGGAGAAAATGAAGCAATAGCATGTAATAGCAGTATCATAGACAATTACTCGGTAGATTCTTTCCTCGGCAATTTCAATGCTCGTACATCACCTTACTTAGAAAATTCAGTTTTGTCCCAAGTCGAAAATGTTTCCCAAACTGATAATTCAAAGTGTGTTAATTTTGTAGATAAACTTGTAAATACATCTTTGTTTTGGAAATTATATTTTGATGGCTCTAAATCTAACGAAGGAGCAGGAGCAGGATGCGTTCTGATTAGTCCAGAAGGAAATAAGACCATGCTTACGTGCAGACTTGAATTCGATTGCACAAACAATACAGCGGAATATGAGGCCTTGGTGCAAGATCTATACAAAGCAATCAGGTTGAACGTCAAGTATCTTCAAGTCTTCGGAGACTCTGAGATTGTCGTCAAACAGGTACGTAACACCATACATTGCCTATCAGGTCATTTGAAACACTATCAATCTTTAGTACAAGATCTAACTGAGCATTTCATAGCATTCAATATTTCTTCAATCCCAAGACTCCAAAACGCGAGCGCAGACCTTTTAGCTAACGTAGCCTCCAGACTTATTCCCTCCGAAGATTTTAGTCCAGATAGATTCTCAATAGAATTAATCTTTAGACCGTCCATCCCTGACAACATTACAAATTGGAGAGTATTCAATGACGATCCTGATATTGTAAATTTCCTCACTTCTGAAGGATCCTACTCCAGTCAAATAATTGACGAAGACCATCACGATCGACAAATACAACAAGATAGCACTGATAATGCTATACCTAAATCGGTGGTTAAGTTGGAATACTTATACGATTTGAAAAGTCGGTTTAAAAGGTCTACCAATTCTAAGCTCTACAATTCAACTCTAAACTATGAATTAGTAAACCTAGGAACCGATGATAAACCACAAAATGTTAATCTAGGCCACGACATAGCCCCTGAAGAAAAACTAGCGTATATTCGTCTTTTGAGACAATACAAAAATGTTTTTGCTTGGAATTACGATGAGTTGAAGACATACGACACTTCTATCATTCAACATACTATCCCTATGATTGACAATGAAAAACCTGTCCAACAGAAACTCAGAAAAATCCACCCCAATTTAGAAAATCAGATAAAAACTGAGCTAAATAAGTTATTAAAAGCCAGAATAATTTTCCCCGTCAAACATTCCAAATGGGTCTCCAATATGGTACCCGTTAGAAAGAAAAACGGAGATATTAGAATCTGCATCGATTTTCAGAATCTCAACAAAGCCTGTCAAAAAGACAATTTTCCCCTCCCACCTATGGAGCAGATATTACAGGCAGTAGCAGGCTCAGAACTAATGTCTTTTTTGGATGGATTTTTAGGATACAATCAAGTGCTGGTACATCTCGATGATCAGTTAAAAAACACATTCCGAACTAAATGGGGCACATACGCATATCGGAAGATGCCATTTGGTTTGATCAATGCCGGCGCTACATTTCAGAGAGCCATGGACATCACATTCAAGGGTTTAGTCAATAAATCTGTAGTAATTTATTTGGATGATATAACAGTGTACTCCAAGAAGCAAAGTGACCATCTCAAAGACTTGAAACAAATCTTTCAACGATGTTTAAGGTATGGGATTTCACTTAACCCAAAGAAATCTGTTTTCGCATTAAGTGAAGGAAAACTTCTAGGATTCATAGTGTCAAAATCTGATATTCACATTGAGCCTGACAGAATCAAAGAAATTTCTGAAATATCCCTACCTCATAATAAAAAAGCCATGCAATCTTTCCTTGGTCAAATCAATTTTGTGAAGAGATTTGTCCCAGATTTTTCACGAATTGTTTCTCCTTTGCAAACCATGATTAAAAAGAATTCAAATTTTAAATGGGGTCAAGATGAGCATGAAGCATTCAACCTGATCAAACAAGCTATCATTAACGCTCCATCTTTAGCAACCCCGAGTTTTTCATAATCTTTTATCTTATACACATTTGCCTCAGAGAAATCATATGTTGCGATTCTAACTCAAGCAAATCAAGAGAAAGCGGAAGCTCCAATCACATTTTTTAGCTCGAATTTACAAGGTGCTGAACTCAACTATTCAAACGTGGAGAAACAGGCATATGCTGTTTTCAAAGCGGTCAAATATTTCAGACCTTTCTTAGTTAAAACCCATACTAAGGTCATAGTATCGTTTCCAGCGGTAAGAAATCTTCTAGTACAGAAGGATGTGGGTGAAAAAAGAGCAAATTGGATCACTGCTTTACAAGAATACGACCTTGAGATCAAACTAGCAAGCATTGTAAGAGGTCAAGGCTTCTGCAAAATGTTGGCTGGAGCATCGCAAATTCCTGAAAATTCATCTGAAGAGGTACAAATGTATGAGGTAAGCCTAAACGATGCAGAATCATTATATGCTGACACCATTTATTATCTTAAGAATGGGTATGCTCCATCACACCTGGATCACACTAAGAAAATAGCTTTGAGATTGAAAGCTAAACAATATCAGCTCATAAATGTTGTTCTGTTTAAAAAGAATTACGATTCTGTTCTTCTTAGGTGTCTTGAGAAAACTGAAGCCGAAAAGGTTTTGCAGGAACTCCACGATGGACCAGCAGGCGGACACTATGCTGGAGATGCTACTGCACATAAAATCTTACGTGCAGGATATTATTGGCCCACGTTGTTCAAAGACTCACACAGTTACGTGAGGAAATGTCAAGTCTGCCAAACGACTGCAGGGAGACAAAGGAAACCGTCCATGCCACTACAGCCAGTAAACATCGAGCAACCATTCAGTCTGTGGGGCTTGGACATAATAGGTGAGATCGTTCCTCACTCTTCTAAGCAGCATAGATACATCCTCAAGGCAACATAGTATTTTACTAAATGGGTAGAAGCAGTTCCTCTCAAGACAGCTAATTCTGAAAACATCATTGAATTCATAGATCAATTTATAATCACTAGGTTTGGATAGCCAACAGCTTTAATGTTTGATAATGCCTCATACTTTTCTGGGAATGCAATGACTGAGTTTGCACTTAAAAGAGGGTTCAAACTGATATATTCGGCCAACTACTATCCGCAAGGTAATGGATTGGCTGAGTCAACAAATAAAAACCTAATCAAGATTATTAAAAGAACAGTTGACCAGAACCAGAAGAATTGGCACAAAACTTTGGTAAATGCTTTATGGGCAGATAGAATAACGAAGAAAGCTTCAATCGGCACTTCTCCCTTTAATTTAGTTTATGGGAAGGAAGTGGTTCTCCCAACTCACTTAGTGATCCCCTCCTTGTCTTTAGTACAATACATCGATGAAGTATCTACTTCCTCCTTGCAATTAAGACAAATGGAAATAATTAAATTAGAAGAACGACGAGAACAAGCTAAGAAAACCCATGCTCATCACCAAGCGCTAATAAAATCCTCTTTTGATTCAAGCATAATGACCAGAAAATTTTTTCAGATGGGAGATCTAGTTTTGAAATGGGATAAGGCTCATGAAGAAAATGGCAAACATACAAAAATTTCAGAAGATGTGGCTTGGTCCTTTTCAAATTGTAGAAGTCATAGGCCCATCAACGTTTGTGTTGCAGGATTTAGCAGGTAGAAGGGATTCTTTGCCTGTTAATGGACAGATCCTTAAAATATATTTTCCATAGAAGATTATTCTTCTATTTTGTAGGATAGTGTTAGTTTTTTTTCTTTTCTTTCTTATAAATAAAACCAGTTGTAGATGGTTACTACAGGGGTTCACGAAAAAGACACCAATTCTCTATCAGATTTTGATTTTTTTTTCGCTTGTACAAATAGTAAAATTTTTCGAAAAATGTGATCTTTATTATTGACAGATAGAGTTAAAAAAAAAAAAAAAAAATTGATGAAAGCAACCTTTAGCCTAGATATGATACTAGTTTCAATCAAAGAGATATAGAACAGTTGGTGAAGGAGCGCGCTGTTAAGGCGCTCCGTATGCAAAGGTCATCGGTTCTAGTCTCGCCGATACCAAAAAAATTCAGCATGGTTTCCGCTGGTGCGGCTCAGGCCGGGTGCGATCCCCGGGTGACTTTGACGGCTTAGATGCCCCTGAGTCGTGGCCTCTCAGCCATAGGGTAAGAGTGATTTTCAGGATTCACCCACTTATCAACAAAAAAAAATGATACTAGTTTCAACTTCAAAAAAATTCGATGAAAGCAACCTTTGGCAAAAAATTGTTTTATATCAGCACAATGAAAGGTATCAATAATAAAATAAAGATTCTCTGTAAAACTGCTGTTTTCAAACTCTATTATTGTCGTCCAGAGCTTTCTTAAGGAAAAACAATGATTTCCTCCCTGCTAAAGAAAATCGCAGCATTCAGAGAAACAATCCAAGAAAACACTATATCTCAAAGAATAAGAGGTCTCATCATGAGCCGGCTTATCATGATCACAGATATTATAACTTGCTGACTTTGCCAATAATGTCCACCAAAACAGGGCAACGACTCAAGATTGTTGCAATCAAAAGACAAGGGGTCTCATCACGAGCCAGCTTGTTCAGCAAAAGTGTAAATCAAGTGAATGACTGTGTCATAATTTGGCCACCAAACCAAGACATTGTTCTTTAGAGAATAAAAAAGGAAAAAAGTGTCAAAATGGGTTTTTCTCTGAAAAGTTGTAAATAGCCTTAAGCAGGATAAAGGATCATTGCTGGGTAACAGGTAACCCTGTCGAGGCTATGGATGCCTGCTGGCAGCAGAGGCTCTACCTGTCTAGTCAATTTAATGTCTTAAATTGCTCTACATAAATTATCAATCCGGGTATTGTAAACTGATGAAGTGTGGTGCACTATATGTGCTTAGTTAACCTTTCTCTTACTTCGTTGTTTTATAGTTTATGTTGTTTTTGGGATTTTGTTCTTGTTGGTTTTCTAAAGTGTTTAGCAAATGGAAATCCTATTCTAAGGTCTTAAGAATACTTTTAAAGGACAAGTATGGATAAAGATTTCAAGACAAGGCCTTTGTCCCTAATGGTAATTTCCAAAACTTAGCACTTCAAAAGAACTTAAAACATATTATTGATGGAGTTAGTATTTAAACAAAAGTGTAAATATACAACTAGTTCAATCAAAATAAAATGCAATAATCAAATAATGAGAGAATGACTATGTGACCCAGTATCCTTGCTGCTTCAGCAAAAGGACAAGACGATTCTATCACGTCATTAGTTCATTAAAAGGCTATGTGCATCACTAATCTACAATCAACTTGAAAGCAATTTATGTACACTAATATCCATGTTTTTTAAAAAAATAAAATGCAGCAATTTAAAAAGACATTTGTACATTAATATACATGAAATAAGAAAAAGAAATGCAAGAAATTAAAGTGACAACTATACAAGGCAGGGGCCCCCTACTACCTATGAAATCAAAGCAAAATTAAACACACTTGCATGAATTAAAATTGCATGAATGAAAAATCTAATCTATCAAACTTGAAAGCAATCAAATAACATAATGAAATCAAAGCAATATTTACAAAATGAAATCTACTCTACCTTACATTCTACAAAGCAATATTTACAAAATGAAATCTACTCTACCTTACATTCTAATATGCTTCATGACATCTACTTCACATCTCCTTCCATGTTGAGAACATCAAAGCTTTATTCAATTTCTTCAAAAGTACAAAGTACAACAAAGTTCTCCAAAGCTTCCAAAAGCCATCAAGGAAGAACTACAAACTTAAGAACTAGGAACTAAAGACTAAAAAGACTCACAAATGAAGGAGAGAGATCTCCTATTTATACAAAAAGATGAGAAGCCATCTCATTAATGAGAGTCCATGAATCTCTCCCTCTACCTCTAGAGTCCTAATCAAAATAGGAACTAATAAGACACATGTCTTCTTAGAGTTACAATACAATTAGGAGATGTGACACATATCCTCATGATCCCATGATTCTTTCCAACCAAATTCGAATTTAGCCTTGGGGTGCCACATAAGGGTCTTCTAGAAGCCTCCTTTCAACCTACACATATCAACAATCTCAACCCATTTGTTAGGTATAAGCATATGCACATTATTTTCTAATGTTTAACCACAAATTCACTTAAAAGGCTTAGAAATAATAAATATTGGAAAAACATAAAGGTGGCCCAATGATAATGAAAGTGGGATGAATGTGGTGACATAGTAGTGAAATGGAGGTGAAATGGAGGTGATATAATGGACATAATAGTGAAAGTGTAATGGAAATGAATGACATTTTCAAGACTCAACATACCCCCCAACTGAAGCTATTGCATGTCCTCATGCAATATATATTACATTAACTCTTTTGATCCTTGAGCTTTGGCTTAACTTTGCATGATATCATTTGATAACTTCATATTTCTGCAAAGTGTTTCACTTGAATTGCAACATGGTTGGTTCTTGTGTTACAACCATTTTTTTTTTTTTGTTGCCTTCTATTTTGATCTTTAAACTTTGCATAATGATATTTTGATTATTGTTGCAAAGTATATCTTTATTGGATTGCATGATGGTTGGTTCTTGTGTGACAACCATGATTTTGTTTGTATCCAATTTATCCTTTAAGCACTTTTTTTCAAAAGCCATTGTATGCTCATAATAGCAATGTAATAATTAATATATGTTGGAAGTATGTGAGCTCCTGAATATGATATGGACATGGCAAGATATGAATATGAATGTATTCCCCCCCCCCAACTGATGGTATTGGCAATTTTATGAAATGAGGAAGAGAAATGTTTTTCCAACAATTATCATTCTAGCTTTTTATGGAATTCTATGGTCAAAAGTTAGAAAATGCCGTACCTTCACTTACCCTTTGGAATGGATGAGTTGTATGTGTGGTGGCTGAAAATTTCTGATCATATTCTTCTTCAAGTGGTTGAACAAGAGGAGTCATGGATAGAGAGATAAGATGACTTTTTATTGCTTCTACTAAAACTTGCTGAATCTGCTCCAAAATGCTGAAAATAATAGTCTTCATGTCTTCAAAACTCATTGGCACAATTCCTACTATGTGAAAGATGTTCTGATGTCGAACATAGTAGGAAATTGTTGGCTTAGTGGCCATTAATGAATGCCACTAGTCAACACGAGAACTCTCACCATTGATGACAATGAGAGTCAAGATGCCCAAACACATCTTGCTAAGTACGAATGAATTTGCTGATGTCGAGTCACCTAGAAGATCTAACAAACAAGGGACATTAATGTATTCCCATTGTTTGTCAGCATGAGAACTTGCCATTAAGGCATGCAAGCCTCAAGGTTTTTTTACAAAGAACTTAGACTCAAAGGACTATGGACTCAATAATTTGCATTGAAGCAGGGCTTATTTGCGGAATGAAAATGACAGGAAATGGAAAATGAAAATGGAAGATGGCAATGGGCAATAAGCATATGAATGAGCCTATTGCTTTTATTTGTGGGTTATGAATGGACAAAAAGAGATGGAAAGTGTATGTGAATGTAAATGGAAAATATGGAGGAAAATGAAATGAATGGTTTATTATGAAGTATGGATGTGATGGATGGATGTGATGGAGACAATAGTATCTGAAAGTTTTTCAAGTGTTTGGATCTGATTTTGCATCAGCATATTTCCTCTTTGTTACTAATCATCCTTTTATAGAACAAATTGGTCTCTTAGGGAGACACCATTCTCTTGTAGTCATTTTTCCTTCCTCCTAGAACCTGCAAAAAAACTAATACTTCTTCTGCAATGGAATGTAAGATTATCAAATGAGAGAGATGGCCAATCTCTCTAGTTATGATATTTACACAAAAAACTAAGAATTTGTATTAGTGAAACAAGTTCTCAAAGGAAAAATCAAAAGAATTTATACCTGATTTGGAATTAGTGCCTCAAGTTGATGTTGCTTCTTTTCAGCAATTTATTTCATTATTTGCCATTTCAAACTCAAATGATGGATTTCTCATTGTGTAGATCTTGTTGAGATCTTTCCAATGGTACTTAAATCATCAAAATCTGATTTTGTATGAGAAAGATAAGCTGATTTGAACAATGAGGTTTTTCTGGCTGCGGAATCAGAGAACAGCTGCGAAATTGGACTTTCGCTGCGGAATGTGCACAGTTCTGTAGCTAAAAATCTTGAATAAAAAGTTAGCCATTCATCTTTCATCATCAATCCAAAATTAATCAATACCTTCAGAAAAGTGAGCAAATAACTTATTCATTTCATTGATTCAAAATTATTATTTTTTCTTGACATGCAGTGACTTAGTGTGGCGACTCAGTGTGGCGACTTAATGATAACACACAATTTGACTTCCCTTTGACCGGGGTCTTTTTCATCAAATTTGATCGAATGAATAGGACACCATCCATGTACCAACATTCCCCCAGCTACACATGTAACTTGTTTTGCTTGATGACACCTGCAACCTAGAGTTTAACAAAACAGCTGCGGAAAGTTGGGCTAGCTGCGGAAAGTTGTGCTAGCTGCGGAAAGTGGCTAAAACAGTCAATCATCAATTTTGAAATTTTTTTCATTGTTTTTTTAGCAAATAAAATTCAAGTCAAATCATAGATTGCATCGAAGACGGGTCAATTGTTTGAAATTAAAACAAACAGACCAACTGAGGCATTCAGTCCCTTAAAACACTATCCAATGCACGCAGAAGGGATTCATCTGTAATCCTCCACCTTTCATCACCTTCAGCATTTCTATCACCAGTTTATTGTTTGGCATTTAACTAGATTCGACTTTAGGGAGCAACAAGAATAAGCAGTCTGCATCAGTGAATCGTACATCCTTCCAACCCTTCAAGAGGCAACTACAACCTGAAGAAAGTTTCCAAAGTAAAATGGCAATAACCTGGCCTGCTCTATTGCTCCTCCTTTGGTGAAGTAAAGGCATTATGGACATGGGCTTTTTCGTCAGTAATATTGATGCAAGATTAATTTAGTAGGATAGCCCTAACAGGTTGCCCATATGTAGCAGAGCCATAACCACAAAATTCATGTGAAGTGGCTATAAGATGGTTACAAATGACGGCATGTACAAGTTCAACCTGTTCTCGAACTTCATCTGACAATCCAAGTTCTTCATAAGCCAATTCACTTAAAGCCTGCTCCAACTGAGCAGTTACACTGTGAAATTTGCCTGCAGCTTGCTTTCTTTCTAGAACCATGAACAGCTTGCTGTTCTCGTGGCCAAACTTGAGGGTCTCCACAGCATGTTTAAAAGCCAAGCACAGAGATGTCAAGGCTTGCAGGGTATTATCCTTAAGCAGGGGATCCTTTATTTCCCTGAGTTCTTCAAACATGATTTTCTCCCAACATTTAACCGGCAACGACTTCATGGGATTTAATGGCAGAGAATCATGTTCAATTGGAACACGTCTCTAAACAGGTTTGAATTGAATAAGATGGAAGGCGTGTAATTGGTTTTAGATGTCAGCATGCAGTTGATCCCAATTAGAATTCCTTCCCTCAGGCACACGGAGTTGAATTACACATTCAAACTATCGGTTAATTAACTTAATTTCCGTATTTCTTCACGCGGCGGCAAAAAAGAGGCTCCAAAGAACCAAAGATTTCTCCCAGATCACCACGAATTTCCTCCAACGGTTTCTGGGTTATCTAACTAACCCACCTGGAAAAAAAACCCATGTTTTAGTTTTTCTAAATTCATTTCTGTTTGGTCAAATAAAACGTTTAAAGTTTGACGTTTTTTCTGTGTTTACGTTTTTCCTGAGTTAACTGTTCTCTGTTGATGTTTTTATTGCTGCATTCGTTGTTCTTGTTTGATCTACTGTTTTGCAGGTGTATTACACGGGTTCAAAACATCCAAATCATCCAAATCATTCAACCCCCTGCATCTCTGTACTTCACAATCTGTACTGTTTGCACATATGTTTTATGCAAATCCGATAATCTCTTCATTTGTGAAGGGGACGCTATGAGATTCTGAAGCTCTCAACTCCTCCCGACTCTGCCCTTCAGAACTTAAAGCGCCATACGTAGCTTTCTCTTCGTCAATTGAATCTCTCTTTGCATCCTCATCATATGATTTCAATTTCTGATCCTGAACCTTGTTTTCATTCGATGCAACTACTTCTGATGCCTCTTCGCTACTCCCCATGACAATGAAAATATCCTTAGTATGGTTAGGGGGCTCAATTTGCATAGTCTGTATTTCAATTCTATCAGAAATAACGGATCCCTCTTCTTGCACATTTGAATCATGCACAGAGGCCACGGCTAGGTTGACACCATCTGGCAACCCTTCATCCTTATGATATAAACTCACTTCTATATGCATTTTTTTTCTCTGAATTTTTGAATTTTTATATTGCTTAGTCATACCTGCATTTTCATTTTATTGCACTAACATCTTGACTGTAAATATGAAAAACAGAGTGGTGGCTGCGGAAACTGATTACAGCTGCGGAAACCAGTATCAGCTGCGGAAACTTGGCACAGCAACCACTTAGATAAATAGAGATAGTTAGGCAATCTTAATGGAAATGATCATGGGGAAATAACTTTTATTGATGAAATGGATGGCATGGAGTGAAAATGGAAATGAAATGAAGTTTATTTTATTTTATTTTATTTTATTTTCTTGAATCAATTGAAGTGATAAAGTTTATTTTGTCTCCTATATTTTTTCTTAACAATTCTTTTTCTGATCCTCCAGATCACACAAAGTGCAGGAGGAGAGCATACTCAAGAATTATTATTTTTCTTTTTTTTTTTACTTAACAATCCTTTTTCTGATCCTCTAGATCACACAAAGTGCAAGAGGAGAGCATACTCAAGAATTATTAACCTTTTTTTTCCAGATGTAAGAAATAAGGTCTCCTAATTACACTTCCCCGGCAACGGCGCCAAAATGTCTAGTCAATTTAATGTCTTAAATTGCTCTACATAAATTATCAATCCGGGTATCGTAAACTGATGAAGTGTGGTGCACTATATGTGCTTAGTTAACCTTTCTCTTACTTCGTTGTTTTATAGTTTATGTTGTTTTTGGGGTTTTGTTCTTGTTGGTTTTCTAAAGTGTTTAGCAAATGGAAATCCTATTCTAAGGTCTTAAGAATACTTTTAAAGGACAAGTATGGATAAAGATTTCAAGACAAGGCCTTTGTCCCTAATGGTAATTTCCAAAACTTAGCACTTAAAAAGAACTTAAAACATATTATTGATGGAGTTAGTATTTAAACAAAAGTGTAAATATACAACTAGTTCAATCAAAATAAAATGCAATAATCAAATAATGAGAGAATGACTATGTGACCCAGTATCCTTGCTGCTTCAGCAAAAGGACAAGACGATTCTATCACGTCATTAGTTCATTAAAAGGCTATGTGCATCACTAATCTACAATCAACTTGAAAGCAATTTATGTACACTAATATACATGTTTTTAAAAAAAATAAAATGCAGCAATTTAAAAAGACATCTGTACATTAATATACATGAAATAAGAAAAAGAAATGCAAGAAATTAAATTGACAACTATACAAGGCAGGGGCCCCCTACTACCTATGAAATCAAAGCAAAATTAAACACACTTGCATGAATTAAAATTGCATGAATGAAAAATCTAATCTATCAAACTTGAAAGCAATCAAATAACATAATGAAATCAAAGCAATATTTACAAAATGAAATCTACTCTACCTTACATTCTAATATGCTTCATGACATCTACTTCACATCTCCTTCCATGTTGAGAACATCAAAGCTTTATTCAATTTCTTCAAAAGTACAAAGTACAACAAAGTTCTCCAAAGCTTCCAAAATCCATCAAGGAAGAACTACAAACTTAAGAACTAGGAACTAAAGACTAAAAAGACTCACAAATGAAGGAGAGAGATCTCCTATTTATACAAAAAGATGAGAAGCCATCTCATTAATGAGAGTCCATGAATCTCTCCCTCTACCTCTAGAGTCCTAATCAAAATAGGAACTGATAAGACACATGTCTTCTTAGAGTTACAGTACAATTAGGAGATGTGACACATATCCTCATGATCCCATGATTCTTTCCAACCAAATTCGAATTTAGCCTTCGGGTGCCACATAAGGGTCTTCTAGAAGCCTCCTTTCAACCTACACATGTCAACAATCTCAACCCATTGGTTAGGTATAAGCATATGCACATTATTTTCGAATGTTTAACCACAAATTCACTTAAAAGGCTTAGAAATAATAAATGTTGGAAAAACATAAAGGTGGCCCAATGATAATGAAAGTGGGATGAATGTGGTGACATAGTAGTGAAATGGAGGTGATATAATGGACATAATAGTGAAAGTGTAATGGAAATGAATGACATTTTCAAGACTCAACAGTACCTACGACAAATGAGCATATTTTAAAAGCCAGCACACAGAGAAGACCCTATTTTATCTTTAAAAGACCAAGTAATGGCTGATGTAAATACAAGGACAAAGCTTGAGGAAGCAAACAATTGGAATAGAAATAGGTTGAAACAAAATATCATTGATAGGATAAGGCATAATGTACTCTATCTGTCCATAACAAAATTTAGACTTATGAAAATTTTTCTGCTTTGGAAGTTAAAATTCAATAGAAAAGCAGAGATAACTGGTTCTTCCCAGTGAATCGCCATTGTTGTGGCCACCAACAACCTCCTCTTTGTTTGGTATTAGCAATAACACCAAGCAAATGGGGACCCTTAATAAAAAATCCAAAAAACATTTTATGAAAATTTTTGTATTCGACTCCTTAAAACTGTATCGCATCGCGAGAAGAGAATAAAAGATTTTCCTATGAGCATAATAAACTGCGAAGAAGCGACGCGAAATTCATCGCATCGCATGCATTATGAAGTGCTCTTAAATGAAAAATCTTAAGAAATCTCCGACCGCCGATATGCGACATCTCATATCGCAACATCGCGTAAGCAGCACACAATGATTGAATGACTAAGCGTGATCTGCAATGCTGCGATAAATGCGATATGCCATAAATGCGATATGCGATAAATGCGATCATGAATTTCTGCGATGACACATCTTGACGATGTGATCCGCGATGCTGTGATGCGAGTCGCAGAAATCACCCATCGCAAATTTTCCTCGGCGCAGTATTCAAGGAAAGTTGTCCGTAAACCAAAATTGGGTGCGCGTCTTAAAAGAAATTAATGAATGTACGCCAAATTATTCAAGAAGGACAGTTTTGTGTTTTTTGAAGAGTCAGTTTGCTATGGGTGTCATGATTTTATACATTCATAAGAGCTTAAAGCTTTCATGTCAATCTTTATTATCATTACTCTTTTCCTTTGCGTAAACTGTAAGACAGGAAATAACATGAAGCAATGTGCAGGAAACATCTAAGGAAAAGGGGAAAGCGTCAATGCTCGGAGAACAGAGAAGAGATGCCTTCATAAACAGATGCCACATGCAACAGGACCACAAATTCCAGAGTATCACTCAACAGATGTTGATGTCAATAGGCCATCCAACGCTCAGAGTCAAAAGCGCACAAAAGCAGCATGTTTACAAAAGATCCTGAAGCTTATGCCCGGTAAAGGAAAAAAAGGCGCTAAAGAAGGAAAACGCACCAGAAAAGCCCGGAACAAAGAACGGAGGCAGTTTTCGATGCAGAAAATTGTTCAGAGAGCAAAGTCCCTAACTTGTTCAATCATTCGCAAGGCCGGAAACCGAAATAGCAAAAGCAGAATCAGTTTGAGAGAAATTTGGGTTATTACCAAGTATACACGCAGTGAATACACCCAGCCAGAGGAAGATTCTCAAAAATATCTTCTAGTTTACCAGAAAGTGGTGCCAGCGCTTGTTATTTCTATGTTCATAGCTCAAACGAAAGTAGAAGGCGACCAGCTGACTCTTCCCAGGCGAATGTTGCATGCTTGCAGCACTAAGGAGCAAATACAGAAATGGTTAGGAATTAGATTCAATTTTTAGAAATAGTTTTGCTTTAGCAGAAGGGCGGTCATTTAAAACCGTATCCTAAATTTATGTAATTAAGTTAATTAGTTAGCAGTATTTAAACCCTTCTCAGGCATTAGGAGAAGGGTCTAGAAATTTGTCAAAAAAATTGTCCTCAGAACATGCACTTTTGCACCCTCAGAGGGGGTTTTGATGAATGGATGGATCAAGGTTTATTAATGTTTGCATTTGATATCTACTACTGATGTTGCACTTCTGTACTCTTAGTAGATGTTAGAGCAAGGAGAGATAAATCATTGTTGCTTGAAGCTTATGAGTGGAACCAGTCATAAATGGTACTTTTATCTCTTGACCGTTTCTGTTTATATTCTTAAAGTGATATACAGTTTTTAGTTGTTTATATGTTACTGCATGAATGTGTGAGTTACCATTTGGCACTTTTGTACGGTGGAGTCATTTATTTATGTTTGATATATGAATAACTTATTATGCGATATGTTGTTCACAACTGTTTTGCCTAACTTTTTATGCAAAGTGGTTTATCTTAATTGATTTCTATTCTTATGATAGCTGAATGATCTTTATTACCAGTTATTGTTTGAAATCTCTTTAGATCGCATAATAGAAGAAATACACCTCGGGTTAGTGTAGATTAGATGTGTTGTTTCTCATTAGATTACAATAGCATATAGTTAGTTTAAAAGTTTGAATTAAATTAGCTTTAAGTACTCTTAGATCAGCATCATCCAACTCTGCACACACACACACCCTTAAATTGGGAAACTGGTCCCATTATCCCCAGTCAGACCCGCTATACCAAACGGATAAGGAGCTGCCAACCAAGGTCCTGACCGAGTGGGTATCCCCCTTGTTGTCGACCCAATTTTCGAGGCTTCAACAGGTTCCAATGCCCTCAGTACATAATGTAAAACATCACGGAATTGATCGTCAGTTGATGTAGACATGGAACAGGTTGGCACATAATTGACCCATGGCGGGGAAGATACCATTGGTACAAAAGGACCATTTAGGGAAGATGGTTGACTGGAAGCCATATTTGGACCAGGAAATGAAAGCTGGTCAATGGTGACAATTCTACCTTCATGTGGGAAACACATCACTCAAAAGAGTGTTGAAACAATAGCTCCCATGTCATAAACATAGTCGCACCCAAGAAGTAAATTGTAATCTAAAGGGCCTGGGACTACCATCACATTGAGATAAACAATTTTTCCTCCCAAAGTAATAGGTAACTGAGGGAGGATCCCTAATGGTTGATTGGTTGCTCTATTAAAAGCCAACGGATTTTGGGTAACTGGCACAAGTGGTAGTGAACCGAGCGCTTGCGATGCAGTAGAGGAAAGGATACTCACTGATGCACCTTCATCTATAATAGTGCCAGATACAATCATATTATAAACCTATACTATGATTTGGAAAGGCACATAAGAAGGAAGACGCCATCCTACCAGTCAATTCCAATCAAAGGAAGTGACAAGACTACTTGGAGGGGGTACCGTAAGAATGGGAGAATTATCCCCTTGAGTTACGAGAACGGGAGGAGTTTCCTCCTGTCTTGATGGAACAGGAGGGTTGCCTCCAAGCTCATTGGAATCTGAAGAAACAAAAAGAACCTGAGTGGTATCATACTCACTCTCTACAGGAACGGTACGATTAACTGAAGGTGAAATTGGGTCAACTGTTACCTCGACCTGTTGATTTGGGTCGAGTATAGACTCCTAGGATTCACTTTTAGAGAGAGAGGGTTTGACCGACGGTTGATTTGAGTCAGTCAATTCATCAACTAATGAAGGATTAAGGGAGTGTCTCCTGTAACTAAATGGAAGTCATTGCGATGAAGCAGGACGATTATCCAACACTTTTTAGGCTTCATACAGATAGAGACAAAGGTGAATGGGGTGATTCCCTTCACATAACTTACAGGGAAACTTAACTTTACCCTTCTTTCCATGAACTTTACTACCACTATTTGATGGTGTGTCACCAACATGATCTCCAAAAGTTGATGACACAGGATGGTGTGAACAAGAAGACCATTCTTCTAAGAAGATGGTCTTCCGCACAAAGTTTGCATGGATATCAAAATTTGTGAGGCTTGACGAACGGTTTCTCATCAGATGTTCCATTCAAAGCAATGGTTGCTTGGTTTCCCCTTTGCTAAATTTGCTTCTTCTTCTTCTTCTTCTTCCCTTTCTTCTTCTTAGCCACCTGGTTACTAGTACCAATACTTTCACTAGGCTTAGAGGAAGAAGGGGAGGAAGAAACAACCGAAGAAGAAGGCAAAGGGTCAACTTTATGATCAACTAGAGGTTGATTTTGTCCAATTGGAGGTGTACACAATTGCAGAGAAATCATGACATTTTGAACCAAGGAGGTTGAAAACAACCATACTGGTAAGCCAATGGTAAATCCCGGTAGGGATAATGTAGCCATATAAGGAGCACCAATATTTTTGAAAGGAGGAAAAGGACTAGGATTCCCATCAAAAGGAATTCCTTGATCGGTGGACTCCAGATTTGTCGCCATATGTTTTAACCGAAGATCAACTAAGGAGTGAGCATGGAGGATGTTATCCACGGTCAATTAATTTTATTTTAATCAAAGTAACATAACAAAACAAAAGAGGGATAATCTAGGCAAAAGGTTTACTAAGCAACTATGAACTGCATAATACCTCCCAGCGAACCGAGAAGTACAGGCAGGAAATCTCCTCGAATGTTGTGTTCAGTGTATCATAGTGTACAAGGCGGCTGACTCGGTTCCCTAAGGATGGATAACAACATAGTGTTGTCCCCCCATATATACCTGAAAGTACGTGGAGGCCCAATCCGTATTAGTGTTGTCTAATGAAAAACCACACAGTGAAAACATTCCCATATACTTTACGTATTGTAACACCTCCCTATATACACAAAGGTACGTGGACGAGCTACGATATACTCATGTGCGTGGAATGAGGTATCACACTCGGGATGTATTGCAGACAAGTTAGTGATAGCTGCTATGTTTTATGACACCAGAACACGTCTCTAGCCTAGACCTCTAAATGTTTTTCATTAAGTGACAATGCTCCATTAGGTTAATTCAAATGAATTTTAAGTTGATCTTCTTTAGAATTTTCCTTTCAAGGTTCACCATGTGATGTATGTTTGCAATTCCTAAAATGAAACTAATATGATAAGCATTCTTCTCATTCAATTGAAAAATGAAAATATTAGCTAATAGGGATAGAGAAATCATATTTCTTTCGATCAAAGAGAAAAGAGCACAATCTAATGCAATTTCCCTAAATTATTCCTATGAGCACACACAAACTTTCTTAATGAAAAATGCATGTATTTATTTTCGATTTCCTTAATGTGAATATGAACAAAAGGAAACTAATGCACATACAATCAATCAATCTTTACCAAGAACAAAGACTTTACGATGGTTCTTGTTTCGAAGGAAAATAAGACTTTTTTGACACTTTCTTTCGAACAAAGATTAATCGACTATAATCTAACTTTGACTATGGATCGATAATGACAAAGAAAAAATTTAAGAAACATTAATCAACCAAGTCAAAGTAGGGCTAGCAAAGGAGATAAAAACTTGTTTTCTGAGACATGACATTCATTGATCAATCAACAAGCAATCAAACAGAGGAAATTTGGCAAAAACTCAATCCAAAGGTGGGAAACTGACCCTAGGAGGATCAACATAGCCCTGAATGGGAGACAATGTGCTTCAGAGCATTGTCCCTAAGCCAAGGGTGCTCTGCAGTACATTGTGTCCCTCACAAGCCTGCGCTGGTGACAGTAAGCCATTTCAAGAGGCAATTTGACACAGTTTTGACCAAAATTCAATGCAAAAGAGCTTAAATACAATCAATGAACACAAGTAGGGTCTACAAGAGTGTCCTAGGAGGTGGATAAGCTACTAGGAAAGATGATATTCCCCAGTCAAGTCACCAAGTTGTTTCAGAGAATTTGGTATCTACGGATAAATACTAATGCCCTAGATAAGTAGCCATATCTATAACAATGGTTTAAAGCACTTTAGCATTTTCCTATAAGCAATAGATAAGACAAAGAAGATGAGAAGACCTACTTGTAGTTTCGCTTTCCTCTTGTCTCCTTTGTATCGATCCTGTCGCTCCTTCCCGTACTTAACACGCTTGAGAAGTACCTGTAAACATCAACAGAAGACAAAGAACCAATCAAAGCAAAAGATCTATTGAATACAAGTAAATGGAATCAGATACATTCACACATATAAGCATCATATAACAAGATAAGCATATGGGAAAAAGGTTCAAATACTTTATTGAATAGAAGAAGGAATTACAACCATCATGTCTGATTCGAAGTCACTCCTCCAACTTGGATCCCATCCACATCACATCAAAAGCATGACAAACTTGTAGCATAACAATACTTGTCTCAAAGTCAATTCTCATAGCAACATTATCTCCTTACAATTCAACATAGTCCAACCCCTGATCACTTAGATGAGTGTTCAATTTATAGGAGCTTATGTCATAAATGGGGTTATTGAATGGCCTTCCATACTTAGAATTAGTTCCATGGAGGAAGGGATGAGAGGATAGGATGCATCTTAACTCATTCCTCATCCATTTTCGAGCTCATGGGAGTTGATAAGTGAGGGAAACTTCTAGATGACTCCAAGGGATAAGAATATTCCCCAAACCCTATGTGAATTTCACTCAATCTCGCCTAATGCAGGTGAAAGAGGGCTTAAGTGCTCTACAGAGCAGCCTGGCATGGACTCAACTGCTCTGCAGCGCACCCTTACATGGGCCTACCTGCGCTGGTCCTTTTAGAGGTCATTTTAGGATGTCTTCAAGTCATGAAACTATCTAGGAAGGAGGCATTCGAAAGGGTGACTTGTTAAGGGCATGTAACAACTGAAATTAGGGTTTGATGAGCCCTAAAACACTAATCTAGATGATGGGAGTGATGTGCCCAAATGGATCTGTAACAATTATCCAACCAAAACCATAGAAATCTTGCAAAAATAGTTAATTCATCCTCGCTTTGTTTTTGTATTTTGCTTCGCTTTTCTCAGTTTGCTACACTTTCTCCTAATTTGTTGCACTTCCACATAGTCCTTTATCTTATTCATTTGACATGACCAAGACCACATATTCCTTTGTAGACCTTCCATATGTAAGGTTTTTCGTATGTTCAAACCGAATTAAACCCTCCCACCTTAATTGTTTCTGCTTAAGAAGCATTTGAAAGTTCATTGCTTTGTGCACTACATTTTGTTGATTTGGGGTAGTATCGGATGTGCTCTAGGCCTCAATGTTTGTAGGGAGGCTTCACCATATGCATTCCAAAGAACCTAGAAATTGTTTTGGGAAATCCACACAGAGATTATTTTATTAAAATAATTAATATTTTTAATCGAGTTCCTAAGTCTAAACTTAGGAAAATTAAAATATTAATGAGTATTAATCTAATTGTGGGTGTAACTTCTAGAAAAAGATGGAGATAAAGTCAAAATGATCTGAGCCTTTGATTAGGATTTAATCTAGGCCGTTGGTTTTCCAACAGGAAGATATAAGAAAGGTCTTGAGGGTCTTTGAAAACACACCAAGAGATAAAGAGATCGAATTTCTGAAGTGAGAAGTTCTCAAGAGGAACTTCTGATCAAGGAGATTTCTTGTAGTTGAGGGGAAGGGATAGCATCTAGAGAGAGAGATATTTTCTTAGTCAGAGAATCATCAGTAGAGAGAGGTAGAGAGTGATCCAGCAGCCTAGATGCAGAGGTTGGCAGAGGGCCATGAAGGGCCATGCAGAGGCAGCACAGAGGGTGAGAGATAGTCCAAGCTTTTGCTGGGGAGAGTCAGTTTTAGAAGTCAGGAGCTGGGGTGTGAAACCGGGAGGCTGAGAGCAGAGACTCTAGGTAGAAAATCAATCAGAAAACTAGGTGACATAATGCCTAGAGAGGTTGATGCAAAGACTGCGTGAGGACTGCATAGAGGCAGTATAGGGCATGCCAGAGGCACTTCATTTAGAGTCCGGATCAGCCAAGATTTTTCTCTATGATTATGTGAGGTAATCTCACAAATATTTCTACCAGTATTTCTCTCTGTAACTGAATAACTGGAGAGGCATTCAAGGATCAGAATTTGCTACTGCTTACTAATAATAAACCCTCATATCTGTTGCACCATTTTTCCCACATTGGGTTTTTCTGGGGACATTTGTCCAAAAATATCAATGTAACATCAGTTTGTTGCAGTAGGGGTTCTGGTTTAGGAATTTTCACATGGTGTCAGAGCTACAAGTGAAGAGGGAAGAGAAGAGCCAATAGATCCAGCACTAAGCACAAAAAGGGAGTTCAAAAAAGCTGTAGGAGGAAACAGTTCGAAAACCCAGAAGGATGATGCAATTCCAAGCCAGAGTGCAAATTTTTGAGGTAGTCTCTCTCTGAGTGAGTCGACGGAGAGAAGGACTTCCAGTTCGAATTTTTGCAAGTGCAGAGGGAGAAGCGTTGAAGCCTCAATGTGAGAGACCTAGTGGGACGCAGATTTTGAGCAAGTCGTTTAATGGGCTGAAAAACGTCAGAAGAAAGGAGAGAAGCACCTTGAGGGAACTTTTCCTCATTAGACTTCCCGCCGAGAACTCCGTTTTCTCATTGACTGAGCAACATCAGTGAGAAGCTGAGAGGTATTTTCGACATTTTTGGTAGATATGGCAACCAGTGGCTTCAGGGATCAAGACAGGTTGGACGAAGCATCCAACTACTTCATCTAGAAGGCTATAATGCCTTTCCTTCTAGATGAGCATGCCCTCAAGATATACGTCGACAGCATAGTGTTTGTCCTTGTAGATGCAGTTCAACTGAAGAAGTACAGATCAGAGATGGCGAAGGCCAAGAGGATGATCCTGCATGGAGTCAAGGATCACGTGGTGTGTCACGTTGCTAGTAGAGGGACTTCTAACGAGATGTGGCATGTCTTGGCCATGTTATATCAGGGATCTTCCGAGCAGCGGAAGATGTACTTGGAGTAGAAGCTGAGATCTACTCAGATGCAGAAGGGAGAGCATGTGGATCCATTCCTCATGAAGCTGAAGGAAACCTGTGATGAGTTTTTTGTTGCAGGGCATATACCTCATGATTTAGAGTTATTTAGACTAGCCCTCAATTCTTTCTCATATGAGTGGAAGTTCTTTGTCTAGAGTATCCTAGGAAGAGCAACATTGCCTAATTGGGATGAGATGTGGGTAGGTCTAAAACAAGAGGAGCTGAGGAGAGACTTGGTTAAGGTCAAACTTAATGGAAGCAATAACAATGGGTCAAATCCTAAGGAGGAGGAGGATAATGCAGCCCTTGCATCGAAGGGACATCAAGGGAAACATAGATGAAAGAAGGACGTCTCCAAGGTGAAGTGTTTCAGATGTGGCGAGATGGGACACTATGCATCCCATTGTCCTTTGAAGAAAAAGGACAAGGATGAGAAGCAATATCCTAAGGTTGCAGTCGTGAAGATCGAAGTGGAGGGGTTCACCATGAAAGCAGAGATACCTCCAAGAAAGATGTGGGTTGAATTGGAGTTGTAGTTTGAAAGAGATACAAATGGGTAGGATCCTTGAGGAGTCCACCTCTTGGATCAATACCTTGTTGTGGGAGCCCAGATCAGTAGTAGCAGTATGGATTAGTGTTAGCTGATGCCAAGGAGTGCCATGGAGACAGTGTAGGAGTGCCAGAGATTGAACCACGCGGAGAAGAGTTGGCAACATTGTAGATAGCACAAAGGAAAGGTTAGCATCAGTGCAGTAGATTCAGAGGGTCAGCGCAGAGACTAGCAGCAGTCAGTTCCAAGATTCGCATGGTATCATACTGAACGTAGTTAGTTCAGCAATTTTGGATTTTTTTCAATTTCTTCTCTCAATAGTTGAGTTGCAGTACGAATGCAGTGTTAGCAGTCGCAGTGCTAGAAGCATAGCAAGTGCAACATTTGAGAGTGAGTTGTATTACAAATGTAGCATTGGCAGTGGCATTGTCATAAGTAGTAGTACAAATACAACAGTAGCGCAATAGTTGGTGGACAACATGTCAAACATCAGCAGCGTGTTTTGGCCACCAACAACCCCCCTCCTTATTTAGTATTAGCAATAAGACTATGTAAGTGGGGACCCTTAGTCAAAAAATTAAAAAAATCAATTAGTACTCATATATGTTACGCCTTAAGAAACATCGCATCGCGCAAAGAATGATAGGGTATTTCCTTATGAGTCAAAGTGATGAAATGCGAGATTGTGACGCAAACTCCATTGCATCGCATGAATTAAGAAAAACTCACGTTGGAAAACCTTAAAAAATCGCCGATATGCGATATCGCATATCGCATCTCGCAAAATTGCATAAAAAACACATAACAATTTAACGATTAAGCGATCTGCGATCTTACGACGCTGCGATCTGCGATGCTGCGATCTGCGATCTTGCGATGTTGCAATTTGCGATCTTGCGATAGCATGATCAAGCAACCTTGCGATAGCATAGCACGATGAAATTGCGGTAATGCGATACAGCGAAATGCGATACTGCGATGCAGATCGCAGAATCATTCCATCGCAAATTTTCCTGGCTCAATATTCAAGAAAAAGTTTTCCATAAACTAAGAACTAGTTACGCGCTCTAATGATAATTAATGTATTATATGCCAGTTGTTAATAAAATATGGTTTTGTGTTGTTCAAAGAGCCAGTTCACGTCAGGTGGTGTGTTTTTGCATATCCGTAGCATTTAAAGCTTTCCTGTCATTATTTATTATCATTACTCTCCCCTCACTCGCGAACTGCAAGAACGAAAAACAAAAGTTACACAAAGCGATGTGCAGGAAGCTATGAGGAAAAAGGGTAAAGCTCCAATGTTCAAAGACAGAGAAAAGACGCCCTCGTAAACAGATACCGCATGCAACAGAGCCACAGATTCACAGAATGTTGCTGAGCCATCCATTACAGATCTTTCATATACAGCCATGGTTGAATGAGTACTGAACGATGCTGATATCAACAGGCAGTTTAATGCTCAGGGTCAAGAGCTCACAAGGACATTATTTTTACAAATTTTGAAGCTTTATACCCGATAAAGATGAAGAGGCACAAAAGGAGAAAAACGCATCAGAGAAGCCCGGATCAAAGAACGGAGGCAGTTTCCGATGCGCGATTAGCGCCTAGCGCTAATCGCGCATCGCTGAGAAAATTGTTCAAGAAGGAAATCCTCTAACTGCTCAGTCACCTGTAAGCCCGAAAAGTGCAAGAAAGCAATGGTAAAAAACAAGCTGGAAATAGAAAGCTAAAGAAAAGGCAGAAGCAATCCAAAGGGTTAACCAAGTGAACTGAGATTATTACTAGGCAAACGCAGTAAATCCACATAGTCAGAGGATGACTCTCGAGTATATCATCGACTTTGCTGAGAAGATGGTGCCAACTCTTACCAATTCTGTTTTCTTAGCTCAACCAAAAGCGGAATACAGTCAGCCGACTCTACCCAGGAAAATACTGAATGCTTGTAACATTAAGGAGCAAATGCAGAAATAGTTAGATATTAGATTTAATTTTTAGAAATAGTTTTGTTTTATTTTTGCTTAGAAAAATGGCGGTCATTTAAACCGTATCCTAGATCTGTGTAATTAAGTTATTAATTTAGTAGTATTTAAACCCTTCTCATGCATTTAGAGAAGGGTCCAGAAATTTATCAAAAACTTGTCCTCAGAACATGCAATTTTGCACCCTCAGAGGAGGTTTTGGTGAATGAATGGATCAAGATTTGTTGATGTTTGCATTTGATGTCTGTTACTGATGTTGCACTTCTGTACTCTTAGTGGATGTTAGAGCAAGGAGAGATAAATCATTGTCGCTTGAAGCTTATGAGTAGGACTAGTCATAAATGGTACTTTTATCTCTTGACCATTTCTGCTTATGTGTTAAAGTGATATACAGTTTTTAGTTGTTTATGTATTATTGCATGAATGCCTGAGTTATCATTTGGCACTTTTGTACGGTGATAGCTATTTATTTATGCTTAATGTATGAATAGCTCATTATGCGATATGTTTTTCACAACTGTTTCGTCTAACATTTTATGCGAAGTGGTTCATCCTTATTGAGTTCCTTTCTTATAATAGCTTAATGATCTTTATTACCAGTTGTTATTCGAAATCTTTTTAGATCGCATAATGGAAGAATTACATCCCGGGTTAGAATAGACTTAGATGTTGCTGCTTATTAGATTACAATAGCATAGCATTCGATTACAATTAGAATTAGAATATCTTAATTAGGAACTGTTAAATCAGGAACATCAAATTCTACACACACACACTCATAGATTGGGAAACTGGTCCCATATCCCCAGTCGGACCTGCTATACCAAATGGATAAGGAGCTGCCAACCAAGGTCCGAACCGGGCAGGTATCCCCCTTGTTGTAGACCCGATTTCCGGGGCTTCAACACAGTGCAAAGGACAATGCTTCAGAGTCAGAGCAGTATGCAACAACGCATATTGCTAGAGCACATTCCTTGCTAAGAGGGAATGTTGATTTGGGGTAGCATCTTATGTGATCTAGGCCTCAAATTTTGCAGGGAGACTTGGGCACATGTATTCTAAATAACCCAGAAACCGTTTAGGGAAATTCCGCCTAGAGACGATTTTATTAAAATAATTAATATTTTTAATGGAGTTCCTAAGTCTAAACTTAGGAAAATTAAAATATTAATGTGTATTAATCTAATTGTGGGTGTAACTTCTAGAAAAAGATGGAGATCAAGTCAAAATGATCTAAGCCTCTGATTAGGAGTTAATCTAGTCAGTTGTTTGTCCAACAAGAAGATATAAGAAGGGGCTTGAGGGTCATTTGGAAAATACAATGAGAGATCAAGAGATCAAATTTTTGAAGTGAGTAGTTCTCAGGAGGAAGTTTTGATCGAGGAGATTTATTATAGTTGAGGGGTAGGGATAGGATCCAGAGAGAGATATATTTTCTCAGTCGAAGAATCATCAGCAGAGAGAGGCAAAGAGTGATCTAGTAGCCCAAATGCAAAGGTTGATGTAGGGCCATGCAAAGACAATGCATAGGGTGAGAGAGAGTTTGAGATTTTGTTGGGGAGAGTCATTTTCAGAAGCTGAGAGTCAGCGTGTGAGACTGGGAGGCTAAGAGCAGAGACTCTATGTAGCAAATCGATCAACAAACTGGGTGACGTAGTGCCTAGAGAGGTTGACGCAGAGACTGTGTGAGGACTGCGCAGAGGCAGTGTAGGGCCTGCCAGAGGCACTTCATCCAGAGTCTGGATCAAACGGGTTTTTTCTCAGTGATTGTGTGAGGTAATATCACAAATCTTTCTACCATCATTTCTCTCTATAACTGAATAATCGAAGAGGTATTCAGAGATGTATTTAGAATTTTCTACTCCTTAATAATAATAAACCCTCAGATCGGTTGCACTGGTTTTCCCGCATTGGGTTTTTCCGAGGACATTGTCCAAAAATAACTGTGTCAATTGTGTCGTATTTTATTTCTTACTCAGTCTCTTGTTTCCATTTATAATCTAATTAAGTGAATGTTGCAGTATTATTTACTTCGATATTTGTTGTAGCACACAGTAAATAACTTGTATGGATTAACAAGTAGGAGAAGTAACATCAGGTTGTTGCATAGGGGTTCCATTTAGGATTTTTCACATGTTTCTAGCGTTGCGCCTATCCCTATAAATTTTCTGCCACCGATATCAAAATTTTCAAGCTCTGTTAGGGTTTTTCTGAAGAAATTTTGTGTTGATTAGTCTTTTGCATAGAGTTTTCTTCTTAATAATCATCTAAGGTTTAACTTGAAGAGTCCTTCTTGTCATTACTCTTACACTATTACACCAAAAAAAAAAAATTGCCTTAAACCCTAGACCATTCACTGCTGCAAAAAAAAATCATGTTAGCTCTAGAGCAAAAGAAGCACAAGGGAGGTGATATTATCTATTTTGAAGCACAAGATCTATCATATATCAACTCAGACCCTGCTATCAAAATGGATTTTGAGCAGGTGGGGTGTATGAGGTTTTGTGAAAAGATTCAAAGGTACAATTTACTAAGGAGTTTGCTAAAATCTTTGATGGATTGAAGGATAAGATTGGAACACTTACCTTTCCAGTCACTAAGGTCACAATAGCAGCTGCAACATAAATTCCCCTCTAAGGGGAACAATGGTTCAAGGGCATGCCACTTGATATCACCCATTACAAATATTTTTTGAAACCTGAACATAGAGACAAGGAGTATGGGTCAAGTGTGCTTAAAGAGTATCTATTGGAAAATTACAGCAAGCTATTCAGAGATATTTCACATGTGAGGGAAGGTTTGGAAGAGATTATCAATACTACTTTAGCCTCTTAATGCATTTCACTGGAAAAAGCTCAAATTTTCCTTGTTATCTATTTAGGAGTCTCTGCAAGATGGCAAATAAAGTACAAGAAAGACAAAGTCAAGTTGAACCACACATTTTCCATTTTTCCTTGATTAAGTTGTTGGTACTAGAGGATTTGAGGAAAAGAAAATAAACATGGAAATCATTTGTTGATTCTTCAAAATTAGTGGATGATTTTACAACTAGTCCCTTAAGAAAGAAGGAAACACCCTCAGTAATGATAAAGGACATTAAATCACTAGCTGGAAGCTCAGTGAAGAGGCCCTCATCTATAGTGCAATCTACAGGAAAGAAGAAAGGCAAGAAACTACAATTTTCTCCAGAGGTGGTGGTTGCGCATAAGAAACCTCTCACTAGTCTGCTGCAAAAAAACTACCCTTGGAGAAGACTTTTGAGACCATGGATACCATACCATAAGTTGAGGTGATTGATGATAAAGGTCAGGGAGATTGCGGAATTACAAGAATAATTGAAGAAGGCCCATTTCATGATTGCATAGTTGCCGCAAGAAAATAGGCAACTAAAGAAGGTTATTTTAGAAGAACAACTCAACCTAGAGAAGATGTGCCTATGGTTAAAGCTACACCAATTGTTGTCAAGTCCAAGGGCAAAGAGAAAGTAACCAAAGAAGATGTTAAGAAGGTAGAAATACCAGCAACTAGGATTACAAGATCCTCTTCTATGAAGTTACAAATCTAAGAAGAGAAGACGGTGCAGGAGGAGAAGATGGAGGTAGATGAGAGAAAACACACTTTTAATAGGTTGAGAAGAAATTGAAGGAGGATCATAGAGATATGTCTAAACTCAAGCAACAGGATGAAAGGACGAGGAAGAAATGGAGTGATCTTATGGACATCTATCACCCAGCCATGGATGATGCCAAATATATGTTAAGCAGATCCCCTCCACTTCGCAGGAAAATGAAGAATGTATGCAGACATAACCTATCTATTAGGAAAGAAATAAGAGCCACTAAACAAAATTTAAAGGAATTGTAAGAGAACGATAGGGCCAAACTAGACCTATTGTCTAAGGCATCCAAAATATAAATGCTGGAATGGGTAAAGTAACAAAGTTTTGTTTTCTGTCTCTTACTTAAAGTATGTTTGTTTGTAGGGTTTGTTTCTATATGATATTGTTTTGCACAAAGTTTCCTCTAGCAACCACATCTAGTCAGAACTCTGAAGCTATTTTGAAGAACCAGTTGTGTAGCATTTTGTGCCCTAACTAGCGTTAGGTTTTTTGGCGTGAAGCTAGACACTTGGAATTTTTTAGGAAGGGAATATTGAAAGAGGCATATTATAAGGTAATTACAATGTTAGTATCATACACAGTGTGTTCATCTTTTTTACAAACATCCTCACCACTTAAACCATAAGAAGAAGATGGTGATTTGTTTCTGAAGCAGGTGCTACGTTTTTGCCTACAGGGATATTTGTCGAATTTTGAGGTGTTGTATGGTAAAGTAAACTTTCTGAAGGGGAAGGTATCCATATGAAGGTTTATTTGCAGGTGTTGGAGCCATCAATAAATTCAAGAATCAATTGAAAACATATGAACCATCAAGCATTGCGCTTCTGCATCTCTGAAGAAGTTGGAGTTTGTACAATGTTGGTGTTGCGCTTTTGGATAGAGTTTTGTTTAACCCGGTTATCTTGGTCAAAACATCATGTAATTTGTTTTTTAAGTGTATTAATTGTAATAAATCCATCAGTAACTCATGAACTCATTTTGAGGTTGATAAGTCAACGTAAAGTGCTTAAAAAAGATCTAGTTGTGTAGTTCTTATACTATAGCAATCAGTTCTATTTTCCTTGCAGAAATTACAAATAGTAATACAAATGAGGGATTTGACCCTAGAGGTTAGAACTAAATGATTTTTTTCTATTTATGATGTAAATGTAATTTAGAAAAGGGTTTTCCATATTGGAGATAAAGATACTTGTGTATGTGATATATTTTCTAAAATTTTTGCCAATGAATGAAAGACAAAAGGTGATTTGCAGGGATTTATGTGTCAGATATTAATGGTGTTTTTCTTCTTTCATGTTGTAAGTTTGTCTTATGTTTTTTTATATCTTTTGAATGTATGTATTCATTCTTGGAAGAACTAGATGTTTAGCTCAAAATTAGTCTAAAAGGTGCTCTGACTCAATTTTTTTGGGTTGTGTTATATTCTTTCCATGACTGGCCCACATAGTTAACCAGGGGGTTAGAGGGGGGGTGGAGCCCCCCACTTCATTGCATCGATTGCGTAGCGGGGGGATCATAGGGGGTTTGAGGGGTGTAGGTAACCCCCCTCTATGGGGTCTAGGGCAGTGCCCCGAAAAATTTTGTTTTTTGGACCCTATATTAGGTTGGGTGGACCTACCTATAGTTTTGTGCATGATTTGCACACATGGTTTTGGACGCGATGGTTTTCGGTCCACGGTTTTGGATGCAATGGTTTATGGTCCATCGTATTGGATGCTTTAGCATGTATAAATATTAATTTTAACATTGAAAGGAACATAATGAAAAATCAAGCTGGTAGTTCCGGTTTTGGGATCCAGGGGAAAATCTCTGTGTATATGTGTTTTATGTGTTATGCTCTCACATTGTTTAATTTCTGTGTTTTAGAATTCGTATGCAGGTAATTTATGTATGCGGTTAAAACCTACATCTGGTATCAAATCTGTTTTGGCTTCAAGGGGATGCCTTTGTTGCTGAGGGGTTTCGCTTAGGCCTGTGGTAAACCATGTTCAGTGGGAGATCTGCGAGACCGATTTTGGTGGTTAAAGAAGATGGTGAGCATTGGAAAGATAGAGATCAAGAAATTTAATGGTTAGAGTTTTGATTTGTTGAAACTCAAGATGGAGGATCTGTTGGTGGATAAAGATCAGTGGATCGCAATAGATCCAGGTACTAAACCAATGGGAGTGCTCGATGAAGAATGGAAGACGTTGGATCGGAAGGCAAAGAGCACAATACGATTGTGTGTCTGAGATTCAGTATTGTTGAATGTATTCGGGGAAGCTATGGCGAAGGCTTTGTGGGACAAGTTAGGGAATTTATACCAATCTAAGTCTCTGGTGAATAAACTGTTCCTGCGGAAAAAGTTGTAAAACCTGAGGATCAAAGATGGAGACTCGGTGACAAAGCATCTAAACGCATTTAATAATGTGGTAAGTCAGTTATTATCTATTGATATTAGAATTTCAGACGAAAATAAGTGCATCAGTTTGTTGTGTTCTCTACCAGATTCCTGGGGTAGTCTGGTTATTGCAATAGGTAGGAATACAACTGCCTTGCAGTTTGATGAAATAGTCTCATCCTTGCTGATAGAGGAGATGAGACGGAAAAATATGGAGAACCAGAATCGTGATGCCTTGTCTGTACGAGGATGGTCCCAGAACAAAAACAAAAATAAGTCATCGAGTGGGAGATCTAAATCTAGAGGGAGATCTAAATCTCTAGGAAAACCTATAAAGGTGGTGTGCTGGAAATGCGGAAAGGAAGGGCACTACAAAAGGGACTGTAAATCTAAAGCTCCAAATAAAGGAAAGGGATCTGATGATGCTCCTTCTGTAGAGGCAAAAACCACCTCAGATGAAGGTGGGGATGTGTACTTGGCTTCTTCAAGTACACATGTAGATCATGAGGCATGGTTAATTGACTCAGGTGCATCCTTTCACTTCACTCCCCATAGAGAGTGGTTCTGCGAGTTTGAGAAATACGATGGTGGTGATGTCTTCTTAGGGGATGATAGGAAGGCTAGAATCATTGGTCGCGAAAAGTAAAGTTGAAGTTGCAAGGTGGAAGGGTTAGAACACTTCCAGGTGTTCTGCATATTCCTGCATTGGCCAGAAATCTGATTTCTGTAAGCAAGTTGGATGATGCAGGTGTAAAAACAGTGTTCGAGAAGTATATATGCAAGATGGTTTGGGGAGCACTGGTATTAATGTGGGGAGTTCGGATTGGAAATCTGAATAAAGCTACGAGGTAGCACTGTTTTTGATGGTGCAACAACTCTGTGGTTCCTGAAAGTGGAGCAGAAAATCTAGTGGTCTCTGGAGAGAAGAACATGCTGTGGCATAAAAGTCTTGGACATATTGGAGAGAAGGGCCTTTGAATACTTCATGGTAAAGGTATGGTAGAAGGTATGAGTAATAGCTCTCTGGATTTTGATTTCTCTGAAAATTGTGTATATGGGAAGCAGAATCGAGTGAGTTTCCCCTCTGGTGGTAAGAGGGTGAAACAGATATTAGAACTTGTGCACAGTGATGTGTTTGGACCTGTGAAGATTCCATCACTAGGTAAGTCTATGTACTATGTATCATTATAGATGACTTCTCAAGGAATACATGGATATATTTCCTTAAGAAGAAATGTGCAGTCTTTGACAAGTTTAAAGAATTTAAGGCTCTGGTGGAAAACCAGACAGAGAAGAAGGTAAAGGTGTTGAGGACAAATAACGGTGGAGAGTTTTGCAGCAAGGAATTTGAAGAATTCTGTAAGAAGTGCGGTATAGCACGGCAGAAGACTACTCCATACACACTTGAGCAAAATGGAGTTGCAGAAAGAATGAACAAGACGTTGATGGAAAGGGCAAGAAGCATGCTTAGTGGTGCCGGGTTAGGACAAGAATTCTGGGCAGAGGCAGTGGAGACAGCATGTTACCTAGTCAACAGATCACCTTCATTAGCATTGGAGGATAAGACTCCACAAGAGGTATGTACTGGTAAGAAACCCTATCTTTCACATCTGAGGGTATTTTGATGTGATGCATATGTACATGTTCCAAAGGGGAAAGAACCAAGTTAGATAGTAAATCTAAAAAGTGCATCTTTATTGGGTATAAGGATGGTTTAAAGGGTTATAAGATTTGGAACCCAGTAACAAGGAAGGTTGTGTACAGTCGAGATGTGGTGTTCAGAGAGGTGAAAGATGTTATTAAACATGAATTCCAACCAAAGGAACTTGAGAAGATATAGTTTGAGCTTAAGGAGGAAGAATCAGACTCTACAACAGAGGAGGAATTAGAAAATGAAGAGCCACAAACTCCAAGTGTGAGAAGATTAGTTCGAGAAAGAAGGAAGCCAGAAAGGTATAGTCCATCTGGTTTCTGTTCAAATTTTTCTTTATCTGTTATTGATGATGATCCCAGAACTATGAAGGAAGCAGTAGATTCATAGGATGGCAAACTCTGGAAAGAGGCCATGGTTGATGAAATGGCATCCTTGCACAAAAATGAGGCTTGGGATCTGTTGGAGTTGTTGGCTGGAAGGAAACCCATTGGCAGCAAATGGGTGTTCAAGAAGAATACAAATGTAGAAGGAAAGGTGGAGAAATACAAAGCTCGGTTGGTAGCAAAAGGTTATTCCCAGGTGCCAGGAATTTATTTTGGTGATGTTTTTTCTCTTGTTGCCAAGGTAACTTCTATTAGATTACTTTTATCTGTTGCTGCTACTTTTGATTTTGAGGTAGAACAGATGGATGTGAAGACAACATTTCTTCACGAGGATCTGGAAAAGAAAATCTACATGAAGCAACCTGAACGCTTTGCGGTGAAGGGTAAGAAAGAACTGGTATGCAAGTTAAAGAAGTCTCTGTATGGGTTAAAACAGTCACCAAGGATGTGGTATCAGAAATTTGATACATTTATACGGGGACTTGGCTTCACCAGAAGCAAAGCAAATCATTGTGTGTATTTTAAATTAACTGGTGATCGTGTTATTTATCTGGTCTTGTATGTGGATGATATGTTGCTAGTTGGAAATGACAAAGAAATTATCCAGGATTTGAAGACCCAATTGTCCTCCAAATTCGACATGAAAGATATTGGTGTTGCAAACTATATTTTGGGCATGGAAATTAAAAGAGACCGGGAAAAGAGGAAGCTATGGTTAAACCAAAGGAAGTATGTCGAAACAATACTGCAGAGGTTTAATATGCAGGATAGTAAACCGGTGAAGGTTCCTATTCCTGTAGGTGTGAGGTTATCTGTTGAACAGTGTCCCAAGACATAAGAAGAGGAAGAGGACATGTCCCGTGTTCCATATGCAAGTGCAGTCGATAGCCCGATGTATGTAATGGTCTGTACTAGACTAGACATTCCACATGTAGTGGGAGTATTAAGCAGGTTGATGTCAAAACCAGGGAAGGAGCATTGGACAGCAGTGAAGCGGGTTTTCCGGTATTTGTGTGGCACTAGTGATTATGGTTTGTGCTATCAAGGAAGACCAGGATTGGACAGAGTGTTGGATATTCATGGCTTTGTTGATGCAGAATAGGCTGGAGAGTAAGAAACAATCTGTAGTGGCACTATCAACTACAGAGGCAGAATACATGGCAGCCACTCATGCAAGCAAGGAAGCGGTTTGGTTGCAGAGATTGTGTTCAAGTATGGGGTTAGTTCAGGGAGCTATAAGGATATATTGTGATAGCCAAAGTGAAATTTTCTTGGCAAACAACCCTGCATATCATTCAAAGACAAAGCACACTGATGTTCAGTATCACTTTATGAGGGCTATGATAGAAGGCAAAAAGGTGTTGCTGGTAAAGTGGACACTTTGAAGAATACTGCAGATGCATTGACAAAATTTGTGAGCTCTAAGAATTTCTCTTGGTGTAGATAAACAATGGGCATTGTAGCGCTGGATAAATGACTAAGCTCTCTTGTGACTTCCTGTGGAAAGAAAACAACAAGTGGGAGAATGTTGGGTTGTGTTATATTCTTTCCACGACTAGTCCACGTAGTTAACCGGGGGGTTAGAAGGGGGGCGGAGCCCCCCCCTTCATTGTACCGATTGCGTAGCGAGGGGGTCACAGGGGGTTTGAGGGGTGCAGGTAACCACCCTCTATGGGGTCCAGGGAAGCGCCCCGGAAAAATTTGTTTTTTGGACCGTATATTAGGTTGGGTGGACCTACTTATGGTTTTTTGCAATATTTTCACACATGGTTTTGGACACAATGGTTTTCGGTCCATGGTATTGGATGTTTTAGCATGTATAAATATGTATTGTAACATTGAAAGGAACATAATGAAAAATCAAGATGGTAGTCCCGGTTTTGGGATCCAAGGGAAAATCTTTGTGTATATGTGTTCTATGTGTTATGCTCTTGCATTGTTTATTTTCTGTGTTTTAGAATTCGTATGCAGGTAATTTATGTATGGGGTTAAAATCTACAAGTTTTACCAAGTGATCTATGTTTTATTCTTAAAACAACATTCATAATTTATCTACAGTTTGATTCTCTTTGAGTTGTTTCCATTTTTTCTCACACTCACCCTCCTACAAAGAATTAATTCCATCAGTAGGACTGTCTACCTTGCCCTTGTGTAAAAAACTTTTCTCTCTTCATTTTATCACTCGACAAATAATCAATTTGACATGAATCCATGCCCAGTGCATTTGTCTTCTTTCTTACCAGCAACCTTTGAAAATCATACCTTATTTAGCACTATACCTAGCCTAAAATCATATTAGTTGAACAAACTAAGTGAGAGAGGCCTCTCCAAGGATAGAAGGGCTAAACTCTAGCCTAAAAGTGGTTTTGTTGTTACCTCTGAATTTCTCTCCTCGGCATAGGGAAATTATGGAGTGCTAACATTATGGCGTCGTTTTCGGGGAACAAAAGGTTCCATCTTCCTCGGGAAAGATCATCAAAGTTTCAGGTTTGATTTTTGATGGTGGACAACAATCAGACACATGAAGGTTGTACCAAACACCTGGAAACTCCAATCAAGTTCCAACCTGATCCAAAGACTCCATTGGTGGTAAGATCCAGAAACTAGAGTTTTACTGGCAACTCTATTGGCCAAAAATGAACTCAAATGTGAGGTATGCACCCATGAATCATGCTCACATTCCTAGTTTTCCAAAACGAATGTCTTGCATAGATTGGAAAACTTATTTATTGAGATTCAAATATCAAGTAAGAGATTATGTTGCACTTCACTTGGTCAAATTTCACATGCATATGTGTGAGATAAGGGTTGATTTTCATGAATATTTTCTCTTGAAGATGTTCATGGTATCCTTGGAGGGAAATGCACAATCATGGTATGAAAAAGTTCCAATTGCTAGTTTATATTGTTTAAAGGATTTTCATACAATATTCTCTGAAAATAAAAAAGAATCTTATCCATCTTTATTGTCGGTTCAAAATTGATGTGGACATTTTGAGAGATTCATTGAAAATTTAGAAAACTTGTATGGAGATAACAAGTTCATCGATGAGGAAATTTTAGAGGCCCTTCATGATAATCCTTTTCAACATCAAGAAGAAATGTTAGAGGCTAGCTGCCATAACACTCAAGACAATCTTTAACACAATACAATTTCTCCTTTGATTATAGATCAAAATTTTAATGTTCAAATTCATACTTTTGTCCTTGAGAATGTTGATCAAATTCTACAGTCCTCAGAAGCTTTAAAGAATCAAAACAATGATTTGGATAAGTCATCAAATTTTGGAATTCTCTAATCTTTTTATGAGTCACCTACTCAAGTAAACAGTCAGATTAGATTCAATGAAGAGTTGATACCTGCATATGAAAAATGTGATTTAGAGCTTAAAAGAAGATATAAAAAAGAAAATGTTTCTCTAGGTCCTTGAGTGCACTGGTGCACTCATTTTTAGAGCGCACTCATTTGACTCAAAGAAGTGTGCCCTCCTTGAGTATATTGGCACATTATGAATACCCAAATATCATCCCTTCAACCTTCCCCTATGCACCATATGCCCTCCTGAACTGTTTGAGCGCATTGCCACATCCTGAAGGCACGAAGTCCAAGCCTTCAGCCTTCAGGAGTGCACCCTGTGTCCTCCTTGAGCCCTCTTGAGCAGATGAGCACACCCTGAAGGCACGAAGCTTCATCCTTCAGCCTTCAGGAGTGCACCTTGTGCCTTCCCTCTCTCCCTTGAGTGCATAGCACACTTGGGAAGCCCGAAGCTTTTCCCTTCATTCTTCGGACTTGCGACATGCGCCCTTCCCTGGCTACCTTGCTTTTTAGGGTGCATGAGCGCATCTCGAAGCCTCTAATCTCCTCCTTCTCAACACTCTAGACTCTCGAAGTGCATCCTTTGCACCATATAGCTCTGTTGACTGTTTTAGGTGCACCCAAAAGGCATGAAGAGTAAAATCTACATAAAACATGGTAGAGTAGGAGATTTTCACACTAATGGTTTCTCATCATGAGTGATTACAGAAACAGGTATTACAGGGACCTCATGGCAAGTACACAAATAATATCGAGCAAAGAGGATAAACAAAGGAAGCACAAGAAGAACCAAGAACACACCTGAAACTTGATGATCAAAGTACCATCAAGACTCCAATATTGAAGACCCTTCGAAGGGTGGAAGCACCATGAGTAGATTATGAGAAAGAAAAAACACAGTGGTAGCCATGTCACCACTAAAGAAAGTACATATCATCAGTCACTATCAGTCCCAGTCATCCCAGATAGTGACATGTCAAGCTTCATCATATGCTGACATGGAAGAAAAAATATATTATTGTAATTATTGTAAAATACAAGCAAGTAGAATTACAAGAGCCATATGTAAATTCAAGAGTCATGAAAGTCCAAAGGACATGTAATACCAAAATTCATATGTAATTCCAAAAGTCATTTGGAACTTCAAAGGTTGTAGAAGTCTAAAGGTCACTAGAAGTTATAAAGTCAAGAGTCATGAGGATATGAAAGGTCACTCCTTAAGTTATAAATAGATCGTCATTTCTCATGTAAATAACTTTTAGCCTTGGCTTCACCCATAAGGCATAAGAGAGATAAGTTAGTACTTTTGGGGAGCAAGTAATGGCCCCAACGCTCCACTATTAGAGCAAGTGATGTTCTTTGTATTCATACATCTTGGGGCTTTTACTTAATATTTTGAAGCCTTGATGACCAACACGTTTTCTCATGGTTCATTTTTGCTTTCACCACTACTAAGGTAGTTGAACTATTTCAGTTATTCTAGTGCTTATTATATTGAAAATGTGTTGTAATGGTTATAATGTTAGCTGTATTCATGTGGAATATTATGTTCGATGTTAGAAGAAACATCCTTGTTTGTGTGTGTCTTTATTAGGGTGGTACTATTACCTCTCTCCATAGGCTCACTTTCTTTCCCCCCACCAGTAGAAGAACCTTGATAAGCTAGAAACTGAACATTCACCAGGCACATTTTGCTTGTTTTTCGAAGACACATATGCGACTCTCTCTCTTGTTGATAGCTAAAGCCAAAGAAAATATTTAAGTAAATGACAGTCAGGTCATATTTTGGATGGGGCTCCTATCCCATATCGTGTGAGGTCTAGCTGGCACCAAATATCGGGGAGACCCCTTGAATATTGGCAACTCCAATGCTGTAAAAAAGAAACAAGGTTTTACCCCAAAAAAAATGTCATTTGATGCCTCAAAATGATCCTGGAAGGTTTCAGACCCTATTTTTCTAAACTAGGTCCCACTGGTAAAAGCGGTCCCATGAGTTGACTCCTCCAGTTTTTCCACTCTGAAAGCATCGAGATAGATGAAAAGCAACATAATGATCTAATCTAGATCAACAAAGCCTTTTTCCCACACTCCCCGTATAGCCTTTCTCTGCACACCAAAATAGATCAGTCTACATAGTATTGCCACATTATTCACTTCACTAAAATCATCAAAATCCTCACAATAACTTTAATTTTGGAAACAGTGGTCTCTTTTGCCAAAAATATTTCTAATATTCCCGAGAATTAACGAAATGTTTGTGGCCTTTAAGTCTAGTGAATAAATTAAGAATTTATAGTGGTTGAACAAAAATTTACAAGAATTTATAAATGTTAACTAATAAGAATATGTGTTTGATGAATAAAGGAACTTGTATCTGAGTTTTATATAGACAAAGAGATAGTGTGTAATAAGATTTAAGAAACCAAAGCACCCAAAACATATGTCAGGTGTAATTTTTTTAATTCTTTAAATTAAAAGGTATACAAAATTTTGCATGGATCATTCTTATCGAGCAATAGAGGTGAAAGAGATTGATGTCCCTAATCAAATCCTTGGCCCGTTTATTTAGAAAGTAAAGGCAATCCCCTTTGTCGCAAGAAAATAACAACAGGGTTTCTCCTCCTCATATTATTCTTCTTTAGGTGTTGCATCTACATTAATACTAGTGATTTTTTCCTAGCAATGATTACAAAGGAAGCACAAGGTCCTTTTGATAGTATCCACAGCCAAAATGAGCTTTGAATATTTTTGTTATCATTATCAGCCCATGCAAATGAATGATTAGATTTAATCTCTCATTTGAGACAGGAGGAGGATTTGACCTTAAGATAAGAAATTGTTAGCAAAATCACGAGTACTTCTTCCTAAGTCGTCGACTGCCCCACCTCATTTGTTAACATTAAAATGAAGGGGCGCACACCGATATCCAAATTTTGTGCCATAAAAGGAAATTTCTTGCTATTGTGAACAACATGATCCATGAGAAAACACATCAGTGCGAAATTAGTTGTATGGAAGAGGAGTATGTGCAAGAGAAACTTTATTATGCACACATCCCCGCCTTCATACACATATTGTTTTGCACAACTACCAAGCCATCTAATACATAGTTTGGCCCACACCCCTATTACTTGTGAGTTGTAATCTCATTTGATATCGAGTTGTAAATATTTCAAGCAAAACCATTTTGTTCAAGGCCAGATATTTGTTCAGCACCCGCCCCTCCTCGAGCCTCCGATGCTTACATAAGGAACTTGACACCCCATCAGTTCTAGCATCCTTGGGCAGAGCAATAGCAGTGTCAAGAGTAACAATGTTAGTGTCAGTGTCAGAGCGTTCACTGACAAAATGGCCACTTACAATATTAGCCCTTTTTTTCATTTTAAAATGATTTGTCATGCATTGGAAAATAGGAAAAAAAATCCACTCTGCCAGGGCTATTAGGTCCCATCAAAGTGCTCTAGGACTATCAGAAAATGAGAAATACATTTTTCAAAAATTATAAATTTTTTTAATAATTTAAGGAAAATTGAAAATAAGGAAAAATCGCTACAACTTTGGTTATGCACATGAAACTTTGGTTAAAGTAATAAATCTTAGCAAACTAATCCATAGTCAATGGACTATTAAGTATGAGGTGATTGCTATAGTCCCCAATAGAGGTGAAGACTAATAATGGCTTTTTTGTGAGTGGATAATGCCCTTTAAGTGGAAAAAAGAAAAAAAAACCATAAAGAATTCCTCATAAATTACAATAATACTCTCATCGGATATGAGCAACGTCTCAACAATGAGTAGAGTAATGTTTTTTTTATCCCTTCTTGTCTTTTATTCGAGATACCCAGTATTCCTCGGAGGTACAATTTGGAATTTCAAAATTGGGTTGGCTTAAATGAAAAATATTTGATAGCTCTAAAAAAATTTAACTATAATTATATTTGATAGAAAAGAATAATTAATTTATTACATTTCATCATATTTAAAAAATAGTTTGTAATTAAAAACAATTATTAACGGAAAATTGAATAATTATAATAAATCTAACTATTTTAATTCTAGTAATTATGATAACATTAATCCTAATAACTCTTAACATTTTAGATAATTCTAGTATCAGTAATAATCCTAATAATTCTTCATTTAATAAAAATAATAATAAGTCTTCGTTTAATAATAATAATAATAATAATAATGCATCATTCGTTTGCTCTTTAAGAATTAGGTTATTAACCTTTCTAAGTTCTCTTTTGATCCTCCGATCTATAATCTTCTTGAGAAAGGTTTGAATTTTTCCCTAGCCCCTAGAAAGATTCTAGTTGAGGAGATCATCTGCTCCACTGAATCTGGCATCAAGGAGTTGCCTAATCACACTGAGGATGTTATTAGGAAATATTGTTCCATGATTCTTAGGAATTCTAAGCCGCCTAAAAGAAATATTAGCAAGGCTGAATTTGAAGCCCTAAAATCTTTAAACAACCTTGATGTTGTTGTCCTTAAAGCAGATAAAGGAGGAGGGGTGGCGATTTTAGATAGAGATGATTACAAGAAGAAGATGTTATATCATCTATGCAACAGTAGGAGCTATAGAAAGCTAAATAAGAACCCCTTTAAAAGGGTTTCAAAAGTTGTTTCCCTGGCAATTAAGTCTAATACTTTTGTAAGCTCATTAAGTCACAAGCTTATAGAAAGTAACCCTCTCACTCTCCGAGGATATATGGGCTTCCCAAGATTCAAAAGAAAGGGACCCCCCTTAGACCTATTATCAATACCATAGGTGGTATTAACTTTTACCAAATACAACTTGAATTTCACTGGATACCTTAAAGTGTCACTCTTATAATATAAAAAAAAAAAAAATTGCATTTCAATCACTGGTATCCAGATAATGGCTTTCTGAGTATTAATTAAAAGGTGTGTTTTCTACATAATGCCCTAGCAACTACAATAGAGCCTAGCACTTAGAGATATTCTATTTCTGAGAAAAGCACATCATGCTAACTCTGGCAATTTTCATATAATTAATAACTATGTATGCATCCACATAATGGATTTCTGAATATTAGTTCAAAGAACTTGCGCTCTGCATAATGCCCCTCACGACTATGATAAAACCCAACTAGAGACCAATACTAACAAGTATTTTACTTCTCGTAAAAACACAGTATCCTAGTTCTGGCAGTTTGAATATAATTAATAAATACAATGCACATATTTCCATGAAATTCTTGCAAAGGGCATGCCCTTTTAGAAAATTTGCCAAATCTACCCATCCAAAAATTGATCATGAAAAAGTAAAAACATAATCAAACAATACAAACAACTTGAAAAGTTAAAAATGGTAATAATTGCAATAAAAGCAATTACCTACGTATAGCCACCAAGTTAGTAAAAGGAAGACATCCCAACTATTATTGTTCATGTTCACAGTAATTACTTGCCAACAATTACTACACATATTAACGATAATTACTTGTCAACTATTTACAGATGCAAGATGCATCTTTCAAATATTTCAAATAAAATATTTCTAATGCAAAAGATTATCATATAGCATGACATTAGGAATATTATTTTGGCACAACACAAGAATGAATTGATGAACTTTACAAGTTTCATGCCACAACAATTATGACAAATAAAAGTGGGTATAGAAATAATATAAATTGTACATACAGACTGTATTATCTTAAACTTTAGGTTTTATATTTAGACAGATGCAATGGAAACTTAACATCTTTAACATAAGAAAATTTTAACTTTAGCTACTGATAAAAGGAAACAATAGCAGCAATGATGATTAGTGTATAACGTTGTAATTTTAATTACTGCTAACCACGCAGTAACAATTATCAACAAATTGCAAAAGGATAAATAAACTAGACCACAATAACAAAGGGATCAGGATGTATTTAAAAAAAAAACTTTAAAATTCATGCATTTGAGATACAAAGGTCATAAACAGAAGACACATGTTGTTTTTCACATAAAACCATAACTTCTCACTGAATTCCATCAAAACATAATTGGAAGAAAAGTGGATAAAGTAAGAATCAAACACAAACGTAACAACATCAAATATATCATCAAATGCTATATTTCCAAAAATTCTGATCAAACACACGAGACCACTAGAATCCAAACCATCAAGGAGAATTACATAAGTACCAATAGATCATGATAATTTGTAGTGAATTAGAATTCTATATCATAGACCTTCTACAATGACTATCCAACTACACATTTACAACAATTTAACCTGACTACTGCTACTCCAGCAAAAGAACCTACTAATCTAATTGAAACTTAGTCTTTGCCTCTAATATCTGGCTTAGCCCACACATAGTAGATGGATACCACTTTAATATACTATAAATATGCTTGCTTTTGCATTTTAAATCCAGTTAACCTGTTATAGCTACATGTTGAAGACTATCAACTGCAAAAATTCATTGAATTAGCTCTTGTTTACACTGTCTTGATACACCGACTATCTTCAAGACCCTATATTATAGTTAAAGATGAAATTCAAAATCTCAAGGAAGATCAGCAATTTGTGTGACACCAGGCATATTATTCCAGTGGCAAGAACCAAGCCCCCAAACATGATTTGATGTAGAAGGTCCTGAAGCCATCTGTTGAATATCTACATAGAAATCATCATTGATTAGAGTGGCAAGAGCATCACTAATAGCATATTGCTCTTTCTCAACAAGCTCAGCATAGGAATCATACCAATCCAAGACAGGCGAAACATTTGGCCTTGCAAGGTTCAATAACGTGGAAATTCTTCATCTCCACAGTTAGTGCTAGACATAAATTCGTTGCGCTCTTCAATCTTTATGTTCACCCGTGACAAAAATGCAATTAAAAAAATGAGCCTTCTCAAAAAGAGGGGTGAGACTGTAACAGATTCAGTACCTTTAGTTGCAATAATAGGTTTATGTAGTTTCCAAAATAGAAATATGTTAAGAGATGAAAATCCATGTGTTTTCCCTATTCTTTTCATGAAAACAACTCACTAAATGGAAACACTTACCAATTGCTGTTATATACCTAGGGGGGTAATATGGGGTACCAAGGGAGGTACCCAAGGTAATAATGTAATAATGGGATGGGCCATAGTAATAAATAAGGTGGTTAACCCATGTCATGTAAGGGACCATAAGTAGTTAATAATAATGTAATGGGCCCATGGTATTAGTTGATGGTATGAGGGAACCATGGTAATGACCCATGGTATTGTATGTATGAGGCCTATATAGAGGCTAGAGACTCCACATGGAGAGATATGAAGATGATGTGAAGTATTCTTGTATGAACAGGCATATGGCTTGTGAAGTGTTCTCCTTCCTTAAGGAGTGAATGTATGGTGTTGCCCTACCTTAAGGGTTTGATCAATAAAGTATCATTTCATATTATTTCTGGGTTTATTTGCATTCTCTTATACTTTTATATCAGATCTATAATATTCTTGGGTTAGATCTACAACAATTGGTATCAGAGCTACAACAATTGGTATCAGAGCTATATTTTCATATTAGATCTACAACAAGTGGTATTAGAGCACTTTCTTGGGCAAACCGTGGAGAAATTTTTTTTCATTTTTTGCAGGGATTTTTGGGTGGCGAAATTGCAGATCAGATCTGTACGTTTTGGTGCCAGATCTGCAGAATCTAATTATAGATCTATATTCCTTGTGAAAAAATACCCAAATTCAAAAAAAAAAATCAGTTGAATTGGAGTCCGGATGAAGGAGATATCGCTGATTTAAAAATCAATGGGGTTCCAGACAATTTTCAGGACAGCGAGTTTGCGGCGCAGATCTAGAAGTTTTGGTGCCAGATCTACAAGATCTAATTGTAGATCTGGAATCTTTGTGAAAAAACACATGATTTCAAAAAAAAAATCAGTCGAATCGGAGTCCGGATGAGGGAGATATCGCTGATTTAAAATCAGCTCTTTTTTCAGAAATTTTGGGTGACGGCGGGAGAGTAGCAGCGCAGATTTGAAATTTCATTGTCTGGATCAAAATTATACCTAGGGGGGTAATATGGGGTACCAAGGGAGGTATCCAAGGTAATAATGTAATAATGGGATGGGTCATAGTAATAAATAAGGTGGTTAACCCATGTCATGTAAGGGACTACAAGTAGTTAATAATAATGTAATGGGCCCATGGTATTAATTGATGGTATGAGAAAACCATGGTAATGATGCATGGTATTGTATGTATGAGGCCTATATAGAGGCTAGAGACTCCACATGGAGAGATATGAAGATGAAGAGAAGTATTATTGTATAAACAAGCATATGGCTTGTGGAGTGTTCTCCTTCCTTAAGGAGTGAATGTATGGTGTTGCCCTACCTTAAGGGTTTTCATAATAAAGAAGCATTTCTATCTATTTGGATCTTGTTATTCTTGGGTTATTTCTGTTATCATAACATTTCTGGGTTAGATCTACAACAATTGGTATCGAAGCACTTTATTGGGCAAACCGTGGAGAATTTTTTTTTATTTTTTGCAGGGATTTTTGGGTGGCGAAATTGCAGATCAGATCTGTATGTTTTGGTGCCAGATATATAGAATCTAATTACAGATCTGTATTCCTTATGAAAAAATACCCAAATTCAAAAAAAAAATCAGTTGAATCGGAGTCTGGATGAAGGAGATATCGCTGATTTAAAAATCAGTGGGGTTGCAGACAATTTTCAGGACAGCGAGTTTGCGGCGCAGATCTAGAAGTCTTGGTGCCAGATCTGCAAGATTTAATTGTATATCTAGAATCTTTGTGAAAAAACACATGATTTCAAAAAAACAATCAGTCGAATCGGAGTCCGGATGAGGGAGATATCGCTGAATTAAAATCAGCTCTTTTTGCATAAATTTTGGGTGACGGCGGGAGAGTAGCAGCGCAGATCTGAAATTTCAAGTGCCTGGATCAAGATTTCTACCACATGGGCAGATGCAGAGTAGTTGTTCCATTTCTAAAAACAGGTTATAATAGAGATTCTGAGCAATATTGATGGATCTGTGACTATTTCAATTTTTCACCAATATTTTTGTGATGGCGGGCCTAGATCGGAGTTCGAGGGACTTGTATAAATTTGACGGTTCTCACACGTCAACATGGCTAGCACAAATGGAGCAGTATTTCAGATTGAATCATATCCTAGATGATTGGACTAAGCTTGGGGTGGGGACCATGTACCTGGACAATGAACGAGGGCAATGGGCGGAATGGCATCAGCGTCGCAATGGACCTTTTCAGAATTGGGATGCCTTCAAAAAAGCTCTTTTAGAGCGCTTTGACCGTAAATCAAATCTTGTGGATAAGCACACACAGACAGACACACAGCCTAGCAAAGCTTTTATTTTTACAGGAAAGAAGGAAACCAAGGAACCAAAAGGGTTATTTTTGGCTGGTATCTCTGTATTGCAGGTTCATGGATTGATTCAGAAAGAGAAGATCATTGTTTCTATCAATCCTAGTTGTAAACATAATTTTATCAGTGTTAATTTGGCAAAAAAATTGCAAGTCCCAGCAAAACAAATTGAACATACACAGGTTGATAATGAGGATGTTCAAGTGTACAAGGATTTGAAGATTTCTATGGATAAATATGTGTTGCATGGTGATTTTTATGCCTCAGAGATGGATAATATGGATGTTGTTTTGGGATATCCTTGGATGGAATCCGTGGGTACTATCAATATTAATGTGCAGAAGAAATTCCTGAAGCTATGGTATAAAAAGAAGAAAATTACATTACAGGATATTTCCATCCATAAACAGGTAGAGCACATGGAGGCTGAAGCAGAAGATGTTCAAGGGACTGACATATCAGATGATGAGCCTTTGATGATCGACAATCAAACACAAACAGAGGCTGCAGAAGAAAAGGTTACAGGTGATGATATATCAGAGGAGGGCTCAGTGGTTGAAGTCATATTGAAAAAGAAGACATCACAACAGGCACCACAGCAGGGTGAAGTCAAGCAAAAGCCATCGTGGGTTAAAACTTCAACATATCATCACCCACATCACCCTGCAAGACAACCATCATGGAAACCAAGTAGTCACATGATAGATAGAAAGGAGAAACGATCCACCTACTACACATCAACACAGAAGAGCTGCCACGGTCAACTTCCATCTCAAGTGAGCGAGGCACCAGCGAGATCGAGGGTTCACCTTTCTCTTGGATGGCTAGATGCACGTGCATGGTATCAGTGGACTACTCTTTTGAGTAGATCTTATTATTTGTGTTCTTCCCATGTTTCGGGGACGAAACATGCTTAGGGGGGTGGAATGTTATATACCTAGGGGGGTAATATGGGGTACCAAGGGAGGTACCCAAGGTAATAATGTAATAATGGGATGGGCCATAGTAATAAATAAGGTGGTTAACCCATGTCATGTAAGGGACCACAAGTAGTTAATAATAATGTAATGGGCCCATGGTATTAGTTGATGGTATGAGGGACCCATTGTAATGACCCATGGTATTGTATGTATGAGGCTTATATAGAGGCTAGAGACTCCACATGGAGAGATATGAAGATGATGTGAAGTATTCTTGTATGAACAGGCATATGGCTTGTGGAGTGTTCTCCTTCCTTAAGGAGTGAATGTATGGTGTTGCCCTACCTTAAGGGTTTGATCAATAAAGTATCATTTCATATTATTTCTGGGTTTATTTGCATTCTTTTATACTTATATATCAGATCTATACTATTCTTGGGTTAGATCTACAACAATTGCTGACTGAGCGGATGATGACTCGTCCCATGGACTGGTGCTCAAGAGATGGGGGGGTGTTTTCACTGAATACTGAAGCAGCGGGACCACCGAGAGGGGTGATTGGATAACTTTATTCACTGCATTCTATTTCTGACTCACTTGCTCCAACATAATTGGTCAAGTTACTTCTTGATGAGATTGGTGGCAATTGTGTAATCATTTATGAAGATCGCGTATTCCGGCCACCACCCATTGCTTGAGACTCATGCAGCAAAGCTTCTAACAACCCACAGTTGTGTGGAGAGAAGCCATCAACATGGGTGGATGGAATATGAGGTGGTAGTGTGTATGAGTTATTTTCTGTAGGAGTAGTCATTGTCTCCATATGCATGCCAGTGGTATGTGTTAGGTTCCTATAACAATAGGAGTCATAATTTTGAATGATTGAGGTTAACCCTTGTAATATTGTACATACCTTTGCTTTTGCAAATGTTTTCCATATTCAAAAAATTAAAAAATGTAAAGAGGGTATGTCCTAAAAGAATAATCAAAGGACAAAAAGAACAAAAAGGTCAAAAAAGATGAAAAATATGAACCCCAAGAAAAGAAAAAAGACCATGAAAGTGAGCAAGCCAAAATGCCACTCCTATTTACTTTTTATGTATAATAATGATTGTGTGCAGCTTGTTATTATTACCACAATCCATGATAGTCAAAATGTTTAAACTTGGCTATTTCATGTTCTTAATTTCATGTCTATAGATAGAAAATAAAAATTTGGCCAAACAGTGTAACCTTGGCAGATAATTAGATAGGTAGAGTAAATAAAAGGAGCCCAACTAGCCCCAAGGGTTAGCTCAATCGGTCAAGCCGGGGCCTCGCGAATGGGAGGTCACAGGGTCGAAATTAGAAAGCTCTTGGGGTCAGGTCAGTTAATAGGCCGAGGGGTGTGACCCCCTTCGGGTGGGGTCCACGCTAGCGTTGTTCGATCTTGGACGTAGCGGACCCACTGACCATGGGTATCCGTGAACCAGTAGTGAAAAAAAAAAAGGAGCCCAACTGTTTAATCTGGGCCCTTGGAAGTAATAAGGTTAGATTTAGTTAGTTTACTATTGTAAAGAAAAGGAAAAATATTTGATAAGGGTTTGCTAGCTCAAATGCACCCTAATAAAGAGAAGTAAAAATGGTAGGATGAGTAGATGGGTAAGTAGAAGAAAGGTTGCAGAAGTATGATGATTGGCACATTTATCATCTTTCAACATGTATTTCAAATGTGAATGGGAAATCAAACATGGAAATGGACTTCAAAGTCAATTAATTAACTTCCTCCATTCATTTCACCTTTTACTAGAATAATTTCCCATAATAAATTTCGAAGTACAAAAACCTTTAAGTCAAAAGAGACTCAGAGGATTTCTCTGACTTTTGGAGGGACAGGACCCTCGGCTCAATGACTTAAGGACAACAAGTACTAGATTCCCCCTCATAAATCCATCTCCCTTCATCCCCCCTCATTTCCCTAGTAAAACCCATTTTCCTAAGGATAAAACACTATTTTCCTAGGGAAAGTAATAACCCCCCATGAAAAACCCCTTTTTTCCAAAAAACCCACAAAAACACATTACCCTAAGTATTAATGTTAATATGTGAAAACATCAAAGTTCACAAAAAAGAGCATTTGCTTATTGATTTTTCCCTTGTCTGCTCATCTTTTCACATTAATTACTAATTTATTATATTAAATCCCGATGAAAACACCTTTCCCCGTATATATAGCTCCTACATATTAATTAACCCCGCCCCTTAGTTTAAATATAAACTATAATATATAGTCACCCCAACCAAAATATCTAATCAATCGATCTGCGATAAAAAGGAATAAAGTGTCATTTAAACCCTCCATTAATCACCCTGATGGCTTAATCCCGCCTTAATCCATCATTAACCCTTATACCACCGCACTTAAGTGCCCACTGGGCCCCCCATTAGCCTCCGTGCAGCTTTCCCGCCTGATCACTGTGTGATCGCTTCCATCCACATTTGACGGCCCTTATCCATATCAGGCCAACCCATCCGTCGAACGATACCCGCCCAATAAAGTGGTTTGTCCACGAGCCCCCGATGCTACGTGTTAGCCGATGAGTGAAATCAGGCAGCTCCTCTCGAAAACCATCGGGCGCCCAAAAGTGGTGCAATAGAAACCATTTACCGGCCCGCTACATGAAAAAACAATCACTTTTCACCCCGTACCTGCCAAAATTGACTTTTGCACATAAAGCCAAAAAAGCCCCAAATCATTTGTTTTCACTGGAATTTTAGCTGTAAACCTTTGTTTGCATGCACGCCACCTGCGAACATCAAAGTCGTCAACCCACATCCAATTGCACTCCAAAGATGCCACAGACCGCCTAGACAACCTTGCAGCCTGTACAGAACACCTTCAACCGTCTACAATCACTAGCTGCCCTATTCATAGCCATTTTTACCTCATTTCCAGGTATTTAAGCCACAATTCACCGAAAAATCCTGTTAATTTCAAAGAAAACTAGTGATTGAGTAGTCTTAGTTAAGTTTAAAATTAATTAAGGAATCTTAACCAACCTAAGCCTACTCTGTGCTAAACCACCATTGCCCTAAAAACACTGCAAATTACCTCCCCCATTCTCAAATCCACAAGAATTGAGAATGGTTGCCCCAATCGCCATGGATGTGAGACCCATCTCTACACCCCACTTAGACCTGGACCACCTCCCCCTGGCTGATAGGGATTTCCAGATAAAGGACACCTCTATCCATGAATCCCCACTCAAAGTATACTGCCAAAGTAGGGATAGATACTTGAACCAGGCTGATGAAATTGGTCTGTGGGAGTCCAATTTTCCTAAGTACCAGTTTCCTAGAGTCCACATTTTCCCAGAAATTGTACATTATTGCCATGCCAACTATGTCCCCAGTCAAAGAGCAGTCATGTCCCCCAACCAGGCCATACTTTTCACTATCATTGCTGAATCTATAAATGAGATGCTACAACTCCAACCTGGCCAAAACTTGACTCCCCTCTCCATTGGAGACTTGTTGGACTTATATCCCAAACTCAACCCTGCAAGATTGGCCCAGATAATCCAAACCTTCATCATAGAAGAGAAGTATACCCCCAAAGACCCCCCTCCATATGTAGCAGCTTTATTTTCTCCTTGGGGCAAAAGTATTGTGGATATGATATCTAGTGTCCTGGGTTCTACCACCAGTGAATATATTGAAGATATTATTTTAGCCTTCATGTCCATATACACTCCAAGACAGCCTCCTGCTATCATATATGACTATGCTCAGTTCATAGCTAACAGGATGCATGAACAGTTCCTCAGAATGAGTAATGAGAGAGTCTTCAAATACTCCTCGGTCTTGTATGACCTTTTCCTATATTACCAATCAGAAAAATTCCCACTTACCTTGCAAAAATTGGACACCAAGGGCCAACCAAGATCATTTATCTTCTGGACCCCATTGATTCATCAACATCCCTCGCCCTATTCATATAATGAATTCATAGATTCCTTTTTCCACCCTGTGATGACCATGCTCAGTGGAACCCCTCCACCAAGAATCAGTCCTGAGATTAGGAGAGTCCTTCATCTAAACATCAATCATCAGGTGGGAGATTGGTACTTGTAACAAAAACACACTGAAATTAGGATTTATGGTTGTGAGTTGGCCCCATGCAAACTACCTAAATACCTCCCAATGAGGTTATTTTCCCTGGAGTACTACAGACAGATAATAAATTCATATTAGGTAAACTTCGTTCAATCCAAAAAGAAAGCCTAGCTCAAGATCAAATATCAATTGGGTCCTTTTATTTGTAATAGCAGAGAAGTTGGAAAGGAGGCAGACCTAATCCTTTAGAGACTAAAATTAAAACAGAGCTTCATATGGAGATATGATCCCTTGGATTTCATCTGCAAAAGAAGGAAAAAAAACAAGATGGCTCCCTATATCCATCACCACATCCCTGAGATAGAAAAGTATGCCAACCAATTGCAATGGGTGGAAAACAGTTTAGAGGACAGGGATAATACTGAAGCTATTGTGGAAAACACATTAATAGATCTGGAAAAAAAACTTGATGAGGATTCTTTCCTACAAGTTCCAGGACAATCAGATAGGCCGGAACAATCAAACAGGCCAGATCAGCCAACCAGAACAGAACCATCAGAAGAACCAGCAACTACTTCAAGTGCCCTTCCAGTCATGCAAACTCCTCAGAATGAGGAAAAGGTCCCAAAAAGGAATAGAGAAGGGGCTTCCACTTCAGGAATGCCTACTTCTGATGTACAAAAAGAGTCAAACAAAACGCAAAAGCCTAATCCAGCCTCTAAGCAAGAGTTCATTGATCACTCAGCTGAGGTCACTAATACAGAGGTTGAAAGAAGCAGGCCCACCGCTCCATCTGGGAGTATGCAGGAGCCCTCCACATCACAAACTCAGATATTGATGAGGCAACAAAGTGTTGAGGTATCCTCCTTTAGAATTCTTGCAGATAAAGATCAAGACATAAAGGAAAGATACAAAGAGATTAAAGCTAGGAATGAGAGGCTTAAAGCCCAAACATATGCCCAGTATCTGAAAATGACCCCCGCCAATCAAACAAGGCTAATGTCAGCCTTTGATATCAAAGAGGGGAAAATGCAGATGACATTTATCAAGCCAACCACTCAGCAGCCAAGAGCAGCATCAGATTTCATAAAGGTGGACTTTGAAGTACTGGCAAGGGATATTCATCCCATTGACCAGATTGAACTGCACAAGCAAACAGGAGAGATGATTTACTCTACATCGACAGGGAAGGCCATTGTTTCCCACCAATTACAGAAATCCCTGAACAATACATCAGCACAATTTTAGTTGGAGAAGGCCTCCTCACAGGCCAAGGATAATAGAATCAAGTCCTTAGAGGACTTAGTGATTGAATTGGGACACGATCCCAAAGATGTAAAAGTTGCAGAGCAGCTAATTAAAAAGAAAAATGATGACATTGCTGCACTCAAGAAGTAGCTAAAGATACCCCAGTTGCATCACCCACAAACACAAGAAGTCCTAGAAGCACAGCAAGGACATGAAGAGCTCATGGACTTGGTCCTGAAACTAAACGATCAACTCAAGGAGATAGAGAAGGAGTTGGACACTTTAATTCAGTCGAAGAAAAGTGACTTGGCCAAAAATTCTATAACTGTCTTCCCCACAGTATCTACAGCAGTTCCTTCCACACTGGCAGCGTCACTAGCTCCCACAGCTCCACCTGCCACAGCATTTCCAGTGACAGCAGAGTCTACAACAGCAACAGGTACACAGGGAGAGAAAGCAACAGAATTAGTAAAAGCCATGGAAGAGATGTCTATCTAGGCTATAGAGATGAAGAGACTAAAGGAAAACGTAGCAAGTCTGGAAACTAATTGTAAACTTGCCCAACTCCAGCAAAAAGAAGAAACAAAAAAGGCATTGAGAATGGGTGAGAGAATAAAAATCCTGGAGAAGGATTTAACAATACAGAAACCACTGGGTCAAACCAAAGAAATGCTCTGGGCCAATATCATTGACTCCATCAATGATATTTGGCCATCAATTCAAGTTATATTTGAGCATAGAGAATTAGTGAATATAGCTACTAAAGCTATCCAAAAAGTAGAGGAAGATCTGGGGAATAAACCAGAGGATGCTAATCGACTCATCCACTTTCTAAACAGCAAGAACATATATGAGCTCCATGAGCTTAACATAGAAGATAGGACTGAGGCCATTCTGGAGATTAGGAAGGTTCTTTCCAAAAGAAACCTTATGCTTAACTTAGAAGAGAAATGCCATAACATGCAGGTAGCCATTGATAGATTCATGGCTAAGTTTCAGATTTTGAGGGAGAAGGGTCTTCCCAGTCCTATGGTCATCAATGACAAGCTCATGCCTCAGCTGGACTATGGAGATAGATTAAGAAAATTGGCTAAGGAACAAGCAAGTTCTTCTGCAATTAAAGCCCTGCCAATAGGAAAAGTGTTATATGACACATTGGAGAAATTATTTTTTCTAGAGCATGAGGTGAAACACTTGTTCCTCACTAAGCCAAATTTTGTAAAGTACACAGAGGCAAATGAAATCTACAGAAGGATGATGAATGTAAAACTACCTAATGCGGAATGGTGGAAAAATATGATAGATTTACTATAATAAATTTACATTAGAAAGTTATTGTACAGTAAATGAAAGCAGCCAGTTAAAATAGGTAAAAGCAGAGCAGCACAGTCAAAGAGTAGCAGGGTCAAAGAGTATCAGTTGAAAGATAAAAGTGAAGAAGATTCTAGTGTAGAAATGCTACAAATATCAGCCAGCTTAAAGGGCTCCAACTTAACTAAAAATAGCCAACAACACCACAAGAAAAGGGACATCATGAAGCAGTTCAACATCTTTCTCTATCTTCATGCAAGAAGCTATTTTTATTCCTTAGATTAAGTCTCAAGTTGTTTTGAGATATTTTGTAAATATTTTTGTATATATACTTCATATTTCGAAGTATTATGTGTGGATTCTTATACTTTCAATAGAATTTTGCTCAAAGACTATAAAAGCTCTTGTATGATTGATGAATAAAGATCAGATATTTCAAGGGATTCATGTGTAAAGCGAAGTACAAATGAGTAATTTTCTTGTGTTGTTTTATCTCTCTTAAAGTTGTTTCAAAATATTAAATGTTTCCGAAGTCTGAATGTTTAACTTGAATATTATTTCAGAATTTTCTTAACTGCACTCTGTCTTACTGTTATACATTCTTAATGTTTTCTCTTAAACTATATTAGCTATGGAATTCTTAATTGCTCCTTAGCTTCCGTAGTTTCTCCTCTAGTCCATAGTAAAGGATTCTTAATTTCCCTTTACTCATGATTCACTGATGTTCCCCCATCTTAGCCTCGGTCTGAGGATTCTTGATTGCCCTCTCACCCACATTAAGACTAATTTCACCGTTTAGTTCAAGGATTTGTGCTTCACTCTGCTATCTTGCCCCTTGAACACTCCCTTTATTGATTTAACTCTAGCTTTGATGCACCTTCTATGACTCCATGGCCCAATGGTCTAAAGGCATCAACCTATTAGCCTGTTTTAAGGATTCCACCACCAAATCTTAATACAAATCAAAACCCCCCCTGAACTCTAGAACTAGACTAATATCTACGAAAAAATAGCTAAATTATATAGAGAGAGCCCTCTCTGAGCCATAGGTCGACTAGAGCCTATGCTTAAAAGTTGGTTTGTGATTACCACGAAGCCTTCCCTTCTTCCAAAACTTCTAAAGAAAATTCTTGAGTGATAACATAGTGGCGACCATACTGGGGACTCGATCCTTAGTCTCCTAAAGCTTTAAGCAAATCTTAATCATCATCTTGAGCCCCTTAAAGTCAGTTTCTACGGAATTTTTAAAATTTACACTAAAAAACATTTTAAAAGTTATAATTCTGGCTACCAGGAAAGATCATTATACCAGGGCCAACCCGGATCCAAACCCTGTAGTTATTGTGGATGATCCAGACAGAATTGTAAGAAAATCCCAAAAAGAATAAAGTTTAGCTTATAAAACACCATTAGTTAAAGCTAATTCTTGTCCTTACCAGTGGTTGTTTTTAGAAGATTTACCTTTTGATTTGCAATTTGATCTCTCATTTTTTAGAACAAAATCTGAAAGTGTGCTTGATGAAACTGTTCTAGATCCTTATTTTATTGCAAACCTTGAAGTTCAAAGAGCTAATAGATCAATTGATGAATATATTTTGAATACTCCACTATCATCCATTAATACTACTCTAACTATTGAACTTTCTGCTCAATCCTCCAACGTTATTAATACCCCTTCCATCACTACCAAACCATCCATTATTTCCACTTCAGTTCATTCCACTGGCCCATTCATTCTACATATCCTTATACAACCTAGAATCTTGTTTCCACCTATAGACACTCCCACTTCACCCATTAGCTCTTCAAGTTCACTTATAAATACTTCCATCTCCCCTATATCCACAACTGTCCCTTTTATCCCAATTTCCATTATAGAAACCCCTTCATCCACTATTAATATTTCAAGTTTAATTGTAGATATTCCAAATTCCACTGTTAATACTTCGGTTTCAATTGGAAATCTTTCATTTTCAACTGTAAGTACTGTTAGCTCATCCATCTCCATCTCAACCCAAACTAACCTTCCCTTATCTTCGAGCCAAGCCAAGGCTTTAGCCATGGCCAATAGATATGCCCCTTTGGTGTTGCCTAGTCAGTTACATGACCTACCTCAGGACTATCAAAGCAAAATTCAATTATTTGATGCTACAGGCCTATACACTGCTCAGCAACATGTTAACATAATGAATGATTATTTTGAGTTACATGAGATAGATGATGCAGATGTAAGAATGAGACTCTTGCCCAAACATTAGCTCAGGAAGTTAGAACCTGGTTTAGAAACTTAGCTGATAGTAGTATTGCAGATATGACAAACTTTCATAGGATGTTCATTGAGAGATTGGAAAGGAAGAAAAACCCATTGCAGATACTTTATGAGTATGAGAACATTAAGGGAAGTCCTAAAGAATCAGTTCAAGACTACTACACCAGGTTTAATAGCACTTATAATGCCATCCCTGCCAACCTTAAGCCTCCTCCTGATCTCATAATGATGAAGTTCCCTAATGGTTTCGATCTAGATATGGCCTACCAAATTAGGGAAAGAGAGCCTGCAACCCTAGAGAAAAGCCAAACCAATGCAATAAAAGTAGAGGCTAATCTTTTAGCCAAAAAATCATGAGCAAAGATAGAAAGGAGAGTAGGATTTGCTGATGAAGCTTCAACATCTAATGGTAAAGTAGATATTTTGGCCAAAAATGTAGAAAGAGTCATGGATAGACTTGACAACCTAGATAGAAAAACATGGGATAATCAACAAGTACCCCTAGTTAGGAATGCTAATTTCAGGAAAAGCCAAAATAAAAACCAAAACACAGGAAAGAATGGACCTGATCAAAACATTAGACCCCCTTTTCAAGAAAACTATGCAGAATCATTTGATCTTGATGATCCCGAACAAGATACCCAAATCAACCTAATGGGATTAGATGATCAAAACCCTATATTCCTCTCCCAGGATGAGGAAGAATTGCATATGTTACAACAGCTTCAAACCCATTCTGGAGAGTCATTTGACTATAAATAGGGATATGACTCTGCCATATTTGAAGTGCACAAACAATATAATTTGAGAAGTAAAAAGAATGTTGGTCCTCCTAACCAAACTAAGAAAGCAATGGAAAATCAACCCAAAATAACAAATAAAGTTCTTGTTTCGGAAGTGCGTAAAATCCTCCCTAGACCAAACCAAAATCCTCCTAGTCCCATCATTGAAGAAATAACTGCCAACCAACCCCTGGTTGAGCAGCCATCCACATCAGTTCCACTTAAAGAACCAGAGAAAAACACCCATAATGCTAGATTTGAAAGTCCCCATAAGGAAATCCCAAGTAAAAAAAAGGAAGATAGTTCCACTCAAAACCCTGTTCCAAAGGTCTACAACCCTTCCTCATTATTCAATTTGGGAGCAGAGTTATCCAAGTTGAAAATTTCAATCCCTTTGACTGAACTAGTTAAAAACAAAACTTACAAATCACAAGTACATCAGAACTTGAACATTACTGAAAACAAAGACTCAGTTAACTTGTTTGATGATAAACCAGAATTAATATTTGGACCAGATGTTAATGGAAAACCGCAAGAAGGAGGAATTCCCCCTTTTTACATCAACCATAATATTCATGATAAAATACTACACAATGCCATGTTAGATTCTGGGGCTTCTCACAACCTAATGCCAAAATCAGTGATGGAAAAATTGAAACTTGATATTACTAGACCTTACAAAGACTTGTTCTCTTTTGATTCAAGTCAAGTAGAATGTCTAGGGTTAATCAAAGATTTGTGTATTACCTTAGTCCAATATCCTGCCAAGAGCATCCTCATGGACATTGTAGTGGCTGATATTCCACCAAAATATGGCATGCTATTGTCCAGATCTTGGGGAGCCAAGCTTCAAGGATCCCTCCAACTGGATATGTCATATGCCACAATTTCTGTGTTTGGATAACCCAAGAAACTATACAGAGAAACTTTCATGAAATACATGGTAAGCAGTCAAGATCGACCTCAAAACCATCCCATCTACTCCATGCATTCAGATGTAGACTCTTTTATCATGTTCAACTGATCTGGATTTAAACAGGAACGCAAAAAATTACAGAGATAACCATAAACATAGAGATGCAACGGAAATAATACTTCATTTCATTAATGTAAAATAATGAAATATGCTTACAAACAGCAATTGAAATAAACCAACTAGGGCGATGGTAGCTTATCTCTGAGAAGAGATGTTGCGGCTACATGCCTCTAAGCTACCTTACAATGAGGCTCAAGGGCCTTTTTATTATTGAAAAATAAGAGCAAACCCTAAACAACCAAAACTCTAACCCGAGGAGATGTAACACCAAGAGTTTCTGGGCCCCGTTGGGGTGAGTTGGATAGCCAACTTCCCGGGGTCGCGACTTGGTCATATTATCTCCGTTTGACGCGCATGATAGCCCGTTGGATAGATCTATCCGAGGACTACGATGAAAAAGACAAATTTTAACAAAGAATTGCTGGTGGTAGATTTCCAAAGAAGCGTCGTTTAGGGCCTCAAAACGGCTCCAGAAGTTTAAGACCCAAAAAATGCTAAAAATAGTAAACTGTGCAACAATTAAGGAAACTGAAAAATTGAAAGAAGAGATGGTGGGGGTCCAAGTGGAATTCGCAGGTGGCCACCAATATCCACTTGGATCATTCCTCCACCCTTAGGAAGCAATGGTCCCCATTGCGTTGAATTCCTCCATGAGATGAGCGAACTTCTGCTGAACTTGGTCCCTAGTGAGCCACTTGCCTCGGTGAAGGAGTTGGCCTGCTTTGACAACTCAATACAGTTGGATATTCTGTTGGCGAGTGTGCTTGATCTGTGTGTCCATTATCCAATCAGTTGCAGCTTGTTCCATGCAATATGGATTTAAGTCTGTGGGTGTGAGTTGTTCGGCAATGTCGGATGTGTCTAGTAATGGTGGAAAGTATGGCCGAAGGTGATCCACATTGAACACTGGGTGCAGGCCAAGGAATGGGGGAATGTTGAGCTCAAATTCATTGTCTCCCACAGCCTTGGTAATGGTGTAAGGACCATATCGGAGTGGTCTAAGTTTCTGATAAGCTTCGGTAAGGCATTCCTTTTTCAAATGCAACCAGACTTTGTCACCCACCTAAAACTTGTGTGGCACCCGATGTTGATCATGTCACTGCTTGTACTTGGAATTTGATTTCTCCAGAATGCCATGGACCTACTGGCAAATATGTTGGATGTTCTCAATGAAGTTGTTTTCCTTATCTGTTTCGGACTGGACATGAGTCGAATCTGTGTGAGTAGCTACAAATGGCATGGCCACATCAATGGTACATAGTGGCTAGAACCCCAAGCCCACCTGAAAAGGGCTATGGCCAGTTGAGCTGTGGAGAGCCCGGTTGTAGCTGTGCCAAACATAGGGGAGGCTCTCGTCCCATGTGCGTGGATGCTTTGAGTTGTACATGCGGCGAATGTGTACAATCATCCTGTTGACAACCTCTGTCTGGCCATCAGTTTGAGGATGGAAGGCTGTGGACTTAGTGAGTTTGGTGTCCAACAATGACCAGAGACTGGACCAAAATGTACTGAGGAACCTGTTGTCCTGACCTGAGATGATAGACAGTGGGATCCCAAAGTGTACACACACTCATTCAAAGAAGAGTTTAGCAGTGGCTTCTGTTGTGATATTCATCTTGCAGGCTGCCATAATGGCCATCTTCGAGAACCTGTCGACGACCACAAAAACATAGTCATTTCCATGCTTAGTGGAAGGAAACCCTCACATGTAATCCATGGAGATGGATTCCCAAGGTCGACTAGGGGTAGGCAGTGGGGTATAGAGGCCTTGCTTCTTGATGGTTGGTTTCGCAATGGCGCAGGCAGTGCATGATCTAATGTACTTCCTGACATCTTGTCGAAGATTCAACCAATAGAAATACTTCTAGAGTACTGCCACCGTTTTCTCGACCCCAAAATGCCCAGCAACCCGACTGTAGTGTGCTTCCCAAATCATCTTGGTACGCTCGCCTGAAGGAACACAAAGGCTACCCAGGTGGCATAATAGGGCATCATCGAGGTGAAAATCTGGAACATGCTAACCCTCCAAGAGTGTCTGGTATGTGTGTCTAAATTCTGGGTCAATTTTGTAGAGAAGTGGCCAATCAAAAGTCTCATGCCCACAAGAGTTGAGCACGGTGGTTAACGCCATGATCGGTGGTCGACTCAGACAATCTGCAACATTATTGGTGTTGCCCTTCTTATACTTGATATTCAAAAGGAACTATTGCAGGTATGTGGACCACTTCTGATGGCGATCATTCTGCAATTTCCCTCGGGTCTGTATGAACTGCAGGGGTCAGTGGTCTGTGTGGATGATAGTTTCCTTCCCCAAAATGTAATGCTTCCATTGTTGGCAGGCCTGCACAATGGAATACATCTCTTTGTCATAAGTGGGATACTTTCGGACTCTGTCTGAAAGTGTCTCACTATGATATGCCACTGGATGCCTATGTTGAGTAAGGACTGCCCCAATAGCATAGTCAAAGGCATCTGTCTCGACCTCAAATGGTTGTTGCAAGTCTGGTAATGCAAGCACTAGTGTCGAGCAGAGGCGTTCTTTCAACTTTGTGAATGCCTTCTGTTGAGATCCAGACCAAAATATTTTTGCTTTTGCTCCTCCCTTGGTGACTTGACTCAAGGGCCAAGTGATATGAGAAAATCCCAACACGAACCTGTGATAGAAGTTGGCAAGACCTAGAAATTTGCAAAGCTCTGGCAGAGTGGTTGGAGATGGCCAATCCTGAATGACTTGGATCTTGGCTGGATCCACATGCACCCTGTGTTCATCAATAATTTATCCTAGATACTGAACCTGGGTCATGCCAAAAGTGCATTTCTCCAAATTGGCACATAATTTGTGTTGCCGCAAGTGTTTGGAGAACCTGTCGGATGTGGTGGAGGTGCTCTTCCCAACTCTGGCTGAAGATCAGGATGTCATCCAAGTAGACCACTACAAATGAGTTGGTGAATGGCTGCAAGATGTCATCCATTAGCTTCATGAAGGTTGTAGGAGCATTCATCAATCCGAAAGGCATAACTAACCATTCAAAAAGGCCCTCTTTGGCTTTGAAGGCAGTCTTCCACACATCAAAGGGTTCGATTGGTACCTGGTGATATCCTAGCTTCAAATCGATCTCACTGAAATATTTTGCCCCCTTCAGTTGGTCCAGGAAGTCACCAATCTGTGGGATCGAGTAGCTATTACGGATAGTGATCTTTTTCAGTGCCCGATAGTCAATACAGAGTCTCCAAGTCCCATCCTTCTTCTGTACCAACACGACCGGGCTCCCACACGGCGATGAACTCGGATGGATGTGACCTTTTTGCAGCAACTCCTGAATCTACCTCTTGATTTCATCGTTCTCTAGAATGGAGTGCCGGTAGATTAGTCCATTGGGCAGCGGCGCACCTGGGGTCAGATTGATGGAGTGCTTGACCTGATAGTGCAGAGGAACCCCTACAGGGGAGGTGAAGATGTCCTCGTAATCCTCCATGACCTTGTCCATATGTAGTTTTCGTGTGGAGGGGCCCTGTCTGGAGATCGTGGCCACTGTCTTCTTCTTTCCTTGAGGGCGTATCATCAGGAAAACAAATTTCCCAGTTTTGGAAATGAGCTTACTACATTGTTTTGCAGTAATCAAAGAGATGGCGGTAGGTGGTGCTACCTCTGGTATCCTGTACAACTTATTTCCCAAAGTAACAATAACAGCACGGGGCCTTGATTCATACACAGCATGTCTCTTCCACAAGTATGGTTGTCCTAATAATATATTACAAAATTCAAGGGGAGCAATGTCACATAATACCTCATCCGTGAAGGGCTTGATGTTGTATGGAAGGCGACACTGCTGGCTTATGCGGAGATGCCATCCTTGGTGAAGCCACCCGATGGTGTACAGTTGTGGATGTGTCATGGTCGGTAAGCCCAGTTGCTTCACGACCTTTGCCGAAATGAGGTTCTTTTGGCTCCCGTTGTTGATAATGAACTGTGTGGGGAGCCCTTTACCCACATCTAGGAGTGGAAGAGATGCTCCTTCTCCTCTGGATCTTCGGGTTCCTCATTCTGGATCTTCGTGGTGGCAATAATGGCATTAGGCTCTGCATCGATAATCTGCTTCCCTTTGTCATTCCTCTTATCGGGTTCTAACTCAGAGTCGGAACATGCATCTGATTCTTAAACCTTTAGCTTAGCCACCAATGACTGCTTCGCCCGACATTCACTTGTGTTGTTAGTGGCACTCTTATGGAACTCACACCACTTTCCCGTGTCCTTTTTCAGCTTTGTGACGCTATTCTTTGCTTGCAGCTTTGGCCGGTTATCTTGGGCCACCCCACCTTGGCTTTGTCCTTTGTTCTGCGGCTTGGGGGCACCTTTCCCTTGCTTCTGATTCACAGATCCAAAGTCTCGCTTCTTCTATTTAAACTTTTGCTCGACCTTGACAGCATATCGATATGTCGTGCCGAGCGAGGAGATGTTCAGAAATTCTATTTCTTCCTAGATGTAACAGGTAGCCGCAATACTTGAGTACCAAATGCTACTGTGTATCCTTGATACCCAACTTTGTGCGAAGGGTATGGAAAATATTGGTAAACTCCAGCATGTCTTGGTCCCTTTCCTGCCACAGCATGGTCCACTTTATGTATTGATCCTCATAGCTTCCAATAGGGTAGTACTACTCCTTGATGGCATCCCAGAATGAATTCCAAGTGGGTGCGGCTAAAAATAGTGAGCCTAAAATTTCATCCTTCTGCTCGCAGTAGGTTTCCCACCAATCCTTGATGTGGGGGGCTGCTTTGAGAAGAGCGAAAATAATTTTTTCCTGACTGGAAAAATCATGAACAAAAAAATAACCCTCTAGTAGATTTAACCATTTATCGACGGCATCTGTGTCTATCTGACCCTCGAATATGGATATTTCAAAATTAACTTGTACCTTAAACGGTGTGGCATTTCCAGAGTAGCTATTGGAAGCCGATGCATCACCCCTGGGTAGCTGCTGAAGGATCTGGGCAAAGTTGTCCATCATCGCGTTCCTTTGTCACTCGAGGGCTTCTTCAAGCAAGATTTTGATAGGATCTCCTGCCCCCTTGTCTTTCTTTTCATATGCCATGGGAGGTCATTGGGATTTGCGAGGCTAATCTTGCAAAGGTTCGACCAGTTCAAGCCATAACTCCTTATATCCCGACCTCATTGGGGACATGCAAATAAAAACAGAGAAAAAAAAGCAGACCGCTCTGATACCACTAATCCATATTTAAATAGGAACGCAAAAAATTACATAGATAACCATAAAAATAGAGATGCAATGGAAATAATACTTCGTTTCATTAATGTAAAATATTGAAATATGCTTACAAACAGCAATGGAAATAAACCAACTAGGGCGATGGTAGCTTATCTCTGAGAAGAGATACGGCGGCTACATGCCTCTGAGCTGCCTCACAATGAGGCTCAAGGGCCTTTTTATTATTGAACAATAAGAGCAAACCCTAAACAACCAAAATGCTAACCCGAGGAGATGTAACACCAAGAGTTTCTCGGCCCCATTGGGGTGAGTTGGACAACCAACTTCCCGGGGTCGCGACTTGGTCATATTATCTCCGTTTGACACGCATGATAGCCCGTTGGAAAGATCTATTCGAGGACTACGACGGAAAAGACAATTTTAGACAATATATTGTTGGCAGTAGATTTCCAAATAAACGTCGTTGGGCCTCAAAACGGCTCCAGAAGTTTAGGACCCGAAAAACTGCTAAAAATAGTAAACTGTGCAACAATTAAGGAAACTAAAAAACTGAAAGAAGCAATGGTGGGGGTCCAAGTGGAATTGGCGAGTGGCCACCAATATCCACTTGGATCATCAACACTGATCAAACACCAAACGAAACTCCTAACAGTGTTGTTGCAGAACCAAAATAAATTGCAGTTTCCTCTGCTAATGAATCTAAAGAAACTTCAGAATTGTATAATGAAGAAAGTAATCAGGTTGCCAGAAATAAAAATAAATGGGATACCAATGATGAGAACTATGTACATGAAATTTTATGGCATTTAGAATTCGATGCCTCTGTAAATAAGTTAGGAGCAGGAGTAGGAGTATGGATTTATAATTTAGAAAACAATCACTCAGAGGGCCATGCCTATAGGTTAAATTTCAGATGTACGAATAATATGGCCGAGTATGAGGCTTTGATTCTAGGTCTCAAGGTAGTTAGGAATTTAGGCACTCAAAGAGTTTCAGTCATAGGAGACGCAGAGCTAGTTGTAAATCAGATTAAGGGTGTATATATGACTAAAGACACTAGATTAGGTTATTATAAAGGAACCATTGTAGAAATACTCAATACTTTTCTAGACACACATCTTGCAGTAGTTCCTAGGAAGAACAATATGCAAGCCCATAGTTTGGCAATGTTTGCTAGTACTTGCAGGTTACCCTTCCAACCTAACCATCAGTACACTACTGAGGTCAGGCACAGACCTTCAATCCCAAATAATGTGCAGAACTGGCAAGTATTCTCAAATGATAGACAGATAAACAACTTTTTAACTTTAGAAGAAGAATTTGCACACAATAACATAGACATTAATAGATCCATAGATCTTAACTCTACGGATGAAGTAATAATAAATGAGCTAGAAGGTAATGAAGTAGATAGTTTTAATCTCACTAAATTCACAAGGTCAAATATAGACAACCTAGAACAGGTTGAGATTGATGAAACAATTAATGATGAAAACGAAGTAATTAATCTCAAGGATAATTTATTACCAAAAGGTTTAACCCTCTGGAAGACTTATTCGATTCAAATGATGTTCCTAGGAAGCCTAAAATGGAACCATTAAAATCTAATATTGAAGAGTGTAACATAGGCACTGCAGACAATCCCAAGCTAATTAAACTGTCAAAGTCACTCCCCTTAACAGAAAAGGTGAAATATATTGAGTTATTGAAATAATTTCAGGATATCTTTGCTTGGAGCTATGAGGACCTTAAATCCTGTGACACCAGCATCATCCAACACACAATTCCTCTCAAAGAGAATCAAAAACCTTTCAAACAAAAACTTAGGAGAATTAATCTTGTCTTGTTACCTTCAATAGAAAAAGAAATTAATAGAATGTATGATGCCAAGATAATTGCACCAATAAGGTTTTCTGAATGGGTCTCAGACTTGGTCCCAACCAGGAAGAAAACTGGTGAGATCAGACTACGTGTAGATCTCATAAACCTGAATAAAGCATCACTTAAAGACAATTACCCCCTTCCCAAAATGGACCACACATTAAAAAGGGTAGTTGGATCAACCAGGATCTCATTACAGGATGGGTTTTCTGGTTACAACCAAATTTTGGTTCACCCTGACGACCAACCCAAGACTGCTTTCACCACTCCTTGGGGCACCTTTATGTATGTCAAAATGCCTTTCAGGCTAATGAATGCAAGAGCCACTTTCCATAGGGCTATGGATATAGCCTTTTCTAAAGAAATCCATGATTTCCTTGTGATATATCTTGATGATATTACTGTTTTCTCAAAATCAGACAATCAACATCTAGATCATCTAAGGGAGGTATTTATAAAATGCAGAAATTATGGCATCTCCTTAAACCCCTAGAAATCTTTATTTGGATTGGAAGAAGGGATATTGTTAGTACATATCATTTCTAAAGATGGCATAAGAATAGATCCTGCAAGAATTGAAGCCATCTTGCTGATGCAGCACCCTAGGAATATCAAAGAACTTCAAGCCTTTTTAGGAAAGATTAACTTCCTTAGAAGATTTATTTCTAACCTAACAAAGTTAATTAGAGCGCTAAATAACATGTTGAAAAAGGATTCGACCCTAAGTTGGACTGTCGAAGCTAAGAAATCATTTGAAGACATCAAGATAGCCTTGACAAAAACCCTGGTATTAGTTAGTCCCAAATTTGATAGGGATTTCATTTTTTTTTCCTTTGCTTCTGAGCATACAATAGTTGTAGTTTTATTGCACAAAAATGACCAAGGACATGAACAGCCCATTGCTTTCTTTATCAAAGCCTTAAGAGATGCTCCCTTAAAATACAACATAATGGAGAAACAAGCATTGTCTTTAGTCAAAGCTATCAAATATTTCAGGGTATATATTTTGTATTCTCATATAGTAGACTATGTTCCTAATTCTGTAGTCAAATACATCCTGACTCAGGAAGGTCCTTATGGGAAAAGGGGAAAATGGATTGCTACTATCTTAGAGTATGATATGGAGATCAAACCTACAAAGTTAATCAAAGGCCAAGGCTTAGCTAAACTTATGGCTGAGTCGAACTGTTAGGCCTTAGACATAAACTTTATTGCTGCACTAGATGAAGGAGAGGAGATGGCGACTCCACCGATCAGTCAAGCCTTTGTTGAATCACCATGGTATGCTGATATCACCTACATTTTACAAAACTTACAAGCTCCTCCTGGATTATCTAGAACCAAAGGTAGGTTTTTAAAAATGAAATATTTGAAATTTTGTATACTTGATAATGCTTTGTTTTGGAAAGATCATGAAGGAATTCTCCTTAACTGTTTGTTAAAATATGAGGCTGAAAAAGTTCTACAAGACTTTCATGCAGGTGACTGTGGTGGACACCTCTATTAGAGAACCACTGTAGATAAAATCTTAAGGGCAGGTTTCTACTGGCCAACTTTGTTCTCTAATGTCAAGAAATTTGTGACCTCTTGTCATAAGTGTCAAATTTTTGAAGGAAAAAGAAAAATTTTGTCATTACCCCTTAAACCAATCACTGTTGGAGTACCTTTTCAACAATGGGGTTTAGACTTCATTGGTGAAATTCACCCGCCCTCCTCTGCCCAACATAAGTGTATCATCATAGCCATAGACTGTTTCACAAAATGGATAGAGGTCATACCTTCAAGGCAAGCCACATATACTGTTATTATTATCTTCCTTGAAGCCAACATTCTGTCTAGATTTAGATGCCCAACCAAGCTCATTACTGATAATGCAGCAACTTTTAAATCCAAACGAATGATAGAATTATGCAATAAGAATCACATTACCCCGGGTCATTCTACAACCTACTACCCTCAAGGAAATGGACTGGCAGAATCTTCAAATAAAAGCCTGGTGAACATTATTAAGAAGTTACTGGAAGATAATAGCAAAACATGGAACAAGAAGCTAGTCAAAGCCTTATGGGTTGACAGACTCACCACCAAGAAGTCAATTGGTACATCCCCCTATCAGCTAGTGTATGGCATGGAAGCTATTTTTCCATCCTCTTTGGGAGTACTAGTGATGAAGATGCTCCAAGAACTGCAATTTGAACCAAATGATATCAAGAGGAGGATAAACCAGACTATTCATCTCCAGCAAACCAGAGAAGAGGTCTACATTAGATCTCAACTTGTGCAGGAAAGGATCAAAAATATTTTTGATAGAAGGACCAAGGCAGATGATTTCTACTTAGGTGATAAAGTACTCAAGTGGGACTTGAGAAGGGAAGATAAGGGTAAGCATGGGAAATTTGATTTCCTATGGAAAGGCCCCTATATCATCTATGCTTACAGAGGGAACAATGCTTTCTTCCTTAAAGGACTAGATGGTACTAAAGAAGGAGGAGGACCAGTGAATGGTCGAATGCTCAAACACTATATTGAACCTAGTTACTAATTTCACTTATCATTTGTACATACTTTGCTTTTAAAAGTCTAGAGTTGATTGGATGGTGATTTTTGAAGTTGAAGCCCGAAGAGAAGGCCCTAAGCTTTAAAAGTTTTACTGTCATAAATAGTAATAATGTAGAAACATAAAAGGGAAATGTTGCAAGGTAATATCACAGTAATTCAGAAGGCCATTGATCTACAAAGTTCTTGACATTTCACTAGGAAATTCCATCCCCAAGTGGAGCCACTGTTAGGTTCCTATACCAATAGGAGTCATAATTTTGAATGACTAAGATTAAACCTTGTAATATTGTACATAACTTTGCTTTTGCAAATGTTTTCCATATTCAAAAAATTAAAAAATGTAAAGAGGGTATGTCCTAAAAGAATAATCAAAGGACAAAAAGAACAAAAAGGTCAAAAAAGATGAAAAATATGAACCCCAAGAAAAGAAAAAAGACCATGAAAGTGAGCAAGCCAAAATGCCACTCCTATTTAGTTTTTATGTATAACAATGATTATGTGCAGCTTGTTATTATTACCACAATCCATGATAGTCAAAATGTTTAAAATTGGCTATTTCATGTTTTCAATTTCATGTCTATAGATAGAGAATAAAAATCTGGCCAAACAGTGTAACCTTGGTAGATAATTAAAAGGTAGAGTAAATAAAAGGAGTTTGATTGTTTAATCTGGGCCCTTTGAAGTAATAAGGTTAGATTTAGTTAGTTTACTATTGTAAAGAAAAAGAAAAATATTTGATAAGGGTTTGCTAGCTCAAATGCACCCTAATAAAGAGAAGTAAAAATGGTAGGGTGAGTAGATGGGTAAGTAGAAGAAAGGTTGCAGAAGTATGATGATTGGCACATTTATCATCTTTCAACATGTATTTCTAATGTGAATGGGAAATCAAGCATGCAAATGGACTTCAAAGTCAATTAATTAACTTCTTCCATTCATTTCACCTTTTACTTGACTAATTTCCCATAATAAAGTTCTAAGTACAAAAACCTTTAAGTCAAAAGTGGCTCAGAGCATTTCTTTGACTTTTGGAGGGATCGGACCCTTGGCTCAATGACTTAAGGACAACAAGTACTAGATTCCCCCTCATGAATCCATCTCCCTTCATCCCCCCTCATTTCCCTAGTAAAACCCATTTTCCTAAGGATAAAACACTATTTGCCTAGGGAAAGTAATCACCCCCCATGAAAAACCCCTTTTTTCCAAAAAAACTCACAAAAACACATTACCCTAAGTATTAATGTTAATATGTGAAAACATCAAAGTTCACAAAAAAGTGCATTTGCTTATTGATTTTTCCCCTTTCCACTCATCTTTTCAAATTAATTACTAATTTATTATATTAAATCCTGATGAAAACCCCTTTCCTCGTATATATATAGCTCCTACATATTAATTAACCCCACCCCTTAGTTTAAATATAAACTATAATATATAGTCACCCCGACCAAAATCTCTAATTGATCGATTTGCAATCAAAAGGAATAAAGCGCCATTTAAACCCTCCGTTAATCACCCCGATGACTTAATCCCGCCTTAATCCATCATTAACCCTTATACCGTTGCACTTAAGCGCCCGCCGAGCCCCCCATTAGCCTCCATGCAGCTTCCCTGCCTGATCACCGTGCAATCGCTTCCCTCCACATTTGACGGCCCTTATCCATATTGGGCCAACTCATCCGCTGAATGATACCCGCCCGATAAAGTGGTTTGTCCACGAGCCCCCGATGTTATGTGTCAGCCGATGAGTGGAATCGGGTGACCCCTTGTGAATACCATCGAGCACCCAAAATCAGTGCGATAGAAACCATTTACCGCTCGCCCGCTACATGACAAAATAATCATTGTTCACCCCGTACCCACCAAAATTGACTTTTGCGCATAAAGCCAAAAGAGCCCCAAATCATTTGTTTTCACTAGAATTTTAACTGTAAACCTCTGTTTGCATGCACGCCACCTGCGAACATCGAAGTCGTCAACCCATGTCTAATTGCACTCCATAGATGTCGCAAACCACCCAGACAACCTTGTAGCCTGTACAGAACCCCTTCAACCATCTGCAGTCACCAGCCACCCTATTCAGAGCCATTTTTACTTAATTTCTAGGTATTTAAGCCACAATTCACCGAAAAACCCTATTAATTTCAAAGAAAACCAGTGATTGAGTAGTCTTAGTTAAGTTTAAAATTAATTAAGGAATCTTAACCAACCTAAGCCCACTCTATGCTAAACCACCATTTCCCTAAAAACACTACAAATTACCTCCCCCATTCTCAAATCCGCAAGAACTGAGAATGGTTGCCCCAATCACCATGGATGTGAGACCCATATCTAAACCCCACTTAGACCTAGACCACCCCCCCCCTAGTTGATAGGGGTTTCCAGATAAAGGACACCTTTGTCCATGAATCCCCGCTCAAAGCATACTGCCAAAGTAGGGATAGATACTTGAACTAGGCTGATGAAATTGGTCAGTGGGAGTCCAATTTTCCTAAGTACCAGTTCCCCATAGTCCACATTTTCCCAGAAATTGTACATTATTGCCATGCCAACTATGTTCCCAGTCAAAGAACAGTCATGTCCCCCAACCAGGCCATACTTTTCACTATCACTACTAAATCTATAAATGAGATGCTACAACTCTAGCCTGGCCAAAACTTAACTCCCCTCTCCATTGGAAACCTGTTGGACTTGTTAGCGCTTGAGATTTCACCCTAGGCTGAGGAAGGTAAACCTTCAAGGCAACATCAAACCATTTCACCTCGTAGCTAGCCCTACGGGGTATGAGAAGGCTCTCTCCGGTCAAACTCGGTAGATCTTTCAATAGGATGAGCTGACCCAATTAGGAACACTGATATTAGGCTAGTAAACTGATAAGGAGGGTTGATTTAAAGTTTTTGGGGTTTTTGGTGGCAATTGGAGGGAGTGCAATTCAGGGTGTGGGGATTGAGCTCAGTTTTTGCAGGTGGGTCTTTGGGGCAAGGTAGGAGTTTGTGCTGATTCCTTAAGCTGAGATGGATGATCAAGGAAGAAAGAGAGGGAGATAAAGAGGGCAAACAATGACTTTGAATCCTCTTTAGACAGTGGAAAACATAAATATTAAACAAAATTGAAAGCTGAGCATGGAATGCATAAATTCAAACTTTATCACTTCTTTTGTTTAATTAGCAGCAATAGAATAAGAGATGGAACACATAAACACACTTACAATGACAAGTAGGAAACACACCATCAACACAATAATCCACAAGAATCCACAATGATGTCTGCAAAACCCTGGCCTTCCTTTTCCTCAAATTGCAGAGATACAAGTAAAATATACAATAGAGCTTCTCCCTCAAGAGTCCAACTTCTCCAACCATGAAAATGATTGAGAAAATACATAATATAGGCAAGCCAACCTCTTCCCTTGCCTCTAGGGGTCGAGCTCATCCTTCTAGGTGTTGTTTCAACCAATTCTAAACTGAGCCCTAGATAATAGGCAGTCAAAACAACTTGCCTCTAAAACTCAGGTAACCCATTCATGCATTTAATATTCACTATTTACATCAAGGAAACTTCTAGAATTGTTAAAGGAGAGTAAATGTATCCATGTGCCATGAAAATTACCCAACAATCCATCATTTACATGCATTAAGAGTCAACCAAAGTAAAAACAGTGTTTTGCAGGCCGAAATAGTCAAAATGGTGAAATTTCCCTGAGTGGTCGCGCCCCTCCCTTGGAGTGGTCGCACACATTGGCAGCTGTGTTTGAGGGCCTTCCTGGTGTCCAAATCAGGTGCAAGATAGCTTGTTGGAAAGGTCTATGAGTCTACTTTCCAACCCCACTAGAATTTCTGAATTTGGAGTTGATTTGACCCCTCAAAAGTCATTTCTCCCAAGACAGCTTTCTGCAACTCAAAAAGTGGGCAGAAAGTCAAAATTTGCATGTATTTTGAGCTTTTGGAGGCCCAAATCTCCATAAAAATTTGACCCCATGCATAGGCAAGTGTATTTTTGCATGAAAATTCCAAAAATGTAGAGTTTTCCCCGTTCTGAGCTGTCCCCACGAGTGGTCGCGCGCGGGGTGAGACCACTCCAACGGCCAAAACCTGTAAAATTCTCAAAAATGCCCAAAATGCCTCAAAACTCTCAAAATTTCTTGAGTTTGCTGCTCTCTTTTGTGATGATCACCTTTGCCTCCCCTACGAGGCCTCTGCTGTACCTCAACCTCTGTGGAAGAAGACCGGTCATCACCTTGCTCATAGGTTTCAGTGGTTGACATGGTGCTTTTGAGCAAAGTGGAGAAAATAGATAAAGTAAACTGCTGCCCTTGCCTGCAAAAATGCTGAGAAGTATGCTGTTTTCAAGGGGAAAAAATCATGAGGGAAGTGTTAGGGGAGGGACTTTTTCATAAGGAATGGGAAAATATATAAAAACAGGGAACTTTTAAGGAAAAATTCACAAAATGTCAAACATGTTATCCCATCTCTCATCATTGGGAAATCATTTGCAAAGACATATCTTTATTAGGGAAAACATGTAATAGGGTCACCAAGGGAAAGGACAATACAATTTTCAACAGGGGGTAAAGGATAGCATGATTACAGGGGTATAGGGCAACAATGACAACTAGCATCAACAGCTTGCTTTTTAATTATGTCCTTTGACTGTACATTTTGAAGCATACTCTGTTTTTCCAAGGGACTGATATGCTTTTGATGCTAAGGGGCAATAAGGGATTAATTTGCATTTGTCATAAGGGGAGGGGAAAGGCTTTATTTGACAGATTCAAAGAGAAAGGAGATGTATTGCATCTAGGGGAATAGAAGGAAAAAAGATACATAGGTTTGGGTCTGAAAACACGGCAATCTTCCTTTACAAACAATATTTCAAGGCAACCTGTCCTTTAACAAATAGGTACAGCTGTATTTACTTTGTTTTTGTTATGAATAACAGCCTCCTTTTCACTGTTTTTTATGAGGACTATACACAGCAATAAGTTTCTTTTGTCTTTGCAATAACTTGGCTACACATAGTAATCTTTTTCTCTGTTTTTTGTCTTTTTGTTTTATTATTGCAATTGCTCTTTCATTTTCACATCACTTTTTGATCTTTGCTGTGGTTTTACATATTTTTATAATGATATTGCTGTGGGGAATGAATTAGGGTTTTGGGACAGATTTGTATAGAGGGTTTAGGGTTTAGGGATGCATATGAGAGGGATTAGGGTTTTAGGTGTAGGGAATGGGGAATTGAGATTCATTCTTTGCAAATGAGATGAGATTGAGACACATGATGACAAGTGTAAATCTAATAGGAGTAATGGAGGGAATAAAAAGGAATTAAAAACCTTGAAATCAAACATAACCCTAGCAAAATTGCCTACAAGAACAAGCAATCACTTAACCTATTTCTCTTCATAATTTTGATGATAAAAATGCACAAACCCAAGCTCATCATCCTTATTTTCATCATTCAAAACATTTGAGAGGCCTACCTCGAGCAATTTACAAGTCACAAGCCAATTTGAGTGAGTTTGGGCCGGTTCTGCAAGTTACAGCTCGAGTGGTCGCGCGCAGGGTTGGAGTGGTCGCGCGCAGCTCGAGTGGTCGCGCCAGTGTAAAATTTGCACTGCGGAGGAGGGCTCGAGTGGTTGCGCACCGCCCAGGTGGTCGCGCACCCTACCCGAGTGGTCGCGCACCAGAGAAACTCTCCAATTTCGCTGCAATTCGACCTCCTTCACTATTTTCGCCCTCTTGCTCCTCTTTGTCAGCTCATAGAAGCATAATGAAATGTTTAGAGGGAAATTTAGCTCTTGTAGGTTGAATTTGAAAAAATTAAATCACAAAACCCACTCTCTAATGTTCTATTTTGGCATTCACTTTTAACACTGCTTTTTGAGTTGTTTTGTCCTGAATTTAGCTTTTGAGGCACTTTAACTCCGTTCTTTTTGCAGGTTGACCATCTGATGGACTCTGGCGAGGAGACCAGGGTTATTGCCGGCATTTTGAAAACTTTTGAAATTTTCCTTATTTTTTGCAAATTTCACATGACCTTGGGTTTAAAAACAGGGTTTTTAAAACCAAGGTATAAATGATCTGTAGCTGATGAAAAATATCAATGGAACATATGTACATACCTCCTTCTGGCTTGCTGGGCACTCATGGACTTTTGACTCATGATCTTGCAATGACATTTGACCGAAACCCTAGACCTAAGACTTGGGACCTCAAGACAAAAATAAAAACAAGTATGACCCAACCTCAATATGATATGACCTGATCCAGCAAAGCCAAGAAGGGAACAAGGACCAGCTCCTCCATCAGTTTTATGGCATGCCTAACGGGATGCAGAACTGATACTGATGAGACACCTACCTATGCACATGCAAAGAGCTTTTGATCACCGATGGAGGGCTCAAGACCGACACTAACAGGACTTATATCTAAACTCAGCCCTGCAATATTGGCCTAGAAAATCCAAACCTTCGTCATAGAAGAGAAGTATAACCCCAAAGACCCCCCTCCATATGTAGCAGCTTTATTTTCTCCTTGAGGTAGAAGTATTATGGATATGATATCTAGTGTCCTCGGTTATACCACAAGTGAATATGTTGAAGAGATTATTTTAGCCTTCATGTCCATATACACTCCAAGACAACCTCCTGCTGTCATATATGACTATGCTCAGTTCATAGCTGACAAGATGCATGAACAGTTCCTTAGAATGAGTAATGAGAGAGTCTTCAAATACTCCTCGGTCTTGTATCACCTTTTCCTATATTACCAGTCAGACAAATTCCCACTTACCTTGCAAAAATTGGACACCAAGGGCCAACCAAGATCAGTTATCTTCTGGACCCCATTGATTCATCAACATCCCTCCCCCTATTCATATAATGAATTCATAGATTCCTTTGTCCACCCTGTGATGACCATGCTTAGTGGAACCCCTCCACCAAGAATCAGTCCTAAGATTAGGAGAGTCCTTCATCTAAACATCAATCATCATGTGGGAGATTGGTACTTGTACCAAAACCACGCTGAAATTAGGATTTATGGTTGTGAGCTGGCCCCATACAAACTACCTAAATACCTCCCAATGAGGTTATTTTCCCTGGAGTAATACAGGAAGATAAAAAATTCAGATGAGGTAAACTTTGTTAAAGCCAAAAAGAAAGCCCAGCTCAAGATCAAAGACCAATTGGGTCCTTTTATTTGTAATAGAAGAGAAGCTGGAAAGGAGGCAGACCTGATCCTTCAGAGACTAAAATTAAAACAAAGCTTCATATGGAGATATGATCCCTTGGATTTCATCTGCAAAAGAAGGCAGAAAAACAAGATGGCTCCCTATATCCATCACCGCATCCCTGAGATAGAAAAGTATGCCAACCAATTGCAATGGGTGGAAAACACTTTAGAGGACAAGGATAATACTGAAGTTTTTGTGTAAAACACATTAATAGATCTAGAAAAACAACTTGATGAGGATTCTTTCCTGCAGGTTCCAAGACAGTCAAATACGCCAGAACAATCAGACAAGCTAGAGCAGTCAACCAGAACAGAACCATCAGAAGAACCAACAACTAATTTAAGTGCCCTTCCAGTCATGCAAACTCCTCAGAATGAGGAAAAGGTCCCAAAAAGGAACAAAGAAGGGGCTTCCACTTCAGGAATGCCTACTTTTGATGTACAACAAGAGTCAAACAAAAGGCAAAAGCCCAATCCAGCCTCTGAGCAAGAGTTCACTGATGACTCAGCTAAGGTCACTAATACAGAGGTTGAAAGAAGCAAGCCCACCACTCCATCTGGGAGTATGCAGGAGCCCTCCACATCACAAACTCAGATATTGATGAGGCAGCAAAGTGTTGAGGTATCCTCCTTTAGAATGCCTGTAGATAAAGATCAAGACATAAAGGAAAGATACAAAGAGATTAAAGCTAGGAATGAGAGGCTTAAAGCCCAAACATATGCACAATATCTGAAAATGACCCCCACCAATCAAACAAGGCTAATGTCAGCCTTTGATATCAAAGAGGGGAAAATGAAAATGACATTTATCAAGCCAACCACTCAGCAGCCAAGAGCAGCATCAGATTTCAGAAAGGTGGACTTTGAAGTACTGGCAAGGGATATTCATCCCATTGACTAGATTGAACTGCACAAGCAAACAGGAGAGATGATTTACTCTACATTAAGAGGGAAGGACATTGCTGCCCACCAATTACAGAACTCCCTGAACAATATATCAACACAATTTCAGTTGGAGAAGGCTTCCTCACAGACCAAGGATAATAGAATCAAGTCCTTAGAGGACTTAGTGATTGAATTGGGACACGATCCCAAAGATTTAAAAGCTACAGAGTAGCTAATTAAAAAGAAAAATGATGACATTGCTGCACTCAAGAAGCAGCTAAAGATAAGCCAGCTGCATCACCCATAGACACAGGAATTCCTAGAAGCACAGCAAGGACATGAAGAGCTCATGGACTTGGTCCTAAAACTGAACGATCAACTCAAGGAGATAGAGAAGGAGTTGGACACTTTAATTTAGTCGAAGCAAAGTGACTTGGCCACAACTTCTAGAACTGTCATCCCCACAGTATCTACAGCAATCCCTTCCACACTGGTAGCATCACTGGCACCCACAGCTCCACCTGCCACAACATTTCCAGTGACAGCAGAGTCTACAACAGCAATAGGTACACAGGGAGAGAAAGCAACAGAATTAGTAAAAGCCATGGAAGAGATGTCTATCCAGGCTACAGAGATGAAGAGACTAAAGGAAAAGGTAGCAAGTCTGGAAACTAATTGTAAACTTGCCCAAATCCAGCAAAAAGAAGAAACACAAAAGGCACTGAGAATGGGTGAGAGAATCAAAATCCTGGAGAAGGATTTAACACTACAACAACCACTGGGTCAAACCAAAGAAATGTTGTGGGCCAATATCATTGACTCTGTCAAATATATTTGGCCATCAATTCAAGTTATCTTTGAGCAGACAGAATTATTGAGGATAGTTACTGAAGCTATCCAAAAAGTAAAGGAAGAACTGGGTAATAAACCAGAGGATGCCAATCGACTCATCCACTTTCTAAACAGCAAGAATAGATATGATCTTTGAAATTTTGTATACTTGATAATGCTTTGTTTTGGAAAGATCATGAAGGAATTCTCCTTAACTGTTTGTTAAAAGATGAGGCTAAAAAAGTTCTACAAGACTTTCATGGAGGTGACTGTGGTGGACACCTCTATTGGAGAACCACTGCAGATAAAATCTTAAGGGTAGGTTTCTACTGGCCAACTTTGTTCTCTGATGTCAAGAAATTTGTGACCTCTTGTTATAAGTGTCAAATTTTGAAGGAAAAAGAAAACTTTTGTCATTACCCCTTAAACCAATCACTGTTGAATTACCTTTTCAACAATGGGTTTTAGACTTCATTGGTGAAATTCACCTACCCTCCTCTGCCCAACATAAGTGGATCCTCATAGCCATAGACTATTTCACAAAATGGATAGAGGCCATACCTTCAAGGCAAGCCACAAATATTTTTATTATTAACCTCTTGAAGCCAACATTCTATCCAGATTTAGATGCCCAACCAAGCTCATTACTGATAATGCAACAGCTTTTAAATCCAAATGAATGATAGAATTCTGCAATAAGAATCACATTACCCTGGGTCATTCTACAGCCTACTACCCTCAAGGAAATGGACTGGCAGAATCTTCAAATAAAAGCCTGGTGAACATTATTAAGAAGTTACTGGAAGATAATAACAAAACATGGAACAAGAAGTTAGTCAAAGCCTTATGGGTTGACAAACTCACCACCAAGAAGTCAATTGGTACATCCCCCTATCAGCTAGTGTATGGCATGGAAGCTATTTTTCCATCCTCTTTGGGAGTACCAGTGATGAAGATGCTTCAAGAACTACACTATAAACCAAATGATATGAAGAGGAGGATAAACCAGACTATTCATCTCCAGCAAACCAGAGAAGAGGTCTACATTAGATCTCAACTTGTGCAGGAAAGGATCAAAAATAGTTTTGATAGAAGGACCAAGGCAGATGATTTCTACTTAGGTGATAAAGTACTCAAGTGGTATTCGAGAAGGGAAGATAAGGGTAAGCATGGGAAATTTGATTTCCTATGGAAAGGCCTCTATATCATCTATGCTTATAGAGGGAACAATGCTTTCTTTCTTAAAGGACTAGATGGTATTGAAGAAGCAGGAGGACCAGTAAATGGTCAAATGTTGAAACACTATATTGAACCTAGTTACTAATTTCACTTATAATTTGTACACACTTTTCTTTTAAAATTCTATAGTTGATTGGATGGTGATTTTTGAAGTTGAAGCCCGAAGAGAAGGCCCTAAGCTTTAAAATTTTTACTGTCATAAATAGTAATAATGTAGAAACATAAAAGGGAAATGTTGCAAGGTAATATCACAACAATTCAAAAGGCCATTGATCTACAAAGTTCTTGACATTTCACTAGGAAATGCCATCCCCAAGTGGAGCCACTGTTAAGTTCCTATACCAATAGGAGTAATAATTTTGAATGACTAAGGTTAAACCTTGTAATATTGTACATACCCTTGCTTTTGCAAATGTTTTCCATATTCAAAAAATTAAAAAATGTAAAGAGGGTATGTCCTAAAAGAATAATCAAAAGACAAAAAGAACAAAAAGGTCAAAAAAGATGAAAAATATGAACCCCAAGAAAAGAAAAAAGACCATGAAAGTGAGCAAGCCAAAATGCCACTCCTATTTAATTTTTATGTATAATAATGATTTTGTGCAGCTTGTTATTATTACCACAATCCATGATAGTCAAAATGTTTAAACTTGGCTATTTCATGTTTTCAATTTCATTTCTATAGATAGAGAATAAAGATCTGGCGAAACAGTGTAATCTTGGCAGATAATTAGGTAGGTAGAGTAAACAAAAGGAGCTCAATTGTTTAATCTGGGCCCTTGGAAATAATAAGGTTAGATTTAGTTAGTTTACTATTGTAAAGAAAAATAAAAATATTTGATAAGGGTTTGCTAGCTCAAATGCACCCTAATAAAGAGAAGTAAAAATGGTAGGGTGAGTAGATGGGTAAGTAGAAGAAAGGTTGTAGAAGTATGATGATTGGCACATTTATCATCTTTCAACATGTATTTCAGATATGAATGGGAAATCAAGCATGCAAATGGACTTCAAAGTCAATTAATTAACTTCTTCCATTCATTTCACCTTTTACTTGACTAATTTCCCATAATAAAGTTCTAAGTACAAAAACATTTAAGTCAAAAGAGGCTCAAAGCATTTCTCTGACTTTTGGACGGATCGGACCCTCGGCTCAATGACTTAAAGACAAGTACTAGATTCCCCCTCATAAATCCATCTCCCTTCATCCCCCCTCATTTCCCTAGTAAAACCCCTTTTCCTAAGGATAAAACACTATTTGCCTAGGGAAAGTAATCACCCCCCATGAAAAACCCCCTTTTTCCAAAAAAACCCACAAAAACACACTACCCTAAGTATTAATGTTAATATGTGAAAACATCAAAGTTCACAAAAAAGAGCATTTGCTTATTGATTTTTCCCTTTTCCACTCATCTTTTCACATTAATTACTAATTTATTATATTAAATCCTGATGAAAACCCCTTTCCCCATATATGTATAGCTCGTACATATTAATTAACCCCACCCCTTAGTTTAAATATAAACTATAATATATAGTCACCCGACCAAAATCTCTAATTGATCGATCTGCGATCAAAAGGAATAAAGTGCCATTTAAACCATCTGTTAATCACCCCGATGGCTTAATCCCGCCTTAATCCATCATTAACCCTTATATGGCCGCACTTAAGCTCCCGCCGAGCCCCCCATTAGCCTTTGTTTAGCTTCCTTGCTCGATCACTGCGTCATTGCTTCCCTCCACATCCAACGGCCCTTATCCATATTGGGCCAACCCATCTGCCAAATGATACCCGCCCAATAAAGTGGTTTGTCCACGAGCCCCCGATGCTACGTGTCAGCTGATGAGTGGAATCGGGCGACCCCTCCTGAATACCACTGAGCGCCCAAAAGCGGTGTGATAGAAACCATTTACCGCCCACCCGCTACACAACAAAACAATCAATGTTCACCCCGTACCCACCAAAATTGACTTTTGCAAATAAAGCCAAAAAAGCCACAAATCATTTGTTTTCATGCCGCAGACCGCCCAGAAAACCTTGTAGCCTGTATAGAACCCCTTCAATCGTCTGCAGTCACCAGCTGCCCTATTCAAAGCCATTTTTACCTAATTTCCAACTATTTAAGCCACAATTCACCGAAAAACCCTATTAATTTCAAAGAAAACCGGTGATTGAGTTGTCTTAGTTAAGTTTAAAATTAATTAAGGAATCTTAAAAACCCTAAGCCTACTCTCTGTTAAACTACCATTGCCCTCAAAACACTGCAAATTACCTCCCCCATTCTCAAATCCACAAGAACTGAGAATGATTGCCCCAATCACCATGGATGTGAGACCCATCTCTACACCCCACTTGGACCTGGACCACCTCCCCCTGGCTTAGGGGTTTCCAGATAAAGGAAACCTCTGTCCATGAATCCCCGCTCAAATTATACTACCAAAGTAGGGATATATAATTGAACTAGGCTGATGAAATTGGTTTGTGGGAGTCCAAGTTGCCTAACTACCAGTTCCCCAGAGTCCACATTTTCCCAGAAATTGTACATTATTTCCGTGCCAACTATGTCCCCAGTCAAAGAGCAGTCATGCCCCCCAACTAGGCCATACTTTTCACTATCACTGCTGAATCTATAAATGAGATGCTACAACTCCAGCCTAGCCAAAACTTAACTCCCCTCTCCATTGGAGACCTATTGGACTTATATCCCGAACTCAACCGTACAAGATTGGCCCAGATAATCCAAACCTTCATCATAGAAGAGAAGTATACCCCCAAAGACCCCCCTCCATATTTAGCAGCTTTATTTTCTCCTTAGGGTAGAAGTATTGTGGATATGATATCTAGTGTCCTGGGTTATACCACCAGTGAATATATTGAAGAGATTATTTTAGCCTTCATGTCCATATACACTCCAGGACAGCCTCCTACTGTCATATATGACTATGCTCAGTTCATCGCTGACAGGATGCATGAACAGTTCCTGAGAATGATTAATGGGAGAGTCTTCAAATACTCCTCGGTCTTGTATCACCTTTTCCTATATTACCAGTCAGACAAATTCCCACTTACCTTGCAAAAATTGGACACCAAGGGCCAACCAAGATCAGTTATCTTCTATACCCCATTAATTCACCAACATCCCTCCCCCTATTCATATAACGAATTCATAGATTCCTTTGTCCACCCTGTGATGACCATGCTCAGTGGAACCCCTCCACCAAGAATCAGTCCTGAGATTAGGAGATTCCTTCATCTAAACATCAATCATCAAGTGGGAGATTGGTACTTGTACCAAAACCACACTGAAATTAGGATTTATGGCTGTGAGTTGGCCCCATACAAACTACCTAAATACCTCCCAATGAGGTTATTTTCCCTGGAGTACTACAGGCAGATAATAAATTCAGATGAGGTAAACTTTGTTAAAGCCAAAAAGAAAGCCCAGCTCAAGATCAAAGACCAATTGGGTCCTTTTATTTGTAATAGCAGAGAAGCTGGAAAGGAGGCAGACCTGATCCTTCAAAGACTAAAATTAAAACAGAGCTTCATATGGAGATATGATCCCTTGGATTTCATTTGCAAAAGAAGGCAAAAAAACAAGATGGCTCCCTATATCCATCACCGCATCCCTGAGATAGAAAAGTATGCCAACCAATTGCAATGGGTGGAAAACACTTTAGAGGATAGGGATAATGCTGAAGTTGTTGTGGAAAACACATTAATAGATCTGGAAAAACAACTTCATGAGGATTCTTTCCTGTAGGTGCCAGGACAGTCAGATGGGCCCAAACAATTAGACAGGCCAGATCAGTCAACCAGAACATAACCATCAGAAGAACTAGCAACTACTTTAAGTGCCCTTCCAGTCATGCAAACTCCTCAGAATGAGGAAAAGGTCCCAAAAAGGAACAAAGAAGGGGCTTCCACTTTAGGAATGCCTACTTCTGATGTATAGCAAGAGTCAAACAAAAGGCAAAAGCCCAATCCAGCCTCTGAGCAAGAGTTCACTGATGACTCAGCTGAGGTCACTAATATAGAGGTTGAAAGAAGCAGGCCCACCACTCCATCTGGGAGTATGTAGGAGCCCTCCACATCACAAACTCATATATTGATGAGGCAGCAAATTGTTGAGGTATCCTCCTTTAGAATGCCTATAGATAAATATCAAGACATAAAGGAAAGATACAAAGAGATTAAAGCTAGGAATGAGAGGCTTAAAGCCCAAACATATGCACAGTATCTGAAAATGACCCCCACTAATCAAACAAGGCTAATGTCAGCCTTTGATATCAAAGAGGGGAAAATGCAGATGACATTTATAAAGCCAACCACTCAGCATCCAAGAGTAGCATCAGATTTCAGAAAGGTGGACTTTGAAGTACTGTCAAGGGATATTCATCCCATTGACCAGATTGAACTGTACAAGCAAACAAGAGAGATGATTTACTCTACATTAATAGGGAAGGCCATTGCTGCCCACCAATTACAGAACTCCCTGAACAATATATCAACACAATTTCATTTGGAGAAGGCCTCCTCACAGGCCAAGGATAATAGAATCAAGTCCTTAGAGGACTTAGTGATTAAATTGGGACACGATCCCAAAGATGTAAAAGCTACAGAGTAGCTGATTAAAAAGAAAAATGATGACATTGCTGCACTCAAGAAGCAGCTAAAGATGAGCCAGCTACATCACCCACAGACACAGGAAGTCCTAGAAGCACAGCAAGGACATGAAGAGCTCATGGACTTGGTCCTGAAACTGAACGATCAACTCAAGGAGATAGAGAAGGAGTTGGACACTTTAATTCAGTCGAAGCAAAGTGACTTGGCCATAACTTCTAGAACTGTCATCCCCACAGTATCTACAGCAATCCCTTCCACACTGGTAGCATCACTGGTACCCACAGCTCCACCTGCCAGAGCATTTCCATAGATAGCAGAGTCTACAACAGCAATAGGTACACAGGGAGAGAAAACAGCAAAATTAGTAAAAGCCATGGAAGAGATGTCTATCCAGGCTACAGAGATGAAGAGACTAAAGGAAAATGTAGCAAGTCTGGAAACTGATTGTAAACTTGCCCAACTCCAGCAAAAAGAAGAAACACAAAAGGCACTGAGAATGGGTGAGAGAATCAAAATCCTGGAGAAGGATTTAACACTACAGAAACCACTGGGTCAAACCAAAGAAATGTTGTGGGCAAATATCATTGACTCTGTCAAAGATATTTGGCCATCAATTCAAGTTATATTTGAGCAGACAAAATTAGTGAAGATAGCTACTGAAGCTATCCAAAAAGTAAAGGAAGAACTAGGGAATAAACCAGAGGATGCCAGTCGACTCATCCACTTTCTAAATAGCAAGAATAAATATGATCTCCATGAGCTTAACATAGAAGATAGGACTGAGGCCATTCTGTAGATTAGGAAGGTTCTTTCCAAAAGAAACCTTATATTTAACTTAGAAGAGAAATGCCATAACATGCATGTAGCCATTGATAGATTCATGGCTAAGTTTTAGATTTTGAGGGAGAGGGGTCTTCCCAATGCTATGGTCATCAATGACAAGCTCGTGCCTCAGCTGGACTATGGAGATAGATTAAGAAAATTGGCTAAGGAACAAGCAAGTTCTTCTGCAATTAAAGCCCTGCCAACAAGCAAAGTGTTATATGAAACATTAGAGAACTTATTTTTTCTAGAGTATGAGGTGAAACACTTGTTCCTCACTAAGCCAAATTTTGCAAAGTACACAGAGGCAGATGAAATCTACAGAAGGATTATGAATGTAAAATTAGCTAATGTGGAATGGTGACAAAATATGACAGATTTACTGTAATAAATTTACATTAGAAAGTTACTATGTTAGTGTCAGTCTTTCTAGCCTTCCTCTAGTGATCAAATATGCTCTTATAAAGTGGTCTCAGAGTGTCAAGGTCAAATTTTGTCATTTCAGTGAGTCTTCAAGAAAAATTTGGTCACTAGGCATTAGGTCTAGGGTTTGCTTTCACTCCTTTCAAAGTTGCCCAAATGTCAGTCTATGTCACTATTCAGCTAAGTCTATCGTCATTCAGAGGGATGTCCTTGATAGGTGGTTACTTCAATAATTTTCATCATTATACAGATAAATTAGGACTTCTCTTCAAAACTCTGTTTTGAAGATAAGTCGTCATCTCATTTTTGTAAAAATCTTCAAAAATTTCAGTTCTTGAATCGTCCAGGCGCAACCTTGGTCTCCTTTGCCAGATCATATCACAGCTATCCCTGCAAAGAATTGCAAAGAAAATCATTATTTCAACCAAATTTAAGGAGGAAACCAAAAAGGTCAGAAGTCTATTAATCCTGAAAAAGTGTCAACGACAAAACATCACAAAATGGGTCATGGACCAAGCAAAAATCAAAAGGGAGTCTTTATAAAGATATTTCATGACATTTTCAACTCATTTTGCATGCCGAGAGTGAAGAACATCATTCCAAAGCGAAATTGTGAGTTTGTGAGCAAGTTGGAGAAGTTTCAGGGGTGCGCGACGCATTGGACCAGGCGCACGACGCATTGGACCAGGCGCGCGGCGCACAGGGTTTTCTTGGCACAATTTTCATCTTCAGCTCAGGAAACGAAGCCAGTTTGACCAGTTTTGACTTGTGATGTGATTTTTTCACTCCTCTTGATGTAATTAATGAAACATGATGTAATTTTGGCACTTTATTACTTGTTCTAGAAGATTCATTCACTAAAAAGTGAAAATTAAATGAATGAATCAGTTTCCTACCTTATAGAGGCAAGTTGTTTTGACTGCCTAGATTGTAGTGCTTTGTTTAGAATTGGTTGAAACAGCTCCTAGGATGATGAGCTCGACCCCTAGAGGCAAGGGAAGAGGTTGGCTTGCCTATATTATGTAATTTCTAAGTCATTTTCATGGTTGGACTCTTGGGGAAAAGGTTTTGAGACTCTATTGTACATTTTACTTCAGCATTTTGGCAAAGGAAAGACCAGGGTTTTGCAGCACTGTTTGGAATTCATGTGGCTTTATGTCTTGATGGTGTGATTCTTTCAGTACTTGTAAGTTGTTATGTGTATCATTTTCCTTCTCTCATCTTCTGCGATTGAACAAATGAAGTGTTAAGGTAGAATTCATAATCTGTAATGCTCTGCCTTTAAGTTTGTTTGATCTCCTATGTTTTCATCTGTTTAAGGAGAATTCTTGAGGTTTCCTTGCTTTCCTTAGCTCCTCACCTGTCTGATCTACTCACCTAATTATCTTTTAAGGCATCAAACAATTGCCTACCTTGCTCCAATCAAACCTCTGCAAAAACTGTGTCTCATCCCCGCACCCAAAATTTCATTTCCCTTTGATTCAACAAAAACCCCAAAAAATCACCTTTAAACCTCTGCACTTAATACCTAGCCTGAGATTAGTTACAATTTCAGTCATCTCGAGCCTCATTGATTATATTTTTCCGAGATTGACCCGGAGAGAACCCTCTCCTGTCCTCATAGGGCTAGCTACGAGGCTGAGTGTGGTTTGATGTTGCCTTGAGTTTTGCCTTCCTCAGCCTGGGGCAAATTCGAGCGTTAACATAGTGGCGACCATACTGGGGATCGAAAATGGTTTGCTTGTTTATTTCATTTGTTTCATAAGCTACAAACGAAGCCTGAAGTTATGCCAGGTCGCCTTCGAAACGCTTTTGCTTTGCATTAGCGGAAGTAGATAAACGCTGCTTCAGTCAATCTCCGGTCTAGCTTGTAATCGTGACATCTAACTTGTTAATTGCCCCAGTACATGTATCAAGTTCAGATCTGATTGTTGATGGTGGACAACGATCAGACACTGGCAAGGCTGAAATCATTCACCTGGCGACTCTAAATTAGTTTTGAGATCAGATCCAAAGACTCCACTGGAGGATGATCCTGACCAGCAGAAACATGAAGGGACAATATGGACAGATCAGGTATTCAAGTGGGAATTGCATCCAAGACATTTTGTTCTTTGTTCTAAATTATTTCTTCTCTTTTCCTGAGAATGTAAAGAAGGCTTTGCAAAGTATAGTATGCTTGAGAAAAGATCCCAGGCCTGCAGTTGATTCTTTCCCTTTGAAGATTGTGAATACCAAAGATTTGCATGCCTTTGAGCTTGATCAAGACCTTTCTTCTAAATCTTGTGATGACCATCTTCAAATTGATGAGCCTCAAGAGACCAAGACTGATTCTATACCTGCTGTACATACCCCTACACCTTGTAAAATTCTAGATCGGTATAAACCTCTTGTTTTACCTTCTGTTCTCCATGCTTTCCCCAAAAACTATGATCTATACTTGCCGAGGTTTGATGGTGAAAGTAAGAATGTCAACGCTGAGCAACATGTGCAGAATTTTGAGTCTTTTCTAGACCTTTTTGAAGTTGATAGCGAAGATGTTAGTATAAGGCTTTTTGCTCTTTCTTTGCAAGGCAAAGTGAAGAGTTGGTTCAAAGCCCTGCCTGATGCGAGCATCTCAGATTTCCAGCAATTCGTCAAAGTTTTTCTCGACAGGTGGATGATCGAGCAGAACCTTTTCCTTATTATAGAAGAGTATAACCAGCTGAAAAGAATTCCAGGGGAGACAGTACAACAATTTTCTGCCAGATTTAATCAAGTTTATTATTCAATGCCAGTTGAGATAAGGCCTACTCCTAGATCTGCTCTCTTGCACTATCTGGGTGCCTTTGATCTAGAAATGGAGTTTCAGCTGAGAGAAAGGAATATTGCAACACTTCACGAGATGCAGAACAGTGCAGTAAATGTAGAGGCGCATCTGCTGATCCGACGGGCAAGGTTGAAGGAAGAAGAGATGAAAAACATAGATCCGGAGGAATCAACATCTCTAGAGGTGAAGCTTGACATTTTGGTAAGTGCAGTGGAAAAGATGATGGACAAGATCAACGCAAGGAATGATTATGATGTTCAAGCCCATGGCTTGTTGATTGAAGAAGAACAAATGGCCGCTCCAAAACATTTTGTTTCTTATCCTAGTTGTCATAGATCTGATAATGATTGTTTTGTAGATCACCTTGGCGAAGAAAGAACTGTTGATATGACATGTATGCTTGATGATGTCTTTTATACTGATGATTTGCCTCAGTTTGATCAGTATGATGATGATTATGTTCTCCAAACAGAAGTTACTATTGCAGACGAACCAGCAGCTAGTTTGTGGGAGGAGGAAGTTCACTTACAGTAGCTCGAGTACAATGATCAAATGATGCATATCAGTTATGACATTGATGAGGAAAGTGCAGAAAATTGGGAAGTAAGTGAAGGATCTTTACCTTTTTGCTTTGATCCATGTCAGTTCATCAGAGCCAATTTCCATGCAATCAAAAATCAGTTGTCAACAAGTCTTGATTTGGACCATCTTGAGAGCAATGAAAACCTTGTTCAAGACTTCTCATATTCAGCTTTGCAGCCCCCGAATGCCATTGATTGTCAAGTTGCAGATGAAGATATGGAAGCTGGCACATATGATCAAATGATACAAGAAGATTTCATACCATTTTTTTTGAATCATTTCAGCTTTTGAAGGGAAAATTGCATAGTACATCTTCAGTAAAGAATGAGCAGCATGTAGGCAATCATGTAATCACGTTGGAACCAATAGAAAATGGTTTGCAGCAGTCTTTTCAAGTTTTTCATGATCCAATAGCTGATGTTTTGAATGAGGTTTGCAGTCAAAGTCTTTCTCCATTGACTATATGTGAGCTTGAAATGTGTATTGATACAAACTTGATCCCGCATCTGGTTTCTTTGTCATTTTCAGCAGAGGTCTCGTCACAAGGCTCAGATCAAAGTTTGCATTCATGGTATGAGGAAAAGAGAAGTAATCCATTGGATGAGCTAAGTTCCAGTGTGCTTGAATTTCAAGATCCTTATGCAGTGTTTTTGGAGGCGGATAGAGCATCCATATCATTCAACGGATCTGTTTCTAAGTTGTCATGGGAGTTGCCTTTCAGTAGTTCTCTCTTGTTGTTCATAAGTAAGAACTTGCGGAGAATTCGAACAACAGATGGGATACTTACTTGGTTGCATTGGTTGTTTCATTTCACTTGATCAAGTGATGAATGAAACTGTTAGAGTAGGTTTTGATGAATAAGCTCAACCTTGAGCATCATTTCCAGTTTGTCGGTTGTGTTTAAGTATTGAGTCAGTTTTTAGTTGAGTGAGAGTCAATTTGTGTCGTCAAGTCATCAGTTTTCAGTCACGTATTTTAGTTTGAGTTTTTGACTCCATTGCCCAATGGACGAAGGCACTGTCTGCTCTCCCAAAGATCTGTCGTTCTTGGCACCTCCAAGGAGCTACCATCCCCATTGGAGCCAATGTTAGTGTCAGGATTTCTAGCCTTCCTCCAGTGATCAAATATGCTCTTATAAAGTGGTCTCAGAGAGTCAAGGTCAAATTTTGTCATTTCAGTGAGTCTTCAAGCAAAATTTGGTCACTAGGCATTAGGTCTAGGGTTTGCTTTCACTCCTTTCAAAGTTGCCCAAATGTCAGTCTATGTCACTATTCAGCTGAGTCTATCGTCATTCAGAGGGATGTCCTCGATAGGTGGTTACTTCAATAATTTTCATCATTATACAGATAAATTAGGACTTCTCTTCAAAACTCTGTTTTGAAGATAAGTCGTCATCTCATTTTTGTAAAAATCTTCAAAAATTTCAGTTCTTGAATCGTCCAAGCGCAGCCTTGGTCTCCTTTGCCAGATCATATCACAGCTATCCCTGCAAAGAATTGCAAAGAAAATCATTATTTCAACCAAATTTAAGGAGGAAACCAAAAAGGTCAGAAGTCTATTAATCCTGAAAAAGTGTCAATGACAAAACATTACAAAATGGGTCATGGACCAAGCAAAAATCAAAAGGGAGTCTTTATAAAGATATTTCATGACATTTTCAACTCATTTTGCATGCCAAGAGTGAAGAACATCATTCCAAAGCGAAATTGTGAGTTTGTGAGGAAGTTGGAGCAGTTTCAGGGGTGTGCGACGCATTGGACTAGGCGCGCGGCGCACAGGGTTATTTTGGCACAATTTTCATCTTCAGCTCAGGAAACGAAACCAGTTTGACCAGTTTTGACTTGTGATGTGATTTTTTCACTCCTCTTGATGTAATTAATGAAACATGATGTAGTTTTGGCACTTTATTACTTGTTCTAGAAGATTCATTCACTAAAAAGTGAAAATTAAATGAATGAATCAGTTTCCTACCTTATAGAGGCAAGTTGTTTTGACTGCCTAGATTGTAGTGCTTTGTTTAGAATTGGTTGAAACAGCTCCTAGGATGATGAGCTCGACCCCTAGAGACAAGGGAAGAGGTTGGCTTGCCTATATTATGTAATTTCTAAGTCATTTTCATGGTTGGATTCTTGGGGAAAAGGTTTTGAGACTCTATTGTACATTTTACTTCAGCATTTTGGCAAAGGAAAGACCAGGGTTTTGCAGCACTATTTAGAATTCATGTGGCTTTATGTCTTGATGGTGTGCTTCTTTCAGTACTTGTAAGTTTTTATTTGTATCATTTTCCTTCTCTCATCTTCTGCAATTGAACAAATGAAGTGTTAGGGTATAATTCATAATCTGTAATGCTCTACCTTTAAGTTTGTTTGATCTCCTATGTTTTCATCTGTTTAAGGAGAATTCTTGAGGTTTCCTTGCTCTCCTTAGCTCCTCACCTGTCTGATATACTCACCTCATTAGCTTTTAAGGCATCAAACAATTGCCTACCTTGCTCCAATCAGACCTCTGCAGAAACTGTCTCATCCCCGCACCCAAAATTGCCTTTCCCTTTGATTCAACAAAAACCCCAAAAAATCACCTTTAAACCTCTGCACTTAATACCTAGCCTAAGATTAGTTACAATTTCAGTCATCTCGAGCCTCATTGATTATATTTTTCCAAGATTGACCTGGGGAGAGCCCTCTCCTGTCCTCGTAGGGCTAGCTACGAGGCTGAGCGTGGTTTGATGTTGCCTTGAGTTTTGCCTTCCTCAGCCTGGGGAAAATTCAAGCGTTAACATACTGTACAGTAAATGAAGGAAACCAGTTAAAACAGGTAAAAGCAGAGCAGCAGGGTCAAAGAGTAGCACGGTCAAAGAGTATCAGTTGAAAGATAAAAGTGAAGAAGATTCCAGCGTAGAAATGCTACGAATATCATCCAGCTTAAAGGGATCCAACTTAACTGAAAACAGCCAACAACACCACAATAAAAGGGACAACCTAAAGCAATTCAACATCTGTCTCTATCTTCATGCAAGAAGCTATTTTTATTCCTTAGATTAAGTCTCAAGTTGTTTTGAGATATTTTGTAAATATTTTTGTATATATACTTCATATTTCAAAGCATTAGGTGTGGATTCTTATACTTTCAATAGAATTTTTTCAAAGACTGTAAAATCTCTTGTATCACTGACTGGGCCAGCATGCTAGATTGATGAATAAAGATCAGATATTTTAAGGGATTCATGTGTAAAGCGGAGTACAAATGAGTAATTTTCTTGTGTTGTTTTATCTCTCTTAAAGTTGTTTCAAAATCTTAAATGTTTCAGAATTCTGAATGTTTAACTTATATATTATTTCAGAATTTGCTTAACTACACTCTGTCTTATTGTTATACATTCTTAATGTTTTCTCTTAAACTATCTTAGCTAGGGAATTCTTAACTGCTCCTTAGCTTTCATAGTTTCTCTTCTAATCTATAGTAAAGGATTCTTAATTTCCCTTTACTCATGATTCACTGTTGTTCCCCCATATTAGCCTCAGTCTAAGGATTCTTGATTGCCCTCTCACCCCCGTTAAGACTCATTTCACCATTTAGTCCAAGGATTTGTACTTCACTCTGCTATCTTGCCCCTTAAACATTCCCTTTAGTGATTTAACTCCAGTTTTGCTACCCCTTCTTTGACTCCATTGCCCAATGGTCTAAAGGCATCAACCTATCAGCCTATTTTAAGGATTCCACCACCAAATATTAATGCAAATCAAAAAACCCCCTGAACTCTAGAACTAGCCTAATATCTAAGCAAACATAGCTAAATTATATAGAGAGAGCCCTCTCTGAGCCATAGGTTGGCTAGAGCCTATGCTTAAAAGTTGGTTTGTGGTTACCTCGAAGCCTTCCCTTCTTCCAAAACTTCTAAGGAAAAGTTTTGAGTGATAATAGTATGCACAGACTCCGCAAGTTGGCTTGAAGGGAGCTCCAACTTCACACTTGGGAAGGGTGTAGGAGGAGAGAGATTTCCAATGAAAAGGACATGGCTGCCAATCTTCAAACCCCCAAGGGGTGTTGATAGATTATGATTGGAATTCCTGTTGCTCAGATTAGGATCATAAGGAAAACCATTTGCCCCAAACCCATCCAATCTTGGAGGTTGAGCATGTGACGACCCATCCAATCTAATATATTCACATAGAATTTTCTCCTTCAGTTGCTTGTCTTGCCATACATCTCTCTCTTCATACCTTCTACAACACGTAAATAATTTATTAACAACCTCTAAATAAATAACAATTACATGAACTTCAAGAAACAATCTAAGGTACACAGAATGAGCAGAACAACAAAGTCTCATTGAAAAATTACCATCATTCAATCCATGGAAAGAGCTTTGAAAGCAAATAATACTCAAAAGAATAAAATCCTTACCCATTCATCTAGGACGCCTTCTGTAGGACCATGAGGTTTTGCAGCCTTGTCATCTACAGGCTTCTTGTGTGCTTCATTATGAGCTTCTACTTCTTCTATAGGCTTCTTCAATTTCTCGAGCTCCTTGTAGAAACAATCAACATTTTAGGGCTTTCAAGTGACAAAAATAAATGCAAAACCAATTTAATTTGAATGACCTGAATAAAAATTGAGCCCATCTTGTGAAGAACCATAAATTATATCTTGGATGGTTGTTGTGGATCAAGAAATACCACACGCAATTCATTCTCCACTACTAGTGACTCCTTATTCTCGTCAAACTTCAAATCAGGACAATGGTCATGTTTCAGTTTTGATAACAAAAGAATAAACATTTCAAATTCCAGTGCCTTAAATCCACAGAAAGAACAAAATGATTATTATTTAACATATACTATTTTTACAAAGGGATGAAATAGTGATCCAATTTCATAGAAACTAAGTATATCTTAAAAAATATCAAAATTATAATAAAAAATGCCAAAACCACAATTTACGTAAAGATTCTACCAATATTAAAAAATCTAAAATCCACACAAAAGAGCTAATATTAAATCAATCAAAATAGGGCACTGAGAAAATTAAAGATAAAGAAATTTAATGAATGTCTCAGCCATGAGAAGAATGGCTAATTATGGTTGAAAGGTATAATAATAGTATGTTCGTGTTGAATCAAAAGGGTTGGAAGCAATGGATGGTGGTTCTAAATGTTTTAAAACAGAACTCCACAGACCAATTCTAGAGTAAATTCAGTGCCCTCTCTTAGTTTAAAGCTCACAATTTTGAATTTATCCTTTGTCTTCTTCTTTTTCTAAGGGTTTTTTGGCTTCTCTACAAATTTTACAACAGTGCCAAATTATCATCACTATCAGAAAACCTCTTTTGGAAGCCACGAATAACATCCAAACATAACATTGATTTAATTATAAAGAAAAGGTATTGTTCAAATCCATGCTCCCAAGTACCATATAGCTCAGAAAGTAAAACTAAGTATTTTATATCACCAAGACTTGTATTTCAGCTGGTTGTCTGGCCAGATATATCTCTCCTTGTACCTTCTACAACACAAAAATAATTTATTAACAACCTCTAAATAAATAAAAATTACATGAACGTCAAGAAACAATCTAAGGTACAGAGAATGAGTAGCACAACAAAGTCTCATTGAAAAATTATTGACATACAATCTGTGGAAAGACCTTTGAAAGCAAATAATACTCAAAAGAACAAAATCCTTACCCATTCATCTAGGGCACATTCTGTAGGACCAAGAGGTTTTGCAGCCTTGTCATCTACAGGCTCCTTGCATGCTTCGTTATCAACTTCTGTTTCTGCTATAAGCTTATTCAATTTCTCCAACTCCTTGTAGAAATAACCAACATTCCAGGGCTTTCGAGTGGCTAAAATAAATGAAAAAGCAACTTAATTTGAATGATATGAATAAAAAATGAGCTCATCTTGTGAAGAGCCATAAATTATACCTTGGATGGTTGTTGTGGATCAAGAAATACCTCACAAAATACTTTCTCCACTGCCAACGACTCCTTATTCTCGTCAAACTTTAGGTCAAGACAATGGTCATGTAAGTTGAAATTTACAAAGGCAAACCAAGAGTTTGAGAGTGGCAAAATCCTTTCTGGAAAAATTACAAACCATATACTTGTGTAAACATGAATATAAATTTAAACCATGCCGCAACCAGAAGAAAGGTTCCTACAGACTAATATTATACACAGACTCTTGTCATCTGAAAGTATTTTCCATGATAATCGCTTATGCATTGATAACTAGTCTGCATACAAAGCAAACTCAAACTTAACATAGACCCTGCATACAAAACATACCCAAAATTAACACAGACCCTGGAGCATTATTGCTGAAGATAGACGAAAAGAAGAGGGGTTTTCAACATAATACCTCATAATACCTCTAAACGCTTGTTGAAGAGGACCGAACCCTGATACTGCAATCATAAGAGGCTGAGGTTGTTCAACTGAGATAAACAAAAAAATAATGGTAGTTAAACAAAGAAGGAACAATAATTAGTGAGACCTTTACGTTGTTGCCGAAACTGCAAGCCATGCTTGTTCATTCGGCTACGAACCAGAGCAAGGCAACGAAGAAGATGAAACATAAGACAGTCATTGGTGATGACCGTAAGCCAAGAACAACAGTCATGTGTATGAGGTAGAAACCATAGTGAAACAAGTGTTTGAGAGAGGAAATTTTCTCCAGCAGCAAACCCCTTGACCCTAGAAATAATCTTTATATCAGTCATATTTAAACACAAGGGACAAAACCTTTACTAAATGTTTATATGATATTTCTTAACTCTTCTCGCAGCAATTCTCGCATTTTGGTGTCCTCCATGTTCAGTGCCAACATAAAAACAAGGAGTTGTCTATAATGCGACTTTTTGGAGATTCCGGTGATGGAATCTGGCGAAAGAAATTGAGATTAAATCATGATTTGTTGCAGTTAAAATGGTTTTTTAACTGCATATTTGGATTCAGCACCCTGAAAAACCCCTGGGATGCTTTGATTGTGCAGAAACTAGCTATCAAACTTGCGATTCCAATAAATTGCTGCCGGATTTTCACCGGAAAAACCCGCCAGAAAGGCTTTCAAAAAGTCGCGTTATAGACAACTGCTAAAAACAACACTAAAATTCAAACGGACTCTCCTGAAAATGGTACACACAAATGTCAAATGGAAAGCAGAAAGGTGATCTAAAAATCTGTGCACAGATGTTAGACGGACACTAAAAGTATAGATGGTTGACTGATTCAAAAGAAGGCCTATCGGCCTAAACATCTGATAACATTGCCGCGAATACAAATCCACCTAGCCCAAACATCACCTTCAAAAAATGAGTCTTAGGCTGAAAATTCCAACGGTATGGCCCTCGTACTAAATTTCAATACATCCAACAATGAAGTGAATCCTTAACTCTTTGTGGGTCCAAATTGTCAGTCATCTTGAGGACAAACAATTGATTTTCAGTGGAGTTTGATTTGGAATGTATGTCATCCCACAATCTGTAAGTAAAAGAACAAACTACAATTAATTAAATCATAACAATGCAAAATTCCTAAATTGCTTGTGGGATTTGGTAAAAGAGATAACCAATCAACCTTGAGAGCTTGCTTCTTGTTAAGGGAACCTTTTTCTTGACCTTTTTCTTGACATTACAATTTAGAGAGGGTGTTATGTTTTATTGAGATTTTTGATAATTATTTTATATTTATAAAAAGGATGAAAATTAAATTTAAATCAATGAAAATATTTTTTTATTAATTTAGATAATTGGGTTTAGTTTTGTTGATTGAGAAAAATGTTGTTATCTTGTTCATTTACATTTAAATTTATTATGAATATTTTTTATAATGACTTTGTTTAAGCAATTCCTCGAAACAAAACATATATAGATATATTAAAAAATAAATATATATATATATATATATATATATATATATAATCTATATTCACATATTAATAATTAGAATTTTATGTGATCCTATACTTTTTCTATAATATGAATGGATTAAGTATGAATATTAGAATATAATAACTTGAAGCAAAGGAAAGGGAATGTTGTATACTTTTTCTATAATATGAATGGATTAAGCATGAATATTAGAATATAATAACTTGAAGCAAAGGAAAGGGAATGTTGTAGTTTTAATGTTAGAGAGTTTTGTTTCTAAATAGAAAATAAATGTAACAAAACATTTTCTACCAAAAAAGAAATTATATGGTAAAAATATAATATACTAACTTATTTTATAGAGTAGATTTTTTTAAGAAAAAAAAAAATAATAATAATAATAATTAATATAACATGATTAATATATTATCAAATTATTGATATCAAATTATTATTATCAAATATTTTTATTAATTAAAATTTCAATTATTGAAATATTATTTATATCAATTTTTTTAAATTTTATTATAAAATATTATAAATATATAGATTTAAATAAAATAATATAAATACAAGAAATTTTAAATATTTTTGAACATATAATATAAATTCAATGCAAACTACACATAATTTACATAAAGAATGAGAAACTGCATGATTACAAGGAGCGATGACCCATAACAATTAATATAATAGGGAAAATGTAATCACATGTTAATTTAGATTTCATAGATTGTTTTCAAAATTATGATATTACAAGTTTATTTTTGAGCCAAGAGGTGTATTCTACAACCCAGTATAATGCTTAACGTTATCCATCCATTTGTCATCAAAATTAAAATTTTGGTTATATCAATTAAAATAAAAAAATTTAAAATCTAAAAAATAAATAACTAACTCTACAAAACATTTAAATAATATCAAAATCATAAAAAATTACACATAAAAAAATTAGATCTCTCGACTCATATTAAACCCATATTTAAAATAAATCTATACTAGTTCTATACCTACATTGTTATTAAAACATTATTAAAACCATGTTAAAATTATGTTCTTACACGTTTATTTTTCCATACCTATCATTGTAAATATAGAAGTATGTGCATTTCGATTAGTGTATATGTCTCTCTTTCATATCTCCATACCAATCAATGTATTTATAGAAGTATGTGCATTTCAATTAGTGTATATGTCTCTTTATTTAATTTGAGAAGGGGGATTTTATACTTTAGGAGGTCCACGATTTTTACGATGTTTATATTTATTGTTATGAAAAGGTAGCCATTGTTATGAATTACCCATTAACATGTGATAAGGCATTTTAATCAAGGTGGGATTTTATACTTTAGGAGGTCCACGATTTTTACGATGTTTATATTTATTGTTATGAAAAGGTAGCCATTGTTATGAATTACCCATTAACATGTGATAAGGCATTTTAATCAAGGTGATCCATTATCAAAATGAGAATGCTATTCAAGATGAGGGAACTTTTAAAAACAAAGGTTTATATATATAGAAATTAAATAAAGCTAGGGGTTGTTTTCCTTCATCGAAGGAGACCCCAGAACCTACGGATTTCAGATTTGTGTTGGTATTTTATCGCCTCCTGTGGGGAGGAGAACTGATAGTGCTTTTGGCACGGCTGTAACAGCTCACAATGTGAACAAAACAGAAACTTTAGAGCTCCTTGTTGGCTCAAGAACACAACAGAATGTAAACTTTTTATGTCAATAATAAAAAGTTGTGCTTTTTTCTCCGGAAAAAAAAAAAGAAATTAAATAAAGTTATTATTAAAATTAATATGAAAATAAATTTTATTCATAATTATAAAAATTTAAATTTAAATTAATTTTATTTATGTATATATATGAGTGAGCATATAATATGTGTTCTTTTTTTTAAATATATCTATCATGTAATTTATTTTGAGTTGGTAAAAAATATGCACAAATGGCACTAAACAGAGTTGACTTACATTCATATTTTCATAATAGTTCATAAAATTCAATTTCATGTTAATTTAATGGTAATTATCTTTGAACTTTAAATGTAGAGAATGGATATGTATAATTATATGCTATACACATGCAATATATAAATTTATTTTAACTTGGGATTTTTTAAGCACCAAGAGATTTACATTTTAATGGAGTTGTCTTTAGTGTGATTTTTTGGAAGTTTTTATGGTAGGTTTTTCCGGTCAAATTTCTCTAAAATCTGACAAGAATTTATTGAAATCACAAGTTTGATGGGTAATCCTATGCAATCAAAGTGTCCTAAGGGTTTTCCAAGGTGCTGAATCCATATATATAGTCAAAAAACTAATTTAAATAACACAAATCAAGATTTCACCTAATTTTTTTCCACCAGATTCCAGCACGAAAAAGTCTAAGAAATCGCACTAAAAAAACTCTCATCTTAATTATTTTTTGGACCATTCATAATGTTTAATAAATTTGGAGTTAAGATGGATTTACATCAATAATATCTCAAATCGGGATTTTAATAGAACACATATTACATTTTTAGCAAAAAAATTATTAACAAGAAGAGTAACCATGATGAGTATAAAGGGATTTAATGAGAAATTAATGAAAGTTTAATTAATCTCTTTAGATTTGATTTCTATGTCATTGTTTGATATAAATTTACATATAAGTGAAGTTATGATTTGATTTACAATACAAAATACTAAGTGAATAACATTTGCAGTTATTAATCATGGCTAAGCACACTATATTTTTTCGTATACAGTCAAACCAATTTGACTTTAATTACTTTACTTCTATATAAATATTTTAAATTTTACTAATGTTTAGGGATAAGTAACAAAAATGTTATTTATGTATTTTGCTTAATTATTCATATTTAATTATTCATATTCAAACGGTTTATGTATTTTGCTTAATTATTCATATTTAATTATTCATATTCAAACGGGAAAGGGAAAAAGGAAAAACAACATGTCATCTTTAAGTTTGGCCTCTAAGGGGAGTTATTATACCATGGAAATATTTTTCATTCCATGAGTAAAACTTTTGTTAAACATTTAGACCTAAATCGAGTTCATTTAATATGTTTTTTCAAATGTAATAAATATATAAGTGGGAAATTGTTCCATAATATTTTACAAGATGATGTGGAAATAAGGTGGAATTCACTTAAGTATGGCATGATCATGGCACTATTAGATGAAGAATATGAAGAAAAAAAAAATAGGTGGTATCACATTGAGAAGATTTTTTTTTGTAAGCTAGTAAAAAAAAATTATTCATAAAAAGATTTTACATTGATATTATGATTGTCTAAAAAGACTAATCTAGGAGTATAAGTCTCCAACCAAATATTCCTAAAAGAGCATCCAGGCTTCCAAAAAGAAGGATCAAAATTGATCAACATTTACTATTGTTCTTATAGAGCTAATACAAAGATAAGCAATAAATTTATGTGCTCCGAAACCAAAAGAGTTAATAAAACTAGTATCAGAAAACTATGCCAAGAGTGAGCCTTTGTTATCATTTTATTGCATCAAGAGCCATTGAGAAGGTCTAAAATAGAAGAGAAAAAAATGCCAACATCATTTGTTTGCCTAAAAGATACAACTAAAATGTCATACCTGTTGATACTACTGAAATGAAAGAAACTATGAACTCCTTGGAATCAAGAACAAAACACAAGTACAAAAGAGGGACCAAAATCTTTGGGTTGGGCCCAAACCCAAGGGTCTCAGCCCTCTGAAACTAACTTAGATGCAACTTAGTATCCAACTTCTCATTATCATAAAGTAAAGGTCTCATACATCACATAAAATTTCAAAATGACAATGTCAAGCTTCAAGCTCAATAGCTACACCTAGCTGAATAAAAACTTCAAATCCTAATGATATTTTCTTATTTTTTATTTATAAAAAATGGTAGCTGATAGTAGCTCCCTTGAAAATAGGAGTGATTCCCTCCTTGATCTCGGAAATGGTGGATCTTGTCCCTCTTGAGCTTCACTTGGACTAGGATTTACTCGGCTTCCAATGAATTCAAACTAGTGAGAGAGGATGTTGTGATCCCAAGCCGAGTTAGGGAGTTAAGGAGGTGGGAAAATCCCCTAGATTCTCTCATGGTTGACTCCATAAAGCCCCTACATAGTAATCACCTAAAAATGTTTATTTTTCCTACAATTAAACCACATTAGGCCACATGCAATGACAAACCCCTTTTACTCCTCTTACTAAGCATAATATAACAAAAATTGTGTATTAATGTGAGATAATGATAGTTTTAAGGCTAGAGGATGGCATGATGATCTTCAAAATATACCTATTGATGGGACTCATCAGCAGGATCATGAAGGTTATTCACAAATTTGTCGGCCATAATTAGGGTTTTCTTACTTTACGCCCAATTGATCTAAATCTACTATAAATCTCCACAAAATACCCAAAGAAACCTTCTCTTATACAAATATGATTCATAAACTGCCATGGATATTCCATCGAACAATTCGTCACAGCATATCTGATAAAATTATATTTAAAATCTGAAATTCTACACTATTACAGATTTATTAAATTTTTGGATCTATATATTTATTGTTAATAGTTGATGAAAGGTGGTTTTCCCCTTGATGAAAGGAGATTTTGGGGTAAGGAAAAATCCCCTTTCATTTACAAATTTCGATCCTAAGGCTTGTGGGTTATGAGCCCACTCTTTATCGGAAGCGTTAAACATTGCACTCAGCCTCAAAACCCAGGACCATACAACATATCAGAATACATGGATGCACAAGAAATACACGGAAAACCCGACCCGAAACACTTAAGGCCGGACTTCAAAATTATACACCCGCGTTCAGAACTCCATCGGATCCGTCCAGGTCCAAAGCTTTTCCACTGCTCCGATCATTCATTATCTCCGATCTCCGATCGGCGCTATATCGGCCTATCGGTGATATCGCTTATCGGCCATCGGCACATCGCATTCCCTGAAATCCGATCACCGATCAAATCAGGACCGTCGATCCTGGCTCCAATCCGACGGTCCTCATTCAATCGCAAAACCGCTATCGCATCATCTCTTCGGCCAGTTCTGATATCGTTCCAATGGGTTTTCTCCGATGCGATATATCGGCGATCGCTCATCGGCATTTCTTGAAGCCTGAGGCCCGTCCCTTTGTAAACCATATTTGCCGATGCAATATTGATGCGACTCTGTCCTCAGCGATATGATCCTATCCGTTGATCATATCGATCCAACGGATCCTGTGTATTGACCCATCCATTCCTCTTTGGCTTGGTCTCGTTTGCCTTTGATGGATCTCTGCGTTAAAACACGAATCTGCCACATTCGTTTAAGCACGCAACACAACAGTTAATTCTATATCTTTAGATCGCCATTAATCCTACAGTGATCGATGGTCGGTCAACAATATCGCAACACAGGATTTAACTCATTTATGAAATACACACACAGGTGTACAATATCAACACTAAAACACACTTTTATATTATACATCTACAGGCTTCTATTACAGCCTAAGGCATTTCAGCCTTAGGAACAGTTCTCCTTCGATTACATTTTGATCACTCTGTTCTCACAAATTTCTATCTATCACTCTATATTCCTCTCCCTGTCTGTCTCATGATATATATATAGAACACGCAGGTTCATCGTTACAAAAATATTGGATCGGATCACTAAAAGGATCCGATCAATCCTCTCCTTGATTTCCTCTCACAAATCACTCAACAATGCATACATGGAAGATAATTACAAATGACAAGTCTTCTAGAGACTCTATTAATTCCATCAAATTAGCTCTATTTTAAAGAAATTTTCCCCGGTTTACTCCGATGGTCCACGTCTCCTCCTTCTCCGCTTTAAAATTTGCATTTTGATTAAGGGGGGTTAGATGCTCCCGCATCAATAGTGCATGCATGCGAATTAAAATTATGAAAAAAATAGAGAATGGAAAAATAAAAACTTGCACATACATTTGACACAAGATATGCTCAAGGAAACCCTTTCGAGAGAAAATCCCAGTTGGAAGGTAACATTGCTTCACTTTCTTTCTTTGTATGTAAATATGGCTACAGGTTCGCACAAATCCTCTCTATGTACTCTACCTCCTATAACTCTTGGTTATTTTTTTCAATTATGGAACAAATGCACTCGAAGGAATGAAACCCATTTTCCTCTCTGTGGCCCTGTTATAACACAACCAAATAACCTACTAGTGGTTAGGATTGACTAACTAAAATTAACTAGAGTTACAATATATACTCTTATAGAGTTTTCTACATCATAATAACATTGATAGCCCCTTTTCCATGAATATTGGGGGCTAACATTGTATCCTTACGAATTATGGTGGTGAAAATAGGAATGTCAACTTCTAAGTGGCATAACTTTTGCATACTAACTCTGATTGACACAATTCTTGCACCATTAGAAAGGTATCTGTGTGTAGAATAGGAAAAAAATATTACATATTAAATTAGTATTTTTCTGCTACAACACCCTCCAAAATTTCACTACATTTGAATTTTGGAGCCTACTTTATTGTCATATCGACTGTCACCTTGGTTGTCAAGTGTCGTTTTGTGTCGATTCATGTGTTTTGAGTGTTCTTAAGTGTCGTCGCATTGATTTAAATATCCACATCTGAATTTCATGGCCACAACACCTTTCTTGTCATAAAATGACACTTTTGGGTCGCAGTCGCACACACTTCACTATTTGTACTTAGGAAATGTGCATAAAGTGGTGTTTTGATGTATATTCATTGTTGGTTGCATTTGTCTAATATTTATTGATGATTTAGTATGTGTTTCACTTATTTTTATGTCCAAAACTCATCTTTCCCATTCCTTGACCAATCATCCACACTTAGAAAAGTTTCAGTTGAAAAGAGAGCCTATTAATGCCAAGAGCACATGAGCGCACTCCAAAGCCTTGATGGGAGATCCTTCATTTCTCAGAAGCATGCCCTGTGCCCTCCCTCAGAGCTGGGTGCACTCTCAAAGCACGAATCCCCTTCCTTGTCCCAAACTATGCCCTCTAAGAATGACTAGGTCTTTCTAGAGTGAACTCCTTCGAGTCGAAGAAGTGCGTCCTCCTTGAGTGCACTGGTACATCCTGAAGACCCAAAGATTATCCCTTCAACCTTTCGCTATGCGCCATGTGCCCTCCTGAACTGATTGAGCACATTGTCGCATCCTAAAGGCACAAATCCCAAGCCTTCAGTCTTCAGAATTGTGCCCTGCACCCTCTTTGTGCCCTCTTGAGCACATGAGCTCACCTCAAAGGCATGAAGCTTTAGCCTTTAGCCTTCATGAGTGTGCCCATGTGCCCTTCCTCTCTCCCTTGAACGCATAACGCACTTGGGAAGCCCGAATATTTTCCCTTCCTCCTTCAGACTTATGGCATGTGCCCTGCCCTGACTACCTTGCTTTTTAGGGTGCATGAGCACATCCTGAAGCCTCAAAGCTCCTCCTTCTCAACCCTTCAGTCTTTCAAAGTGCACCCTTATGTTGTGTAGCTCCATTGACTTTTTTAGGCATGCCCAAAAGGCATGAAGAGTAAAATCTGCATAAAACATGGTAGAGTAGGATGTTTTTAGGCTGGTGGTTGGTCATCATGAGTGATTGTAGAAACAGGTATTATAGGGACCTCATGGAAAGCACACACAAAGAAGATCGGATAAAGAGGATAAACAAATGAAGCACAAGAAAAACCAAGAATACACTTGAAACTTGATGATCAAGGTACCATGAATACTCCAAGATTGAAGACCCTTCGGAGGGTGGAAGCATTGTGAGCATAATATGATAAAGAAAAAACATAGCAGCAACCATGTCATCGGTAAAGAAAGTCCATATAATTAGTCACTATCAGTCCCAGTCATGTCAGATGGTGATGTGTCAAGCTTCATCATATGATGACATGGAATACAAAATATATTTTTATAATTATTGTAAATACAAGCAAGTAGAAGTCCAAGAGTCATGTAAATTCAAGAGTCACCAAATTCCAAAGGACATTTAATACCACAACTCATACGTAATTCCAAAAGTCATTTAGAACTTCAAAGGTTGTAGAGGTCCAAAGGCCACTAGAAGTTAGAAAGTCAAAAGCCATGAGGATATGAAAGGTCACTCCTCAGGTTATAAATAGATCATAATTTCTCATATAAAGGACTTTTAGCCTTGGCTTCTCCCACAAAGCATAAGAGAGATAAGTTAGTACTTTTGGGGAGGAAGTAGTTGTCCCAATGCTCCACTATTGGAGCAAGTGATGTTTGTTGTATTCCTGCATCTTGGCACTTTTCCTTAATATTTGAAGCCTTGATGGCCAGCACATTTTCACACAAGGATTATGGATGTTTCTAAGACTATTCTATAAATGTTCATGGTTCATGTTTTCTTTCACCAGTACTAAGGTTTTTGAACTATTTCAGTTATTTTAGTGCGTATTCTATTGAGAATGTGTCGTAATGGTTATAACATTTGTCGTGTTCGTGTGGACTATTTTTTTGGATGTTAGACGAGGAATCCTTGTTTTTATGTGTCTTTATTAGGGTGGTACTATTACTTCTCTCCTAGAGGCTCACTTTCTTTCCCCTCTATGGTAGAAGAACCTTGATGCACTAGCAACTAAAAATTCTCCAGGCACACTTGTTTGCTTTCCAAAGGTGCATATGTGACTCTCTCTCTTACTGAGAACTAAATCCAATGAGGTCTAGCTGGGACCACATGCCAGGGAGACCCCTTGAATGTTTATAGGTCCAGCGCTATCAACAATGCTAGAGCTAGAAGGAGGGCATCTAGATTTTTATAGTTGATAACTCCACCCACCTACATCATACTTCCTCTGGACACGGCAACAAAATTCCCAGCACTTCTCTGACTCATATTCTTGAAGCAGGCAGATATTCTCAACCCAACCCATAACAAAGTTGCGAGATTTCTTACGAGCATATCTGGGCAATTCGACCCATAACCCGTAAGTTCACAAAGGTTATCGAATTAATTCTTGGAGCAAATAATATTCCTTATTTCCGAAGAATAAAGCAACCACTCCTACTGGGATAGTGGTTTATACAGTAGAATATTTTATTTTCGCTACTCTCAAAGAGTTGGCGAAATTTGTAAAAAATATAGAAAAACGAGAGCAACCTCCATCTTTTAGCGTGGGTGATGGGGACAACATTGTGCTTTCAGACGATACTTTCCACATGTTATGAGGACACAAATAAGAGGAAGAAGATCCCTCAGATTCTAAAAAAGAGGAGGAGGAACAGATAAAGACATGGCATACCAATGTCTGGATTGGATGACTTAGAGTCCACTTGCCCTTTGGGTATTTTACATAAGATGCCAAGACACCCAGAAAATATATTAACAAAATATGATCCTGACAAGGCGATCAAAGAAAAAGACCATTTGGATAATTTCTACCTACACTTGCATATGCTAGAGGTACCTTACGATAATGTTGCATGTAGAGTCATTCCTTGTACCTCATATGGTAGAGTGATTGCTTGGTATCATAGTCTTCCTGCAAATTCAATTCAGAATTGAAGGGTGTTTATGAATTTGTTTCTAGAAAAGTTCGTCAATGACAAAACAACAACCATGTTATTAAAAGAGTTGGGGAATGTGAAGATGGGGGGAAATAAAAAGGTGAAAGACTTTAATCATAGATTCAATTGAATATTGAACCAATTTCCTCCGGAGACAGCACCTCATGCCTCCATTATAATTGATTACTATACTTTTGCCTTGCCAACAAGCATATCATAGTTTGTGAAGAGGGCAGTGAAATAAACTTTGGCGCAAAATTTTGATGAAGCCATTGTTGTTGAGAATAACTTGTTCAATTGGGGTCATGTTGATGATGATTCATCCAAATACTCCAAGGATATAAACAAAAGGGGCCTCTTCAAATAAGGCCAAAGATAAAGAAGCTACTGATCTGGAAAGCTTAACCCTATTTCTTGTGGTAAAGTTTATATAGGTGAAACAGGGAGATCCTTTGGAATAAGATTAAAAGAACACATTAATGGTATTACAAGAAATAGGTCGGAAAAATCAGGTCTAGCAGAGCACGCATGTTTCTCCTCACACTATATATGTATGGAACAAGCAAAATTAGTCCACAAGGAAGACCATTATTTAAAAAGAAGGGTGAAAGAGGCAATTGAAATTGAGAAATCCTCCAATAACATGAATAGGGATGACGGTCTTAAATTAAGTAGCACCTGGAAACCCTTATTAAATAAAATGAAAAAGCATTAAATTAATCTAATACTCCCTCTTAATAACATTTGATAAGTCAAAAAAATAAAAATAAAATAAATAAATAATAAAATAAAATAAATTAATTAATTAAAAAAAAAAATTACTTCAATTCAAACTATCTCATAACAAGTAACTCATTTATATAACATATCATATAATTAAATAACAAAAAAGAAAATTATATATCTTTATTATAATAATAATAATAATAATATTATTATTATTATTATGATGAAAAATAATATTAATTATAATAATAATAATAATAATAATAATAGAGATTACATTACATTGCGATCAACGATTGGATAGAGAGAGCGCTCTGATGCGATTCAATAGCAATCGATTCAAAACCCTAGCCGCCGCTGAAGGGACCTGCCATTGCCGCTGCAGGTTCTTCCTCTGAAGGCCAACCATGGCACAAGCTGCAGGAGGGGAGAGCTCCGCCTCCCCTCCAATGGACACGCCCTCATCTGACAAGACGCAGAAGACTGCGACTCTGCACCCTGCAGGCACAGGTCCAGAACCTGAGAAAGAAAAGCAAAGGACGAATGAGGAAAAGCTGCATTCAGCTCGGAATGAAGAGGACAACACAGGCAATGATAAGCACACCAATGCGACGTCATCTCAGACAAAAGTGACCTCAGCCACATGTATTCCAAAAGCCGCAGAACCGATCAAGATCGAGCTGCCAAGCCACCGCATCAATGGGGAGATCCAATTCATGCAGGATCATGCACTTATCGGAAAGTTCTTGGGATTCTGGCCCACAGAAAAAGCCTTACAAGGATGGATAGCCTCAAAATGGAAGCCCAAAGGACAAGTAACCCTGCAGCTTGGCCCAAAGGGCTTCTTTACAGCCATCTTTCACTGTATAGAGGACAAAATAAGGATATTCGAAGGCGGCCCATACTTCTTTAACTCTTCAGGCTTGTATCTAACGGAATGGAAGCCCAGATTCAACCCTGATAAAGAAGACTTCAGTTGGGCCCCTGTTTGGATAAGAATGTATTCCCTTCCCGTGGAATATTGGAGAGAAGAAACGCTGGCAGACATCGGCAACAGACTGGGGACCTTCATCAAAGTTGCAACCGAAACAAAGACTCGCAAATACACCTCATATGCTAGGATCTGCGTTCATATGCACCTAACCAAGGCCCTAGCAGACTCGGTAAGTCTCTTTCACGATGACTTTGAATGGAAACAGCCTTTAGATTATGAGCATATCCCTTTCCGCTGTCGAAAATGCCATGAGCATGGCCACCTCTTCCGAGACTGTCCCTTAAATGCACAGTACAAGGCTTCATCTAATGATTCTAACAAGGACTCAGATGGTTTCATCAAAATCCCCACCCGCCGCAGGCACGCCAAAAAAAACCAAGCAGCTACGGATCAAGCCTTTAAAGCGGACCCCCAGAACCGCTTCTCTGTTCTAGCCTCGCATGATAAGCAAGATAGTCCCAACTCTGATTCCCCGGATCAGCCCCTCCCACCCTCACCCTCCCTCATCCGTTCCACCCCCTTGTTCTCCTCAGACCCAGCCTCTTCCACCGCTGCTCCTTCACCCTCCATAGAGAAAACCAAATCAGTTTCAGATCTCGGTCCCTTATTCCCATCTAAGGGGAAAACCATGTTGAATGAAAAGCAACAAGCATCAGATATGGATCTCGACGCAGCTCTAGCCCTGAGTCTTCATGAAGATGCAGAGGAGGAGGACCACAACTCTCCAATTGTTATGGAGGAAGACCCGGAAGATGTAGATCTAGAAGAGCTTGACATCTCCAAACTTGACATCTCCAAACTTGAGACAGCATGCAAGCAAAAAGAGTACAACTCAATCCCCCCCTGGCAAATAGACAAACTTGAAGGAGTCCTAACCAAGGTGCAGCACCATAAAAGCCTGGGAATACAAGGAGGTAGCCACTGGGATGGAAAAAAGATCCTCAAAGAAACAAAGAAAAGGGGCAGAAAAACAGACCTTCAGAGAACAATAATAGTAGGGGAGCTACTTATGGATTCGGGGCGATTTCCCAAGTTGACCAAGTTCTACAAACCCAAATCTCAGTTTACATGAAGCTCATTTCATGGAATGTAAGAGGACTCAACAGTCCCTCCAAACACAGAATGATCAAAAATCTGATAATGCAAGAAAAACCAGCAATAGTTTTTCTTCAAGAAACAAAAAGCAGCAGCACAGCGATAGACAGACTTAGCAATAAAATATGGGCAGGCAGCAGTTCAATATCAGTAGACGCCTCAGGGGCCTCTGGTGGTCTTGCCATTCTATGGAACCCGCAGATTGTTTCACTTGATAATTTTCATGCCACTCTTCATCTTATTCAAGCTACCTTCCACCTCATTGGAACCAATATCCATGGGCATCTCACCAATGTATATTTTCCGCAGACAATTCAGCAAAAATTGGACCTCCTGGACACGATCTCCACCCTCAATGAAAACAGACACTTCCCCTTATGGATTGGAGGAGGCGACTTCAACATAATAAAATCCATGGAAGAAAAACAAGGGGGCAGAATCAGGCTCGACAGTGATAGCAGCGGCTTCAAGCAATTCCTACAAAATAATCAGCTCATGGACATTCCTACCTCCAATGGCATTTTCACCTGGTCCAACAAGCGCCGAGGAGCTCACCACATTGCCTCAAGGCTAGATCGATTCTTAATTTCAGACAACGCGATCCACCTTGGAGGGGATTTTAACGCCTCAATTATTCCCCAAGGAGGCTCAGATCACTGGCCAATTTTGCTCCAATGGTCCAGACCTGGCAACTGCTGCAACAGACCCTTTCGATTCGAAGCCTTTTGGCTCACAAACACTAATTTCAAGGTCGTGGTCAATAATGCCTGGACATCTTACATCCCACCAGCGGGAGCTAAGATGTATCAGTTTCAACAAAAGCTGAAAAATTTGAAACAAGTTCTCAAAGTATGGAACCGCACTCATTTTGGCAACATACAGGAGAGCAGACAAAAACTGGAGCAGAAAATGAAAGCACTACAGCAAGTATTCATTCTGGAAGGCCGCACAGAAGAACAAATTCAACAGGAGCAGATCCTCTGGAATCAAATTGAAGAACGTCAAAAACAAGAGGAAATTCTATGGCGGCAAAAATCTCGAATCAGCTGGCTTAAAGATGGAGAGAAAAATACAAAATTTTTCCACAAAACTACCATACAAAGGCGTATGCACAACAACATTACCTTCGTCAACAATCAACAGGGTGAAAGAATTGAGGCTCATGAAGACATGGAAAAAGAATTCACAGGATACTTCAAGGACATTCTAAAGGAACCTGACGGCAACCGGGATGAGGCAATCAGAGCCATCACGCAGCATATTCCAAAAATTATAAATGAGGATCACAACAATAAATTGCTCCAACCCATATCATTAAAGGAAGTTGAAGAAGCCATGGCTCAGCTCAAAGACGGCAAGGCACCAGGGCCTGATGGATTCACAGCCAATTTCTTTCATGAATTTTGGGAACTCATCAAAGCTGAAGTATGGGACCTAGTGGAGGAATCCCGAAGCATGCACTGGGTCCTCCCGGCCCTCAACTCAACCTTCATAGCCTTGGTACCCAAAGAAGCAGCATCAAACAAACCAGAGAAGTACAGACCAATAGCGCTATGCAATGTGATCTACAAACTCATTTCAAAGGTCATTGCAAACCGACTCAAACCGCTCCTTCCCCTGCTCATCTCTCCAGAACAGACGGGTTACGTAGAAGGCCGGCAGATCATGGATGGAATAATTCTATCAAACGAAGTAATACATTCATTAAAGCTTCTCAAAAAACCAGGTATGCTTCTAAAATTAGATCTTTCTAAAGCCTTCGACAAGCTTAGCTGGAATTACATTCATAAAATGCTCTTGGCTTTTGGCTTTAATGCAACCTGGACCAGATGGATCATGAACCTAATCACATCTCCCAGTTTCTCTGTCTTACTGAATGGCTCTCCCTCATCTCCTTTTCATCCCTCGCGTGGCATCAGGCAAGGGGATCCACTTTCACCTTTTCTCTTCGTTCTAATGGCCGAAGGGCTCAGCAGGCTCCTCAAATCGGCAGTCTCCTCCCAAGCTCTCAAAGGCATCTCTCTCCATGGTCGCACTCCTCAGACACATCAGCAATTCGTTGATGATACTATGCTTTTCGGGCACCCTTCCTCAAAAGAAGCCTCTGTTTTCAAATCTCTTCTCTCCCTCTTCTCTGAAGCCTCTGGCACTTCCATTAACGCTGCAAAATCTCAACTCTTCTTCTTCAACACCCCCCCCACCACGCAAAGGAACATTGCTCGAATTCTGGGATTCACAATATCCCACCTGCCCTCTAAATACCTGGGAGCTCCCCTTTCAGACTCAGCAATCAAGCATGCGTCCTGGAGGTCGCTCTTGGATAAACTCGAATCAAAGCTCTCATCCTGGACTTTCCGGGCTTTAAATATGGCAGGCAGGCTAGTCCTAATCAAATCAGTATTACAAGCAATGCCGCTCTATCTTTTCTCCATCTTGGCAGCTCCAAAATGGGTACTGAAAGCCATACGCAATCTCCAACGCAACTTCCTCTGGGGCTCCACTGGCCTGAATCGGAAATGGGCTCTAGTCAACTGGACAGAGGTTTGTAAAACCAAATCAGAAGGAGGATTAGGACTTCGGGATCCGCTTCAAAGCAACAACACAATGGGAGCTCGAATTTGGTGGAACTGGGTCTCCAAGCCAAACACCCCATGGGCTCAATTATGGCAAGCAAAATACGCCAAAGGCAGCCAATGGAGTGATCTCATCAGAATCAACCCTACAGCGCAAGGATCACTCATCTGGAATAATGCAAAAACTCAAAGCAGCTTCATACAAGAACACAGCTTCTGGGAAATTCACTCAGGCAAAGCAGCCAGATTCTGGGAAGACTCATGGCAGCAACTCCCTAAACTTGCAAATCTGTTTCACAAACCACTTTGGCAAGCTCATATGAAGCAAGAGAGCATCACACAGGTTCACCAATTCTGGCAGCAATCTACACTTCATGACTTTCAGACATGGAAACCGGCGCGACTCTGGCAAATAGACTGGCAGGGAGAACTGTACACCGATATTGATCAGGAACTCACAAACAGGAAAATCTGCCACTCCAACCAGCAGGATAAACTCAGATGGGGCTACACAACCAAAGGAACATTTACCACAAAAGAAGCCCATCACTTGCGCTACTCAGATCTCCAGGCGGCCAAAGATCAAATCTGGGAACAAGTCTGGCACTCAGGGCACTGGCCCAAGATTTCTACCTTTTTATGGCTACTAAGCAAAAAACGCATACTCACTTGGGATAATCTGATAAAAAGAGGATTTGTCGGGCCCTCCAGATGCCCAAACTGCAACATCAACTGTGAAACCATTAGTCACCTAATGGAAATGTGCCCACTAGCAAAGCAACTCTGGGAGAAAGTTGAGAAATGCAACATGAGAGCAAACCAAAGACAGGAGGATGTAACGGAAAACATAAGGAACTGGTCCAAAAAGCCGTTTAAAAGCCTGATTCTTAACTCTCTGTGGAGTATTATACCAGGCTTTCTGTACTGGACCCTATGGAAGGAGCGTAACCACAGAATCTTCAACAACACATACAGATCTATAGATGATATTTGGCTCATCCTCAAAAAAAACATTCAGGAAACCCTGGCCATCAAAGCCTGGCAGGACACTGACATGCCAGAAACTCAGCAGGAGCGCCTCATTCTGAAAGAATGGAATCTTGATCTCAAGGCCTTAGTCAAGGTAATCGCCAATCCCTCTATCAGATCCACCTCCCAATCTTCTTGGTCCCCACCAGCATTCAACTCATACAAGCTGAACTTCGACGGAGCAGCCAAAGGTAACCCTGGCCCTGCAGGATTTGGGGGAGTCATCAGACGACACACAGGAGAAGCAGTACATTTATATTATGGAACAATAGGCAAAGACACCAACAACGCCGCAGAACTGGAAGGTCTCTGGAAAGGAATCTGTCTCGCTGAACAACATCACTTCTTCCCACTTGAAGTTGAAGGCGACTCTCTTATACTCATAGAGGCGGCCAAAAGAATACAGGCTGGGGCTAAGGCAGTCAAAATTGCAACAAGTTGGAGGCTGCTTAGCCGATTGGAATCCCTGGAGGAAAAGCTCCATAATCCCCACAATATAACCTTCCATCATGTAAGGAGAACTGCAAACCAGGTAGCAGATCGGATGGCAAATCAAGGCGTGTCACAGTCGACACCTTACTTCTCAGGCTCACTGGATACGGTAGATGATGCTCAACTCAAAAAGGATTGCATCTCTTTGGTGCAAAAAGACCTCTCTCTCCCGGATGCGGGTGATTTCACCGCGCGATAGGCAAGTGGCTCGTCACATGGGCAGGTGTCAGCCCGGACGAGCCACGATTAACCAGCACGCAGGCACAGTAAATGCGATGGAGGGTGAAGTAACTTGGGTTTTAAAGCTGGTCTTTTCGGCATTCATTGCGCAGCAGAGAGCGAGGAGGATGGCGCTCCATAAACTCGAACCCCATGCCGCTTTCCTGCATTCCTTCAAGCCGTCCGAGCAAGCGCTGGCAGAGACGGAACATTCTCTGGTTCAGTGTAAGATTTCTCAGAGGAATTCTTGTCTGGAGATGCAGAGAGAAAGGCCCAGAATGAGCAGCCGTCGTGGCGGTTCCAGGGGTCGTGCTGCTACATAGAGGCCAGTCATTTCGCCTTCCTCATCGGTGGAAATCACTTCTGAGCAGAATAGGAACCCGAGCAGACTTGCAGGCCGCAGCAATATGCGTGAGAGGGGAGAAATTATGGATTGTGGTCATATGGAGCATCCGGCTGTTCGCTACCGGATCCCCTGCACTTTGGAGAACAACACTCTCATTGTCTCAGTCTCGGTGGAACATTGCAGCAGTCTCAGGGGGCAATTGGAAGACCTGAATGTGCCAGTGGTCGATATGCAAGTTCCTATGGTTGATATGAGGCGGCCAACCAGAGCAGACATTCCCCCAGCCACACAAGCAGCTGATGCTGGCCCCAGTGAGCCGGTACAGAGGTCTTTGCTCTCGGACACGGAGGAATCCCAGAAGCTCAAAGGCAAAATGAAGGATGAGCCTTACACAACTGATGAGGAATAGCTCAGCCATCATTATGAGCTTCGCTGCCGGGAAAGGAACGCAACTCTCTGTTCGTCTCTTCCGCTCTCTTTGTCTGTTTGTCATTCTGTCGGTTTATGTGTCCACTATGTTGATTTTAATGTCCCCTGTGTCAGTTCATATGTTGTCTGTCGGTTTATGTGTCCACTGTGTCGATTCATATGTCCACTGTGTCGGAATTTGCACCGTCAAAGGTCGCTTTGCTAGTCAAGGTGGTAAGCTGATTCATTTTTGTAATTGTGTTGCTCTGAAAGATCCATTATGGGGAAAATGCCAATCTCTCTGGAGATGCAGGGCCACGGCCCTGATGTAAAAACTGCTGTAATTTTTGATATTTTGTAATATAAATAGCATAGTCTTACGTAGAAAAAAATAATAATAAGAATAGATAAATAACTAATAATAAGAATAATGTTTAAATTGTATTAAATAAAAAATAATAATATTTAAAAAAATAAAAAATAAATAAATGAATAATTAAAATTAATAAATAAACAGAAAATAAATATAAATAATATATATATATATATATATATATAAATGAATGATATACAATTAAATAAAATAATATAATACAAATAAATAAATTAACACATAAAATAATATAATATATATAATAAACAAATTAACACATAAAATAATATAATATATATAATAAAGAAATGCTTTCAGATATATTCAACCATTAAAACCTAAAATTTAAAATCATAATTATAATATTAAAAAAAATATTAAAAAAAAAAATTAATTAATTAATTAATAATTATGAACTAATCAGGCCGACATATAAGCAAAAAGATATCAAATAACAAGTAATTCATTTATATAACCTATCATATAATTAAATAACAAAAAAGAAAATTATATATCTTTATATTAATAATATTAATAATTATATAAAGAATAATAATAATAATAATAGTATGAATAATAATATTAATTATATTAATAATATACTAATAGATAAATAACTAATAATAAGAATAATGTTTTAATTGGATTAAATAAATAAATAAAATAAATTAAAATAAATGAATAGTAAGTAATTAAAATTAATAAATAAACAGAAAGTAAATATAAATAATAATAAACTAAAAAAAATTAAAAAAAATAAATAATTAAATAAATGATATACAATTAAATAAAATAATATAATACAAATAAATAAATTAACACATAAAATAATATAATATATATAACAAATAAAGGCTTTCAAGGCTTTCAGATATATTCAATCATTAAAAAAAAATCATAATAATAATACTAAATAAATATTTAAACAAAATTAATTAATTAATTAATATATATATATATATATATATATATATATATATATATATATATAATTAATAATTATGAATCAATCAGGCCGACATTATAAAGAAAAAAGATATCAAATATCTTTCTAAACAATTATTAATAGCTCCATAATTTTCACGACTCTCTTCTCAAAATACAGATTTCATTGCCCTGATGATGGACTCACCTAGCTAGTCCGAAACGTTGGTTTCATAAATTGTTCACAGGTTTTTCCACTAGCATAAAGATCAAGACTATGTCCAACGAGTTGGCAGAACTACAACCGAGCACAAGTTGGACCACTTTCAGCAGTAAGCCCTTGAATTCTAACTTCTTGAGGAATTTCAATAACAACAACAATAAAAATAGTAAGCAGACTAAGTCTATACTGAGCTCGAATGTCGTGTTGAATGTCGAGAGTATGGGCATGGACCAATATTGTTCTTTTCACCAAGAATATCATTCAAAAAATACATGCCCACAGTGGAATCACAACATGAATGCTTTAGCTTGACATATGATTGACTCAGTGCTTGCAGATGAGAAGATTGAACAAACAAAAGAAAAGGAAGAATCTAAGGCGGTTGAAGGGACTGCAAGTTTCGAACACACAATTAATAGTTTCGTTTGTGTGTTCAATGATAAGAAGAAAAACACTAAAGAACCACCACCAAATGAGGCCCCAACTCAAAATCAAAACAACCAATATAAATTGAGACGTCAAGGGCCCATTCCTAAACAAGACATGACGAGGCAAAAGATGAAAGAACATCAATTAAGAAAACTCACTCTTCCCATCAACCAAGCTTCGAGCAAGTCTGGAGATACTAACACAACAAACAAGACTTCCGCCAACACTAAAAGCAAGACCATCACACCAAAAGTACCAGGTAAAGTCACTCCTCCAGACACTTCAGCAATCCTCGCTACTCTTGACTACAACATAGTCGAGGATATGAAGAAAGAACATTCAAATATTTTAATCTTTGACCTCACAAGAATAGCAGGCCAGCTGGAACTGCTTGTTCGAGCCCTTGATTAGGCCTCATCAGGTAATAATGCTTCTTCCCAAAGGATATCTGGTAATTCTTCTGTTCCCATTGATTATTTCGTTAACGCTGCAACATTAGAAGATAATACTCTTTCCCCTCCATTTCTATTGACTTAAAATTTTCAATTACAATGTTCACAATTGTTTAGTTGATTCTGGTGCATCCATAAATGTAATTCCATTATCTGTTGCAAAGAAAATAAATGCCAAATGGGAAAAAATGAAGGCACAAATTATTTAGTTGGAAAGATCTTTGGTCCAGGCTATTGGTGAACTTAGAAATGTTCTTATTAGATTATCTAAAGACAATCGAGTTCACCAATGTATAAATACCATATTCGAGACATACCGGAAGCATATGGTTCACTCCTTAGTCAAGATTAGTCAAAAAAATTACAAGTTTATTTTCAAACCGACTGGCCACATGTGGCTTCCATATAGGGGAAAGAACAATCAGATCCGAGTGGAAACAGAAACTTACATGAAATACACGGTTACATCCTTGGAAGGTAAAAATGAGTCGATCGCTTTCGTTGATCTAATTTTTGGTAATTTCTTTTTGGAAACTGACCTTGGGTGCTATCTTGCACAACCATCACTGATTCCACCAGATACACAGCTGGAGCACCTTCCTTTCTCTCTAACTGGTGAAAATTATTTATGTAATATAGATGTACATAGTATTACTAGTCATAATGGTAGTAATTGTACATGAAATAGCTTCGTATCTTGTAAATTTTGGACTCTTCACTTTGATGGTTCTAATACACAGGATGGTTCCAGAGTAGGTTGTGTCCTTACAGACCCGTAAAATAAGAGACATGTACCTTCATGCCATCTAGAGTTCGAGTTCACTAATAACACTGCAAAATATGAAGCACTCATACTTGGATTGAAGAAAGTTATAGTCCCGAAGGTAGAGTTTCTAAAGGTAATCGATGACTCAGAGGTAGTCACTCGTTAGGTACGAGATACTATACATTGCGTTTCATCTCATCTCAAAAACTATGAACAGGAGGGATGGTGTTTGAAAAATCATTTTAAATATTTCAATATTGTTTCTATTACAAGAGTTAGAAATGCAACAGCATATACATTATCAAATGCTACTACTAGGATGTCGCCATTGAAAAATGGTTTTTCTTTTGAAATTTTATATAAACCATCTTTTCCTAACAATGTTACTAATTTACGTGTTTTCAATGACGATCGAAAGATACTACACTTTATGGAAAATTTTGATGTATTTAAATACGTTGCCATAAAGGAGGATGAACACAAGCAGGATCTACAAGAAGCATCTCAAGCACCAAAAGGAAACACCATGCCAAAAGGCATAGTGTCCTTAGAGAAATTATATGAGTTTCAGAACCGGTTTAGAGGGCCAACAAACAAAAAGACTCAAAGCTCAAAGCTTGCATCTGAACAAGTATATTTGGGAACCCCACAAGATCCAAAGTATGTCAATATTGGTACCTTCTTTTCTCCACAAGAGCGACAAGAATTTATTCATTTATTTAAGCAGTATCAAGATGTGTTTTCTTGGATATATGATGATTTAAAGACTTATGATACCCACATCATACAACACATGATTCCTATCAAATAAGGGGTGAAATCGTTCCAGCAGAGGCTATGAAAATTCCACCCAACACTCGAGCCCATTATTCATAAAAGATTGAGAAAGTTGTTGGATGCTCGGATCATCTTTAAAATCAGAGATTCCACGTGGGTGTCCAACTTGGTCCCAGTAAGAAAGAATTCTACTTAAATACGCCTGTGTATTGATTTCTAAAATATTAACTAGGCTTCTGATAAAGAAAACTATCCAGTGCCATCCATGGAGTAGATACTCCATATAATATCTGGGTCTAAAATGTTTTCACTACTAGATGGATTTTCAGGCTATAATCAAGTGCTTGTAGCGGCACTAGACAGGTTGAATACTATGTTCTGGACTAAATGGGGAGCATTCACGTTCAAAAGAATGTCGTTTGGACTAATCAATGCTGGTGAAACTTTTTAAAGAGTGATGGACATTGCCTTTCGTGGCCTTATAGGTTAGAGAATTATTGTCTACTTAGATGATGTCACTATATTTTCTAAGAAAATGTCGAATCATGTACGTCATCTAAAGAAAATGTTTGAGCGGTATCGGAAGTACGAAATTTCTTTGAATCCCAAGAAGAGAATCTTTGGTGTGCTTGAAGGGATCCAGTTATGGCACATCATAACAAAGAGCAGTATTAAGATTGACCCCGATAGGGTCAAGGCTATCACACAGACCTTGCTCCCGATGAATAAGAAATCCATGTAGTATTTATTAGGGAAAGTCAATTTCCTCATAATATTCATCTTTGATTATGCACAGATAGTCAAACCCATACAGGAGATGGTTAAGAAAGATGTAGTGTATAAGTGGGACAAATGGGATAAAGACACATTTTCTTGGATTAAACAGGATATTTTCGATGCACCTGAACTCTTCAATCCAGATTATGGTAAGTATTTCCTACTCTATACATTTTCTTTGGATTTATCAATTTATGTTGTATTAGCTTAGAAGGACAATGAAGGAAATGGGAAACCGATCTCTTTTATGAGTGATAATCTATAGGGACCAGAATTAAATTACACTGCCATTGATAAACAAGAATAAGCAGTATATAAGGCAGAGAATTAATCTAGGCCCTGCTTATTGAAATTTCACACCATTGTATTCGTACCTCACCCAGTAGTAAGAATGTTGCTTTTGCAACAAGAGCTGGGAGAGAAAGGGGTAATTGGGTGACCTATATTCAATAATATGATCTGGAGTTCAAAATAGTTCATACTATAAAGGGTCATGGCCTATGCAAACTAGTTGTTGAAGCAAAGGATTCTCTCAAACAAGATATCTCAGGATGGGAGCAGTAAATTGAAATGTATAATATTGATTTAATTCCTCATTCCACATCCGCAGCACCCTGTTATGCAGAGTTACGATAGTTTTTTAAAATTGACACCTTTCCCTTGCACTTATCAAGTAAACAGAAAAGGGAAAATCCGCTTAAACGCTATATCATATCAAGTGGTCCATGGAATGCTATTCCGGAAGCACCATAATGGAGTTTAGTTAAGGTGACTTGAGCTGCAAGATATGGAGAAGGTTATGAAGAATCTACATGATGGGTCGGCTGGTGGTCACTATGCGGGTGGTACCACAACACATAAAGTTATGGGGGATGGTTATTATTGTCCCACTCTTTTTGAGGATGCTCACACCTATGTCCACAAGTGCCAAGCTTGTAAAAAATGCATCAGTCATGATCAAAGGTCGGTCGCTCCACTTATCCCAATAGTATTTGAAGAACCATTGCAACAATGGGGCCTTGATGTTATAGGATAGATTATTCCACACTCATCAATGCAGCATTGATATATCCTCACAACTACAGATTATTTCACCCTGTGATCGGAAGCAGCTTTACTCAAACAAGTAAATGACCAGGAAGTCATTCACTTTATACAACATAACATCATCATTAGATTTGGCATTCCTACGTCACTTGTGTTTGATAATGAAACATCTCATCATTAAAAAATTATGAGTTTGCATTGGAAAGTTGGATTGTTCTCAAGCATGCATTTAATTACTATCCCCAGGGAAATGGTCTGGTTAAATCCACAAATAAAAATCTTATTCGCATCATTAAGAAGACAATTTTCTCTAAAAATAAGAATTGGCATATTGCTTTGACTAATGCCCTTTGGGCCGACTGTGTTACCCCTAAGCCTTCTCTGAGAACCTCGCCATACTTTCTAGTGTATGGTAAAGAAGTTATCTTACCTCTGAACCTGTACCTCCCAACCTTGCAACTCTCTCAGGAGTCACAAGGTAAACCTTGCCTACTAGTTCAAAACATGACAAACACTTTACTAAAACTCGAGGAAGAGCGGCTCAAAGCCAAAGACCAATTTTCTATGCATCAAAACCATATAAAGTTTTGGTTTGATAGAAAATTCGCAGGGGCGAAGAGCTTTAATGTGGGCGACCTAGTTCTAAGATGGTCTAAACCCCGTGAATATAATGGTAAACATCCAAAGTTCCAACCATTGTGGATTGGACCATTCATAGTTGAAGAGAAACTCGGCCATAATGCTTTCAAGCTCAAATATTTGGACGAGAGGCTTGACCCCCTACCCATGAATGGCCAAGATCTAAAGCATTATTTTCAGTAGTAACTACAGGTTGCAGTTCCTGTACATATTTTTTTGCGTCTTTTCTTTATTTGTTTGTTTTGTGTTGTCACCTATGAGTTTCATGTCTTTTATGTTTTATTGTGTTGGTCACTATACATATATAAGACTTGTCTATGAAAGTGCATGGCCCAATTAGGACTTTTTAGTGCAATAAAAGAGGAATGTGACAACTTCAACACTTGGCTATATGTTTATTCTCCTTCCTTGATTGGGGAAAATTACTTAGGTTGAGGTAAGTCTAAATAGAAAATACGATTCACCCAATAGGAGAACCTTGAGGGAACCTATTAGATCTATGCGTATGCTAGCACCTGAACTGCTCAACTTGGCCTATGTATTCTTGTGTATTAACACATGTCCAATCTAGTAGAGAAGTGAGAAGGGGAAAATTTAAAGAGATCAAACCTAAATCAGAGGTCTTAAAATACTTCTCTGGAGGGGGAATCTCTTGTTCTCTCAATAAGTCGGGATCCATCTTCCGCCCGTTGAAAATAATAAGTTCTAATGCACAGGTCTACTAAATAAATAAATAAATCTTGAAAGAAGAGAAACACTTCATGCACAGGGAGGTGAAGCAAGCGACTTCACTGGGGTACTGTCTAGGCTCGTTGGGAGTGAAGTAATACTTTTTCCCCTAAAATGACTCTTGGGAGGTACTACCCAGGCCTGCTAGCAGCAGAGAAACACCAGAGATGAAAACTCTATACTTTTAATATTATAAACTCATCGCGCATATTACCCTTTCCTGAATTGGACCAATTGTGATAACAGTGTATCTTTATGTGAGTTCAACCAAGTCGAGAAAAGAGAGGATGATGTGTATGAAACCAGGTTGAAAGGGGAACTTGGGGCAATCAATACTCTCTGAAGATATGATCATTAACCAAAATCTAATTCCCAGAAATAGAAGTCGAAGTTCACCCAGTTTATCGCCAAGTGTTGTCGTTGCTACAATACTCTCCATAGTTTCACCACATTTGAATTTTGGAGCCTACTTAATTGTCATATCGAGTGTCACCTTGGTCATCAAGTGTCGTTTTGTGTTGATTCATGTGTTTTAAGTGTTCTTAAGTGTCATCGCATTGATTTGAATATCCACATATGAATTTCATGGCCACGACACCTTTCTTGTAGTAAAATGACACTTTTGGGTCACAATCGCACACACTTCATTGTTTGTACTTGGGGAATATGCATAAAGTGGCATTTTGATGTATATTCATTTTCTATTTCGTTTGTCTAAGTTTTCTTGATGAGTTAGTATGTGTCACACTTGGTTTTATGTACATAACTCATCTTGCCCATTCCTTAACCAATCATCCCCACTTAGACAAGTTTCGGTTGAAAAGTGAGCCCATTAAGGCCAAGAGCGCATGATCACACTTTGAAGCCTTGATGGGAGACCCTTCATTGTTTAGAAGCGTGCCCTGTGCCCTCCTCTAGAGTTGGGCACACTCTCAAAGCACGAATCCCCTTCCTTGTCTCGAAATGCGCCCTCTAAGAATGACTAAGTCTTCCTAGAGCGCACTCATTCGACTCGAATAAGTGCACCCTCCTTGAGCACACTGATGCATCCTGAATACCCAAAGCTCAGCCCTTCAACCCTTCCCTATGCACCATGTGCCCTCCTAAATTGATTGAGTGCATTGTCACATCTTGAAGGCACGAAGCCCAAGTTGTCAGCCTTCAGGAGTGCACCTTGTACCCTCCTTGAGCCCTCCTGAGTACATGAGTGCACGTCAAAGGAACGAAGCTTCAACCTTTAGCCTTCAAGTGTGCGCCACGTGCCCTCCCTCTCTCCCTTGAGCATATAGCGCACTTGGGAAGCTCGAATTTTTTCCCTTCATCCTTCGGACTTGTGACATGCACCCTGCCCTGACTGCCTTACTTTATAGGATGTATGAGCACATCCAGAAGCCTCGAAGCTCCTCGTTCTCAACCCTTCATTCTCTCAAAGTGTGCACATGCACCTTATAGCTCCATTGACTGTCTTAGGCACACCAAAGGAATGAAGAGTAAAATTTGCATAAAGCATTGTAGAGTAGGGGATTTTCAAACTGATGGTTGATTGTCATGAGTGATTGAAAAAACGCGTATTACAAGGACCACATGGAAAGCACACACAAAGAAGATCAAACAAAGAGGATAAACAAAGGAAGCACAAGAAGAACTAAGAACAAACCTGTAACTTGATGATAAAAGTACCATGAAGACTCCAATATTGAAGACCCTTCGGAGGGTGGAAGAACCGTGAGCAAATGATGGGAATGAAAAAACACAATGGCAACCATGTCACCACTAAAGCAAGTCCATATCATCAGTCATTTTCATTCCCAGTCATCCTAGATTGTGACATGTCAAGCTTCAACATATGATTACATGGAAGACAAAATGAATTACTGTACTTATTGTAAAAGACAAGCAAGTAGAATTTGAAGAGTTATATGTAAAGTCAAGAGTCACAGAAGTCCAAAGGACATGTAATACCAAAAGTCATATGTAATTCCAAAAGTCATTTGGAACTTCAAAGGTTGTAGAAGTCCAAAGGTCACTAGAATTTAGAAATTCAAGAGACATGAGGATATAAAAGGTCACTCCTCAAGTTATAAATAGATCCTCATTTCTCATGTAAAGGACTTGTAGCCTTAGCTTCTCCCATAAGGCATAAGAGAGATAATTTAGTAATTTTGGGAGCAAGTAGTGGCCCCAATGCTCTACTATTGGAGCAAGTGATGTTTTTTGTATTCATATATCTTGGGACTTTTACTTAATGTTTGAAGGATTTATGGCTAGCATGTTTTCACACATGGATTATGGTTGTTTGTAAGACTATTCTGTAAATGTTCATGGTTCATGTGTGCTTTCACCAGCACTAAGGTAGTTGAAATATTTTGGTTAGTTTAGTGCTTATTCTATTGAGAATGTGTTGTAATGGTTATAACGGTCATCGTGTTCATGTGGGCTATTATGTTGGATGTTAGACGAAATATCCTTGTTTGTGTGTGTCTTTATTAGGGTGGTATTATTACCTCTCTCCTAGAGGCTCACTTTGTTTCCCCTTTGTGGTAGAATAACCTTGATGCAACAATAATTGAACATTCACCAGGCACACTTGCTTTCTTTTCAAAGACACATATGTGACTCTCTCTCTTTCTAACATCTAAAGGCAAGGCAAATCTTTAAGTAAACGACAGTTGGGTTGTATTCTGGATGGGTCTCCCATCCCAAATGGTGTGAGGTCTAGTTGGGACGACATATCGAGGAGACCCCTTGAATGTTGGCTTGTCCAGAACTATCAACAAGCAACAAATTTTTACCCCCAAAAAATATCATTTGATGCCTCAAAATGCTCCTGGAAGGTTTCACAACCTGTTTTGCGAAAATAGGTCGCACCGATAAAAACGGACCATTGAGATGATTCCTCTAGTTTTTCCAGTGTAAAGCATTGAGATGGATGACAAACAACATAATGATCCAATCCAGATCAACACAACCTTTTTCCTGCACTACCCTTCTCTGCACACCAAAATAAATCAGTCTACATAGCCTTGCCACATTATTCACTTCACTAAAATCATCAAATTCCTTGCAATAACTTTGATTTTGGAAAAAAGGGTCGCTCCCAGACTTTAACAAAACAATTGTGGCCTTTAAGTCTAGTGAAGAAATTAAGAAGTTATAGTGGTTCAACAAAAATTCACAATAATTATAAATGATATAGAATAAGAATATGTGTTCGATGAATAAAGGAACTTGTATCTGAGTTTTATATAGACAAAGAGATAGTGTGTAATAAGATTTAAGAAACCAAAGCGCCCGGAACATACGTTGGGTGTAATTTTTTGAATTCTTTAAATTAAAAGGTAGAGAAAATTTTGCATGGAGCATTCCTGTCGAGCAATAGAGGTGAAAGAGATCGATCTCCCTAATCAAATTGTTGGCCCGTTTCTTTAGAAAGTAAAGGAAATCCCGTTTTTCACACGAAAATAGCAACAAAGTTGCTCCTCCTCATATTGATTTTCTTTAGGTATTGCATCTACATTAAGACAAATGACTTTTAGTCAATAATGATTACAAAGGAAGAATAAGGTCGTTGTGATAGCATCCACGGCCAAGACGAGATTTGAATATTGTTGTTATCATTGTCGACCCATGTAAAATGAATGATGAGTACTTCTTCTTGGGTTGTTGATTGCCCCACCTCATTTGTTAACACTACAATGAAGGGGCACACAATGATATCCAAATTTTGCAACATAAATGGAAATTTCTTGCTATTGCGAACAACAGGATCCTTGAGAAAACACATTAGTACGGAAGTAGTTGTGTGGAAAAGGAGTATGTGTAGGAGAACCTTTATTCTACACACACCCTTGCCTTAATACACCTATTGTTCCACACAACTACCAAGCCATTTGATACATAGTTTGGCCCACAACATTATTACTTGTGCGTTGTAATCTCATTTGATATCGGGTTGTAAATATTTCAAGCAAAACCATTTTGTTCAGGGCTCGATATTTTTTCAGTGTCCACCCTTCCCTCTCCACCCCCCTTGGGCCCCCCATGCTTACATAAGGGACTTGACACCCCATTGGTTCTGACATCCTTGGGCATAGCAATAGTAGTGTTAGGAGTAAAAATGTCAGTGCCAGTGTTAGGTCATGCACTGACAAAATGGCCACTTACAATATTAGCCTTTTTTTCATTTTAAAATGATTTTACATGCATTGGCAAATAGGAAAATAAAAATGCACTCCACCAAGGCTATTATGTCCTATCAAAGTGCTCTAAGACTATCAGAAAATGAAAAATACATTTTTCAAAAATTATGAAATTATTTTAATAATTCAAGGAAAATTGAAAATAGAAAACTTTAATTATCCACATGAAACTTTGCTTAAAATAACAAATCTCAACAAACTAATCCACGATCAATGGACTATTAACCGTGAGGTGATTTCTATAGTCCCTATTAGAAGCGAGAACTAATAATGGCTTTTTCGTGAGTGGATAATGCCCTTTAAGTGGAAAAAAAACCATAAAGAATTCCTCGGAAATTTCAATATTACTCTCATGGGATATGAGCAACGTCTCAATAATGAGTAGAGTAATGTTGTTTTTATCCATTGATGTCTTTTATTCGGGATACCCAGTATCCCGGTACAATTTGGAATTTCAAAATTAGATGGACTTAAATGGAAAATATTTGATAGTTCTAAATTTTTTTAATTATAATTATATTTAAAAAAAAATATATTAAATTTCATCTTATTTCAAAAATAGTTTGTAATTAAAAGCAATTAATAATATTATTATTATATATGATTCGAGTTATTTTTAGTGAGATTTTTTGGAAGCTTTTCCTATAGTGTTTTTTGGTTTAATTTTTCTAAAATTCCATGGGAATTTATTGAAATCACAAGCTTGATGGGTAACCCCTGCACAATCTAAATGCGCTAAAGGATTTTCAAGACGCTGAATCCATATATACAGTGAAAAACCCAGTTTAAATAACACAAATCAAAATTTCACCTTAAATTTTTTCGTCATTTTCAAAGTGCTGAATCCATATATAAAATCAAAAAAACCAGTTTAAATAACACAAATCAAAATTTCACTTTAATTTTTTTCGCCACATTCCAGCACAAAAAAAATCCAAAAAATCACACTAAAAATAACTCCTACATAATTTAAATACTTAAATAATTGAAGATTAAAAATATGTGTTTCAAAAAACATAAATTAAAAATTAAAAAATATAAAATATATACACAATCACCCTCTAATACAAATCATGCGACAACTAAAAATCACATACCATTGTCAACTAAAAATCACATACCGTTGTGTTATGTGAAGAAAAATCCTCACCCTCCAAATAAAATCGGAGGCCAAAAATTCGAACCGTAAGGCCTTTGTGGACCAAATTGTCAGTACTCTTTAAGACGACCACAAACAAATCCACATTGCCGCGAATACAAATCCACGTAGAATCCAAAAAGGAATCTTAGGCTGAAAATTCCAACGGTATGGCCCTCGTACTAAATTTCAGTACATCCAACAATGAAGTGAATCCTTAACTCTTTGTGGGGCCAAATTGTCAGTCGTCTTGAGGGCAAACAATGTTTGATTTTCAGTGGAGTTTGATTTGGAATGTAGGTCATGTCACAATCTATGAGTAAAAGAACAAATTACAAGTAATTAAATCATAACTATGCAAAATTCCTAAATTGCATGTGGGATTTGGTAAAAGATAGAACCAATCAACCTTGAGAGCATGCTTCTGGTTAGGGAAGCCTTTTTCTTTGACATTACAGTTATTATGTTTTTATTGAGATTTTTTATCATTATTTTATATATGTATTAAAAGATGAAAATTAAAGTTAAATTAATGAAAAAAAAAATTATTAATTTAATTAATTGGGTTTAGTTTTGTTGTTCGAGAAAAAATGCTGTTATTTTATTCATTTACATTTAAATTTATTATGAATATTTTTTGTAATAATTTTGTTTAAACAATTCTTCAAAACAAAATATATATATTCCTCATATAAAATATAAAGATATTTGGTGAAAAATAAATAAATATATATAATCTACATTCACATATTAATAATTAGAATTTAATGTGATGATATATTTTTTCTATAATATAGATAGATTAAGCATGAAGATTAGAATATAATAACTTGAAGCTAGAGAAAAAGAATATTATAGTTTTAATGTTAGAGAATTGTGTTTCTATGTAAAAATAAATGCATCAAAACATCTTCTACTAAAAATATATATATAATGTAATAATTTTTTAAAAACTATTCATTTTAGAGAGTAGAACTTTTAAGAGAAATACTATAATAATAATAATAATATATAGTGATTTGTATATTATGGTTATTAATATAAAATATTTTCAATCAATTATTGAAATATTATTTATATCATTTTTTAAAATTTGTATTACAAAATATTATAAATACATGGACTTAAATAAAATAATATAACAAAAAAAAAATGATATAACATAAATTCAATTCAAACTATGGCATAATTTACATAAAGAATGAGAAATTGCAAGGCACGTAACTTTGGCTTGCCAAAATATATGTTAATAGTTTGAAGACTCGGACTTCGACATGAGAGTTTAAATTTAAATTGCATACTTGCTATTAGCTATTTTTGTCAATTAATGAAGTGTTGTTGAAGTTTTAACTTCTAGTTTTAAGTTTGTGTGCTTGCTTGAGCCATGGAGGGCCCCCATTTCTTGAGCTAGTACATTTTGTTCTTGTTATGCAATATCCTAGTAAATACTTGTTGTTTCATATTGTTTTTCATCATATTTCCATTTGTGTATTCATTAATGGCATCCCTATACATTCAGATTTGAATCAAGTTATAAAACTAGTTTCTTACACAGTAAGCCTTGAAAGCTAGTTTTGAACTGTTGGTTATAGGTGTCCTTTCCTTTTTGTTTTATGACTGTAATACTCACTTTCTAGAGTTGTCATTTTTTTTTAATATATTTTTATCAGTTGGTTATTTAGTTTAAGGTAATTAACATAACAATCATATTCTTTTAACTTTGCATAAACAATCATACTTGTTTAATTTTGTATCGGTGGAATACTTAGTGAAGGTTTAAATGTGTTTAAGGAATATAAATTAGCCATTGGTTGAATATAAATACTAGTTAGATATTAAATACTAGTCACTATTTACCAGTTACCAATTATTGGTTCTTAGTTATTTATTTTAGACTTTAATTAGATACTAGCTATCAAATTATATTGATTAGACATACTTACATTTGATTAGCATACCTTGATTAGTTAGTTTAGATCTACTTTGGTTTGATTAGCTTAGATATATTTTGGTTTGATGAGATTGGATATACTTTGGTTTGAATCATAGTTATCATCATAGTAACATTTGATAAGCTACATCACTATTGCATTGCATTATTGAATTTGTATTCTTGCTCAAGGCTCATAGATTCCAATCTCATTTCTAGTTCTTTATTACCAAAGATTAGTTGTTGTTTGAAGAATCAACTTTACTGGCCAAATTTACCAAGGTGTCGAGAGTGTCATTCACCAACTTGCTAAGAGAAGAAGGCACAAACTCTTGAGGACTTTTCTTTTTTCCTTGAATATTTTAAACACCATAGTCCCCTACTTTTGTTGACTACTTTCCTAGAATAGAATGATGGTTTGTGAACATGTCAACTAAAGGGATGAGTAGAAGACTATGAGTGACCACTCATCTTCACTCTCATAGATGGGGAAGGTTGTAGTGTGTTCTCATCCTCTTAACTAGTATTGGGTCAAAATTGATTGAGTTGATTTAAATACTACCAGAGTGTCCACTTTACTCCATTGACATGAAAGACCCTAAAATATGAGTCAACCTCTTTGATTGAAAACCCCTTTGGTCATTTTTATTTTCCAATATTTGAGTGGAAGTTTGACATTTTGAATATGGTTGCATATAGAACTTGGATTTGTGTGATAAATCCCAATATATGCCCAATATGAAGTATTCTTAAGTCAAGTCATTGTGATTTCCATTTCAAGCTTGTGTGTTACAAGTTTTGTTTCATGCTTCCTTAACATAGTTGTTAGTTTTAAATTAGAAGTGACAATCAATCTAACTTTGATCCTGCACATTATTCTTGCACCTCACAAGTTTACCAACCTGGATTGATAAATTAAATCTAACAAAATTCTAGTACAATTGAATTGACTGACAATAATATCCTTAATTTCACAAGGCTAAATGTGAATGCTATTGATGAAGAAACAAGGGAAAAAACTAATGAACTTTTACAATATTCAAGGAGGAATAAGCAATTTGAAAACTCCCAACCTAATGATATTGATGCCCCTACAAAGAAGTGGATTAGAGTTCCTTTACCTCTAAGTGCTAATCCTAGTCCCCTACCAACCTAAAAGAAAGATGATGTTTCTTTAAACATTGCTTGATGCTTGTATTGAGAATGATCTTTGTTGCATGGTCACTTTTAGAAGTCATGATGATCATGACCCATTCTTAATGTGGAAGCCTTACTATAGATAATAACAATCTTATTTCCATATTGTTAGTTCTTAATGCAGCTAATTTAATCAAAGTTACAGTAACCCTCGCATATTTGTTGCTTATCATCCCATCATCCTTCCATAAAAAAATGAAATTTTTGTATATGAATCACTTGGATGCTACTTGATAGCAATTTTAAAGTAATATCTAGATAATATCTACATGTGCAATTTTTTTTTTACCAATGTAGATCCAGTTTAACCCTGGATTTATCAACATCAAGAAGGATTTTCTAGTTTTGAACTTCAAAATAGGTTTCACCTAAAGAGATTAGATCGTTCTCCATGCTTGATAGATTTGGGGTTAACATGGATCTATGTTGCTAAATGGAGCTATGTTATTTAGTTATACATTTATTAATCAAATTTATTAAGTCTTTATATATTTATAAATTATATGTTGTGAAATATGATAGTTACAAATATGAATCACCATTACTTAAATTTACTTTAATGATATGCATATTATGATTTTTTCCTAAAAAATATTGTTTGTAATTTTATTAATAAAAACAAAATTATAATATAACAAATTGAATTGAATCACCTTATTATTTTTATTACTTTTTTAGTTGATATGAAATTATTATTATTATGCTTCATTTTATAAACATTACAACATCTCTCCCATGTTTAACTGACATTTAAATGTTTATAACCATTTACTAACACTACAACATCTCCCCATTCTGGGTTGTAGAGCGTTGTGCAATTATTATTATTGTTATATTATTATATGCATCTTACATTTTTAAAGTTGTGCCCTAATCCATATAAAAGAGAAATGTTGTAAAAATGGAAATTATTATCCATTTTGATTATGAAATTGATGAATAGCTCCTACTTGTGAATTATATTTAACATCTAAATTATGAAATGAATGTGTAATGAAGTAGATCAACCATAGAAGTCTAATGGGAGAATGAGAGATTAGGAAAAATGAGTGATGTTAGGGATGAAGATTGCTTAAGAGACTCATGGAAATATTGTGGAGGAAGTTGAGGAAATGGTTTTAACATGAATCTAATTTGAACATAATTGTTATGTTACCTATCATTATATATTATAACCCATTGTACAATACAAACACAAGAGAATATGTATTACATTTCACCCTCTATATCCATTATTCCTCATGAATATCTATTATAACCAACAAAAAATTAAAAAAGATGATCTCTTCCTTTCCGAGGAAAAACAATTAAAAAAAATAAAAACAACAACAACAAAGATTTAATCTCTATAACGCATTGACAATAACAAAATCACATGAATCTTTTTAAGTGAAGTTTTTTTTTTAGGGTGGTTCATGGACACTGAGTGGCCGCTACATCCACAGGGAAATCCAAATAGAACAATCTGAAGGAATCTACCTGTTGATGAAACTAGCAAGGCCTAACCCTAAGGGTGTCGAGGAGATTTGACCCCGTGACCTCCCGATAAGTGAAGTACTTAGCAACAAAAACTCGACCAACTAAATTATCCCTTAAAATTTATAATTTCTAAATAAAACTTTTTAATAAAAACACTAAAATTATTCCAATGATCACGAAAATCGAGGAACTATACTATCAACTATTATGATGGTTCTAGGCAACACCTTCCTCGTAGTAAGTTGCCATAAGATGTTTGTTAAGTGTTATAAATCCTATCCATGGAGGTCAAGTGTAAGAAATGTAGAAGTTCCAACATTTTCGAGAATATGCGAGCCAATATTTATTCAACTCAATGGAGTGATTTCCAGAGAATTAAAAGAAATTAACGGAGTAGATTAACGAGGTGGAGGAATTGCCTGAACGGCTAAAAGCCGGGCAAAAAAATTTCAAGAAATCTTATAGACACAGTATTTGAATCATGTTTTTGATGGTAGAAATGGATTCAGAACCATCAAAAACATCTAGGACACCTAAAATTTTGAAGTTTAACAACTATAACTTGAATTTACAAAAATCCTTGCTGGATTGTCTTTAAATATGACCAGAATTCCCATAACTTTCCGGAAAATTCCTCCAACTAATTAGACGACTGTGAAATTAACCTGAAGCAAATTTAATAGATGAAACGAAGTATTGAATGTTAATTTATTGCCTTTAAAACACGTTGACCAATTCTGACCCCAAAAAAATCCACGTATAGTATTTTAAATTAACACGATTCCCATTAAATATCCTATCTCACCTGTTTTCCCCTTTTAAATGTTTCTTTATAAAATGTGTGAGTCAATACTTGGTAGCTATTATTTTGTTTTTTTATTTCTTAGAAAATGTGTAACTAAATTCTTGGACAACAACTTCTGCTTTGACTAGGTAAATCGGTGGCCTTTTCTTAACTAGATTAGATTTGATTCGATTCGAACTCTGTGAAGCAACGTGTGCGTTTGGTCCTTTAGCTGCATGCCTGCACCATGAATGCCCACACCATGAATGCCCAGTGTCCTTAACTCTTGTGGGGCCCAATGGCCAACACGTTTGAGATGAGGACAAAGAGAGTTTGATTTTTTTGTGTGGAGTATTATTTGGCATCTCTGTCATGTCACACACCATGAATACCAAGGAAATTATAACCGATTAAATCATGAAGATTGAATATTCTTAAATTGAAGGTCATATTCGGGGATAGGGATAAACAAGGTAGAGTGTGTTTTAAGTTAATGGTTGAGTGTGTTTTAAGTCAGAGGGTTTTAGTAAGATTTTTGGAAGTTTTTACAATTTTATTTTTCTGAAATTTGGTAGGAATTTATTGAAATCACTAGCTTAATGAGTAACCCTTACACAATCGAACTGCCATAGAAGTTTTTAAGGTGACGAATCTATATATACAATCAAACCAGTGTAGATAACAAAGTCACAAAACTTTTTTAAAACAATAAATATGACTTAAAACATCAAATATTAATATAATTTGTGTCTATATAAAACCAAACTCATGATTAAAACTCTTAAAAGAGTCATACATTTATTTAACCATGTAGATTGATTGACGTATGAGAATTAGACTAACACACTCAAAGTAGGGAGAACAAAGATTGAAAGGCATTATGGTGATTATGATGTTTAAATATTGAGAAATTTTGTTTTTTATGAAAAATAAATATGTTAAAGGTGTTTATTAGTGTAAGGGTGAATGGAGATAAGTGTATGTTAAGAATATGTGATATAATAGATTGTCAAAATATTCTCTTTTTTAGTAGAGGTTATGAGAAAATTGTATTAGTGATATATAAAGAGAACTTTTAAATGTTAGTAGATTAGAAGGTAATGGAAAGTCACGAGTATGTATTAAGATGTTAATATGAAACATTTTCAATAATTCAAATTTCAACCATTAAAAAGTAATCTATATCAATTTTTTGAAAATCTCATCATAAAATACTAACAATATTTACTTTTAAATGAGATAATATAGAAAAGGTTTTTTTTACCACTTTTTAACATATACTATAAGTTCAATATAGACTATGGTGTATTTTACATAGATAACGAGAAGCTATAACTAATAATAATTAATCTATTAAGAGAACGTACCTATTAATTTATAATTTCATGGATAGCTTTGAAAATTAACATGTTAAACCATTTTAAGGTTAAGTTCTTGTGCTTTTATTTGCATATGTATATGTATGCATGGAATTAAATGCACCTCAATCGACATGTAGTATTTGTTTTTTTATAAATATTAAAGACTATATTTAAATTGGGAATGGGGGGTTTCCTTTTCTAGCGAATCCAATAATTGGATTATTAAAATGCTTATTGTTAGTGTTATGAACAAATGGGCATTGTCATGAACTACCCATTAACTACTGACCAAAAAACCGTATTCAACATGGTCTATCATAAAAAATGAGAGTGTTGTTAAGGGTGAGGAAATATTACAACACAAAAAGTAAAAATAAGTGTTATATTTTGTTTACTTTCACTTATATACATATCCATTCTCTACATTAGATTCTAAAGGAAATTGCCAACTAAATTAACATGAAAATGACTTTTATCAACATAAGCATAAGCCATTTACCTCATTATTGTTTTGTTTAATAAACTATCTAGCCTTAGTATTATTATGATAAAAAAAAGTATAAACAACACTTTATGTGACCTTCAACTTGGGAAACCATGACCATAGGAGTGACAATATATCATAATTTCCATCATGCCAAAAGCTACAATATGTTAGACACCCAATCCATAAGGATAGGTGTGGAGGAATCCCAACAGTGACGAAAGTTCTTGGTATATGAAACCAAGGGTCAAACATATGTATTAATCTTTAGATGTTGTAAATGAAATGCATCTCACATTGATCCTAAGTCAGTGTTTTTTTCATGAGTACTTAACATGGTATCAGAACAAGCCTATTCCTACCTTGCTTAAGTTTGAGCCATTATGTAGCCTCCCTCCACCATAGGATTTGTGGTCTAATCAACCTAGGTGCACTCTAAATGTGTTAATGTTGTTAATTTTGCAACCAGTCCCACGATCTATCAGGTTTGCCATTACTATATGAGTCACTCTAGTTATTCCTTTGTGGAAATACATTCATTTTTCATGTTGATCTAGCACTTAGTCTAGTGTGTATTGCCCTGCTCAGACCTGTTTTCCTGTGTGCATTACTAGTTTGTCAACACAACACCATATTTACAATCCCTACGTTTTTGTATGTCTATCAGCACAGGAACTCATTACCTTTCTCAAGTTTTCAATGTTGTCAAATAAGTTATATTCTGAGTGGCATTGATTTATTTAGTGTTAATTTCAATTATTCTATGCACTTCCTTCAAGCATTGAAAGTGTTCATCATTCTATGCACTTATGCTCTTCCTCGACCTAGGATTTATCTCTCCTCTATGTAATGTTTGCACCTCACCTAGACTTGGATTTTCACCATCTCCATGAGCTCCCTCTTATCCAAACTCTAGTCCAGAAACCCCTCATGCACTAAGGCATTATTCTTTAATCTCAACATTAATCTTCTCATTATATGCGTGAATGCTCCAAATTTATGTTTTGATCTTGGCAAAGCATGCCTTTTAGGTGGCTCAATTCCTGTGATAGGGTGATGATTTTGACACGAGCTTGGTATGAAAACGTTAGCATATGTGATTCAATTTCCAACATGCCCGCAACCAATTTTGGGTGCTTCTGAGACAATCCATATTGTAACTCACAATTTAATGTAATATTTGTGGTCATTGCGATAATAGAGAAACCTCAAGAAAGAAGATTAAGTAAGTGGGTTGTTCTGGCTAAGTATTTTCAATTTTCTTATCATGTACCATAATGGTAATGAAAAGAAAATCCCCCACCCCCCCTCCAGTTCATAAAAATTGGCATTGTTGTAAAATAAAAATTGGCATTGTTGTAAAATATGTTATCCACAACATTGCTCTTTGAAATCTCGTTTGAGTAAAAAATATTTGGAGTTAGCATATTTATCATGTCGTTGTTACCAAGGTAATTGTAGCTCACAATCAAGTTTCCTTATAATCAATGCAACTAGGAAAACCACAAACATTGACCGGTACTCTTTTCCATATTCTCTATTGGTTCGTCATCTTCATTGTATGTTGGAGCTTAAATTTTTTTTTTGCATAGTCATTTCTCTTCCTATGCATCCCAAGTTCGCTGAAAAAATTAACTTGAAGAAAACCAAATATGGCATGACTTGGTAAGTTCAGTTAACTATAGGAGCTAAAAGAATAATAATTTAACTTGTGAAGCAATGTCCCATAAATATGAATGGGCTAGATACAAAACAAAATTTAAACATAATACCATTGGGATCATATGATTACCTAACTGGCATGGATTGGATGGAAAAGCATCATGCATTACTAGAATGTTACAACAAAACATTTTCTTGTATGGATGAAGAAGTACAATAAAGGTAAGTGGAGGGAATACCAACACCATTTTCTATTAGGGAAATATCAACTATGTAGCTGAAAAAAGGTTTCAGAAAAGGATCCCAAATTTATGTAACCCCCATGGAGGAGATTCCTAAGGATTAGGCACCAAGTCTGGGGGACCACCTAGTACTTAAGGAATTTGAAGATGTGTTTTCCTGAGTTCCATGGTTTCTGCCTAAATGAAACATTGACTTCTCTATAGACTTGATACCTTGAGTTGCACCAATATCCAAAACACCATACATGATTAGTACTCCAGAATTGAAAGAATTACAAATGCAACTAGAAGAGCTATTAAGGAAAAGGTACATATTCCCAAGTGTATCACCATAGGGTGCCCCAGTCTTATTCATTAAAAAGAAGGATGGTACCCTAATACTATGCACCGACTTTCATCAGTTGAATAAGGTCATAGTGAAGAATAAGTATCCATTTCCATGAATACTAATGATTTATTTGACCAACTCAGGGGAGTTAAGGTATTTCTAAAATTGATCTAAGGTTAGGGTATCATCAAGTAAGGATTAAGGAAGAGGACATCGGTAAGACAATGTTTCAAACTCGATATGGGCATTATGAGTTTGTAGTGGTGTCATTCAAGTTATCTAATCCACTAGGTGTTTTCATGTGCCTCATGAATGGTATCTTCTAGAATTATTTAAATAAGTTTATTTTTATGTTCTTGGATGATATCCTCATATATTCCAAATTTGAGGAAGAGCATTAACAACATTTGTGGATTATGCTACAAGTTAGTTATATGCCAAACTGAGTAAGTGCTCATTTTATCAGTTAAAGATTCATTATTTGGGTCATATCATTTCAAAATAAGGGATAAGTATAATAGACCCAACAATGATTAAAGAAATTAAATAGTGGCCAACACCCAAAAATGTGACAGAGGTAAGGTATTTCATGGGTTTAGTAGGTTACTATAGAATTTTATTAGAGTTTTCTCAAGGATAGCCCATCCTATTACCTCCTTGGAAAGGAAAGGTGAAATATTTGATTGGTATAATGAATGTGAAGAGGTCTTTCAACATTTAAAGAGGTTGTTAACAAGTGCATGGTCACTTTTAGAAGTCATGATGAGTGTGACCCATTCTTAATGTGGAAGCCTTACTATAGATAATAACACTCTTATTTCCATATTGTCAGTTCTTAATGCAACCAATTTAATCAAAGCTACAATAACCCTTGCATATTTGTTGCTTATCATCCCATCATCCTTACATAAAATAATGAAGATTTTATATATGAATCACTTGGATGTTGCTTAATAGCATTTTTTAAGTAATATATAGATAGTATCTACATGTACAAATGTTTTTTTACAAACATAGATCCATTTTAACCCTAGATTTATCAAGCAATGAGAAGGATCTTCAAGTTTTGCACTTCAAAACAGGTTTCACCTGAAGAGATTTGATCATTCTCCATGCTTGATAGATTTGGGGTTAACATGGATCTATGTTTTTAAATTGAGCTATGTTATTTAGTTATACATTCATTAATCAAATTTACTAAGTTTTTATATGTTTATAAACTATATGTTCTGAAATATGATAGTTACAAATATGAATCATTATTACTTAAATTTACTTTAATGATATGCATATTATGATTTTTTCCTAAAAAATTTGTTTGTAATTTTATTAATAAAAACAAAATTATAATATAACAAATTGAATTGAATCACTTTATTATTTTTAATATTTTTTTAGTTGATATGAAATTATTATTATTATTATTATGCTTCATTTTATAGACATTACAACATCTCTCCCATGTTTAACCGACATTTAAATGTTTATACTCATTTACTAACACTACAACATCTCCCCCATTTTGGGTTATAGAGCGTTGTGTAATTATTATTATTTTTATATTATTATATGCATCTTACATTTTTGAAAGTTGTGCCCTAATCCATATAAAAGGGAAATGTTGTAAAAATGGAAATTATTATCCATTTTTATTATGAAATTGATGGAATAACCCCTACTTGTGAATTGTATTTAATATCTAAATTATGGAATGAATGTGTAATGAAATAGGCCAACCATAGAAGTCTATGGGGAGAATGAGAGATTAGGAAAAACAAGTGATGTTAGGGATGAAGATTGCTTAAGAGATTTATGGAGAGATTCATGGAAATATTGTGGAGGAAGTTGAGGAAATGGTTTTAACAAGAATCTAATTTGAACATAATTGTTATGGTTACCTATCATTATATATTATAACCAATTGTACAATACAAACACACGAGAATATTTATTACATATCAGTCTCTATATCCATTATTTCTCATGAATATCTATTATAACCAACAAAGATTTTTAAAAATTATCTCTTCCTTTCCCAAGAAAAACAACTAAAATGAAAAAACAACAACAACAACAAAGATTAATCTCTATAACGCAATTCAAAATCAACATGAATGGGGTGGCAAGAGGGGGATGGATTCTCATTAATATTGAAGGAAACATCGAAGATAGATATGCTTGGGGCCTGGGTAGGAAGACAAACAATCAAGCTGAGGCTTATGGCATGTTTCTAGGACTTTCCTTGGCTAAAAAAAAGGGCATCAGAAAGATCCAAGTCTTAGGAGACTCAATGTTGATTATAAAACATATGAAATACAATTCATCAGCAAAAAACATGAATCTAAATCAAATCATTCAGAGATCCCAAGGTATGATTCCCCTCTTTGATTTGGTGTCATTCTTTCACATCCTAAGAGGGAATAACCAGGAAGCAGATAAGCAAGAAAATTTGGCTTGTCAGTTGAATGCAGAAAGAAGTATAGTGAATGAGATAGAGGAAACGATATGCATTCCCTAATCATAGTCATGGGTTCCAAATATTGGACTGAGGTCGACATTCTTGGCTCAACCAAGAGTTTAGGAAGGCAAAGCAATTTTGAAATCTTAGGGTATGTAAACCAATATCCCTTACCCCCCTTCTCTTCTTTCTTTCTCTATATAATCCCCCCCGACCCTTCCTCCCCCTCCCCTCATCTCCCATTTCACTTCTCCTCCCTAGCCCTCGTCACCCTTCTCCTTCCCATACCATTAAGCCTCATTTCCATTTCGTTCCTCCTCCACTCCATTCAGTTATGCCACCCTTCTCCATTTCATTCCATCTCCCACTCCTCGGTCCCTGTCTCATCGGTCGTTACTCAGACTGACCCGTCCTCGCGCCTCGTGGCGTTGAAAGCCTCACCTCGTTGCAACAACGTGGCGTCTTCCATCATGAAGGTACTACACTTGGTTTAGGGAGATCTCACAACGTGAGAACCTAACCCCCATGACATAGAATCTGTTGTAATGGTCGACGATCCAGCATAGGAGACAGTAGGATAATGGGAGAGCGTGAGAAACATTTAATCCCTCTGCTCTGAACTGCTCAGATCGTGCATGGGAGGAAGGCGTGGGTTAGGATGAAGGATGATGATAATAGATGGGAAATTATGGTGGAGCATTGGGATCTCAACTTCATGACTACCAATCTCTAGTACTGCATCAAAATCTAGACCTGCACCTTTTATAAATGGGGTAACGGTTCGATCTGTTGCCATGGTTTCTGGTTAATCTCTGCTCAGGTGGTCTCTATGAAGGCCCAACGGCTGAAGCTAGGGTCACTGAGAAATTTTTGTAGGTTTCAAGTCAAAGCGTCGACTATCAGGGTGGTCTCTGGTGGCGTTTGCACTCGAGAGGGGAAGTTGGTTGTTGATATGCAGAGTGTTGGTAAACTGAGTGTTGTAAAGAATTGTGTTGGTAAGTTGAGTCGGGCGGGGGAGTTTAAGCAGCAAAACGTGGGCTTTGGGTTAAGTGTCTAGAACATTCTTGAGTTGGGGGCCCGCGTGTCTTGGAGATTAGACATTCTGGTTGTTCCCTGGTGAAGAATATGAGCATGCATAATAACTCAGTGGAGGAAAGTTCTATGTCTGGTTCCTGAGGCTGTTGTCAGCCTAGGACGGGGGGATCAAGGGAGGGCAGAGCTCGGGAAGGTGGCAACAACATGTATACCTGTAAGGACTGTGTGCAAGAGCATTTGGAAATTCAGGAAGGTCTGGCTATTCTGTAGAGGTGTATCCACTAGTAGCAAAAGGAGGCACTGACTTGCAGGAGCAACAACTCGGAAAGAAGGAGCGCATCCGGCAACTGGAGGATGAGGTGGACATGCTGAGACAACAAATTGAGCATATGAAGCTCAAAATAGAATAGAGCAGCTTGAGGACTTAAGAAAAATTCACTGGACTTGATATTAATAGTCCAGCGTCGATGGAGGAGTAATTTGTTCTTTCACTCAATTTAAAAATATTTTTGTATGGCAAACTATACGTGTAAATATTTACTATTTCAATATTGTAGAATGTATAGCCATAGGCTACTAGTAATGGATATTTTTGTAAGAAGTATGGGGAAAACTCCCAGGGAAGGGATGGGGAGGAAATGAAGTTTCAGAAGCCCTTAGCAGGCTCGAAATTATGATGTAAATTCCTGGTTTTGAACACGAACGGATGCGATTTATATATAAATATACTACTCATTTTCGTTAAAGAAAACAAAAACAAATCAACATGAATCTTTCTAAGTGAAACATTTTTTTATAAGGTAGTTCATGGACATTGAGTGGCTGCTACATGCACGGGAAAATCCAAATAGATCAACCCAAAGAGATCTACCTGTCAACTAAATTAACAAGGTCTAACCTCAAGGACATTGAGAAGATTTAACCCCGTAACCTCCCGATAAATAAGAGACTTAACAACAAAAATTTAATTGACTAAACTATCCCTTAAAATTTACAATTTCTAAATGAAGCATTCCAATCAAAACACTAAAGTTATTCCATTTACCACATGAATCAAGCAAGCAACCCTAAACTATTATGATGGTTCTAGGCAACGCCTTCCTCGTAGTAAGTTGCCACAAGATGTTTGTTAAGTGTTATAAATCCTATCCATGGAGGTCAAGTGTAAGAAATGTAGAAGTTCAAACCTTTTCGAGAATATTTGAGCCAATATTTATTCAACTCAATGGAGCGACTCTCAGAGATTTAAAAGAAAGTAACATGAAACAAATTTAATAGTTGAAGCGGAGTATTGAACTGCGTTCGTAAAACCAGATGCCGCGTCCACAATTCACAAAAACCCATAAGTCAATGTTAAGTTTATTGGATGTTACTTTATTGCCTTTAAGTCACGTTGGCGAAATCTGACCCCAAAATAATCCACGTATAGAATTTTAAATTAACACGATTCCCATTAAATATCTTATCTCACCCGTTTTTACCTTTTTAATGTGTGAGTCAATACTTGGTAGCTATTATTTTGTTTTTTTAATTTCTTAGAAAATGTGTAACTAAATTCTTGGACAACAACTTCTACTTTGACTAGGTAAATCGGTGGCCTATCCTTAACTAGATTAGTTTCGATTCGATTCGAACTCTGTGAAGCAACGTGTGTGTTTGGTCCTTTAGCTGCACGCCTGCACTATGAATGCCCAGTGTCCTTAACTCTTGTGGGGCCCAATGGCCAACACCGTTTGAGATGAGGAGGACACAAAGTTTGATTTGGCATCTGTGTCATGTCACACACCCATGAATACTAAGGAAAAAATTATAAACAATTAAATCACGAAGATTGAATATTCTAAATTGAATGTCATCTTTGGGATACGGATAATCAACTGTGTGTTTCAAGCCAGGGGTGACTATGCTTTTCTAATGAGTATGTTTAGAGTTTATTTTAGAACAGGGTTATAAGCATTTTTATTTATTTTTAAATAATAATGTAGAGGTAATCTAGATTTAATAATTAGAAAATATTTTCATATATAGATATAATTTAACATAAAAAAAGAGAAACTAGTTTTATTGGGTTGGAATATGAATGTTCATTGATTATGAAGATTACATATATCTCTAAGATTAGCTTCGTGACTAATTATTTTTATTGCTCGTAAACTAGTGGTATGATATGGTAATAACTATGAATAGTCACAAGATCATAGCTTACTTAGATCAATGAGCTAGAACAGTTACTCTTCTAAGCTAATATGGTGTTACTCTTCTGTTTACTTGAATACATGGAATCTGTTGTATATTCACAGGATAATGATTAGGTAAAGAAGGTATGATTAATAGAACTAGTATGAGCACTGCAACCTATTCTGGTATTGTCACTCTTATCTGAGCTAGTGATACTCGTGTAATCATCATTATGGAATTAGACTTTTATTCTATAATGGTGTTATAATTTTTCATCCTTGCATAAATTAAATGACACATAATTACTTTGTCGACCATTTAATTTGTATGATTTTGCTAATTACTTTTAATATTTAGTATGTGAATTCAAAATTAAAATTAAACTCATAAGAATAACTTTTCATCAAATTATTATATAATTTCATTTTTACTAATAATTAATTTTTTAATTAATAAAAACAAATTCATAAATTTTTTTAAAATAATGAATATATTAATATAATTTATGTCTATATAGAATGAAACTCATTATTAAAACTCTAAAAAGAGCCTTACACTTCTTCAACCATGTAGATTGATTGAGGTATGAGAATTAGACTAACACACTCAATAGGGAGAGCAAAGATTGAAGGTTATTATGGTGGTTATGATGTTTAAATAGTGAGAAATTTTGTTTTCGATGAAAAATAAATATCTTAAAGACATTTATATGTGTAAAGGTGAATGGAGATAAATGCATAAGAACATGTGATATAACAGTTTGTCAAAATAGTCACTTTTTAATAGAGATTTAAAAAAAAATAAATTGTATTAGTGATATATAAAGAGAACCTTTGAATGCTAGTAGATTTGAAGGTAATGGAGAGTCACTCGTATATATCAAGACATTAATATGAAATATTTTCAATAATTCAAATTTCAACCATTAAAATCCATCTATATCATTTTTCTAAAAATCTCATCACAAAATACTAACAATATTTACTTCCACATGAGATAATACAGAAAATGTTTTTTTTTTTTTACCATTTTTGAACATATACTATAAGTTCAATATAAACTACGGTGTATTTTACATAAATAATGAGAAGCTATGACTAATAATAAATAATCTATTAAGAGAATTTAATTACCTATTAATTTATAATTTTAGGGATAGCTTTGAAAATTAACATGTGAAACCATTTTAAGGTTAAGTTCTTGTGCTTTTATTTGCATATGTATATGTATGCATAGAATTCAATGCACCTCAATCAACATGTAAGTATTTCCATTTTACAAATATTAAAGACTATATTTAAATTAGGAACAGGGGATTTCCCTTTCTAGCGAATCCATTAATTGGATTATTACAATGCTTATTGTTAATGTTATGAACAAATAGGCAATGTCATGAACCACCCATTAACTACTCACTAAAAAAACCTTAATCAACATGGCCTATACAAAATGAGAGTGTTATTAAGGGCTAGGAAATATTACAACACAAAAAGTAAAAATAAGTGTTATATTTTGTTTACATTCACATACATACATATCCATTTTCTACATTTAGGTTTCAAAGGAAATTGCCAACTAAATTAACATGAAAATGATTTTTTATCAACATAAGCATAAGCCATTTACCTCATGATTGTTTTTTTTAATAAACTAACTAGCCTTAGTATTATTATGATAAAAAAAAGAGTATAGATGACACTCTATGTGACCTTCAACTTGGGAAACCAAGACCATAGGAGTGACAATATATTGTTATTTCCATCATGCCAAAAGCTGCATTATGTTAGACACCTAATCCATAAGGATAGGTGTGGAGGAATTCCAACAGTCACGGAAGTTCTTGGAATATGCAACCATGGGTCAAACATATGTATTAATATTTACATGTGTAAATGAAATGCATCTCACGTTGATCCTAAGTCAATGTTTTTTTTTCATGAGTGCTTAACATGGTATCAGAACAAGCCTATTCCTACCTTGCTTAAGTTTGAGCCACTATGTGGCCTCCCTCCAGCATTTGTTTTGTGGTCTAATCAACCTAGGTGCACTCTACACTTGTTAATTTTGTCAATTTTGCAACTGGTACCATGATCTATTAGGTTTGCCATTACTATATAATCACTCTAGTTATTCCTTTATGGAAATACATTTATTTTTCATGCTCAATCTAGCTCTTAGTCTAGTGTGTATTACCCTGCTCATACATGTTTTCCTATTTGCATTACCATTCTGTAAACGAAACAACATACTTGCAATCCATGCATTTTTTATATGTCTATCAGCACAAAGACTTGTTACCTTTCTCAAGTTTGCAATTTTTTCAACTATGTTCTATTCTAAGTGGCATTCATTTATTTAGTGTCAATTCAATTATTTTATGCACTTCCTTCAATCATTGAAAGTGTTCATCATTTTATGCACTTATGCACTTCCTCAACCTAGGAATTCTCTCTCCTCTATGTAATGTTTGCACTCTCACCTAGACTTGGATTTTCACCATCTCCATGAGCTCCCTCTTGTCCAGACTCTAGTCCAGAAACCCCTCATGCACCAAGGCATTATTCTTTAATCTCAACATTAATCTTCTCATTATCTGCGTGATTACTCCAAATTTATGTTTTGATCTTTGCAATGCATGCCTTTTAGGTGGCTCAATTCCTGTGACAGGGAGGTGATTTTGGCACGAGCTTGGTATGAAAACTTTAGCATACATGATTCAATTTACAACAAGCCCGCAACCAATTTTGGGTGCTTCTGACACAGTCCACTTTGCAACTCACAATTTGACGTAATACTTGTGGTCACTGCGATAATAAAGAAACCTCAAGAAGGAATATTAAGAAAGTGGGTTGTTCTGACTAAGTATTTTCATTTTTCTTATCATGTAACTACATTGAAAATGAGCCCACGGGGCTTTGGATTGATGGTGAATGGGTGCATTGTTAAGGCACTCCTTGCGATAGGTCATCGGTTCAAATCCCCCGTGGGTGCTTAGGTAGTATTATATAGAAAAAAAACTACATTGAAAATGAAAGGAAAATCCCCCCTCCACACCCCACCCCACCCCACAACCCAACCCCCCCCCCCCTTCCTCTCTGGTTCATAAAGATTGGCATTGTTGGCAAATATGTCATCCACAACATTGCTCTTTGAAATCTCATTTGAGTAGAAAATCTTTGGAACTGACAGATTTATCCTGTCATTGTTACCATGGTAATTATAGTTCACAATCAAGTTTCCTTATGACTAATTCCAAAGAGGAAATCCATGAGCATTGACTGGTACTCTTTTCCATATTCTCTATTGGTTCATCATCTTCTTTCCAGGTCAAAGCTTATAGATTTTTTTACATATTTGTTTCTCTTCCTATGCATCCCAAGTTGGCTGAAAAAACTAACTTGAAGAAAACCAAGCATGGAATGGATTGGTTAGTTCAATTAGCTATAGGAGCTAAAAGAATCATAGTTGAACTTGTGAAGGAATGTCCCATCAATATGAATGGGCTAGATACAAAATAAAATTTAAACATAATACCATTGGGATCATATGATTACCTAATTGGCATGGATTGGATGGAAAAGCATCATGCATTACTAGACTGTTACAACAAAACATTTACTTGTATGGATGAAGAAGTACAATAAAGGTAAGTGTATGGAATTCTAAGGCCATTTTATGTTAGGGAAATATGAACTATGTAGCTGAAAAAAGGTTTCAGAAAAGGGTGTCAAATTTATGCAACCCCCATGGAGGAGATTGCTAAGGATTAGGCACCAAGTCTAGGGGACCACCTAGTACTTAAGGAATTTGAAGATGTGTTTGCCTAAGTTCCATGGTTGCTGCCTAAAATAGAAATTGACTTCTCTATAGACTTGGTACCTGGAGTTGCACCAATATCCAAAACACCAAACAAGATTAGTACTTATGAATTGAAATAATTACAAATGCAGCTAGAAGAGCTATTAAGGAAGGGGTACATATGCCCAAGTGTATCATCATAGGGTGCCCTAGTCTTATTCGTTAAAAATAAGGATGTTTTTTTTGACTTTAACGGTTAGATTTTTATTTAAAAGGCGGCAAAACAGCTACCGCTTGCTTTTACATTGGATTGAGTTCCTCAATTTCATTTCTCTCTGAGTTCATGAAATCCACGGATCCATGACCAATCTTTGATTCAGGGTCGCCTTTTGGAGAAGAAACGCTGTGTCTCTGCCGAAGGGTTCTTTACCTTGATGTTACCTGCTGTCTCTGAAAACCTGAGTTTGCCTTTCTGGAGCCGTCCTCTAACTCTGTTGCCAGAGGAGCGAATCGGATCTGAGCTATTTCCACTTGGGGGTATGAATATCGTTTTCCATCTCTAGTCTTCATTCTAACCTTCCAGCGCCTTGATTTTTCGATTATGGTTTCAACTGTGATCCACAGGTTGATCCCTTGGATTGTTGAAATATTAATTTCCCCTGCTGCGTACTGTTTCCAGAAAACCAGTACGCTTCCCAGCACAAATTAAAACAGCAGACACCTGGACAGCAGTTTTGCCAAAGCAATTTTCCCTGGAGCAGATAGAGCCGTGCGATATGGATGGGCAGCTGTCCGATTGAATGTACAGGGCCTGACGTCAAAAATTTACGTTGCTGAAACACCACGAGCAGCGTTGCTGAAACACCAGTTTCAGCAACTGAAAAAAAACTGTGTTGCTGAAACACCATTTCCAGCAAGCGATTTTCTGGGTTTTCTGTGTTAAAACAGAGTATAAAAACAACGCATTTTTTTTTTGTCTGTCTATTATGGAATTTTCACAAATTTCCAACATGGATAACCACTTGCTGTTGTTTACAGAATCGATGCACTAACAGTTTCAATGTAATGATCAGCTTGCGCTAATGCTGAATTCATAGATCCCTTTGTAGGAGGCGAGTCGAAGGCACCGGTGGATATGGAGTAGCCTGACACTGGAACAACTTTCTGTAGAAACGAAGAGCCTAAAATTTATGCTGCTGCCATTCTCCACAAGCTTGAGAGTTAAAGGACAGAAGAGATCCAGTCTTTTGCTGTCATTCTTGGTTTACTTCAGAAATGAGGTTGTGGAACCTGTGATAACACTTTTATTTCTTCCTTAAACACACCTGCAAAAAGCAATCTGCCTGACTCACAACGCTCAAGCCGGATCTTGCTTGGAACAGAGAATATAGGGCCAGCTAGAGACAGAGAATCCAATGCATCTGACAGTTCTTAGTTGCCTGTCCTTGGTGCTTGGTGTAACTGATTCCTGTAGCTGGAACAGCGAAAGCCTGAAGGAGCTTGAAGGGTTTCCGAAACATCTGGATCAGTAGCTGAGCCGCACAACCTCATGAAGAACAGAATTCCTGGTTAATCCGATTATGGGATGATGCAGAGAGAATCTTCCAAGTTGACTGATAGGGTTCTTTGGCTTCTGGCAGCTCCAAGGTTGGCTTCAGAATCAGCTTGATTATTAAGCTGCCTCATAATGTGGAAGAAGGAGATTTTCCGAAACTTAGCCAGCATGGGTCTTATTTTCTTGAGAATTCGGCCTAAATGGATCTGCAACTGATTCGAAGGAGAATTCATTGCTTGAATGATGAGCCGAGAGTCTCCGAAGACCGTCAATGTTTGAATGTTCCGTTTTAGAGCCAGAGTCAGCCCCTGCCACAAAGCTAGAGCCTTAGCTCTATTATTTGATTCGATTCCCAGACCCCAATGGTACTTGAGTAAAGTAGACCCATCGGGTTTCAGCAGCACTCCACCTCCACCCGCAGCTCCTGGATTGCCTTTAGAGGCCCCGTCGAAGAAAAGACAATGGTCATCTAGTGCCGATCTCCACTTTAGAAATTCCTGTTCTTCCAGACGGATTTCCCACTTAGCATGGCAAGTGGTTGGAATAGTAGGGATGGGTTGATTATTCGGAGCGATTTCTTTTAGCCATAGCTCCTCCTCATTGTCCAGCTTTACTTCATTCCTTAGGGCTGGCTTAGCTTCCAAAGTCTCTCCCAATAAAGCTTTAATTTTGGATATAACGTTGTTTACAGTGCAGATTTCTCCTCTGAAGATTCTGTTGTTCCTTTCCAGCCATAATTTCCAACAGATGTATTTAGGGGTCCACATCCAAGCAGTCTTAAGGAGGTTTTTATTGTTGGTGCAGATTGGAGGTAGCTTGGCCCACTCGTAGAACAGGGATGGCACATTTCTTGGTAGCTCAATCTTGTCCGCCCTTGAACTCAGGACCCCTTTCCAGACTGCCTTGGCAAAGGGGCACAGCAGCAACAGGTGATCAACTGTTTCTTCCTCTGATATACATAATGGGCATCTGGAAGGCCCTTCCATTCCCCGTTTTCTCAGGTTGTCTCCTGTGAGAATACTATTATGAGCAAGTGTCCAGCAGAAAAAGTCTATTTTAGGGAGAGAAGGAAAGCTCCATATGAATTTCCATTGCGTTGGGTCTGGAGGGACATTCGGGACAGCAATTAAACTTTTGTATCCTTCAGCTACCGAGAAGGAGCCAGTATGGGAGCCCCACCCTCTTTTATCCTTGGATGTTGCTGATAATGGTGATTTCCCTTGCAGATTGTCTAACAGTAAAGAAGCTTCAGATTGCAAATGGTGTGGTACCTCCCCGAGATTCCAACTGTCCCATCTTCTTTCAGCATCCTCCGTCCAGTTGGTTATGTCCCACAGAGTTTCCTTGTTGTTGGAATGCAGCCATAGCTTAATATTTGCTAGGCCTTTTATATGATGAAGAGGCTGGTCTCCAAGAATCTGATCATTCCAAATTCTTATTTTTTTCCCATTACCTGGGATCCAATAGAGGTTGGGGCTGAAGTTGTCCAGAGCAGCGATACAAAGTTTGGATATTGGGGAGCCTTTGGAATTTTTTGGAGGAAGATCAAAACATCTCAATCGTTGACCTTGAAAGTATTTCTTCCACAGCACTTTCTTGCTCCAGCTTATTTTCCCTGCCACAATATTCCACAATATTTTTGAGCCAAGAGCGAGATTTTGGGCAGCCAAGTCTCTCATTTGCAGACCTCCTTCTATGAAAGGTTTCTTAATGGTATCCCAATTTACTAAATGAAGCCTTCTTTCATTGTTTTTCCCCCCTTCCCACAGAAATCTTCTCAGCATACCATCCATTTTACTGAGAAAGGTTTTGGGAGCAAGGAGAATGGAATGCTGAAACAGAGGCATGCTTGTTAAGACAGATTTTATAAGGATAATTTTCCCAGCAGTGTTCATCCAGGAGGCTCCCCAGGCATTAATTCTGAGTTTGAGCTTGTCCAAAAGGGGCATCCAATGGGAAACTTTGGGGATGGATCTGAAAATTGGGATCCCAAGATATTTGAAAGAATCCCAGTCTTGACAGATTTTCATTTCAAGAAGCCTAGCTATGTCAGCAAGGTTTTTAGCTGAGCAATTCCAGCCATAGATTGTACTTTTTGAATAGTTAATCTTGCTGCCGAATGCTTCCTTATAGATGTCCAGTTCCTTTTTGAAAGAATTGGCCGAAATAATGCTCGCTCCACCTAGTAGCAGAGTATCGTCGGCAAATTGAGCATGGTTTATTTCTTTGACATTTTGCACCATTCTGAGACCTGGCAGAATTTGGATTTGCTGACAGTAGTCGAGCTGGAAACTCAGCACTGAGGCTTGTATAGCATAGAGAAGCGGGGACAGCGGACAGCCTTGCCTTAATCCCCTTGAAGCTGTAAAAAATTCAGTTGATCTTCCATTTACCAGCGGAGCAATCCAAGGAGAGGCGATGCAGGCTTTCACCCAATTTGTGAATTTTGTTGAAAAGCCCATTTTTGTCATAACTGCAAACAGGAAGTCATGCCTCACCCTGTCAAAGGCATTAGCCAGATCTACTTTTATTACCATTCCTTTCTCTTTTCTCTGGACACTTGAATGTACTGCCTCTTGAACCAGTACAATATTATCCAGTATCTTTCTCCCTTTGATGAAGCCTCCTTGGTTCTCCGGTATGATGTCCGGCAATATATTCTTGAGGCGCATGGATATTATTTTGGTAATAAGTTTATAGCTAGTATTACACAACGAAATGGGGCGAAATCTACTGAACTCAGAAGCTCCTTTTTCTTTCGGAAGCAAAGCCAGGAAGGCTGAATTGGTGCTGCCTCCTATCTTAGTACACAATTGGGATTTCCTTACCATTCTCAGAAGGTCTTTGTTGATAATTGACCAGCAAGACTGAAAGAACCTGGCAGTGAACCCATCAGGCCCTGGCGCTTTATCCGGATCCATGCAATCCAAAGCTTTCTTGAGCTCATCCATGCTGATCGGGGCAGTCAGCATATTATTGACGGGGTCTTGCACACAGAAGGGGATCAGATTGTACGGATATGCTTGGGGATCTATAGGCTGGTCATTAGGAGCTGAATAGAGATCTTTAAAAAAGGAGAATGCTGCTCTCTTTATGCCCTCAGAATCATTAACCACTGTGTCTTGGAATCGGATTTCTGAAACATTTTTGTATTGCTTTCTGGCTTCGGCATGCTTGTGGAAGAAACTAGTATTTTTGTCGCCGGCTTGTAACCATAAATTTCTAGATTTTTGTCTCCAATACTCCTCTTCGTCCCTACTGGCTTTATGAAAGGCTTTTTGTAACTCAACTTCTTTTTGGAGCAGACTTTGGGTAATAACTGAATTCTCCATTGAGGATTGGAGGGCAGTAAGATTTTCTATAGACTCTTTTCGCTTGGCAGCAGGTGTTTTCAAAGCTTTAGCCCACTCCTTGAGCTTTCTCTTAAGAGCCCGCAACTTTTCTTCCCACACGAAGAAAGGGGATCCCTGAATTTTCCGGTTCCAGACTTCAGCAACCACCTCATTGAACCCCTCTTGCTGAATCCATAAAGGGCTAAATCTAAATGGAATGGGTCCAAGGAAACTATCCATGGAAAGCTCCAGACTTATGGGTTTATGGTCAGAGGTGCAGTTGGGCAGAATTTTGGATGAGGTCATTAGTCCACTAGTGAGGAAGGAGGTTTGGACAAGGAATATGTCCAAGCGAGCTGCTATATGGCTGGGACCTAGTCTTTTATTAGACCAAGTGTATTTCCCAGCTGAAGGTTTTATGTCCTCCAAATCCCAATCGATCATGATGTCTTCTACCCATTCTCTGGCAGGGTCCCTTACAGGTGAACCACCTTTTTTCTCTTCAGCAGCTAGAGTAACGTTCAGATCCCCTGCAATAATGATATTTCCTGGATTGTGCAAAACAAGAAAGGACTGGAGCGAGTCCCAGCAAATTTTTTTCTCCGATGGCAAGACTGGAGCGTAAAGGTTAAATAAACTTACTTGTTGACCAGAGTCTTTGTGAAGGAGCTGAGTGAAAATCCAGTGCTGGCCACTTTCTTCTTGAATCAAGTCGTATTTGGAGCTGTCCCAGAAGGAGGCGATCCCACCAGAAGCACCTCTAGCACTGACAGCTCTACCAGGGCCTTTGCGCCAGAATGTTTTGCAGGATTGGAGGAGAAGAGTGTCCTCCATCTTTGTCTCCTGGATGAGAAGGATTTCAGGCATGTGCAACCTTACAATGTCTTTCAGGGCCTCTTCTTTCAGCCTTCTACCTAATCCTCTGCAATTCCAGGAGACGTATTTCATTATTTACTGGAGGGGGGGGGGAGTGGCTCCTTTTGGAGCCTTGTTGTTCTTGCGCCCAGATCTGGTATTCATCATTCCCTTGAGGGTTTTCTGGGAACCTTGGAGAACATCCATGTAGGTTTTCTCCTCTCTTTGTTTCTTCTTGGATTTTCGGCCCCTGGTTGATTTGATAGGGGAGATTTGAGAGCTGTCTGATTCTGATTCTCTTTCTTCTGATTCTTCTCCTGATTCGGTGGCAAGACTAATATGCTCGTCATTGCCTGCTTTTCCCCCTTGATCTGCCTTGGTTAGTTGGGGATTTGATTCTTCTTCGGATTCTTTCCTTTCCTTCGGCTGACCTTCAGTTTCTTCATGTTTCTCTGAGGCCTCCCCCTTTTCAGCTGTGGATGGGCCTCCATTTGAAACTGTTTTGGTTTTGTCATTGGGCTGGGGGTTTCCCTTTGGTTCTGTCTGCTTCTTCTCGTTTGGCTTTGAGACTACCTTTCCTTTTTTTATTTCCTTCCATCCTTCTTCTTCCTCTTTGTCCCCTGATGGTGCTTTAGGGAAGTTTCGTTGAAAATGGCCGTGTTCATGGCAGATCCTGCATTTAAATGGAAGTTGTTCGTAGTCCAGCTTCTGGTAGTGGTGCCAATCTCCCACTGTCAGCTTGATAGCTTCCGGTAGCCCAGCTTCGAGATCCACTTCCACGCATATTCTGGCACAGGTGTATTGGCCCTTGTTATCAGCTTTGTCGATGAATCTTCCCAGTCCATTTCCTATCTTTTGCAGTGCTTGATAGCGCCAACAGTGTATTGGCAGATTGGGAAGCCGAACCCAAACAGGGACCTCCTTTGGGACATCGACTGAGGGGTCAAAGTCGGGTGTCCATTTATTCAGAAAGAGACCTTGGTTTCCCATGAAATATGGGCCATTTCTGAACACCAGATCTCGGTCTTCTTTGGTAGTGAATTCAAAGATGAAGAAGCCCCTTCCAACCGCGTAGCTGATCACATTGTTTGGAAGCAGGGGTCTCCAGTTTCTTTGCACCCATTCATCAGTCGATTTTGTTGTTGGCCATCGACCCATAAATTGCCCTACTAAACCTCTGTCAGCCAGGGCAAGGGCGATTTTGATTGTCTGGTCTTCTGGCAGAGCAATTTCTGGAATTTCTTCTAATTTTTTGATAAACTTCGGGGCTTCAGGCTGCATTCGTTTTTTCCCTCTCTGCGTAAGAATCCTCCTGAAGGCTTCTGCTGGCGAGATCGGAGGGGTGGGAGAGGTCTCCGCACCCCCTGGAGCAGCCATGGCAGCGGCAGCTGGTCGCAGACCTAGCAGGGAGCATTACCTATCGCGCGCGCTCAACTTTACAATCACGGGCTTCAACTGTTAGCAAGGCAAAACATGTTCTTAGCACTAACAACATTACCACCATGAAATAATCGTTAAAAATAAGGATGTTACACTAAGACTATGCACTGATTTTCATCAGTTGAACAAGGTCACAGTGAAGAATATGTATCCATTGCCCGGAATAAATGATTTATTTGACCAACTCAGGGGAGTTGATGTAGAAAATTTGTGTAGGTTAACCTGATAATGCAATATAAATCAAAGCAGAATATTATAACCTACTTCTACTATCAATTTGCAGAAGCTTAAAGATCGAGCTGAACAATATAACCAGAAGAAGAAGAATCAATGTCACAATACACATGAAAATACTTTGGGGAAATCCTCAGATAAAACCCCACACTATTGTATTATCATACATGGTGGAAATACATAGGAATTATACAAAGCCTTAGCTCTTGTAGGAATTTACAGGGTAAGTTCCCCAGACAGAACACCAAAGGACACCGCTCACAAACAGATCACAGATCAATACACCAATATTTTTACGTGGTTAAAACCCTCAAAGAGGGAAACAGTCCACAGCCTAAGCCAATGCGGCCACTTCAGGCAATTTATTAATAAAAGAATGAAAATTTACATAAGCTTCCCTCATGAACGGTTAACCTACAAATGACCCTCCATGCTCTTTAAATAGAGATCATGGACCAATCGAGTGTTAAGCCACAGATCAAGTGTCGGTAATACCGAGGAGAGAATGAACCTTCGGATCACTACATATCGTGACTGTCGGATTGTAAGTTACAAAATGTACATAGTAAAGAAACACACTTTACCTAACTCTATACTAGACCAAGTTATACTTAACTATTTCCTATGTGTCGAAATATCCTAACATCCCCCCTTAAGAACGACTTGGGATAGGATTGAAGGATTTACAAATATGACACAATAGGAAAAGGAAGGAGGCACTAGAGCCTATCCCCCCCTAGTGACAACTTCTTGAACTCCAACCATAAATTGAAGTTTAGTAAACTTCGCCTCTATGAGAGCCTTTGTAAAGATGTCTGCAACTTGATCATCTGTTGAACAATATTGCACTTCAAGAACATGGTCATGAATGAGCTTTCTGATGAAGTGCATGTGCAGTACAATGTGTTTGCTGTGCTGATGTTGGACTGGATCTTTGCATAGTTGAATGGCACTTTGATTATCACACCAAAGTGTAGTCGGATGCTGCTGCTGAAAGCCAAACTCTGACAGGATCTAACGAAGCCATAAGGCTTCCTTACTATCCTTCTACGGCACCACGATACTCTGCTTCTGCTGAAGAAAGAGAAATGGCACCTTGTTTCTTGCAAGCCCATGTAATAGGTCCTGAACCAAGAGTGAACACATAACCTACAGTAGACTTCCGATCATCAAGGTCACCAACCCAATCGGAATCAGTGAAACCAACCAATAGAGGAGCTGCTTCGGCACTGTAATGAATCCCAAACTGAACTGTACCTCGAACATAACAAATTATTCTTTTAGCTGCTTTCCAATGACTTTCATGTGGGTTTTGCATAAACCGAGCAACAAGGCCAACGACAAAGGAAAGGTCAGGACGAGTATGGGTTAGATACAAAAGTTTTCCTACAAGTTGACAGTATAAGGTAGCATCAACTTCAGGAGAAGTACAAGTGACTGAAAGTTTGACTCCAAATTGAAAGGGAGAAGGGGCTGGCTTACAGTCTTCCATGTGAAAATGACGTAGAATATCACAGGCATACTTGGACTAGGAAAGGGAAATACCTTCCTTGGATTGCAAGACTTGAAGACCAAGAAAATAATGTAAGTGTCCTAAGTCTATCATTTCAAACTTCCTTTTAAGGCTAGACTTCACATGGTTTATAAGGTTGGGATCACTACCAGTCAGGATAAGATCATCAACATAAAGAACAAGAATGATAAGAGACTTGCCCACTTTCTTGTTGTAGACAGTGTTGTCAGAATGACACCTAGAAAAGCCAGATTCTAAAAGAAAACTATCCATTTTGGCATACCAAGCCTGAGGAGCTTGCTTGAGACCATAAAGGGATTTCTTAAGCCGACATACAAGGCTGGAGTCTGTTTGTATAAAGCCAATAGGTTGTTCCATATAGATTTCTTCATGCAAGTCCCCATGCAAGAAGGCAAATTTAACATCCATCTGATGGACTTCCCATTTGAAAGAGGCAGCAAGGGAAAGAACAAGGCGGATAGAGTTCATTTTGGCAACAGGGGAGAAGGTTTCAGTATAGTCAATGCCTTCAACTTGTGAAAAACCCTTAGCAACAAGACGAGCTTTATGTTTATCAACTTTCCCATCTGGTCCATACTTGGTTCTATAAACCCATTTGCATCTAACAAGTTTTCGTCCCTTTGGTAGAGGAACAAGATCCCATGTATCATTTGCTAATAATGAATGATATTCTTCATTCATAACTGCTTCCCAATCTGGATGGCCTGAAGCTTCTGCAAAGGTGTCAGGATCATAATTCACTGAAGCTTGAGCCAGTAAAGAAGAGGCTCTATCGAACTGAGAACGTGTATGTCGCTGATCTGTAGGATCACCGGCAAGATCACCTGCTGCATCTCGAGTAGCTCGGACCCATTTTGGAAGCTGAGGAGCTGAAGAAGGATCCTGAGAAGGTGGGGGAGGATTGTCATCCTCGCTTTCATTATCTGAAGAAGAAATATTTTCAAAAGTAGAAGAGATAGGAAGAGGTGGCACATCCGCCGAACTAGGCTCGTAGGCCGATATATTTTTAGCAAACTTTACATCTCTTCTAATGATAACATTCTTGGACTTAAGTGGAATAAGTCTATATCCTTTGACATCTTCAGAATATCCAACAAAAATACATTTTTCACTCTTAGGTTCTAAAGCTTTATGTTTCTCATCTGGAGTATGGGCCCATGCTTCACTTCCAAAAACACGAAAGTGACTTACATCTGGTTTAATTGAGCTCCATGCTTCTTCTGGAGTGATATTCTTTAAAACCTTAGTAGGAGTGCGATTTATTATGTAATTTGCACAGTTAATTGCTTCTGCCCAATAATTAAGACTAAGTCCTTTAGATTGAAGCATACAATTAGCCATTTCCTTAAGGTGTGATTCTTCCTTTCAGCTACACCATTTTGTTGTGGAGTATATGGAACAGTATGTTGCATTTGAATTCCATTCTCAGTGCAAAAGTTGATGAATTTGTTGTTAACATATTCTCCGCCATTATCAGATCTTAGCTTAAGAATTTGATGTCGAGATTGTTTTTCAACAAAGGCCAAAAAGGCCAAGAACATGTTAAATACTTCACTCTTGACTTTTAAGAAGTATACCCAAGTGCGTCTGGAGAAATCATCAATGAAAGTTAAGAAATACTTGTAGCCAGAGAATGAAACAACTGGAAGTGGACCACATAAATCACTATGCACGAGCTGTAAAGGGGCTGAGGCGTGCCAAGAGGCACATTTTTCAAAACTGTCCTGATGATGTTTTCCGAGTACACATCCGGAACAAACACCATCTCTGCAAGATACCATCGGAAGACCTGTCACCATATTTTCTTTACATAGATTCTGAAGAGAGCGATAGTTTAAGTGACCAAATCGCTCATGCAAAAGTTTGCTCACTTCATCATTATGAGCAACAAATACCAAGGGAGGATTTGATGACCCAAAGTTGTGAAACTTATACAACCTTGTAGAATCATCAGCAACGCCAGTAGCTAAAATCTGTCTAGGATCTCTTAGGTCCTTAATTACAACATTGTGAGGTGAAATTCAACGATTTTACCTTCACCTGAATGAGTTATCTGATATATAGATAGAAGGTTGCAGGATAAGGTTGGAACACATAATACATCATTAAATTGACCATTGTCTATATGAATAGTTCCAGTCCCTACAACACTAAGAGATCTATCATCACCAACATATATATTTTTGGTGTTACAATCATTTAAAGAAGAAAACATGGCTTTGTTTTTTGCCATGTGATAAGAAGCTCCAGAATCAATGAGCCACTCATGAGAATGAGAAGAAGAAGATACATTTAGTGCATATCCAGACTGAGATGCTTGACAACCACATGCAGAAAGTGCCATTCCTGAACATGAAGTTGAAGTTGAAGAGTGCTCCAAATGGATATTATGCTTCTTCATTGCTGCTTCCAAGGCTTCCATCTTCTTAAAGCATTTGGATTCTAAGTGGCCATCTCGATTACAAAAGTTGCAATGTCTATCAGTCTTCTTCCCTTTGTTTTTATTTGTCTTATCATTTTGTTGAAATGATTTTTCATTTTAAGGCTGAAATTGCTTAGGACCCTTGTTTGGTTTAGGACCATTCCTTTTAGGATACAACTTCTTAGGATTCTTTGGATTTGGTTGCTGCTGGGCGGCTAACGCTTTCTTAGAAGAGTTTCCAAGATTAAGAAGACCAAGGTGTAATAGTTTTTCTTGTTCTCTTATTAAAGAATCACAAAAAGAATCAAAGGAAGGGGACTTGTAGTCTTGTCCTTGAGAAATGAAGGCTTCTCTTGTAGAATAGAAGGTGGAAACAAACACAGAGTAGGCTGGTCACAACTTAGTAAGAATGGAATAGATAAGGTTACTATCTTCTTTCTTAACCTTAACACCTTCCAAGAGAAGTCTAAGGGTCTTGAACTTGGACAAAAAATCTTCAATACAAGAAAAATTATTGGGGTCCAATGTAAGCAACTCATTTTCAAGTTGATGGGCTCTAAGTTCATTTTTGATTCCAAAAACTTTAGTAATCTGTTTCAATGCTTCATCAGGAGTATCAAGTTCTGCAATATGGAATCTAAGATCTGGAGAAATAGACATCCCTATCAACCCACGTGCTTGATCTTGCCTATTTTCCTGTTTAGCTGCCTTATCTTCATCTTTCGGTTTGGTTTCTTGGCCTGAGGCTATTCTGTAGAGACCTTTACTTCTAAGTAAATCCACAATGTAAGACCACCATTGGAAGTAGTTGGCGCTGTCAAGACTAACTTGGCATGGACTTTCCATTTTAACATAAAATAAAGCTATAGATGCTGAAACTAAGTGTTCCAATGGAAAGATCTCGAAAAATTAAGCTGTTTCAAAAAAAACGGTTCTGAAAACGGCTTCCGGATGAAGAAGTTATGGCTTTTTGAAGAAAATTTGATGAAGATGTCAATAAAGTGCGGGAATGTGCGGAAATGAAAGAATCCGCCCCCACAAAAAGGAGACTTGAACTCAATACCTCTACTCTCATAAATTAGCTTTGGACCAAGTGAGCTATACAAAAAGTTTGAGAGAGAGAGAGAGAGAGAGGGGGGGTTGAAGCTTTGGGTTGCGTGCTTGCTTTGAGAAAGCTCTTTTTCCCTACAAAACAAAAAACACAAAACCCAACACGGACATACAAAAAAACGAACCTTGCGGCTCGAAGTTAGCTTTAGCCGAAAACTAAATATTTTCCTCAATGTTTCTGATTTTTCGAGATCACACTAAGGCGCAACGGAAAAGAGCATATGCATGAGAAAAATCCTTCCTTTCTGTTTCTGATTTGCCCAGACCACACAGAGTGGCGGGGCAAAGAGCATACGCAGAAATGAAAGGTTCAGATTCAGTAATAAAAAAAGCTAAATAAACCGAAATCGAAATAAACAGAGAGAAAATAACTGTAAACTGCAAATAAACACTGTATACCTCCAGATCTTAAAAATGACGTAGCTAGGCTACCGGAAACCTTTTCACGTGAAACGAAAGGGGTTCCTCACTAGAACAGATGCTCCCAACATAATAGAGCAGTCCTCCCGGCCCGAAAGTAGTCAGAAACAGTAGATCTAGGAAACGACAGTCAGATGCAGTTCTACCGGCTTTAGATTTGGATCACCAACAGACGCGGCCCTCAAATAGCTCTGATACCATGTAGGAATTTACAGGGTAAGTTCCCCAGACAAAACACCAAAGGACACTGCTCACAAACAAATCACAGATCAATACACCAGTATTTTTACGTGGTTAAAACCCTCAAAGAGGGAAACAGTCCACGGCCTGAGCCAACGCGGCCACTTCAGGCAATTTATTAATAAAAGAACGAAAATTTACGTAAGCTTCTCTCATGAACGGTTAACCTACAAATGACCCTCCGTGCTCTTTAAATAGAGATCATGGACCAATCGGGAGTTAAGCCACGGACCAAGTGTTAGTAATACCAAGGAGAGAATGAACTGTCAAATCACTACATATCGTGACCGTCGGATTGTAAGTTACAAAATGTACATAGTAAAGAAACACACTTTACCTAACTCTATACTAGACCAAGTTATACTTAACTATTTCCTATGTGTCGGAATATCCTAACAGCTCTCACAGCTAGCCATCTCTTAGTACAATCCTCACAGATGCTCACAGGAAATCTTGGCTTCTCTCCAGCCTTACTCTCTACCCTCCAAGCTCTTATTTCCTTGCGAAGTTCCTTGTGGATGATTAGCCTATTACCAAGTGGAAAAGGAATCCTCCAAAACTGCGCAATCCTCAAGGATAAATCCTTGACTGCATGCATGAGTTTTCTCCATGAGAAAACACATGCAACTGATAGTACATTGTCCTTGAACATTTATCTCAACTGGGTCTTTCTCAGAATAGACATGCATGAGTTTCTGATGAGGGAATCTTCAGTTAACATGAGTAGCACTAGTTGAGTGCCTTAATGCATCAACTGACTGTTAAATCACTATTAGTTCCTCAAACAGTTTGGAACTAATTTAACTGGACTTAACTCAGTAAACTGAGTTAACTAATTACAACTCAAATATAACTCAATCTTATCTCCTTAATTTAAGGGATAACTCTTGCATGACTTCAGAAAGACTTCTAACTTGAATTTCTCCAACTAATTAATTTAAAATTAATTAATTAATTATTTCCAAGTAGCTGTTAAGACTAAATTCGATTTTAATTCACAATTTAATTCAAGGACAAATTAAATTGGAATATTCTTGTTTCTGTATTTCAACACTTCCTCTCAACAAGAAAGGGATTATCTGCCACCCCGATCCTGTCTCTATGGAACTCAAATTTACACTTTGACAATGCCTTTGTGAAAATGTCAGCATCTTGCTCCTCTGTCGAAATATACTGCAGCAACATGATCCTCCTCGCTACATAGTCTCGGAGATGATGACACCGGATGTCGATGTGCTTGGACCTATCATGAAATACTAGATTCTCAGAGAGTTTGATACAACTCTGATTATCACAATAGATCACAGTTGGATCCATCCTCTGATAAAAAAAACCAACTAGGATTTTCCGCATGCAAATGGCCTCACATGCTGCCTGACTTGCAACCATGTATTCTGCCTCTGCTGAGCTGAGTGCAACCGACCTTTGTTTCCTACTGTACTAAGAAACTGTCGCTGACCGAAGGTTGAAAATCCCTCCTGATGTGCTCTTCCGATTTGATGGACTCCCTTCCCAATCTGCATCAATGAAGCCCTATAGCTTCACTCCCTCTGTCTGTTTGTACCATAATCCATACTGAGATGTGCCTCCGAGGTATCTCAATACATGATTTGCTGCCTTCCAAAACATCTTGGTAGGCTTAACCATCACTTGACTCAGCTGGTTCACCGCATAGCACAAATCTGGTCGTGTGTTCACTAAGTACATCAGTGAACCCATAAGTTGCCTGTACACAGTAGCCTCTACCACTTCTCTTGAAGTATCAACCTCCTTCCTCTAGTTACCTGCTAGAGGAGTTTGCATGGGCTTGCACTTCTCCATGTGGAATCTCCTAAGTATCTCGTTGGCATACTTACCCTGAGACACAAACAACTCCCCATCATTCTACCACACTTCCATGCCAAGGAAGTAATGCATGAGACCCATGTCTTTCATCTTGAATTATCTTGCAAGGTCCTCCTTACAAGACATGATAAACTGATCATCACCAGTCAATATGAGATCATCGACATAAAGTACGATGATCAACAGCTTACTTTTGAAGCCCAACTCGGTGAAGTAGTTGTCTATCCTGGTGTACCAAGCACGAGGTACTTGCTTCAGCCCATACAAAGCTCTCTTGAGTCGACACACATGCGACTCATGATCGAAGGTCTCAAAACCTTCTGGCTTCTCTATGTACACCTCTTCCTCAGTGTGGCCATTGAGGAATGCAATCTTCACATCCATTTGATGGATCTTCCAACCCATCTGTTTTGATAGTGCCAACATAGATCTGATAGATGAGTACCTTGTGACAGGAGAAAAAGTCTCATCATAGTCAATCCCCTCGACTTGTGAAAAGCCACGGGCAACAAATCTTGGCTTATGCTTCTCCACACTACCATCAACAACTTTCTTTACCTTGTAAAGCCAACGAGAACTCACAACTGACTTGTTCTTCAGTCTCAGAACCACGTCCCAAACATTGTTACGAACTATGGAGTCATACTCCTCCACTGTAGCATCAACCCAAATCGGTTGTTGCACTGCTTCCTCAAAGGAATATGGCTCGGTCTCAACACATTCCTCGGCAAGGGCCATGTATCCAGTGTACCTATCAGGTGACCTCCTCTGTCTGTGCTGAGAAGATGGTGCTCCCACATTCTCTCTCGCATCCTCCAACAATCTTTCAGCTTCTCTTGTGTGCTTCCGTCCATCTCTGGAAGACTCTACTTGAGTGGATGTCTCTGCTCCTGGAACCTCTGCATGCGGCTGCTCCGCATCAATCTGAGGCTCCTCCTCCTTAGGAACAAATAGTTCCTCCATAGCCTGTAGTTGGAGCTCCCTCTCACGGGAAACTCGCATGGCCTTCTGCTCATCAAACTTGAGATCTCTGCGAACCACTGTCCTCCGACTGGTAGGAAAGTACACCCGATAGTTGTGAGGTGTATCAATGTACCTCACAAATATCCCCAACTCTGTTGTCAGCTCAAACTTCTTCCATGCATCCTTTGTCACATGGAAATATACCGATGAGCCAAAGATCTTGAAGTGACCCACATCTAGTCTCTTACCAGAGAAAGCTTCCTCTGGTGTCTTCATCCTAAGTATGCGAAGCGGGCTTCTATTCTACAAATAGATCGCTGTGTTGCATGCCTCATCCCACAAGTGAAGTGGTAGGCCTTGGTCATGCAACATTGCCCGTGTTTCCCCTACAATAGTTCTGTTCTTCCTCTCGGACACCCCATTCTGTTGTGGGTTATGAGGTGCCGTCAACTCTCATTTAATTCCTTCCGCTGCACAGAAGTCCTTAAACTCTTGAGAGACATATTCTCCATTATTGCCTCTCAAGGCCTTGATCTTCTTCCCTGATTCTTTCTCGACCAAAGCTTTGAACTCACAAAAATTTGTGGAAGTTTGGTCCTTCTTCTGCATGGAATAAATCTAGCATTTACGAGAATAGTCATCAATGCAAATCACATAATACCTTTGCTTCGTTGTGGATGCCGTCGAGAATGGTCCACACAAATCAGTATGAACTCGCTCTAAGATAGCCTCTGCTCGACTGTCTCGATCATGAAAGGAAGACTTGGTGTACTTTCCAAGGTACAACCTTTTCATGTGTCAACTTGCTCAAGTTTACCTTGGGAAGTCCTGTATATATATACTGCATTATATTCAAGACCCCATGATGCAAATGGCCCAACCTCCTATGCCACAACTCGCCAATGTCTTGGCTTTGCACCAATTCTGCTTTCAACTCATTGTTGCACAATCATCTACCTCTAGTTTATAGAGATTCTTCACCCGAATCCCTATCCTCTTGGTTTGGCCTGTGGCTATGTGTCTTAGGAACGCCTTTCCTTTACTGAAGACAACATCGTAGCCTTTGTCCTCCAACATCACGACCGATACCAAGTTCTTCTTCGGCCCAGGCACATACATAATGCAGAAAATCTAGTGGTAGGTTAACCTTATAATGCAATATAAATCAAAGCATAATATTATAACCTATTTCTACTATCAATTTGCGGAAGCTTAAATATCGAGCTAAACAATATAACCAGAAGAAGAAGAATCAATGGCACAATATACCACATTTGTCAAGGTGAGAGGAGCTCCATGCTCCCTTTAAAAAGCAACTGTGCCCACTCCTGAAACACTATACCTTCCGTCGTCACCCATCTTTATGCGCATCTTGAGGTATTTCTCCTCCAAGGCACTAAATAATTTTTCATCACCAGTCATGTAGAATAAGGCTCCACTGTCAAGATACCAGACACAACCCATCATCGATGACACCATGCATGCGATGAGGGTAAAGTCCATTTCGAACTGAGAGGCTAATGCCTCACCTTCCGATCCTTTCGAGGATCCCTTATTGGACTTCTTTGATGGGAAATTAGTCACATAATGTCCCATCTTGTGACAATTAAAGCATCTTACTTTAGACATGTCACCCTTCTTCCTTCCATGAGAAGAATTTGATTTGAAATGGGAAGCCTTCGCCTTCTGTTTCCTTGCCTTACTTCCTAAGGCCAGATTTTCTTCATCATCATTCTTGGATGAAGAACCATCTCGTGTGCTCCTCCTGATCTCCTCCTGCATAAGATCCGACCACAGTCATTCCCAATCCGGTAGTTTCTCCCTTCCATTCACAGAGTCCTGGTAGCTATTCCAACTCTTTGGAAGGCCAAGGAGAGCGAGGCTCACCATATCATCATCGGCAGTAGTTATTCCCACACTTCCAAGCTCATCTATGCAGTTGGTGAGCTTGTTCAGATATGTGGAAATAGTATCGCCCTTCTCCATCTTGATTCTTCGAAGCTTATCCTTGAGCGCCAATTTCCTCTGGTCGCTATTGTTCTGGTAGAGGTCCTTTAATGTCTTCCACATTGAAAATGGAGTATCCTTCCCATGGAGACTCGAGACAATATGGTCTCGAACTCCCTCAAGGATGATCCATCTCGCCTTCGCCACACACTTCTTCAACTTAGCCAACTCTTGTGCATTAGTTGAAGCTAGCTTTGGGATTTCTTGATCAATGAATTCCTTCAAGCCATTGTCTTCTAATACAGCCTCCATTCTATCTTTCCATGCTATGTAATTCGAGCTACCTTCCAAGGCATACTCGAGTCTCAATCCATAGAATGCCATTGGCCAACCTTGAAGTATGATATGAATTCAATTTGCACCTGCAACCCTAAACTTCAAACTTCGAATTATCTTCTTAGTATACTGTTCACAGCTTTGATACCACGTAGAAAATCTGTGTAGGTTAACCCGATAATGCAATATAAATCAAAGCAGAATACTATAACCTACTTCTACTATCAATTTCCGGAAGCTTAAAGATTGAGCTGAACAATATAACCAGAAGAAGAAGAATCAATGGCATAATACACATGCAAATACTTTGGGGAAATCCTCAGATAAAACCCCACACTATTATATTATCATACATGGTGGAAATACATAGGAATTATACAAAGCCTTAGCTCTCACAGCTAGCCAGCTCTTAGTACAATCCTCACAGATGCTCATGGGCAATCTTGGCTTCTCTCCAGCCTTCCTCTTTGCCCTCCAAACTCCTATTTCCTCGCGTTGTTCCTTATGGATGATTAGCCTATTACCAAGTGGAAAACCAATCCTCCAAAACTGTGCAATCCCCAAGGATAAATCCTTGAATGCATGCATGATTTTTCTCCATGAGAAAACACATGCAACTGATAGTACACTGTCCTTGAACATTTATCTCAACTGGGTCTTTCTTAGAATAGACATGCATGAGTTTCTGATGAGGGAATCTTCAGTTAACTGGGGTAGCACTAGTTGAGTGCATTAATGCATCAACTAACTGTTAACTCACTATTAGTTCCTCAAAAAGTTTGGAACTAATTTAATTGGACTTAACTCAGTGAACTGAGTTAACTAATTACAACTCAAATATAACTCAATCTTATCTCCTTAATTTAAGGGATAACTCTTGCATGACTTTAGAAAGACTTCTCACTTGAATTTCTCCAACTAATTGATTTAAAACAAATTAATTAATTATTTCCAAGTAGTTATTAAGACTAAATTCGATTTTAATTCACAATTTAATTCAAGGACAAATTAAATTGGAATATTCTTGTTGCCATATTTCAACAGTTAAGGTATTTGTGAAAACAGATCTAAGGTTAGGGTATCATCAAGTAAGGATTAAGGAAGAGGACATTGATAAGACAACATTTCAAAATCGATATGGGCATTATGAGTTTGTAGTGGTGTCATTCAGATTATCTAATGCACTAGGTGTTTTCATATGCCTCATGATGGTATCTTCCAAAATTATTTAGATAAGTTTGTTTTTATGGTCTTGGATGATATCCTCATATATTCCAAATTTGAGGAAGAGCACTAACAACATTTGTGGATGATGCTACAAGTACCTAGAGAGAATTAGTTATATGCCAAACTGAGTAAGTGCTCATTTTATCGATTAAAGATTCATTATTTGGGTCATATTATTTCAAAATAAAGGATAAGTACAATAGACCCAACAAAGGTTAAATAAATTAAATAGTGGCCAACACCCAAAAATGTCATAGAGGTAAGGTATTTCATGGGTTTAGTAGGTTACTACAGAATTTTATTAGAGGTTTCTCGACGATATCCCATCCTATTACCTCCTTGCAAAGGAAAGGTGAAATATTTGATTGGTATAAGAATGTGAAGAGGCCTTTCAGCATTTAAAGAGGTTGTTAACAAGTGTGCCGATATTGAAGATTGTTGACCCAGATGAAGACTTTCTTGTGTGCACAGATGCATGTAAAGAAGGATTTGGAGGAGTTCCCATGTGGAATGGGAAGGTAATATGTTATGAATCTAGGAATTTCAAGCATGAAAATAATTTACCACTCATGATTTGGAGCTAGAAGCCAATATACATGACTTGAATATGTGGAGGAGTTACTTCATGGGAAAGAAGCTTGAATTTGGAACTTACCACATTGGATGAAAGCATTTGTTTGGGCAACCACATTTAAATGCAAAATAAGTCAGATGGTAGGAATTTTTGGTTTATTATAACTTTGAAATTAAGCACATAAAGGGTAAGGAAAATAAATTGGTTGATGCACTCAATAGAGGGTGTATGCAATGCATGCTATAACCATAAACACATGTAAATATAATTTGAAAATAAGAATTTTATAAGATGGGAATTGAAATCAGCTATACATGGAAATAAAAAACAACCTACAACAAGGTGAAGTACAACCCAAATACAAGGATTATGAAATGGAAGAAGATGGATTTATTTTCTATAAAGGCAGAATCTATGTGCCAAATTCCCAAGCGGTGAATAATTTAGTGTTGATAAAAATGAATAGAGTGCCTTACGCTAGGCACCCAGGTTACTAGAAGGCAATCTCAGTAGTAATAAAATAATACTTTTGACCAGGTATGAAGAAATAAGTGGATGATTATATACTAGGTGTTTGGAATGCCAAAGGGTTAAAACTAAGCATAGGCACCAAGCAGGGTTGCTACGTCTAATACCCATTCCTAAGTGGAAGTGGGAAATTGTTTCCATTCATTTCATTACAAAACTACCTAGAAAAATGAAGAAATGTGATTCCATCAAGGTTGTGGTGAATAAACTCACCAAGGATGCCCACTTTATTTCAATTAAGTCAACACACAAGGTAGCCAATGTTATTGGGATTTACATGAGGGAAATTTCTAGGTTGCATGATGTGCCCAAGGCAATTATTTTAGATAGAGATCCCAGGTTTACATCCAATTTTTGGACATGCTTATTTAAGGGATTTGGGACTAATTTAAATTTTAGTATAGCCTACCATCCAGAATTAGATGGTCAAATGGAAAGAGTTAACCAAGTTATTGAATACATGTTATGGATGTATGTGATGACGAACTATCACAATGGGAAGAATGTATGCGCTTGGTGGAGTTTGCTTATAATAATGGGTACCAAGCATCTTTGAAGATGATCCTATTTGAAGCCTTATATGGTAGGAAATGCAAGACACTAGTGAGTTGGGATAGTCCAGTTGACAAGTGCATTGTGGGTCCAGATTTGCTTAAGGAAATGGAAGAGAAAGTACCAAAAATTAAACATAATTTTAAGGTCGCCCAAGATAGAAATAAAAGTTATGCATACAAGAACATGTCAAACAAGGAATTCAAAATTGGTGACCATGTCTTCCTAAGGGTGAAGGCAAGGAAAATTTATTTGAAATTGTGCAGTTGTGCAAAGTTGACAGTGAGATATTGTGGATCATTTGAGATCCTGGAAAGGATCGGTCCAGTTGCCTACAAGATTTCACTATTGGAATCCATGCACATTCATAAAGTTTTTCATGCTTCATTGCTTAAAAAGTATGTTCCAGATGCTAACCATGTGGTTGATTGGAACATGATTCTGGTCAAGCCTGACGGAGACTTTCAACTCCAACCAGTGTGGATTTTAGACGACAAAGTCAAGGTGCTCCAGAATTGAGCCATTACCTCGGTAAAGGTGCAACTGACCCATTTTGGTCCTAAATATGCTACATGGGGGCATGACGATGTGATGGGAGAGGAATACACTCATCTTTTAGGTACATTGTTATATATGTGTGTATATATAAGCACTAAGGATAGTGCTTAAAAAAGGGTTAGGGGAATTTAACACCCTTGTTCCACCCCTAGAATGTAAATGGAATGTATATTCGAAACTAGGCTAGTGAACCGAGACATATTAAATAGATTGATTAGCAGAGCACATATTTTGAGGGCCATTGTGCCTAGGTGCATGTGTGTAAATGTGTTATGGGAGTCATTGTGCCTATGTGCATGAGTATTTTGTGTTTTGGGTCAGGTATGCCTATGTGTAGATGTTCTATATTTTGAGGCTAGAAGGATTGGTAATGTAATTATGAAAAAAAATGTATATTATTAAAACTATAATGGTTGCAGACAAAAAAAAACGATTATGGGGGTTTGAGACTCATGGAAGAGTAAGAAGAGACACATAAGATTTAAATAATCATTAAAAGTGCATATGCAAAATAACTAAGGTCCACTAAGTGGCTTGGGAAAGTGCCAAGTGACATAAGAAAGGCATGCATATAAAAGAGGAGTGTTGACACTATGAAGGGGGGGTGATTCCAACACTATGAAGATTATTCTTGGTCATTGATTGTAGCAAAAAGCCATGGAAGCATGGATATCATTGTGGAAATGAAAGCATGTAAGGAAACCATAGGACTCTAGAAAATTCCCTTTTGGATGAGTAAGATGCCCTAGAAGGTGATGGTTCATCCCAAGGGATTGCAGGTGAAAAGAAGGTTGTGCACCACTTGGGTGCATGCTGATGGGGAATGTGAACCTACTAGTTAGAGGTTGTCGAGTTTGGTACCTTGGCTATGTGAGGGCCTGAAAGGGTACTTAGAAGATCTGCGAGGGAAGTGGAAATCCTAGAAGTTGTAGGTCTCTCTAACATTCCTATCTGACTAAGAAGGATGCCATGGAAGGTTGTGGCACAACCCAAATGACCGCAGGCGCAGAGACAGGTGTGCAACACTTGGGTGCAGGTTGATGGGGAATGTGATCCTATTGGTTGGAGGCTTCCAAGTTTGGTACCTTAGTTGATTTCAGGTACTGGTTATGTACCAATATTTGAGTGAGATGATGCCCATGGAGTCAAACCCCCATATCAAGGGTGACCCATTATTGAAATAAAAATTAACAGCGTGGTCTATGGTTGGGTGGAGCATAAAGTCCTGCAACCAGTTGGACATAATTAAAAGATAAGTATTATAACTTGTGTGTATTTGTTTTCCATTGTAAACAATCCATATATTAGTGTGAAATGCATATGAATCTTAATTTAAATACATTTGTGCCTAACTATTGCATATTAGCATGCATTTACTTATGTATGGAAACATGCCATAATTACTAGAATAAGGGGGAATTTTCAAACACATGCTACCATGGGTAATTCACTCATAATCGGGCCTCAACTAGAGATTGGAATAAGCCAGAACTAGGTCAGGGGACATTACAATCAATCCCTTCAAATATGAGGTATTGTGTGATGTTGCCCCACTTATTTTTGTTGCATTTATTATTGATATTTTTTGAATTGTTATTGCTCAATGATATTTGTGGCATAAGAATATTGTGCAAAGAAACATTAGGTAGTAATTATCTGGTAGAAAATAGTATGCTATTGTGCTCTTGTAGAAAATTAAACATGGTATCAAAGCCTTGTTGAAATAATGACCATTGAATCCAACCTAAGAGCCAAGTGTTCAAAAAATTAATTAGATTTTATATCTCTTACCAAATTGTGTCAAGTATTAGAATGGAAGGTAGGTTGGATGATACTACAAATCTTCATAAGGAATTTATTCAAGAGTTATAGGGAGCTAAGGAGAAAGTATTTGCTTTCGATCCTTCAAATTCCATTACAAATAGTGATATTTGATTGTTGGAAAATAATACTTCTAGACACATGATAGGTTTTGAATATTCTCTCACATATTTGACTAAGAGGGAGGATTATACATATTATTGGGAAAACCATCCTAGGCATCGGTGCCCAAGCAGAAGAAGGAGGAGGATATGTCAAAAGTCAAGTACTTCATTTATAATTATTTTGGACATTATGCCTCTCAGAATCATGAGAAGAAAATGAAGCAAAAGCAACATGCATCAACAACCAATGTTTATGATGATGATGGTGAGCATCCACCTCAGAATAAACCAAAGGAATTTTCCTTTAGAAGCTATTACCAATAGTGGTGATGTTTGGTTTGTGAACAAGGAATATGATAGGTTTATGAGACTCTACAATCCTCAAAAGTTTCTTCCTTAATAAAAAAAAAAGGTACTTCATATTTTTCTCCCTTGACTATTATTATTATTATTATTATTGTAGTCAACCTCTTGTCCTTGTATTTCTTGCTTGGTTATAATTTCTTTTTCTTCCATTTCCTCTTGAATGGAGTTTTGTAGAAAGGAAGAATTATGGAGTCTACCAATGGAATGATTCATGCATTATATGGCAGCATCAAGAAGTGCCAAGTGAAGTTTGTGACAAGAGGATTTTCCCAAAAAGAGGGAATGGACTACGATAATATTTCTGCTCCAATCACCAGATGGTGATATTCTTGGGCTTAATCATAGAATCAACAATATTGATTTTCGTTCCAGAGGAGGATTGTACAGATTTTTAGGACATATATGATTATGCCAAATGACAGGAAGCGCTTACAATTCTGAGGGATAAAATAGTCATGCAGAATGGAAGGAGAAGCCTTCCAAGAGGATGACATGAATTTGTTAGATTCTCAGAGACATGAGGTATCTAGGAGTTGTATGCCTTATATGAAGGGACCATGTTAGACATAAGAGTATGCTTCAGTGAAAAAGGGAGCAATAGTGGCAGAAGTACTTACCATAAAAGGATTTGATTCATTGTTAGAGGGAGTTAATCTTGGAGTTTGAAGATGAAGGATCTTGGCTTGATTCATTATTTATTAGGATTGGAGGTGTGGCAGAGAAATGACGATATATTCCTCAAAAAAGGGAAGAATGTTGTTCATATTTTGAGGATATTTTGTATGATGTACTACAATTCCATGGCTATAACTATGGTGATCAATTTGAAGAAACTGAGTGATTTTCCTTCAAATTCAATTTTGGTCGATCCCATAATGTATAGGAAGTTGATTGGATCCTTTATGTACCTGGTTTACACTAGGTTAGATATTTTCTTTGCAGTGAACACCTTGAGCTAGTATATGGTCAAACCGAGGCATATACAGTGAGTTGTAGCAAAGCATGTGTTGAGGTACCTACATGGTACAAATGGATAAGGTTTCATATATGTCTCAAGTGGTGAAGTGAGGCTATATGCATATATTGATTCAGATTGGGCCAGAAGTTTAGAGGACAAAAAGAGAGCCTTGGGGTGTTGCTTCAACTTGGGATTGACTATGATTTATTGGTTTAGTAGGAAGCAAACTTTTGTCGCACTCTAAACATCAGAGGCGAAGTATATTGTAGCCAATGTTGCAAGTTTTGAAGTAGTGTGGACTCAGAAGCTTCTTTCAGGATCCTTTGATTAGGTCACTTAATCCAATACATGGTGCAGAAAAGCGCTGTGAAACTCTTAATACATATCAATAGGAGTAGATTTCATACATTATCACCAAGCCTCTATCTAGAGTGATGTTTGTATACTTTAGAGACAAGCTTGGCGTGATGTAGAATGTCTCCCTCGTTGAGAGGGAGAGTTGTTATGTTTGTAGGATTGGGTAGACCATCTCCTAAGAAGCTAAACATATTTGGTTATGCATGTTGATTTGAACTGGGGAGATGGATACATTCACTTGAGTGGGCATGAAGGACTTTGCCTGGGTCAGGATGATTTTACCAGGGGTGAATGGCCTAGGGAAATTGTAGGATTGGAAAAATCTTCTCCTAAGAAGCAAGAAGGACTTGGCTTGGTCATGCTAATTTGAACAGAGGAGATAAATGAAATTCACCTGAGAAGCCATTGAGGACTTTGGCTAGGCCATGTTGATTTAGCTCGAGGTGAATGCTCCAGGGGAAAATCCTATCCTGAGAATCCATGAAGGACTTTGGTTGGGTCATGTTGATTTTATTGGAGGATATCGTTACATTTACCCGAAAATCCATAAACGACTCTAGCTAGGCCATGTTGATTTGGCTAGGGGTAAATGGCCTAAGATACTCACATTGCCTACTCTATGATGGAGTGATCTATAAAAGTGCATGTGAGGAGTCAAGTTACCTACTCCAGGATGGAGTGATCTATATATGTGCATCGACATAGAAATCTCATAAAATTTTCTTAAGGAAGGAGAAATTTCAGCTAAGGTAAAATTTGTTTGCAGTTAAGGAGAATAACTTCATTGCTAAGAGGAAGTGTTGATTTTTGTGTAGCATTAGGAGGTATTCCTGCATGCCAAAGAGGTATCCAATTCAACCTATGAAAAATAAAATTAAAAATTATTTTTGGGGCATTAAGTCGGCCCAACTCATGAAAGGATGTGTCCCTTGGGTTAATTTAACCCCATTCAACTAGTATATATAATTTGATGTGACATCTCTTTTTTTGAAACCAAGCAAGAAAAATTCTTCTTCATATTTATGAGATCCCTTGACAGTTACACATGTGGAGAAAAGGAGGATGAATTGATTATTTTTTACTGAGTTATTTCTCTCTCTTTTGATAAAATTTGACCAGAGTTTATTGGTTTTTACCAGTGTTATATTGTTGTTGATTTTGACCATGTTTGACTGGTATTTTTTTACTTAGACATTAGCATAGGTTTCTTGACAATTTGGATTTGTAAACCTTGCTAAAGAATAACTTCTCCCAAAATAAAATTTGATGGGTTTTCTCCCAAGGTTGGATTTCCCAGGGTAAACTTATTGCCTCTATTGTGCTTGGTTGTCTTTCTTCGGTCCTTACTGTTTTCATTGCATTTATTGTTGATAGTTTCTAAAGTGTAATTGCTCAATAATATCAGTGGCATAAGAAAGTTGTGGGAAGAATCATTACATAGTAATTATCTAGCAGAAAATACTATTGTACTATGCTCTTATAGAAAAATAAACAAAGGAGATGTACTCCATCGTCCCGGAGTACCGACAATGGAAGCATTAAATTTTGGGGAAGGAAACAATCAGCCACACTAGTCACATGCCTCTGCAATTCATACAGACACAAGGAAATTTATAGAATGACTATAATTAGAAATTGTCCACATACCTACAACAATTCCACTTGAACATAAAGTACAAGAAGGGCCTTTCCTTTTAGCCTTTACAACCATCCATATACATGGGTAACCCTAGGAGAAAAAAATCTCCTATTATTCATATTTCTATCCAACAATCACACATGGTCTTTACTTCTTGACAATAGAGATTACTCTTCCATTATCCACATGATAGAGATGATGACCAACAGTCTCCACATACAACAACCCATCAAATTCCCACACAAACCCACCCACCTACCCATACATACACGCAAAATATAGAACATTGAATGAATAGTATTTGCAGTGATTATTCCTTGCCATGCTAGGGATTATAGTTTTGGTACAAATTCAAAGCAAGTTTCTTTCAATTATTTTGCTTACTCGTGCATAAATATTTCAAATTTTTCTAATGCTTTGGGGTAAATTATTCTTAATTTGAATTTTTAGAAAGAAACAAATATATTTTGGTTTTTTTAATTCCCTAAATGCAATTGTATATTCAACTCTTCATATTTATGTGACCAAAGTTCCCTTGGTGTGTTTTTCTAAATTATCTCTTATTCTCAAATTGTACAAGTTGAGTAGGCCTAATAGTTATGAGCATGTGTTTCCTCCTATGAGATCACATGTACAAAACCAAAGCAAGATAGAGTTTGTACATGTTGAATAATTAATATTGGTACACTGTTATGATGCTTGAAGGGTAGGTATCCCCCTAGAGTGGAACCCCCATATTAGAGTGTCTACAAATGTCTTGGCCCTTGCCAAGTAACAAGTTACTGCTAGTACTAGCTTGAGGGATGTCAATACTAGAGACACAAAATTTAGATTTAAAGAAATTCTTAAATTAAAAAATGAATTGGAAAACAAGCAATTGAAAAAAAAACTAAAAATTCAACACATCATTATTCTTTGGCCTTGTTACCAATCCATATACATGGGTAACCCTAGGAGAAAAAAAATGTCTCCTATGATGTGGATTTCTAGCTAACAATCACACGTGTTATTTACCTCTTGAAAACAAAGATTATTCTTTCATGATCCACATTATAGAGACGATGACCAACATTCTCCACATATAACAACCCCTCGTATGCCTCTTATATATAGATATATAGATATGGTCTAGAATATGCTTACCTAATTAGCATATTCTATGATGATGGTGGTTCAACACACATGGGGTACATGAGCCATTGTTTCATTCAAAGTGTTTGCATTAATCTATTAGGAATTTTAGTCAAGATCATGGGTTGTAATCAAATAATGAATCATGATGCTTGGAAGCTCTACTTAATGCCTTATTTCACCTTGGTGGTAATTAATTCTTTCTTATCAAGTGTAACCACCTTGATTATTTTCTTTTCTTTTCCTTAGATAGATATGGTTTTTTCATATCCCTCCACACTTAATACTTTCTCTTTTTTCTCCCTACTTTTGAGTTAGGTGTTTTCAATCTCTTGTGTCAGTTCCTTGTTTTCCTCATCCTATGAAAATAAGGCTCTTGGAAATACATGGAGGTTGATGTCATTACACGAAATAATAAAAGACCATGTGCCAAAATATAAAATAAAAAATAAAGTCAAGGATGAATCATAGTCAAAATCTAAGTTAGCTTGAACTCTACACCCTCAAGTGAGGCCATCACCCCAAATACATGAATATCATGATATATCAAAATGAAAGGGATTGAAAAGAATAATCCAACCTTATAAATGATGAACTACCTATACTAAAAATTAAGATTCAAAATAAAATCAATGAAGTTTACAATATGTTAATCAAAGAAAAGAAAAGGGATAATTAAGGGGTGAAAAAAGTAGTCTTGAGGAAATTGTAACTTGAGCACAAAAGCGCTCCCTCTACAAAGGCATTCATTAATGATGATCTTTCATAACCCATGTATAAGACTATCCCAATAGTCATGTTCACCTCTAATCATATCGCTTACCACATAAACCTTTCAATTCAAGAGTCAGCTTATTAACTTTTCCTCCCTTGGGGCCTTTTCTTTAATTATTATTTGGGAGTAGATAATCATGGGTATTTGATGACCCTCCCATACCTAAATTTGAAAACTTGCAAAAGTTCATGAGCTAGTATGAATTTTGAACAAAATACTTGATGTGACCTACTTAGTGGTTTTAACATTAAATATGATTCACTTTTAATGCCACATTGACTCTTGTACACATGTTTGTTTATCTCACTTGATTCCTTGATCCATGTCGAACAACATTTAGGCTTGATGATGAGTGTTAGACTATGTGATGACTCGACACCTTTCTAGATACACTTCATCATACATTGGTCGATGGCCGTCACACCATGGAGCTAGGAATTTTCACAGATGAGCTTCATGTATCAACCCTTTGATGGTGTTGAGATGTGGCTTGATGACATGGCACTTGATGATGATCATACACATTTTTCGAGAGGTAATGTATCCTTTTATTTTGATGATGTCATGATGATGATGGAGGATATTGCACATATGATGCCACACTTATTTGAGAAAAATAACACATTGGATGATGATGAGAAGACATGACCTTTTGATGATACTTTCCACCTCTGGGGAGAGACATGAGTTTTGGAGCATTTACACCCACTTTTAGAGATGATGTCACCTTCATGAGGCTTTTACATTGACAAGTGTAGAACTGTTGGAGGTTACTTTCATGTTTTAAAATTGTATCTTCATTTAGAGGCATATTTGGGATTTGCATAAGACCTATCCAACTTGCATCATGGATTATTATGTTTTCAGGGGCTTTAGTGAATTGCTAGCTTAGAGAGGTAAAGTGATTGTTTTCCTTCATATAAATAAGGGAACATTTTCCTCATTTTAAACACTTCACATTGTGGCGAGATCACTTATCTTGGGTTATTATCTTTTCTCTCTAGCTTGCTATGTATGCCTAAGTAGACTTCTTTGGAGGACTTGTGATGTGGATGGTTTCTCTTTTCATGGATGATTATTGGTGAAATTTGATGGATGCATATCAAATCAGTAAGTTATTCTTCTTGATCTTGTCTACGTTGATGGATAAGGGGTTTTAAGTCTTCAAAAAAGTGTTTTTTATGTTTTATCTCATTATCTTAGACAATTTTTTTATCAACTTCTTTGAGGTGACCTAAGTGTAGCTCCATCCCTTGTTTACCCTTGAAGATTTCATGATGATGAGGTTAAATATCTAGGGGACACAAGTTGGTATCCCGTAGTCATCTAAACCTACATCCATTCCATTTTTATCCCAAGTGTTTTGATTATTGATTCCATATGCCCTAGATATAGAAAGGCACTAGTCTTCCTCTTGTTTCAATCATTATTGTCTTAAAATCATTTTTTTCATGTTGTTAGAGTAATTTAGGGTTTAATTACATCAAAATGTTTTTTTTTTCAACATTTATAATGTATATTTCTTATTCTTGGGGTTGGAAAGTGTTTGGAATAAATTAAAAAAAAAAGGTGTCATATTTATTGCAAATTTCCACCAATTTTCAACCACTTTCCGGGGTTGATGTCTAGGGGTTTTTTTTCTATTTTTTACTCTTTTACAATAGAATATTTTTTGTAGTTAAGTATCTATTTTCTCTTATTATAACTCTTATTTTTCACTTTATTAGCATAGATTCAGGGGCTATTTATTATTGCTATTAGAAATTGGCATATTGCTACAATTTCTCATTCTACAAGCTAGTTTGTAACAACATTGTGTGATTTCTTGATTGTGTGTGTTTTGGGACCTTCCTTGAAATTATATTGGTTGAAATAAACCTTTAGAAAAAACATATCACCATTTGAACTCAAATATAAAAATTAACTTCCAAAATCATCATACACCCTAATTGTTAATCCTCGTGTAATGGCGATAGAAGTAGAAGCCTTAGGGAGCTCTTGACGTGGTTTGACTTGGTCATTTGATCCTTAAGATCTACTAGAGAAGCCACCCTTAGTCAGATTAACTTCTTCACTAAAATGAGGGGATAGGTTACTAAGGGGACAATGGTGGCTCTCCCATGTTATTGGTTGTCATAGTCACACGGTAAGCCTTTGCACTAAGGTGCAAGATTTTGATGTAACATTTTTGCATTATTTTTTTGGAGGATTTGAGTCCTTCTCCGAAAGGTTCAAAGTTTATGTTCCAACCCACTTTGGATGATTACATCTAAAATCCTTTTTAGTTTTATCATCTAAACTCCACAATCTCATTCAAGCCTAGGAGGCAGTAATCAAGTACCCAATAGAAGATTTGTTATCCCTCCTAAACTCTATAAGAGAAGAATCCAAGAAAAGTATCTTATGGTTAATTTTGTCTTTAAGAATACTCTAATAGTAGTTTCAATTTCTACTAAACCATGGATCACCAATGATTTCAAGCCTTTGGACATGTTTTCTATTCCAAATTATCCTAATAAAATGCTCTAGAAGTTTGATGAATGGTTACCTAAATTCTCTAGAAATAATGTTGAAGCACATAAAAATCTTATATGAAGTTGTTGGTATTATTTACAGTGAAGAGGAGGATGTTGTGATGAAACTTTTCTCCAAATGTGAAATCATGGTTTAGGGATTTACCTAAATAGAGCATCACCTTAACCCAATTCCACGATGCATTCATGAAATGCCAGACATATAGGAAGGATGAAGGATTGTTGTTAACTAATTCCATGAAATTAAGAAGAAAAATTTTGAAACCATTTGAATTCAACCAAATATTGGTTGGCTTTTTCAAATTTGCAAACCTAAGGCCCCCTGGTGTTTATATTTTGTTGTAATGCATTGATGATTTTGAAGGTCAATTTGGTTTTGACTTAAGGGATAAATATCATAATGAACTAACCCAATCCAAAGAATATGCTACCAATATTGAAGAAAATATCCCTACTTCTAAAATTGTTATTTTTTGCCTTGATTCAAAAGCTAAGACCAAACCAGAGTCCAAGAACAATGTTAATCATGTTCGAAGCAATTTAGCCTATTTTTCTCAAATGTTTGACAAAGTAACAAAAGATATCATATAAGGTCAACTTGCTATGATGAATAGGTTAACCGTTCTAGAAAGAGATGAGGGACAACAACCAAGTTATCCTCCCAATCCACAAAACAATGATAATAAGTCACCAAGAAGAACCAAGACTTAAATAATAACATACCTACTTCTCAACTAAGTGTTTCTGATACCTTACTTCCTACTGGTATGATTAATCAAGAAGGTATCCCTTGGTGTAATTATTGTGGAAAATCACATAGAGAGGATAAATTCCCTTTAAATGAAGGATATAATTATAAACCTAATAATGTTGAAAACATGAATTTAATTAACGATTCATATTATTTTTGTGTGTTGCCTAGAAAAACTTACCATGTTTTTTTGTTTTCTAGCTTGTCTATGATTTGCAAGATTAGTAGTTAGCTAAGAAACCATCATTGAGGGGCATCTAAACTATGAAAGTCACATAGGGATGGCCTAGGTCATACCAAACCTTAACATAGTTGGATTTTTGTAGTCACAGGGTCTCGTGACATCCCTTGTGGTTAAGCCCTCTCGTAAACATTATTATGGATTGTATTCATGTAAATAATGTGGAAAATGTAAAACATTGACTAGCTAAGAAGTGGACACGGATTCAAAGGTACTAGGAGGAGGAGATTACATATAAATTCAATACTTGCATATTAAATTATCACCTAAATCCCTGTTGCAGTGGATGGACGTTCTATTTAAGTATTTAATGGAGGAAATGGGCTCTTGATCAAAGGATGAGTCCCTAGACTTGTCTCATGGAGCCTAGTGTAGCCTTGGAGCTAAGAGCACATGTGCTAACATCACTAATAAACTAATGGATAAGTGTGCTCTTATTCCCACAGTATCTAACATCGTTGATAATCATTATTTTATTCATGCATATCCTTCACCAGAACTGAGCTGAGACACTTTGTGCCCTACTTGAAACCTTGTGTTTTTTTGTTGTGGGTTGAGTGTCACTATGGTGTTAAAACTAGGAGTTGTTGAGAGTTCACCTAAGAAATGGACTCTGCCTCTTACCTTTTGTTAACTGGCTGTTGGTGAGAGAACTCTTGAGTAATTACCTCCTCAGACTCTAAATCCAAATCGAGGTTGGTCAAATGCATGAAATATTGCAACGCAATCAACCTATGGTTGGGTGGAGAGTTGAGGTCCCACTCTCAATTGTCAGTCATTTGAAGATAATAAGATAATTTCTTACCTATGTACTTAGTGCATTGAAAAGAAAAATTTTGTTTCTATGTGATATTTATATGTATCAATATTGTTAATGAAGGATATGTTCTGCATGTCTATCTATGATGAGGTGCTTTATGTATATGTATAACTCTTATGTTTAAGAGGGGGTTGGAGGCCTTTGTGTTAGTTAATACTTTCATGAAGTGAAAATATATTTATATGGTCGTGTATGACTACGGAATGTGGTTGAATAAGCTATTACAATGTGTGAATTTCATTTGGTTGGCATGCTATGGAGAATTACAACTCTCGGCATCTTTGAGACTATGATTGTCTTTTCCAGGTAGGGACTGAGTATGCTACTTCTTCTAATATATTAATTAGATCTCAACAATAGGGATTTGTTCAACGCAGAAGCCAAGTTGACGTTTGGTCAAGTGGGTTGGTTGTTATTTGACTAGACATTTAGTGGAAAGAAACTAAGGCACAAGTAGAAGGTACTCAAATTCTATGGTTAGTTGAGACTTGAGTTGACGAATTGCTCCTTTCACATAGTTAGAAAGGCGTTGAATTTCCATAATGAGGCACAGTGGCCAGTTTGGGCCCATTATGGGTGGGCCTAGATTGTTGGTGTACCCAATTCATCTGAGGTTAACAATCGGCGATATTGTGGCTTGTTTGTTACTTCTGTGTATTAAGTTGTCAACGTAGGGCATGGGTCCCTGAAGAGCGTGGGACATATTCATCGTTGTTGTCCTCGACCAAATTTATGAGGGTGTTGTTCAATTATATGTAGTAATCTTATTGATTGTCAGCATTGAGGTTCCTTCAGCCTAGATTAGCGTCTTGACTGGTCGTGTTAAGTCAACTGAATCTACTAATTTAGCTAATTGTGTTAAGTTGACTAGATCTGTTAATTCAATTAGTTGTGTTAAGTTGATGGGATATGTTGAGTCGTGCTAAGTTGACTAGATGAGTTATTTCGATCAATATTCTCTAGTCGTGTTAAGTTTATTGCTTGTGTTAGGTCAACTAGTCATGGTAAGTCGACTGGTTGGGTCATTCTGACTGATCTTGTCCAGTTGTGGTAAGTCAATTGGTTGGGTAATTTCTATCTATATTTTCTAGTCATGCTAAGTCAACTGGTTGTAGTAATTCGATTATTGGTGGTAAGTCGACTGTTTGTGGTAAGTCGATTACTGGTGGTAAGTCAATTGTTTGTGCTAAGTCGGCTAGTCATGTTAATTCAACTGGTTGGGTTATTTTGAGCGGTTCCATCATGTTGACTAGGTGAGTTTGGTCGACTAATTAGGTTATGTCGAAAAGCACTTGACCAACTAAGTACGATGGTGTATTCCAAAGTTAATTCCACAAGCTTTAAAATGAAGGAAATTTTATAACCTCATTTCCATAATGAGACCATGGAGGTTAGGTTAAATGAAAGTAATACCTTCCACTGAGTTGGTTTAGTCTAAGTGGTGGAAGGGACGATTAGATTTTTGAAGCAACAACCTTCACATAATGAGTACCTTAACAAAATATCATGCCATTGACCATTCCACATTTCATGGGTTAGCAAAACTTACCATTTTATTAGAAATTTCAAGAGGAGAACTGTGTAATGGATTTATAATCCCTCCAACATTTCGGATGGTTATTCGATCCATCATCAGGGACCAGAGAGCTTCATCAATGAATGAGGGCTAGAAGGCCTTCATATAGGAGAAAATAAATATTAACCATTAGGGAATGGGTCAAAGTTAAACAAAATGAATCAGAAATAATAATTGAGTTTTGACCCTTTCTATTCAGGGATTAAGTAATTAATATAAGTGAACAATTAGTGGAAAATTGATATATATAATTAATAAATAAATACTTAAGAATTGAAATATTGAGAATGGGTGAAAACATATAAGAGTAAGAAATTAAAAATTAGAGATAATTAATAATGTAGTCAAACAACGACTATTAGTTAAAGATTAGAAAATTTAAAATTCAAATTAAATTTTCAAAAATTAAGAATTAAAAATTAGGAATTATTTGAAAAATATATAATAATGCAGTCAAATAAAAGATTAGGTAAAAATTTTAAATAAATAATTTTGAATTAATTTATGATTATAGAATTTGAAAAATTAATTTAAAAGGAAAAAGTTATTAGATATTTGAATTAGAAATGAAATAAATATTTAATTAAACTAAAAACTAAAATAGTGATAAAACAAGATTTTAAATTTTTAATTTAAAATAAAGATTTCTAGTCAAGTTGACCAAATGAGAGAAAATTGAAAAGTAGTATATATTTTAGTTATATAAATAAATAGATTAGGAATTGATGAAATAAATATGACTGATTCAACAACCAATGGGGTCTAAAAGAATAAAGATAATAGGAGGTTGGAGTTCAAATTATCAAAGGGCAAGATGGTGGATGACAAGCTTCCATGATTGGCTAAGTCTATATCCATCCTCTCTATTAAAATTATTAGGGTTCTTCTCGATTTCTAGGGCCTCTCGGATAACCCTAGAGTTATAATAAGGAACCAAAGCTAGGATTTTTGAATGATCAAACTGAATCAGATGTTTGGACTTAAAAGAGTGTTCAGCAATGGTTGATTTTGATAGATAGTTGTGGTTTGTATCAACAATGTGCTCTTTTAGCCTAGCTTTGAAAGGGCATCCAGTTTGGCCAATATAGGACTTCCTGCATGAACAGGGAATTTCATAAACCCCTGATCCTTGCATCGGGTCTGATTTGTCCTTGGCCGACCGAAATAATTGCTTGAGGGTTTTATGGGGTTTGAAAATGGTTTTAATGTTCTTTTTGGCCAAGATCTTCACTATAAGATCTGTGGTTCCTTTAATGTAAGGGAGTGTGACTTGGCCACAAGATGGAGAGGGATCAATATTAGTGGATCTAGGGTGAGAAACAACTTGAAAGGATTTTTTTTATTTGAGCAGTGGAGTAGCCATTGGATTTGAAGGCTTGGACCAAATGGGATTTTTCAGCTGAAAGGAATTGGGGGACAGATATTTTTAGAGCCCTAGAAATGAGGGTTTTAAGAACACCTGACTTTTGGGCAGGGTGGTGATGTGAAAGGGCGTGAAGATAACGATCAGTGTGAGTCTTTTTCCTATAAACTTGATGGGATAGAGATCCATTTGGGAGACCGGTAACAAGGACATCCAAGAAAGGTAGGGATTTATTTGATTCAATTTCCATCGTGAATTGAATATAAGGAGAAATATTATTGAGATGAGAATGAAAAGCATTGAGCACGGGTCGACCGTGTTGCCAGATGACAAATGTGTTGTCAACAAATCAGAACCAACACTTAGGTTTGAGATGCCAAGAGTTTAGGGCCCTGGCTTCAAAGTGTTCCATAAAGATGTTAGCAACTACCGGAGAAAGAGGGGAGCCCATAGTTGTACCTTCAGTTTGCTCATAGATGGTATCTTTAAAGGAGAAAAAGGTGGAAGTGAGGCAGATTTGGATAAGGTTTAGGGTTTCAGCATCTACTAATTGAGAGATCAGGTTTAAGGCTTCGGGAACTGGGATCTTGGTGAAAAGAGACATGATGTCAAAGCTGACCAATAAGTCATTTTCATCAATCTGGATGCTTTTGGTTTTTATAATGAAATCAATAGAATCTTTGACGAAAGATGGAAAGGAACCCACAAATTGTTGTATATTAGTGGCTAAATACCGACTCAAAGCATGCGTGGGGGCTCCAATAGCAGTAATAATAAGACATAAGGGAATTCCTTGTTAATGAATTTTAGGTTGACCATATATGTTAGGAGATTGGGGGGTACGACAGATTATAAATCCATTACACAGTTCTCCTCCTGAAATTTCTAGCAATATGAAGAATCTTGGAAATCTTGGATCTCTTAAAACTTACCATGTTACTAAGGAAAAACATGAGTAATTTGTTTAAGGATGTGTTAATACCTATAATTTCACAAGGTTAGATGTGAGTGCTATTAATGAAGAAAGAAAGGATCATTAGGGGAATTTTGAGGTCTAAAATGGGCCTCCTAAGGAAATTATAAACTAATAGTGGAAATAATAAAATAATATTAGATTACATCATCAAATTTAAGAGGAAGAAAAGAAAAAAATGTTTTTTCAACTCGTATTTTCAAATTATCTCCCTATGGGTTTACTCAAATATCGAGCGGAAACACTCATTGGATGCAAAATTTGATTCCTCATCCAAGGAGTACACATGTTGCATACTTTCGATGGACGCTACTACATGAAAATTAGAAATACATTAAAAACGTGATTGCGATCATGTTTTTTCATGTATTTCTCATTTTTCGTGTAGTAGGGTCCATCGAAAGTATGCAACATGGGTAGTACTCAGATGAGGAATCAAAGTTTGCATCCAACGAGTACATTTGCTCGAAATTTGAGTAAAACCTTAGGGAGATAAGTTGAAAATGCGAGATGAAAAAGTAGTTTTATTATTTTTTAATATTTTTACTTTTTTACTCCTAAAATGGTGAATCATCCCCCATGGTTGACATCATCATCCTGAATCTTATTGGTTCATACAAAGTTTATTTTGGTCGTACATTTTTCTTAAGAGGCCCATTTTAGACCTCAAAATTCCCTTAATGAAAACTAATAAGCTTTTACAATGTACAAGGAGAAGTAAACAATCTGAAAACTTCCAACCTAATGACAGTTATGCCCCTCCAAAGAAGTGGATTAGAGTTTCTTTACCTCTAAATACTAATCTTAGTTCCCTACCAACACAAAAGAATGATGATGTTTCTTTCAATGTTGCTTGATACTTATCCTCAAGATGATCATTGTTTCATAATTACTTCCACAAGTCATCACAGAGTTTTGAACTAGCAACCTTCACACAAAAAGCGCCTTAATAAAATATGATGTCGTTGACTATTTCACATTTCATAAGTTAGCAAAACTTACTATGTTACTAAAAAACAACATGAGAAATTTATTAAAAGATGTGTTAGCACCCATAATTTCATAAAATTAAAAGTGAACGCTATTAACGAAGAAAAAAAAACTAATAAACTTTTACCATATAAAAATGAAATAAACAATCTTAAAACTCTCAACCTAATAACAAGTATACCCTAACCATAAAAAACTAAAAAGAAAAAAAAGAAAAAAGAAAAAAAGAAAAGATTAGAGTTCCTTTACCTCTAAATACTAATCCTAATCCCCTACCACCACCCAAAAAAAAATGATGATGTTTTTTTAATGTTATTTGATACTTATATTCAAGATAATATCGTTTCCACGAGTCATGAAGAGTATGACCCATTCTTACCCTACCAAGAAAATCTTACCATACGAAGAACACCCTTATTTCCAAATTGTTAGTTATCAATACAACCAGTTTTGTCAAAGCTACAATACGTATTGTATATTTGTTGTTTATTGTTACATCATCAACCAATAAAACAAAACAATGAAATTCTAGATATGTAATCATGTCATGTCCACACGTCCAAAATCCATTTGGATATGTCACTTCCACAAATCACATAAACCCATAATTGAATGCTTATTTACTAAACCTTGGGTCACCGACGAAGAATCTAACCCCGGAAAATCCAGAGAATAGAATTTCAAATTAACATGATTCCCATAAAAATATCTCATTGACCCATTTTTCCCCTTTTAAATGATTTTATAAAATGTGTGAGACAATACTTTTTGGATCATTTTGTTTTTCAATTTATTATAGAATGCGTAATTAAATAGTTGGACGACAAAACAAGTAATGTTTTGACTTCAGCCTGGAGTATGCCGTAAAACTGCTTCTGCTTGGCTAAGAGCTCGTCTTCCTCGGACGTAAGGAAACAGGTTAACGGCCCAAGACCCAGAGGCATCTGGCAGGAGTGAGAGCCTGCTCCCGATTACGGACCACCAGCAGGGTTATGTCAGGTGGCGTGGTTTTCCTATTTAGCAGTGATGAGTCAAACCCAGCATTCGCGGATAGCAGCCAGAGATGGTTGTCCTCACTGTTGGTTTGACACCTGAGTTGATAGGTTTTACCACCTTCGGAAAAAAAAAGTAATGTTTTGACTTGGTTAATCGGTGGCTTTTCCTCAACTGTATTAGATTTTTATCTGATTCCGACTCTTTGAAGCAACGTATGTGGTCAACCCTCTAGTTACGCAGATGCATTATCAATGGAAGTATTTACTGAGGTTAACAAATTGTTTGGATAGTCGAAAGTGGTTGGAATTTGAGCAAAAAATTTTCAAAAATTTTTATATTAGTAATTTTGAATTTTGTTTTTGATGGTGGAAATAGGTTCAGTACCATAAAAATCTCTGAAGCACCCAAAACCTTGTAATTTAACTATATGACTTGAATTTACAAAAATCTTTACCAGATTTTAACAAATTCTTACCAAAATTTCTATAATTTTTAAAAAAAAAATCTAACTAGAGCGACCAGAAATACCCACTATTGATTAATGATGAAAATCCCCCTCAACGTTTACATAGTAAAGCAACGTCACCCTCAAAATATCTGATGCTGAAAAATCTAACCGTATGGCCCTAGTACTAAACTTTAATACATCCAAACGGTTCAATTTCAATTCCGAAATGAATCCTCAACTCTTGTGGGGCCAAAAGGGCAACCCTGTTTGAGAAGAAGACAAACAAAGTTTGATTTTTTTGGAGTTTGACACGTCACAGTCCATGATTACTCGGTGAATTATAACCAATTAAGTCATGAAGATTGAAATCGCGTGGGGCATAATTTTGTTCGGAAAATAATATGAAATTTCGCAAGATTTTGAAAAAATTGGGTAGAAATTTTTTAAAATTTAAATTATAGTTATGAAATTTGAGCTTTTCAAAATTTTGGGTGTTTATTTTTTTTTTTATAATGTTAAATTTATTTTTATCATTAAAAAATTATTTAAACACTCCCGCAATTAAATTTTTGAAAAACAAATTCACTAAATTTTAATAAAACCTTTCGGTCTAAACAAAATTATAACTTTAACTTTGATAAACAACGCTTATTAAGAATTCATAAAGTCCATAAAGAGCGTTAGCTAACCACGTTGAGTGTATCTGAAGTTTGGGGGGGCCATTTTTCTTGACTTATATATTATCTTTTTCCTTAGATTTTAGTATTAGTATATTTTTATTAAGGTGTGTTTGAAGCTGGGGGAGCCATTTTTCTTGACTTATATATTATCTTTTTCTTTTTTGGAAAAATATTATCTTTTTCTTTAGATTTTAGTGTTAGTATATTTTTATTAAATGTGCTCCTAATTTTTTCGACTTATATTTATATATTATTCTTTTCTTTAGATTTTAGTATCAGTACATTTTTTTAAGGTGTGTTTAAGCTCGGGAGCCATTTTTCATGACTTACATATTATTTATATATATATTTTTAATTTTTGTATTATCATATTTTTATTAAATATGTTAAAAATTAAAATGAAATGAATAAGGATAATATTTTATCAAATTATTATTTAGTCACATTTTCAACAAATAATTAAATTTCATTAATTATTTTAAAATAAATAATTTTTATTAATTATTTTAAAATAATTTTTTATAACTATTAAAAACAAATTAGTGAACTTTTTATAGTGACTAGATAATACCAAATTTATAAAACCTTTTTCTAATCACTAGATATGAGTTTAAACATCAAATATTTACATAATTTATGTCCCATAAACTTAAACTTGGGTAAAACTTAGGTGTTAAGTACTCTTATGGAGCTGCACACTTGTTTGACCATGTGAGTTGATTGAGGTATGAGAACTAGATTAGCATATTTTAAAGTAGGAGAAAGTGAAAGTTGAAGTGCATTATAATGATTGAAATGTTAAAATGTTTAGCAATTTTGTTTTTATGGAAAATAATTGTGTTAAAGGGCCTTATACCTAAGATGAATGTGAATGGAGATTAGCATGTATATTGAGAACATGTGATGCAACCAAGTTGTTAAAATATTTGTTTTCGTTTAAAATTTTAAAGAAAAATGTAATGATGATATATAAATAGAACATTCAAAATGAAGTCAGATTAGAAGGTAAAGGAGGATCATTGGTATGTATCGAGACGTTGGCATGAAATATTTTCAATAATTAAAGTTTCTACTATTACAAATTCACCTATATCAATTTTTTAATAATCTCATCACCAAATACTAGCGATATGTGCTTCCAAATAAGATAATATGGTAAACAAGGATTTTCCGACCATAAGTTCAATGTAAACCATAGTATTCTTTGCATAAACAACAAGACTTATAGCTACTATGCAACATAGTACATGCATCTACCACTATAACTATTTAATTGACTAAAGGTTGTGCAGAGTGTAGAGCAAACTCCGCACAATGAAAGCAAAAATCTCTCCACACAAAGCTCTTCACACAGTAAAATCTTTCCGCACAACCACTTTCACACACCCTTCCTTTGCACACACGTCCTCCAGATAGCTTCATCTGCATAGTCACCTCCACACACGCTTCCTCTGCACATGCACCTACGCACACACATCCTCCAGATAGCTTCATCTGCATAGTCACCTCCGCATAGCCTCCTCTGCACATGCTTCTTCTGCACAACCTCTTCCACGTGATCTCTTCTGCACATCCAATGAGACGTGGATAATGTGGTTGTGGAAAATAAGAGACTTCTCAACACGAGTAGCTATGATACATAACGTTGTTCGGATAGGCTAAAACAGGGGTGATCTTACTATAAGTATTGAGACTGTAACTAGTCTAAAAGAGAAGCTTAATGCTTCAAATGTCGATTCAATTTAACCATATTAATTAATAGCTTAATATTATTGCTTATAGTTGACACTCAACTACAAATTACTATACTAATTTAATTAGTTTGATTGCATTAATCTAGAAGAATCATTGTATAGAAGATTGATGTGTGGAGGTCAACACAATGAGTTGAACTTATGTACAAAATTCATTGTGCGGAAGTTCATCTCAATGTGTGGAGCTCCACACAATGAACTTCCACACAATGGCAACGCAGATGCGGAGGACTATGCCATGTAGGGGCCACCAATCAGAACTTAGCTTGGGAATATTGAGTTAAAGTCATCTCTTAAATATTTAAATATTTCAAGCTTGGAGAAATCCCAAAGCAATGATTTTGTTTTGTATCTGCTTGCATAATCACATTTAAATTCAAGTCCTTGCCACACTGAATGTGTTCAACTCCCATAGTAAATGCTACAACTAACCAGAGTAAATGCAAAGGGCAGGAGCATTGCATCATGTAAATGCAAGGTCATTGTCATACTCTCGGCTACAGATTATAGGAATGGCGTCACTCTCCTACAAACCACCCAGAACCCGCTAGACTAGCCCACAAATTTTCACTAACATAATATGTTTTCCCTATTCCATTGTAAAATTTAGGTCCATGAAAAATTGTCCGAAAGAACGCATAGGTTAATTTAGCAATGCCAATCAGATATGTACCACAAGCACATAACTAGTGTCCATATTAAAGTCATTCTCAAGAAATTTGGTGTTTGTCCCAAAAAAAAGTATAGAGAATGTAAAGGATAGGGTTTTGGTAATGGCATAACAAATCAATTTTATGGCAAGCTTTTTAAAATTAGGCATATGTGCAGAATGCAGAGAAAGTCCATTGTACAGAGGAAGCTTTCAAGCACCCATGTGTATGCAAAGGACCCCTGTTTTTTGCAATAAGACTGAGACAAGTGATGCACATATAAAATATTATTGTTAATGTTGTAATCATAAATAATGCTTTTATTGCTAGTATTTTAGTATTGAATAATCCATATTTGTCATTCGCAATATTTTAGTTATAAATAATGAAAAAATTATATTCCCGAATATCACTAGTCAATTAAGTAAAGGTTGACTTGTTTTGGAATGCAAAGAACCCGTAACAGCATCAATGTTTGGATCATTGAGCAAAAGCTTTGTTTATAGATATCTTGCAGAAATTAGGCACATGTGCGGAAGTGCAGAGGGAGTCCATTGTGCTGAGGAAGCTTTCAAGCTTTCATTGTGCGGATTTGTAGACTTCGTACCAAAGACTTTTGTATATTTCTTCTTGAGGAAACTTGGAAGCTTTCATTGTGCATATCTCTAGACTCTGCATTGAATGCATCCACTGCTGATATTTTAGTATTAAATAATACATATTTGTTGTCTGCAGTAACACCGAGGCAAGTGGTGGACCGATACGATATTATTGCTAATATTTTAATTATAAATAATGCTTTTATTACTAATATTTTAGTATTAAATAATCCATTTTTTCTCTTGCAATATTTTAATTATAAATAATGTGTATCTTTGTATTCCTAAATATCAATAGTCAATTGAGTAAAGGTTATGTGCAGCCCGAAAAAAAATTGGATCATTAAGCACAATCTTTGTTTGTCCATGTTGTCGAAATTAAGCGAATGTGTGGAAGTTACAGAGGAATTCCATTGTGTGGGGGCGCTTTCAAGATTTTATTCTACGAACATCTGCATTCTGCACTAAAGCCTTTTATAAAAAAAATCTTGGAACATATGCGTGAGTGTTGAGTCTGGCTGTAGAAAGTTAAAAGATAATACAGTATTAGTTTTCATTTATTAAAATTAATATTGCATATTATACTTGTTATTTGTGTAATATAACATTAGTGTTTATAACATATTTTATTATGTAATTATTGTAGATTTTGCTAGGGTAGTTGCAAGGGGAAATGCGATATATCCCAAAGCCACTTGAAAAGGGTTATTTCCAATTGAGCTATGTATAGCTCTATTGCTATTAGTCATAAATGTTAGTTGCAAACCTTCAATTCCAAACATATAAACAATGCACTAGCACATACCTCGTACGGTGGGTTGCAGGCAAAGTGATAGTTATGCAAGTCGAATTAATTTTGTCTCTTCGATGCTAGATTCAATCTAGTTCAAATGTTATTTTTTGACTAAATAGTTTCAGACTTCTTTCTACTATGTTGTGCCTATATGAAAATGTAACATGAAAATGGATATTTCTATCCAGCCATATTTTTGTGGTGTTGTTTACAGCAAAATTGTTTTTTCAATGCAATGATCCTGCAGATTTTCCAGATGCTGAAAGTTTTGTTAGAATGTTGTAGAGTTTACAATCAAATCTTTTGTTGTGAAAAAAATCTTATAATAGTTTTGGAATGCTAGTTTTTAGCATAATGCAAAATGACAGAAACCATACAAAGTTATAAATTGTTACCTAATTTACTTATTTCAGTGAAAATCTTTCATTTAATATTTGGATAATGCGACAAAGGTAAAAAGACATTCAACTGGAAAATTGACATCTAGGATCTGAAATTACTTTTACAAAGTAAAAGTTGGCCAATAGCAAGGCATGTCTTCATAAATATGTTGCATACGCATTAGTTTAGTGAAAAATTACGAAAAAGACTTTTATTTATTGGCAAAATAGCTTTAGTTAATGAAAATAAAACACGTTTACGATATTAATAAAATAGTATCTTGATATCAATTTCTAAAGCGTGCAAGCCAAATTAATCATGAAATGTACTCATGTCTATTGGACTATGTAAAATTGGAATTTAAGTAAAACGTCTATGATTTAAAGTAAAAAAATTTACAATGATATTTTCTGGTTAAAGATCATGCAAATCAGTAATATCCACATTGATAACGATTACCAGTTAGTGGATACCATTAAAATTGATAGTAGTTAAATGTCATTTCAGAACTTAGATGTCAATTCATGATTTAGATGACTTATTGCCTCTGATGTATTATATATATGCCTGATGCCTGTAAAGCAATTCGTCAATGTTCATTTTGTTCTAGACTGGTTAGTAGGTTATAGGCAATCAACTTGCTTTGTTGTTCTGAAACTATTAAGTGTTTTAAGGTTTTGCTTTATAATTTGTCTATTGTTTTTTTCATTTGTTACTAACAACGAAGAAATGGCCCAAAGAAACAATGGCAGAGGCACAAAGGAAGATGTACATGTAGGGAGCGAAGATATATTAATGCTCAACCAAGATATCTTAATGCTTAGCAAAGATATTTTAATGCTAATGGATAAAATATTAGAACTTCGACAAATGCTTAGGCGACTAGAAGATGAACTAGAGGCTGTAAGAACATTGTTAAAAGAGTTCTTGTAAGACATGAACATATGAATAAGTTCTCGTTTCTCACAGCATAATCAGTAAAAGCGTTAATGTGCAGAAAAAATGGTTAATTAGTAAATAAATCACTACCATTTTTTTTCTATTTGTTGACGTATTGTAATATTCTCGATGGTGTTAAAGTAAAAAAACATATCGGACTGCGTTGGATTAAATATCTATGTATAAATACAATATGTTTTATAAGCTATATCGTAATCTTGGTTGTTCGGTCTAGAAACATGTTTCAAATTTGTATGACGACGACTTATTTAGATATTTGTTTAAATCATGTATAGAATAGATATTTAAATAGAGAAAAATATTGGATTGGTCAACACTGTAAACAAAGAAAATTGTGATTGCAAAGTAAAGTCACTAAAAATTGCGACATAACCAACTTGTAATATTGCTTGAGTAGTTATAGAACTTGCAAATGTGATAAATCAAGAAAACAATGTAAAAAATGAGATTGCAAAAAGCAAAAAATGACATAGCATGGTACAAAACATAGAGCTGAAACATAAATAATTCATTGGATTTCGTTTATGCACAATTTCATATTAGCATTTGCATTGGTAGAAAAAATTGTCTTCTTTTTTCTTATGATTACATTGCTAATATTGTTCCGATGAGTATAATATATTTATTGATAATGTGAAATCAGATCCCAAATATCGATTAAAATGAAAGAGTTGTTTGAAAAAAAGAAAAAGAAAAAAAATCATTTCCTTAATTAGAAACTTTGAGGCAATGTTAGGATGCTTCGCAATGCAAGGATCGAGCATTGTGTTGTTACCAAATTTCTTAGCAACATAAACAAAGAAACCTGACATTGTATACGTACAACTATGTTTTGATGGTCTATCATAAATGTGTCATATGTCTTTGCATAGTATTGATCGTAGGAAATTTTTCGTAGTGTAGGTAATACTCTTTCCAATTTGACGTCCCTAAGAATACACTATCTTTTTGTCATGTAACTTGCATGTATGATGAAGCTTAAGCGATGAAAATAAAGAAAGTGATAGTCCTACTGCAAATGTTGCAACAAAAAATACTTTTGTTCATAGTTCTAGTATTTGTAATTGGAGTACTACATTTGGCGCATACAGCTTCAAATGGGTTCATATATACGCTAACCGCTCTTTGGTATCTATATAAATGTTGTAAAACTGATGTAGAAAAAAATACTTAGTAACATGAAATCAAATGTATTTTTTTTCTTGTTCTTTATCCATGTCTATTTAAACAATATGATATAGCATACCGTGCATATTCCATTTGGCGAGGAAAACAGGTTTCTTAGACTTTTAGCTTTCTTTGCTATGTTTAATGCACATATGAACGTTCATTTTGAAGGACGAAAAACTATTTCTTGTTTTTTACCTATATTTTTAGCAACATCAACGGAAAAATGTTTTGCCGCAAATCTCTTTGAATTGAAACACATGATGGAACAAGATTATCATGTACTTGAAATTGTTACATATGCAGCACTTGTAAAACATTACATGAAAACTGTACAATACATGAAGAATGATTTTCCCCTAAATATTGGGCTATACAGACCTGCACATATGTAACTTGTTTTTTATTGCAATGAAAATTTTGTTTTTCTGATGGGGGGAAAACAAACAGATGGACAATAACTTAATAAAATTAAAACTTTGAAATAAAACAAAGCTTAGTATAGCCTTGTCATGTTCTCCATTGTCATCTTTGATTTATAATACATATTTCATTGTTGTTTGCATTATAGAAATTCAATAGTTGTGATTGTACCTACTGGAAATGCATCGTCATTACGTGACATATTTGCAATTAGCATGTTTGGAAAAAATCAGTACTCTACACAAACAGGACAAATGTTTTCTACAATGCTAAAACTGTTTAAACAAATAGTTTTCTCACAATCACCACTATTGCATTTGTGCTTTGGAATAATTTCAAAATATTTAATAGAAACATCAGAATTTGCAACAAGCTTTGACTCATGTTGTCCAATTAACGATGTTGGCACAAGCAATGTTATTGTCATTTCCCCTTTCTTATCTATTAAGTATGCACGAAACATTGCTTTTGACTTATTTGCTTTGTCCAAAAATGTTCGATATGTAACCAAGAAAATTCCATGAAAATTCATTCCAGTTATATTGTTATTGATATCGTCGATCAACAATGGTGTAGAATCGACCTATTTTTTCCTAGTCATGAGCATTGAATTGAAATCAGTTTTTGGTTTTTTTAGAAAAAAAGAGAGAAAATAATGGAAAGTCAAAGGGAAAAAAAAAGAGAAAAAGAAAGAAAGAAGAAATCTAATACAGAGTTAATTGAATGTCCACAAAAGAAGCTATTTGCATTTATTTCTTTGCTAGTTTCTATTGCATTTATTTTATCTGTTGCGATATCTATTTATGTGGTACTACTCATTGTTATCTCTACACGTCATTGATTTGTATTGTGACATCATTCGAATTCGATAACTTTTTCCTATTCATAAATGTTACACTAAAATCACTGCTTAAAAGGACATTATAATTCAAACTAAGTAAGAATTGTTTAATGAAAACATAATAAGGTAAAGCAAAGTCATTAATAGTGTACAAAAATTCTAGATAGATTTTAGTTTTAGCAAATACAAAAATTTTATAGAAATGTTCAAAGTATTTTTTTCCTTTTAATTTTTGCCCTAAATTCAAATCTATAAGTGTCATATGTTTCCTAGAAATTTAAAAAGACTTACTCTTAGTTATAGTACATTAAAAAATATGGCCCAAAAGCAGTGAGGTAAAAAAAAACATAGTTGCGTTGTGTAATGCAAATATAATCAAAGTACAATAAATAAAACAGAAACATGCCTCTTAGAAGATTTATCATTGTCCTTAAGGGTATTTGTTTTGCTTGTATTCATTTTCACTACTATGATGATATGAGTTAGTTCAAATATATTAAATAAGAAAAATAAGAGTTTCTAATTCCCTAACATAGAAGTACTTCAAAAATATCATATTAAATAGTATATGAACTTTGTATATCACTTCCATAGGACTATATTGTATATTGTATAAACGTTCTTAGTACTCACATATAGAACTAATAGTGCATTGTTAACCTGTCAATAATGCTACATGAACACCTGGTGAATTCTTCTACATACAAAACAACCAAAATTAGTGGTTAGTATTGTGGCGTTAGCATATAAATATTAAAAAAATGTATTAGATACTTAACAAAGTTGGACTAGTAGATAGAAAAAATCGTGATAATAATAATAATAATAGTAATAACTAATTGAAAGTCAATGGATTTTGATTATGAATGTTTAAGTTTAATGTTTTCCTTTAAAAAACAAAGAAAATAATCAATGACACATGTTCCTAAATGCTTAATTTCTTTTACATGGTTTGAAATAAATGATTGATTGGTAAATATGATTAATTTCATCAATTAAATGAAACGTTAAAACTATAGTTTCAATAATGCCATTACCATTGTGGAAAATTGTAGAAGTAATAGTAATTTGTTACTTAGCTCTGCAGCCAACGCAAAGAAAAAAACCTTAATTAAAAATATAAAATACATACGCTTCAAATATAACACAAATGCATATGTGTCGCATTTCACATTAAATCCATTGTGCACAAAAACCTCACAGATTAACATTAATATTTTAACAATAATTTCCCTATGCACCACACATTCTCCCGCACAAACCCACAGTAAGACCCCCATAATGAAAATTAACAATATTAATCATTATGGTATCCCACACATACCCCATTCTCTGCAAAGAATCATAGATTTAAAACCAAATCTCCACGCAACTTCTCCCCCGCACATACTTCGTACTCTGCATAGTAGAATCTTCGCAAAGAAATATTTTAACATTGACTTCGTCCTTGCCAAATAAAGTTCCCTATGCACCCCCATTCTCCCGCACATAAGCAGGGAAGATGACAACATATATGTCGAAAAACAGAGATGAAGACCAAACAATTCTTATGCATATCAATTTCTCATACTCTTCCTTGACCAACTAGTTTGACACTCATTTACATTACAATGTGCTTATATGAAGTTGAAACATGGAAATGCATAATCAAATTTCTTGAATTGTGATTTGCGAAGTACTTTTAGTGTTACATTATTTAGAATATTCAGAGCAAGATGATTTTGTCACAATGTAATTGTTTTTGTTTCTTCGATTAGTATCTTCCTGTGTAGAAATATAGGCCACCCATATGCATATTGCAAAGCACGCTTCACAAAATCTATAAATAATAAAATAAGCATTGTTCTTTCGCCAAATTTCTAACCAAGCTTTCAAGTTTTATTGTACAAGCCTCCATGCTCTGCACAATCTACCAATATCAAATTGAAAATGCACTAACTTCAAAAGTGTTGAAAACACATTACAATTAAAACATGCCTCCACACTTGTTTCATTTCGAAGAAATTCTACAAATACTTTATTTCACACATGCATTTGTATTTTGCATAGCCTTCGCACATGTACAACCACCTCCGCATAACTTCATTTGCACAACTACTTCCAAACTCAACAATGCACTTCCGTCAATCATTGACATTTGAAAATGATATTAATAAATATGGGTCTGAGATATCGTGGACAGGAATCATTTGTTGCGAAATATGTTCCTAAATAAGAACCAAAGAAGAGATTTGTATATTTATTGTTTTAGTACGTTGTACAAAGCATTTGTTCTCCACACATGCTACCTTCAAAAGTCTATTATCCCTCTGCACCTCCCTCTTTCTGCACATGTATTTGTTCTCCACATAACCTTCACATATGCATAACCACATCCACACAACTTCGTTCACACAACTACTTTTGCACTCAATAACACCATCATTCATTGACATTCAACTGATACTAATTAATGATCATATGTTGTGAAATACGTCCCTAAATAAGAATTAAAAAATGGATTTGTATATTTATTTTTTTAATAAACTTTGCACAATATTTTCGCATAACATCAGCACACATACAACCACCTTTGCACAACTTCGTTCGAACAATTACTTCCACACAAAATAACACCCTTCGATTAGTCGTTAACATTCGAAACTCCACACATGCTACATTTGGACAACTAACTCCACACAACCACCTTCACACAATTCCTTCCACACAGCTACTTCTGTTGTTGCAAAAAACATTCCTAAATAATAATTAAAAAAAATACTTGTATATTTATTATTTTAATAAACCATGCACAAATCCTTCCGCAAATTCATTTTACCGCACAACACTTCTTCTTCGCATGAATTGAAAACACAATTTATTTAACAAACTAGTCTATGCAAAAGAGCCCCAATTCTCTCGCACATACTTTTTAATAATATCAATTGGAGATTTTTTCAGGCGCCGCCCCCCCCCCCCCAACCTATGCAAAAAAACCTGCAGCCACATCAATTCTTGCATCATTGACTAAAGCACTAACATAACATTGCCCCACAACCATATGTCACACAGATTGAAAACATGATTTATTTAATACTGCATAACAAGAGTATGCCTTATAGCGAGTTCATCGAGAGGCGAAATATGTTAATAAATAATAATTAAAAATGAGATTTATATGTCATTATTTTAATAAACCTTGTGTGGAGCTTTGTTTGAGCGCAACTTTCAATCTGCAAATAGCTCTGCACAATGCTTGTTCACACAAGAAATGCTCCGTAAACTACTTATTTCTCTTGAGCAAACTTTATAATTATGGTAAAGGTACTTAATTTTTGTTTATTTGTTCTGAACTGAGTAATTTTATTCAAACTATCAACAAGGTTTCATTGGGAATCCAATTCAACATATACAAAAAAATATGGTTACGACTTCATAGTGTTATCTGAATTGCCATTATTGCAAAGAATTAAAATATAAAATATAAAATCGTGATTTTCAAAGCATTGGAATATTAATATTAACGTGTATGTCACAGTCCATGAGTACTTAGTGAATTATAACCAATTAAATCATGAAAATTGAAATCGCGTGGGGCATAATTTTGTTCAGAAAATAATATAAATTTTTAGTAATATTTTGAAAAAAATTGGTAGGAATTTTTTAAAATTTAGATTATAATTATCAAATTTCATATTTTCAAAATTTAAATGTTTTTATAGTTTTTTTTATGAACCTGAATTTATTACTAACATAAAAAACAATTTAAACACTCTCACAATTAAATTTTTGAAAGTGTAAACAAAATTATAACTTTAACTTTGATAAACAACGCTTATTAAGAATTCCTAAAGTCCATAAAGAGCGTTAGCTAACCACGTTGAGTGTATCTCAAGTTTGGGGGTCCATTTTTCTTGACTTATATATTATCTTTTTCCTTAGATTTTAAGATTAGTATATTTTTATTAAGGTGTGTTTGAAGCTGGGGGAGCCATTTTTCTTCACTTATATATTATCTTTTTCTTTAGATTTTAGTGTTAGTATATTTTTATTAAATGTGCTCCTAATTTTTTTGACTTATATATTATTCTTTTCTTTAGATTTTAGTATTAGTACATTTTTTTAAGGTGTGTTTGAAGCTCGGGAGCAAGTTTTCATGACTTACCTATTATTTATATTTTTGTATTATTATATTTTTATTAAATATGTTAAAAATTAAAATGAAATGGATGAAGATAATATTTTATCAAATTATTATTTAGTCACATTTTCAACAAATAATTAAATTTCATTAATTATTTTAAAATAAATAATTTTTATTAATTATTTTAAAATAAAATTTTATAATTATTAAAAAAAATTATTGAACTTTTTCTAGTGACTAGATAATACCAAATCTATAAACATTTTTCTAATCACTAGATATGAGTTTAAACATCATATATTTACATAATTTATGTCCCATAAACTTAAACTTGGGTAAAACTTAGGTGTTAAGTACTCTTATGGAGCTGCACACTTGTTTGACCATGTGAGTTGATTGAGGTATGAGAACTAGATTAGCATATTTTAAGGTAGGAGAAAGTGAATGTTGAAGTGTATTATAATGATTGAAATGTTAAAATGTTTAGCAATTTTGTTTTTATGGAAAATAATTGTGTTAAAGGGCCTTATATCTAAGACGAATGTGAATGGAGATTAGCATGTATATTGAGAACATGTGATGCAACCAAGTTGTTAAAATATTTGTTTTCGTTTAAAATTTAAAAAAAAATGTAATGATGATATATAAATAGAACATTCAAAATGAAGTTAGATTAGAAGGTAAAGGAGGATCATTGGCATGTATCGAGACGTTGGCATGAAATATTTTCAATAATTGAAGTTTCCACTATTACAAATTCACCTATATCAATTTTTTAATAAGCTCATCACCAAATACTAGCAATATGTGCTTCCAAATAAGATAATATGGTAAACGAGGATTTTCCAACCATAAGTTCAATGTAAACTATAGTATTCTTTGCATAAACAACAAGACTTATAGGTGCTATGCAACATAGTACATGCATCTACCGCTATAACTATTTAATTGACTAAAGGTTGTGCAGAGTGTAGAGCAAACTCCACACAATGAAAGCAAAAATCTATCCACACAAAGCTCTTCGCATAGTAAAATCTTTCCGCACAACCACTTTCGCACACCCTTCCTTTGCGCACACGTCCTCCAGATAGCTTCATTTGCATAGTCACCTCCGCACAACTTCCTCCACACATGCTTCCTTTGCACATCCACCTACGCACACACGTCCTCCAGATAGCTTCATCTGCATAGTCACCTCCGCACAGCCTCCTCTGCACATGCTTATTCTGCACAACCTCTTCCACATGATCTCTTTTGCACATCCAATGAGACATGGATAATGTGGTTGTGGAAAATAAGGGACTTCTCAGCACGAGTAGCCATGATACATAACGTTGTTCGGATAGGCTAAAACGGGGGTGATCTTACTATAAGTATTGAGACTGTAACTAATCTAAAAGAGAAGATTAATGCTTCAAATGTCGATTCAATTTAACCATATTAATTAATAGCTTAATATTATTGCTTATAGTTGACTCTCAACTACACATTATTATACTAATTTAATTAGTTTGATTGCATTAATCTGGAAGAATCATTGTATAGAAGATTGATGCGTGGAGGTCAACACAATGAGTTGAACTTATGTACAAAGTTCATTGTGCGGAAGTTCATCTCAATGTGCGGAGCTCTGCACAATGAACTTCCACACAATGGCAACGCAGATGCGGAGGACTATGCCATGTAGGGGCCACCACTCAGAACTTAGCTTGGGAATATTGAGTTAAAGTCAGCTATTAAATATTTAAATATTTCAAGCTTGGAGAACTCCCAAAGCAATGATTTTGTTTTGCATCTGCTTGCATAATCAAATTTAAATTCAAGTCCTTGCCACACTAAATGTGTTCAACTCCCACAGTAAATGCTACAACTGACCAGAGTAAATGCAAAGGGTAGGAGCATTGCATCATGTAAATGCAAGGTCATTGTCATACTCTCGGCTACAGATTATAGGAATGGTGTCACTCTCCTACAAACCACCCAGAACTCGCTAGACTAGCCCACAAATTTTCACTAGCATAATATGTTTTCCCTATTCCATTGTAAAATTTAGGTCCATGAAAAATTGTCTGAAAGAACGCATAGGTTAATTTAGCAATGCCAATCAGATATGTACCACAAGCACATAACGAGTGTCCATATTAAAGGTCATTCTTAAGAAATTTGGTGTTTGTCCCAAAAAAAAGTATAGAGAATGTAAAGGATAGGGTTTTGGTAATGGCATAACAAATCAATTTTATGGCAAGCTTTTTAAAATTAGGCATATGTGTAGAAGGCAGAGAAAGTCCATTGTGCTAAAGGACCCCTGTTTTTTGCAATAAGACTGAGACAAGTGATGCACATATACAATATTATTGTTAATGTTGTAATCATAAATAATGCTTTTATTGCTAGTATTTCAGTATTGAATAATCCATATTTGTCGTTCGCAATATTTTAGTTATAAATAATGAAAAAATTATATTCCCGAATATCACTAGTCAATTAAGTAAAGGTTGAATTGCTTTGGAATGCAAAGAACCTGTAACCACATCAATGTTTGGATCATTGAGAAAAAACTTTGTTTATAGATATCTTGCAGAAATTAGGCACATGTGCGGAAGGGAGTCCATTGTGCTGAGGAAGCTTTAAAGCTTTCATTGTGCGGATCTGTGGACTTCGTACCAAAGACATTTGTATATTTCTTCTCGAGGAAACTTGGAAGCTTTCATTGTGCATATCTCTAGACTCTGCATTGAATGCATCCACTGCTGATATTTTAGTATTAAGTAATACATATTTGTTGTCTGTAGTAACACCGAGGCAAGTGGTGGACCGATATGATATTATTGCTAATATTTTAATTATAAATAATGCTTTTATTACTAATATTTTAGTATTAAATAATCCATTTTTTCTCTTGCAATATTTTAATTATAAATAATGTGTATCTTTGTATTCCTGAATATCAATAGTCAATTGAGTAAAGGTTATGTGCAACCCGAAAAAAAATTGGATCATTAAGCACAATCTTTGTTTGTCCATGTTGTCGAAATTAAGCAAATGTGTGGAAGTTACAGAGGAATTCCATTGTTCGGGGGCGCTTCAAGCTTTTATTCTACGAACATCTGCATTCTGCACTAAATCCTTTTATAAAAAAAATCTTGGACCATATGCGTGAGTGTTGGGTCTGGCTGTCAAAAAGTTAAAAGCAAACATACAGTATTAGTTTTCATTTATTAAAATTAATATTGCATATTATACTTGTTATTTGTGTAATATAAAATTAGTTTTTATAACATATTTTATTATGTAATTATTGTAGATTCTGCTAGGGTAGTCGCAAGGGGAAATGTGATATATCCCAGACCCACTTGAAAAGGGTTATTTCCAGTTCAGCTATGTATAGGTCTATTGCTATTAGTCATAAATGTTAGTTGCAAACCTTCAATTCCAAACATATAAACAATGCACTAGCACATACCTCGTACGCTGGGTTGCAGGCAAAGTGATAGTTATGAAAATCGAATTAATTTTGTCTCTTCAATGCTAGATTCAATCTAGTTCAAATGTTATTTTTTGACTAAATAGTTTCAAACTTCTTTCTACTATGTTGTGCCTATATGAAAATGTAACATGAAATTGGATATTTCTATCCAGCCATATTTTTGTGGTGTGTTTTAGAGCAAAAATGTTTTTTCAATGCAATGATCTTGCAGATTTAACGGATGCTGAAAGTTTTGTTAGAATGTTGTAGAGTTTACAATCAAATCTTTTGTTGTGAAAAAAATCTTATAATAGTTTTGGAATGCTAGTTTTTAGCATAATGCAAAATGACAGAAACCATATGAAGTTATAAATTGTTACCTAATTTACTTATTTCAGTGAAAATCTTTCATTTAATATTTGGATAATGCGACAAAGGTAAAAAGACATTCAACTGGAAAATTGGCATCTAGGATCTGAAATTACTTTTACAAAGTAAAAGTTGGCCAATAGCAAGGCATGTCTTCATGGTAAATGTGTTGGATACGCATTAGTTTAGTGAATAATTACGGAAAAGACTTTATTTATTGGAAAAAGAGCTTTAGTTAATGAAAATAAAACACGTTTACGATATTAATAAAATAATATCTTGATATCAATCTCTAAAGCGTGCAAGACAGATTAATCATGAAATGTACTCATGTCTATTGGACTATGTAAAATTGGAATTTAAGTAAAACGTCTATGATTTAAAGTAAAAAAATTTACAACGATATTTTCTTGTTAAATATCATGCAAATCAGTACTATCCACATTGATAACGATTACCAGTTAGTGGATACCATTAAAATTCACAGTAGTTAAATGTCATTTCAGAACTTAGATGTCAATTCATGATTTAGATTATTTATTGCCTCTGATGTATTATATATATGCCTGATGCTTGTAAAGCAATTCGTCAATGTTCATTTTATTCTAGACTGGTTAGTAGGTTATAGGCAAACAACTTGCTTTGTTGTTCTGAAACTATTAAGTGTTTTAAGGTTTTGCTTTATAATTTATCTATTTTTTTTTTCATTTGTCACTAACAACGAAGAAATGGCCCAAAGAATCAATGGTAGAGGCACAAAGGAAGACGTAAATGTAGGGAGTGAAGATATATTAATGCTCAACCAAGATATTTTAATGCTAATGGGTAAAATATTAGAACTTTGACAAATGCTTAGGTGATTAGAAGATGAACTAGAGACTGTAAGAACTTTGTCAGAAGATTTCTTGCAAAACATGAACATATGAATAAGCTCTCATTTCTCGCAGCATAATCAGTAAAAGCGTTAATGTGCAGAAAAAATGGTTAATTAGAAATAAATCACTACCATTTTTTTTCTATTTGTTGACGTATTGTAATATTCTCGATGGTGTTAAAGTAAAAAAACATATCGGACTGCTTTGGATTAAATATCTACGTATAAATACAATATGTTTTATAATCTATATCGTAATCTTGGTTATTTGGTCTATAAACATGTTTCAACTTTGTATGACAACGACTTATTTAGATATTTGTTTAAATCATGTATAGAATAGATATTTAAATAGAGAAAAATATTGGATTGGTCAACACTATAAACAAATAAAATCGTGATTGCAAAGTAATGTCACCAAAAATTGCAACATAACCAACTTGTAATATTGCTTGAGTAGTAATAGAGCTTGCAAATTTGATAAATCAAGAAAACAATGTAAAAAATGAGATTGCAAAAAGCAAAAAATGGCATAGCATGGTACAAAACATAGAGCTAAAACATAAATAATTCATTGGATTTCGTTTATGCACAATTTCATATTAGCATTTGCATTGGTAGAAAAAATTGTCTTGTTTTTTCTTATGATTACATTGCTAATATTGTTCCGATGAGTATAATATAATTATTGATGATGTGAAATCAAATCCCAAATATCGATTAAAATGAAAGAGTTGTTTGAAAAAAGAAAAAGAAAAAGAATCATTTCCTGAATTAGAAACTTTGAGGCAATGTTAGGATGCTTCGCAATGCAAGGATCGAGCATTGTGTTGTTACCAAGTTTCTTAGCAACATAAACAAAGAAACCTGACATTGTATACGTACAACTATGTTTTGATGGTCTATCATAAATGTGTCATATGTCTTTGCATAGTATTGATCATAGGAAATTTTTCGTAGTGTAGGTAATACTCTTTCCAATTTGACATCCCTAAGGATACATTATCTTTTTGTCATGTAACTTGCATGTATGATGCAGTTTAAGCGATGAAAATATAGAAAGTAAGAATCCTACTTGCAAATGTTGCAACAAAAAATACTTTTGTTCATAGTTCTAGTATTTGTAATTGGAGTACTACATTTGGCGCATACAACTTCAAATGGGTTCATATATACGCTAACCGCTCTTTGGTATCTATATAAATGTTGTAAAATTGATGTAGAAAACAAATACTTAGTAACATGAAATCAAATGTATTTTTTTTCTTGTTCTTTATCCATGTCTATTTAAACAATATGATATAGCATACCGTGCATATTCCATTTGGCGAGGAAAATAGGCTTCTTAGATTTTTAGCTTTCTTTCCTATGTTTAATGCACATATGAACGTTCATTTTGAAGTACGAAAAACTATTTCTTGTTTTTTAACTATATTTTTAGCAACATCAGTGGAAAAATGTTTTGCCGCAAATCTCTTTGAATTGAAACACATTATGGAACAAGATTATCATGTACTTGAACTTGTTACATATGCAGCACTTGTAAAACAGTACATGAAAACTGTACAATACATGAAGAATTATTTTTCCCTGAATATTGGGCTATACAGACCTACACATATGTAACTTGTTTTTTATTGCAATGAAAATTTTATTTTTCTGATGGGGGGAAACAAACAGATGGACAATAACTTCATAAAATTAAAACTTTGAAATAAAACAAAGCTTAGTATAGCCTTGTCATGTTCTCCATTGTCATCTTTGATTTATAATACATATTTCATTGTTGTCTGCGTTATAGAAATTCAATAGTTGTGATTGTACCTACTCGAAATGCATAATCATTACGTGACATATTTGCAATTAGCATGTTTGGAAAAAATTAGTACTCTATACAAACAGGACAAATGTTTTCTGCAATGCTAAAACTATTTAAACAAATAGTTTTCTCACAATCACCACTATCGCATTTGTGCTTTGGAATAATTTCAAAATATTTAATAGAAACACCAGCATTTGCAACAAGCTTTGACTCATGTTGTTCAATTAACGATGTTGGCACAAGCAATGCTATTGTCATTTCCGCTTTCTTATCTATTAAGTTTGCACGAAACATTGCTTTTGACTTATTTGCTTTGTCCAAAAATGTTCGATATGTAACCAAGAAAATTCCATGAAAATTCATTCCAGTTATATTGTTATTGATATCGTCGATCAACAATGGTGTAGAATCGACCTATTTTTTCCTAGTCATGAGCATTGAATTGAAATAAGTTTTTGGTTTTTCTTAGAAAAAAAAGAGAGAAAATAATGGAAAGTCAAAGGGGAAAAAAGGAGAAAAAGAAAGAAAGAAGAAATCTAATACAGAGTTACTTGAATGTGCACAAAAGAAGCTATTTGCATTTATTTATTCGCTAGTTTCTATTGCATTTATTTTATCTGTTGATATCTATTTATGTGGTACTACTCATTGTTATCTCTACACGTCATTGATTTGTACTGTGACATCATTCGAATTCAATAACTTTTTCCTATTCATAAATGTTACACTAAAATCACTGCTTAAAAGGACATTATAATTGAAACTAAGTAAGAATTGTTTAATGAAAACATAATAAGATAAAGCAAAGTCATTACTAGTGTACAAAAATTCTAGATAGATTTTAGTTTTAGCAAATACAAAAATTTTATAGAAATGTTCAAAGTATTTTTTTCCTCTTAATTTTTGCCCTAGATTCAAATCTATAAGTGTCATATGTTTCCTGGAAATTTAAAAAGACTTACTCTTAGTTATAGTACATTAAAAAATATGGCCCAAAAGCAGTGAGGTAAAAAAAAACATAGTTGCGTTGTGTAATGCAAATATAATCAAAGTACAATAAATAAAACAGAAACATGCCTCTTAGAAGATTTATCATTGTCCTTAAGGGTATTTGTTTTTCTTGTATTCATTTTCATTACTATGATGATATGAGTTAGTTCAAATATATAAAAATAAGAGTTTCTAATTCCCTAACATAGAAGTACTTCGAGAATATCATATTAAATAGCATTTGAACTTTGTATATCACTTCCATAGGACTATATTGTATATTGTATAAACGTTCTTAGTACTCACATATAGAACTAATAGTGCATTGTTAACCTATCAATAATGCTACATGTTTTTCACTTTCGTTCTAAATGAAAGTTTCTCACAATGTGCAACTACCATAACAATATTGTACATTAGACGAGGATTCTATTTGGAATCAGCTCCTTTGAAAACTAGTTTGACATGCATTTGTAATGTGTATGCTAAAAAGATTGCATGATGAACACCTGGTGAATTCTTCTACATATAACACAACCAAAATTAGTGGTTAGTATTGTGACGTTAGCATATAAATATTAAACATATGTATTAGATACTTAACAAAGTTGGACTAGCAGATAGCAAAAATCGTGATAATAATAATAATAATAGTAATAACTAATTGAAAGTCAATCGATTTTGATTATGAATGTTTAAGTTTAATGCCTTCCTTTAAAAAACAAAGAAAATAACCAATGACACATGTTCCTAAATGCTTAATTTCTTTTACATGGTTTGAAATAAATGATTGATTAGTAAATATGATTAATTTCATCAATTAAATGAAACGTTAAAACTATAGTTTCAATAATGCCATTACCATTGTGGAAAATTGTAAAAGTAATAGTAATTTGTTACTTAGCTCTGCAGCCAATGCAGAGAAATAAACCTTAATTAAAAATATAAAATACATACGCTTCAAATATAACACAAATGCATATATGTCGCATTTCACATTAAATCCATTGTGCACAAAAACCTCAAAGATTAACATTAATATTTTAACAATAATTTCCCTATGCACCACACATTCTCCCGCACAAACCCACAGTAAGACCCCACACAATGAAAAATAACAATATTAATCATTATGGTATCCCACACATACCCCATTCTCTGCAAAGAATCATAGATTTAAAACCAAATCTCCACGCAACTTCTCCCCCACACATACTTCGTACTCTGCATAGTAGAATCTTCGCAAAGAAATATTTTAACATTGATTTCATCCTTGCCAAATAAAGTTCCCTATGCAGCCCCATTCTCCCGCACATAAGCAGAGAAGATGACAACGTATATGTTGAAAAACAGAGATGAAGACCAAACAATTCTTATGCATATCAATTTCTCATACTCTTCCTTGACCAACTAGTTTGACACTCATTTCCATTACAATGTGCTTGTATGAAGTTGAAACATGGAAATGCATAATCAAATTTCTTGAATTGTGATTTTGAAGTACTTTTTAGTGTTACATTTTTTAGAATATTCAGAGCAAGATGATTTTGTCACAATGTAATTGTTTTTGTTTCTTCGGTTAGTGTCTTCCTGTATAGAAATATAGGCCACCCATATGCATGTTACAAAGCATGCCTCACAAAATCTATAAATAATAAAATAAGCATTGTTCTTGCGCCAAATTTCTAACCAAGCTTTCAAGTTTTATTGTACAAGCTTCCATGCTCTGCACAATCTACCAATATCAAATTGCAAATGCACTAACTTCAAAAGAGTTGAAAACACATTACAATTAAAACATGCCTCCACACTTGTTTCATTTCGAAGAAATTCTACAAATACTTTATTTCACACATGCATTTGTATTTTGCATAGCCTTCGCACATGTACAACCACCTCCGCATAGCTTCATTTGCACAACTACTTCCAAACTCAACAATGCACTTCCATCAATCATTGACATTTGAAAATGATATTAATAAATATGGGTCTGAGATATCGTGGACATGAATCATCTGTTGCGAAATATGTTCCTAAATAAGAACCAAAGAATATATTTGTATATTTATTGTTTTAGTACGTTGTACAAAGCATTTGTTCTCCGCACATTGTCATGCGGAAAGAGTCAATTTTGCGGACAAAACCGACCTCCCTAGAAACTAAGGCGTTTTCTAGTGACAAACAAAACAATCAAGTACTATATTTCCCTAAATATGCATTTAAAATAAAAGCAACCAGGTGTTTAAGGCTTACCTCTAGTCCAACGTTGTTTGTAGCAGTCAAGCCTCTTCGATCCAGATGAGCTCCTTCTCCTTGAACCCTGCATTCACTAACAAGCAAACGATTACATAGCACCTGAATAACTCATATAATAAAACATATTCATCATAAAGACCAAGGAGTTTATGAAACAAATTATATATAACAACTTGTTGAGAAAAATGAACTTAATTGTATTAATTGGAAACAAAAGAAACCATTACAACCAGTGCCTTGGTGTTGTGCAGGTCCCTCCCAGGGTCCAGCAAGAGTTCTCCTCTACTTTGATCAGCTCACCCACTTCCAAATGAAGCTAAGAAAGGATTGGAATCTCTCCTCTCAAGCTCTATAAGGGAGTCCTAATTTCAGCAGCATCTACCCTTAGGAATGTTCAGCTTTCAACCTCCCCTCCCTCTGGCCCAATGCCTGTATTTATAATGCTTTGGAGGAAGTTAAACAGGTCCACCATCAATGGGATAAGCCCCTCTTTCAAAGGGATAGCTCCCCTCTTCATGGGATAAGTTCCTCTTTCATTGGGATGCATGAACCATCTGGAGGCGCTCAATCCACGTCAAACCATCTTCTAGAATGCTCTAGAATCGACCACAAGTAAGTTTTTTGAAGTAAAACTTGCGCCTTTTGACTTTTACAGGGGTACACACCCACCCCTTTACAGACAGAGCGTACAAGTACGCAGGTATTATGAACTTGAGGTGCGTACACGCAGGTAAGAGTAAGAGAAACTGCGTAACCAGAGTTATATTGATTTTTTAAAGGCTTTCTCTCTTTTTTGGAGTTTGACATGAGGAGCAGAGGTATAAGACTTGCCAAGGAGGACAGTATGGTTGTTGATGGAGCCATACTGACTGCAAATAGTCATGGTGACAAATTTTAGTGTAACAGATTACCCCCTAAAGTGTGAGGTTTGTAGTAGATTAGGGTTTCATATCATCTAGGAAGGGTGAAGCACTTTATCATTTCGAGGATTATCTTGTGGAGAGCCTAGTCGGAACCTGCAAATATTCAACACAAAATACATATATGAGATCATATCATCGCTGAGGTAGGCATTCCCATACTCAGATCAAAAACTTTAACTAACAAACTAACTACTGCTCTGATATAGGAATGATTTTGCAGTACATCATAATCATAGACACATGTAGACACAGTATGGACGCAGCCATCTGTTTATAATTAGTCTACTATATAATGAATACAAAACTCCTCGCAGCCTGGATGGCGGAAACTAGATCCAGGGTCTTCATTTCTACTTCCCGAAATAGTACGATTCTATCCATGCGAATAAATGAGTTGATGTCGAACATGGTAGAAACCACTTGATTACCAGTCAATGATGTAAACTGTTAACAAGTGTGAGAGAGACCACCAGTGATGTCAATGGTTCTCAAAGTACCCAGTACAATCCATGAGATGTGAATGAATGTGTTGATGTCGAACATGTCACGGAATCCTTCGATCGAAAGTCAATGATGTAAACTGTCGTCAAAGGCGAGAAACCTGCCATTGAGGCATGCAGATTTCAAGGTACTGATGATTCCTAGATCATCTTTCTAGATAATGTGCTGATGTCGATAGAAAGCGATCCGTCATAGGCAAGCCCACAACACGAAATCATAGATCAAGTTGAAGAAATGTAGTTGTAAGGACTGACTCAGGGATGGTCAAGATGGATGACAGGTATTTTGCAGATGAATGGTTTATTTGCAGTGACCTCTTGAACACATAACGATACAACAGATGGCTTGGTGACAATTGACCCAAAGTTAATATCCAGAAATCGGCTGAAGACTTTCAATGTGGTTTGATCAACTGTTAGGCAAAGGATTTCCCAACCCAGGTGAATGAAAAGTGTCGTGTTCAAGAGTGGTGATAAGGTTTTTCTGAGACAAAGGATAACAAATAGGCTCATTTTTCTCTCTTTTCCCCCACCATTTCTGGCAAGTACCTCTTTATTTTTTACAAGCTTGAGGAGGATAACATTTTCTTGATTATAAGCTCATCCTTCGGATGAGTCCAACTTAGTTTAGATTCGAACCCTAAGAAGGAGTGGTCCGTTCCTGTTTGTAATCGAACAGGTCCTTTACTGTGAAATTTTAACGAGTCCAGTATAGGAGAAACTCGACGTTTTTCAATTTTAGAGAGTCTGAAAAAACTTAAGAAGACTCCAGGGTTGACCTTTTTCGTAAATTTGTGTCTCCTAAGCCCGAAGAAGTATAAAATAATACTTGAGAGAACCGCTTGATCTTTACGACCAAGGAGTACTTTCATGATTAGTGTCTCTGATCTGAAAAGTAAAAAGCGATCAAGGACACGTCATTTTATTTCCAATATCGAATTTGAAACGACAAAAATCCGGCAATCTTTTCATGTTTTTACGGTCAGAAAAGGGCTGTAAGAGGACCGTCTTTTAATTCCGTTTTAACGAGTGTAAAAGAAACGCTCGGCAATCTTTTCATGTTTTAGGAGTCAGAAAAGGGCTTAAAGATGACTCTGATGTTTTTGTTTGTAAAAAATGACAATTTTCCCTGAAAATCCTTTATCCTGCACAAAAATCAACACATTACTCATACCTGTTGAAGATAGATAAAAATACTTTGAAAAATACCTTTTCATGGTGAAAAATAAACAAATTTACCATTTCTTTACCCAAAAAACCTATAAAAAGGGCTTTTACCAATTCATTTTTACCATTTTATTGTTGAGGAGAGAAAAAGGGCTTTTGGCAAGAAACTTCCCGTGGACATTGCGGAGAATCCGACCGTCAAAATCGAACGCCGTCTCTTCCAGGTAATTTTCAACATCCTCCTTTTCAATTTCATCTGTTTAGAATTCTTTTTAAGGCCCCAGATTTTATTTTTGGGAGGTTTTGGGGTTTCAAAGACCGCCTCTCGGGGTACGAAGGCACCACACTAGGGACCCATGTACCCCGACATTTTCTCAGTTGGAAAAAAGTCGGGGGTACGCACCTTGCCTTCAGGGACCCTGCGTACCCACGCTCTGTTCCTAAAGGCGGGGTGCGTACCCCGCGCAACGAGTTTTTAAACCCCAAATTCTCCAAAATGGACCAAATTTTTTTGATTTCATGGAATCTAATGGATGTTTTTTGGCATGTAGATTGTTCACCATGCTCGATTGGCGCGAGAGAGAGCATGAAGATGTTGATTTGGCCGCCATTAATCATCAACCGTCAATTGATGCTTTGAAGGCATGCAGCCTTTATAAATACTGGGCCATACCTGGCATGAGGGCCCAAGTGAGCTTTCTAGAGTGGCTGGTAGAAAGATGGAACGTTCAGGACCAATGTTTTTATATTGGAGGGCACCAGCTTGAGATGGAGCCCACAGATATCTACTTTCTCACTGGTTTGCCCAAGAGAGGCGAACACTTGACTCTGTTCGGGACTAGGCCAGGTGGCCAGTCTATCGCTAGTGTCCGACTAGAGTGGTGTAACACTCAGTCTCAGGAGAAGGGGATAGAGATCAAAACTATATCTCGTCCTGAACTTAAGGTAATTGCCTTTATAGTTACCAGACTTTGCGGGGCTGCCGCTTTACACATTGCCACTGGATTCCAGATGCGGATGGCAATTGATTGCTATCGAGGTACCATTTTCAACTGGTGTGATGCTGTGTTGGCCAATGTAAAAGGCCAACTGACTAGAGCCAAAAACGGAGAGCTAAAGACCTTTGGTTATGGGGCTTTAGTTGTGAGTTTTGGCTTAGAGAGGGTTCCGATGCTGATCCCACAGCAGCTCACTGTTGAGGCTGGGCTTCCTCGAGAGCCCAAATTGATGCGATGGGTTGCGGTTATGGCCCGTCATCCTGATGAGGGGACGGAGGTTGTCCGATTTACTCCGGAGTACTTTCGCTGGTTAGAAGACCAGGTCTTTTCTATACAGGATTTTCCTTATGCCGGAGTTGATTTTCGTGGAGATCCGGACATGGTTCTTCCACCGGGAGAACAATGGGATGATACAGGTAACTTCATTTTCCACAAGTTTTTTAAACTATCTATTATTTTTGTTTGTTTTATATCGTCTCAAAACTGATAGTAATAATTTTCAAAATGCAGATGTAGGTCCACGGCGTCCAGCCAATCTCCGGCCTTACGAGAGGAGACTACCAGTTGCAGCGGCACCGGCCCCAGAGGACGAGGCCACAAAGACTTTGGCTGAGTTGGAAAGTGACCTAGAGCGTCTTACAGCAGACATACCGGAGACTACCATAGATGATATTCCAATCAGGCTTCAGCGCTATGTAGTCGGGGTCCCAGGACCTTTTAGGAGGTTCTTGTGTAGGGTGGCCCGTGCAGTGGTGTCATATAGAGATCATCACCAGTGATTGGATGGTCGTTTTGTAGACACATGTGACATTTTGGTTTTTTGTACTTATCATTTTTGCCGATCATAAGGTGTTTTTCAACCTATGATCGAAGACGATGTATTTTTTGACACACTCCTATATATATATATATATATATATATATATATATATATATCATTATTACCAGCTTATCTTGTAAATCATGTTATGGAATGGTTTTAAATTTACATGTATGATTATTGCAAATGTCTATTTAACATTCGAGAAGCAATTGCATCTGCTAATGTATTTAAAGACCTTGGAATATGTTGATATTCAATGTAATCAAATTCACGTTCCAAGAGACACACTCTAAAAAATAACCTTAATAACACTGGATTTCTAATGGCATACACTCTATTAAGTTGTAATACAACGAGTTCAGAATCTAACCTCACTATCAAACTCAGAATCCCAAATGAAATAGATTCAGACAATAACTCAATCACTGCACTGTACTCGGCAATGTTGTTTGTTGTTTGACCGAGGCTCAACCCATGCATAGATACTAACTCGTCAGAGGGCGAATAGATAACCCAAGCTGCGGAAGAGATATTCCGTGTACTACGACAAGCACCATCAGCGAAACCAATGTATGTTTGGAGAGGCATCGACATCTGCATCATCAAGAGTAAAACCAAGATAAGCAGAATAATGACGAAAACACACTCTCTAGGCTAAGCACACTGTCTAAACTAACAAACACACCAGCTAGAAAGAAAAACTAACCTAACTAAAAATCTCCATACCCATCTTTTAAGCATAATACCTCTTTAGGTAAAGTCCATTTCTGGGTTTACCCAAAGAGTCCCCGTCAAAGTCTACCAGCTCATAGGCCCCTTTTGCTAGCTTTCGCTTGACAATATAGGGCCCATGCCACATAGGAACGAATTTTCCAGCACCTAATTTATCATTAGCTTGATCATATAATAACACTAGGTCTCCTTCCGAAAAATTTCGAGGGGTCACATTTCGATCATACTGAGCTTTCATACGTTTTGCGTGAGTCTCGATCGCCAATGCAGCATCACGTCGACTCTCATCTAATTGAGCTAAGTATAATAAACGCTTTTCCTCTTCGGAAGTAGTTGGAAGTAACTCGATGGCCATTTGCAGTGACGGGATTTCGCATTCAATGGGTAGCACAGCTTCCAAACCATAAACTAGTTGGAAAGGAGTGAACCCTGTTGATGTTTTCACTGAGGTTCGGTACGCCCAAAGCGCTGAAAATAACATGTTGTGCCAATTCGACCGATGAATACCAATGATGCGTCGGATCATGATAACTAAAACTTTGTTGATGGACTCAACCAGACCATTTGCTTGTGGATAATAAGGAGTTGAACTATCATGACGCAAACCAAGCTGCCCTGTAAGTTCTGTCATCATAACGTTTAGAAAATGGCGCCATGGTCAGTGATTATTGCTTGTGGGACACCAAACCTAGCAATTATATGATTGAACACGAAAATTGCAGCTGTCTTGCCGTCTGCCTCGAATGTAGGCATCGCCTCGGCCCACTTAGTAAAATAATCTACCGCAAGGATGATATACGCATGCCCCCCGGCCGAGTGAGGGTTACATGTAATAAAATCGATACCCCATTTGGAAAAAGGACCAACGGCAATTATAGGGTGGAGAGGAGCAGGTGGAGCGCGCATCTTTCGATCAAACACTTGACAGTTGTGGCATTTTCGGACCGCAGTAATACAATCTTTAAACAAGGACGGCCAGAAGTATCCAGTGCGCAATATCTTTTGGGCTGTGGCATACCCAGACATATGACCGCCACACGCTCCAGAGTGACAGTCATTTAGAGCCCTTTCAGCCTCTTTGTGAGTTAAGCAATGTCGAAAAATAGAGTCCGCCCCATGACGATAAAGAGTATCTCCAATAATTTTGTATTGGTGGGACTGGAATCGAATTTTCCGACGTTCCGACTTTGAAACTTCGGGCCGAAAGGATTGGGTCTAGAGATAGACGATGATATCCCCATACCATGGATCTAAAGTGCTGATTAGAAACAAAGATTCATCCGCAATGGGATCCTCTGCCACAGTTTCCGTGTCAGCACGCGGGAAGTCACACATTAACTCTGCAAAAACTAAAGATTTCTTAGACTTAGATTTCTCAAACTCCAAGTCGAACTCCTGCAGGATAACAATCCATTTAGAGTACTTGCCCCCTAGCAATTGTTTGGTCAAAATGTAGATCATAGGGTTGCAATCCGAAATGACTGTAGTTTTATGAAGTAAAATGTAGTGACGAAAACGTTGGACAGCTTGAACGGTTGCCAATGCCAATTTCTCCACATGTGAGTATTTTAGCTCAGTGGGATTTAACGTCCGACTAAGGTAATATATCACATGTTCCGTTCCGAATTCATCTTCCTGAACTAAGACCATTCCAATGGTGGAATGGGAGGCGGCGAGATACAAAAAGTAATCCTGGTTGTAGTTGGGAGGATGCAACAACGGTGCATGGGTCAACGCGTGTTTGAGTGCATCAAAAGATTTCTGAGCTATCTCATCCCAAGAGAATTGAGCGTTCTGTTTCAACAACCGTGTAAAACCCTTCGTAACCTCGGCGTAGTTAGGAATGAATCGTCGTAAAAATTTTGCTTTCCCCTGCAAACTTTGGAGTTGGCGAAGACTCGAAGGAGGAGGCAATTTGATGATAGCTTCTACCTTCGAGGGATCGACGCGAATGCCGGCTTTCGAAACTACAAATCCCAGTAATCGACCCGTTTCTATACAGAAGACACATTTGTGTGGGTTCAACCGAATACGATAATGCCTACACCTCATGAAGATTGCTCGTAAATGGACAAGGTGATCAGCTCGATGTAATGAATGAGCGGGCAAATCATCGAGATACGGTTGCACAATGTGTTTGATGTCATGAAACGCATAAGACATCGCCCTTTGAAAAGTTGCTCCGGCATTCTTGAGCCCAAAAGGTAATTTACAATAAGAAAATGTCCCCCATGGACAAATGAAAGCCGTTTTCGGTTGATCGGCAGGTAGAATATTGATTTGATTGTAACCGGAAAAACCGTCCATAAAGGAAAATATTTCGCTGCCGGCACAATCATCAATTATTTGATCGATATAGGGAGTTGGGTAGTTGTCCTTTGGACAAGCTCGATTAATGTCCCTATAGTCGATGCATATTCTTATTGTTCCCTATTTTTTGTTAACCGGAACAATATTCGATACCCAATCTGTTAACGGGATCGGATAAATGAACCCTGCTTTCAACAGTTTTTCAACTTCTGCTTTAATTGCAGCAGCTTTTCGTGGGTGAATCTGACGCAAACGTTGCCGGACGGGTTTAGCATCCGGGTAAGTCTTAATCTCATGAACAACAATCGCGGGATCAATTCCTGGCATTTCCTCATAGGACCAGGCAAACACGTCACGAAATTCTTGAAATAGGGCCTTGTATGTCTGAATTTCGTCACCTGTACACAAGGCACCTATATGAATGTTTTCAATAATTCCAGGCTTAACCGAAATGTCAATGGGGATAGTTCGAGAGATTTTTCCCAAATTTAACTCTGAATCAGGATGTTTCATGGGATTCTGAGCTTCCTTGACATATTCAGCTGTAAAAATTGATGAGAAATCATTTTCAAAACGATCATCCTCGGGTAAAAACGAAGATTTATGATGGAGATCGTCCCATGGTAAATCATCTATACACAGGACTTCACGAAGTTGCTCGTCAGATGAAACAACGATTAACTCCGAGGTTGATGTGAAAAGTGATTCCTCACGGACCACATTCATTAGGTCGATTTTGGTTGAACACGGGTCGGTAAAAGACTGCACGACTTCATAGGCAATTTCATATGGACTCAAAGGCATAAAATTACCAAATGAGTCTATTTCAGATTCAGAAGGAACGATCCAAGGATCGTCATAAAAAATAGTGTCTGATGTAATCATATGAATGGTTGCAAATGAAGATGATACGTTGAGTGGAGGAAAAGGAAAAGTTCCCAGTAAACCGGCATCTTTAACTAATCCTACTCCAACATCCTTATATGGGATAGTCATTTTACCGGCATGCTGAATACTCTCTGAAGAGGTTGGGTCGGATGAAAAGTAAGCCAGTTGGTCTATTGTTACGATCTTTCCATTATGTGGGAACTTTATTAGTCGGAAGACCTATGAAACGACCGCTGTCATAGCGTAAGACCAACTTTGACCCAAGAGAAGGTTGTAGTCTAGAGGGGCATCAGCCACCTCCACATCTATACTAACGGTTTTTCCTTCAACCCCTATAGGCAAATCCTGTAGAATGCCAAAAGGATGAAACCCACGACCATCAAAGGCCTTAAGAATTGTCGGGGATTGATTTAGTGAAGGAGAACCAAGCGATCTCCAACACTGTATCGACATAATACATGTTGAAGCTCCCTCATCAATTACAGTCCGATGAATAGGCCTGTTTTTTACTATCACTGGGATCTGGAAAGCCATTTGATGAGGCAAACGCGGTGTACTATTTTCTAGATCAAAGATTATTAGGTTCGGGTCCTGAACATCAACAGCTCCTATAGCCGACAAAAGTAATTTACGCTGTGCTGGGCATGATTGCAGCACTTCCAAAGCCGACATTGTTGAGGGTGAAACAGCTAAGTCCTCAACAATGTTATAATTCTGAGCCGCTCTCGCATGTGGATTGAAAGCTGACCTTCGAAGTACACCCTTGGCGGGCGGTTTGATTACTAAGTCTGGGTTAGGCTTCTCGATCTGTAGTGGATCGGAACCAGGAGCTGAGGTTGATGGATTAGAATGAGAAGATTCTGCTTCTTTGCCATCAACAGGACTTTTACTACCATAATCTTGCGATCGAGTCGCAATCCTTACATGGGACATCATCAAAATGGGTTCTTCATTGGCACTCGAGGAAGAACCTATCATCTTGCTATCTTTTGGAAATGGATCCTTCAAGACAGCAGACGTTTGGGAACCTTTGACGATTTTCGCAACCTCTACTCGATGAGGGCAGTCTCTTGTAAAATGTTCCTCTTCACAAATGAGATATGGATAACGAGGTTTGCGCTTTTCATCATTGGATTCCGCCTTTTCAGTTTTCTCCTTTGGAGTTTTGTCTGATTTATTCTTCTTCTTCCCTTTCTTCTTCCCACCGAATTTGGATTTAGCTATAGATGACTCTACAGCATGAATATCGGCGGAAACCTCAGCAGAAGAATCTCCTGTCGAGGAATCAGGCAAGGTTATGATAGGAGAATAATTCTTGGAAGACTTATTCTTACTTTTAGTGTTCACCGTACCAATCATACCATCAGCGGCATGAGATCCCGAAGGAGCTGCAGCGATTTGATTTGACTTGGGAAGATCTGGGATCTTTTCGTGTAACGTACCTGACTGAGTATAAACTAAGTCAAGGTATTGCGCTTGAGCAATCACTTGCTTCTCAGTAACTACTCCGGCCTTAGCTACGTCTTCAGTAATCTTCGGTAACAATGATTTAACAAACCATTCAGCTAAGATCTGGTCCAGGATAAAAACTTTCACTAAATGCCTTCGACGTCTCCATTCATGAATATGATCGGAAATATAAGTGGACGTCGATTGCTTTAATGAATTTAGTAACTCTGTGCCATTATCATATCTGACCGGCAACTGAAAATGAGTTAAAAACGAGGTAGCTAACTGGCTAAAATTATAAAAAGAGGCTCGTGGTAACTCAATGTACCACTTGGCCACAAGACCAATGAGAGTGCGTTGGAAAAGACGTAAGCGGATCGAATCATCCGAGATGGAATTAGAGGCACACCAGAGGTGGTAAGTCATCACGTGGTTCGACGGGTCCTCTCCAGATTTACCCTCGAACTTGGGGATGTCACTGGGCAACTTATTCGGCATTGGCAGCCAAAACGGAAGATAATTAATTGGATCGTTCGTTAGGCGCGACAAGTCTGGTAAGTCCAAAGTTGCGATAAACGGTAGCTGCCGATTAGGATCCCTAAAACTCTGGGTCATGAGACCAGCCCCAGGAGGAGGATATCCAGGATAACTAGGAATAGGAATCGCGTTTGGGATATTGTATCCTCCTGGAAAACCAGGATTAACCGAACCGTACTGGGGTTGTTGTGGTTGTTGATAAGTGTACCCAGGATACGGTTGATACTGGTAAACTGGCTGCTAGACAGCAGGACCGAATTGGTACTGTCCCTGGTACGGTTGATAAGTGAATTGTGGTTGACTTGTGACAACCGTACTTAAACCAAGTTGTCCTACAGGTATCTGAACCGTAGTTTGAATCGTGGATCCAGACGATGGTAAAGATGTCTGAGGAGTAGATTCAGGAACAGTAGAAACCGGAGCTGTCGATACTCCAGAAGTAAGTGGGGTAGATTGAACAGATGTTGCGGCAGTTGCAGCAGTCGTTTGAGATGGAGTACGAGGCGAAATAGGCCCAGACTGAGAAACTACCGAAGGTACAGAAGTTTGAATATTAGACTGGACTGGTTGCTGGGGTGAACCGGCAACTAAGGGTTGTCCAGTTTGAGATGACAACTGTACATTTGGCTGCAACACCTGTTGAACGTGCGATGGATCCCACACTATGTTCATTCCGGGGTATTGACCCATAACAGGTTGAGGATATTGAGATCCAAAACCGGGTTGAGAGTAGGATTGATAATTGAAAGGTACATTTCCCGTACCTTGAACATAAGATTGACCTTGGGGTGGTTGGAAACCTTGGTTCGAGTACTGACCTTGGGGTAGATACCCTTGAAGCATGTACTGATACTAGGGTTGACCTTGAGGTATAAATTGATACTGGGGCTGACCTTGGGGTACATATTGAGTCTGGGGTTGACCTTGAGGAACGTAATGTATCGTAGGCACATACTGTCCTTGAGGTTGCCCCCCAGATGCAAATTGTGTACCTTGAGGTTGCCCCCCAGGCATTAATTGAGGCTGCCCCCCAGGCGGTAACTAGCCACCTTGAGGTTGAGAATTGGGAATAGAACCTGACATCATAAGAATGTCTTCTACGCTCAACAGCTTTGCACCATTGCTTCCAGTGAATAACCTTTGTTCAATGGGTTCAGGAGATGCTCCCGAAAAAGTACCAGAAAGTGACTGATACCCAGAGGGAACAGAAGGACCACCGTACAAAAAAGATTTAGGCGATTGAGTAAACATGGACGACTGACCTGACATATTTACGGGAGTATAAAAACCCCTAGGTGGATAAGGAGCATGAGGTGGTGAAAAACTTAACCCTGAGTTGTCCAAATAATTAGTTAAAGAAAGATACCAAGTAGTACTTCTAGGTGGACTGTAAAAAATTGATTCACGCTCCCTTAGATCAATAGAAGGTTGATTTTCAGGGATAGGGATGCCTATTTCTTCTTCCGGAGCAAGTTCTTCAATAGCTATCAAACCAGAAGGAAGATTTTCGGTGATTACTCTTTCTACCCTAGGTGAATTAGGAGCACTAGAAGTTGGAGAGACTAACCCCGATGTTGGAGTAACAGGTTCAGATATCTCAGGTTCTTCGCCTATATCACTAGTAGATGAAAAGCTACCAGCAAGTTCGGAAACCGAAATAGCTTCAGGATTATAACCTGTTTCTAGAGTTTGGTAATCAGGATGAACAACCAACGAAGACTCTCCTTCTTCAGGTGACCCAACTTTACTGCCACTAGGAGTTACGAGGACTTTCAAACCTTCGTAATGGCCCGGGACTTCTTTAGGAGGTTAGCCCCGAAGTCTACGGGACTTCCTCAACAAATCAGCCATGGTTACAACCTCAGGAGACTAGCCCCGAAGTCTACGGGACTGTCTTGGTAATTCAGCCACAGCTAAAAAATTTTAACTATTGCATACGCAAACAAAGTAAAATCTCAAAGCAAACTGCCTAAAGTCTCTAAAGAACCAAAAAAATTCGAATCACACGCCTAAAGAATCTAGGGCATCAAACCACACACAAATAGTAACTTTCCGGACCGAAGGCACTAGTTGGTGATGAAATCCAACATCGCAGAATTCAGTATAGAAATGGCGGGTGGAACAGTTACCCCGGCAACCTGCTTAATGAATAGACTGGACCAAGTTCCTCCACTTTAACCATCTCGAGTGAAGTGAACCCCCCAGAAAATCCAAGTGAGTCTAGCCGACGTCTGCTCCAGGTACAGTGGGATCTTCCCTCCACCGTCACCTTAGGAAGAATCCTAAAGATAATAGTCACTAAGGTCACCAACAGTAACAAATATACCTGGGGGAACAGTCTACGATCCGATACACACGCAAAGGCAGAGTAACAAGCTCAATCCCCTTGCCGGCTCCTTGACAATAATCCAAGGTTTACCGACAAGTGACCCCAGGCTCCTCGACAATGGTTAATCCGAGGTTTACCGTTTGTAGTACGTGCATATCTGGCGTCGTTCCCAATGAAGGAGGATTGATTCCCTCACTGGTTCGGACACGATCTCGTGCTTCTCCTTTAAGAGGAGCTTTCCCAGAGTATAAATGTAACAATTGGATTTATCCTACCGCAAGATAAGCTACTTGTTTGTTTTTACTGTCTTGGAGAGTTAATTACTCTCCTACTCCAAGACACTAGCCTGATCTATGTTGGTGTATCAGAGCCCTAGTAAATAAAAAGTTACTAAGTGAATTTTACTTTAAGCATTAATTTTTATGGCTTTTCTTTAGGACAAAAGGTAGCGGAGATGAAACTTATGATGTGTAGACTCGACTCAAATCCACTAAAAAGATGCACCTAGGATGAAAAAACAATCTTTCCTTTTCAATGAATTCCCTAGCTAAGAGAGTTGGAGAATGCAAAATTTATAAAGACAACTTCCTTAACAATGAAAATCAAAGAAAAAATCTCTTTATCTTTTCCAAAGCACACAACACAAGACCACTAATTATTTCACGAAAACTTCCTTTCTCTTTTCAAAGACTTCAAATGCTACTAAAACAAACTTTCCTCAAAAAAGATTTTGTATTTTTCCTATTTTAACAAAGCATGTAAAACTACTTAACAAAAATCAATTTTAAGATCTATGAAAATCTAAGAGAAATTTACCTAAAAGCAAATCTAAGAGAAATTTACCTAAAAGCAAATATAATGAGGTAAAAGCCTACAAAATATAATTCCAGGTTGTTTTACTCAGTTACAATTCAACCAAGGACTAATTCATGCAGAATCATAAATCAGTCAAAAACAAAAATTAAAAACTCTTGTTCTTTTTCTTAAGAATGAAATTCACAGCTTAACAAACAAGCCTTCTCGAAATTCCGCAAAGAGACAACACAACGGTAGGTTTCTCAAACAAAGGTGGATTTTATGAATGGTCTGACTCCTAAGAAGACTGAAAAGACCAGGGATATCCAAGGTTTTTACAACTTCTAAAGCCAGAGTCACTACAAGACCAATACAAAAATCAAACCTAGGGCTAGAATTTCTATGAACTTCACTAAAACCCTTGATGCTAATGAAACAAGCTTAGATGAAAACTTCTGACAGGTAACCAGTGGATCTGGGCAGCAATAAATAAACTATGAACAAGATCTAATAGGTAAAAAGGAAAAAATTGAAATTTTCTAAAGTTTTGACAGGGTACGCAGGCAGCCTGTTTGCACAGGTGCGGCCACGCTCTGTGTACAAAGCAGAAGTGCGTACAGGTACGCACTGTGCTTAACACAGAGGGTGCGTACTGCTCTCAAAAACAAGAAAAATAAAAAACTAACTCAATCCTAAGCTATTCCACCCAAATTCACAGTCAATCAGTCAAAAACTAGAAAGAAATCAACTTTTCTCAAATCAAAGTATCAATCAAAAGAGAAATCAATCAAATCCATGGATTCCCCAGCGGAGTCGCCATTTTGTCATGCGGAAAGAGTCAATTTTGCGGACAAAACCGACCTCCCTAGAAACTAAGGCGTTTTCTAGTGACAAACAAAACAATCAAGCACTATCTTTCCCTAAATATGCATTTAAAATAAAAGCAACCAGGTGTTTAAGGCTTACCTCTAGTCCAACGTTGTTTGTAGCAGTCAAGCCTCTTCGATCCAGATGAGCTCCTTCTCCTTGAACCCTGCATTCACTAACAAGCAAACGATTACATAGCACCTGAATAACTCATATAATAAAACATATTCATCATAAAGACCAAGGAGTTTATGAAACAAATTATATATAACAACTTGTTGAGAAAAATGAACTTAATTGTATTAATTGGAAACAAAAGAAACCATTACAACCAGTGCCTTGGTGTTGTGCAGGTCCCTCCCAGGGTCTAGCAAGAGTTCTCCTCTACTTTGATCAGCTCACCCACTTCCAAATGAAGCTAAGAAAGGATTGGAATATCTCCTCTCAAGCTCTATAAGGGAGTCCTAATTTCAGCAGCATCTACCCTTAGGAATGTTCAGATTTCAACCTCCCCTCCCTCTGGCCCAATGCCTGTATTTATAATGCTTTGGAGGAAGTTAAACGGGTCCACCATCAATGGGATAAGCCCCTCTTTCAAAGGGATAGCTCCCCTCTTCATGGGATAAGTTCCTCTTTCATTGGGATGCATGAACCATCTTGAGGCGCTCAATCCACGTCAAACCATCTTCTAGAATGCTCTAGAATCGACCACAAGTAAGTTTTTTGAAGTAAAACTTGCGCCTTTTGACTTTTACAGGGGTACGCACCCACCCCTTTACAGACAGAGCGTACAAGTACGCAGGTATTATGAACTTGAGGTGCGTACACGCAGGTAAGAGTAAGAGAAACTGCGTAACGAGAGTTATATTGATTTTTTAAAGCCTTTCTCTCTTTTTTGGAGTTTGACATGAGGAGCAGAGGTATAAGACTTGCCAAGGAGGACAGTATGGTTGTTGATGGAGCCATACTGACTGCAAATAGTCATGGTGACAAATTTTAGTGTAACACACATGCTACCTTCAAATCTCTATTATCCCTCTGCACCTCCCTCTTTCTGCACATGTATTTGTTCTCCACATAACCTTCACACGTGCATAACCACATCCACACAACTTCGTTCACACAACTAGTTCTGCACTCAATAACACCATCATTCATTGAAATTCAACTGATATTAATTAATGATCATACGTTGTGAAATACGCCCCTAAATAAGAATTAAAAAATGGATTTGTATATTTATTATTTTAATAAACTTTGCACAATATTTTCGCATAACATTAGCACACATACAACCACCTTTGCACAACTATGTTCGAACAATTACTTCCACACTCAATAACACCCTTCGATTATTCGTTAACATTCGAAACTCCACACAACCACCTTCGCACAATTCCTTCCACACGACTACTTCCGTAGTTGCGAAAAACATTCCTAAATAATAATTAAAAAAAAATACTTGTATATTTATTATTTTAAAAACCATGCACAAATCCTTCCGTACATTCATATTACCACACAACACTTCTTCTTCACATGAATTGAAAACACAATTTATTTAACAAACCAGTCTATGCAAAAAAGCCCCAATTCTCTCGCACATACTTTTTAATAATATCAATTGGAGATTTTTTCAGCCCCCCCTCCCCCCCACCTATGCAAAAATACCTGCAGCCACATCAATTATCGCATCATTGACAAGAGCACTAACATAACATTGCCCCACAACCACATGTCACATAGATTGAAAACATGATTTATTTAATACTTCATAACAAGAGTATGCCTTATAGAGAGTTCATCGAGGGGCGAAATATGTTAATAAATAATAATTAAAAAAGAGATTTATATATCATTATTTTAATAAACCTTGTGGGGAGCTTTGTTTGAGCGGAACTTTCACTCTGCAAATAGCTCTGCACAATGCTTGTTCGCACAAGAAATGCTCCGTAAACCACTTATTTCTCTTGAGCAAACTTTATAATTATGGTAAAGGTACTTAATTTTTGTTTATTTGTTCTGAACTGAGTAATTTTATTCAAATTGTCAACAAGGTTTTATTGGGAACCCAATTCAATATATACAAAAAAATATGGTTACGACTTCGTAGTGTTATCTGAATTGCCATTATTTCAAAGAATTAAGATATAAAATATAAAATCATGATTTTCAAGGCATTGGAATATTAATATTAACGTGTATTTTAAAAATTAATACAAAATGCAATTCTTTGAAGCTTTCATTATGATTTTGAAAGCATTAAAATATTAGCATTAACATGTTGGCATTATGGCAAAGATTTGGCACTATGACACAGGTGTTGTCCTTGATGGCAACTCATTCAAAGGACAGATCACAGTTCAGACTCTCAGGTGAAGAAAAAGAGGTATACGTAGGTTCCCTATTGACCAATCCGCATATACACGTGGGTTCGTAGACCAAAAGGCACGTATAGCATACACACGCACTTTCACAGAAGGAAAGGCACGTACATGTTGGAAAACTTAGTTTTGGTCCGTGTTATTTGGTCCATGGTATTTGGTCCATGGTATTGTGATCCATGGTATTGGTCCAAGGTATCTTATCTGAAGTGTTGACCCCAGGTATTTGGTCCAAGGTATTGATTCTAGGTGGTTTTTGTCCATGGTATTGAGTAAGGCCTAAGACTATAAAAGGAGGAGAAGATCATTAGGCAAAGGCACTCAAGTATTGAATATCTTGTGAAGAGCAAGATCGAGAATACAGTGTATTGGGCATAGCTAGATCTGAATCAAGGATGAACCTCAGTGCTTGATGAAGGATAAGATCTATTGATGGGTCAAGATCTTAAGGGCTTGAAGTGAAGCATCTTTGTGTGGTTTTGATATTTTATTTGAATAATTGGCGCATGTTGTAATCTGTAAATATGATGATCTAGGTATAACTGATGTCTGAATAGTTATAAAGGTTAAATCATCATTTACAGATCTGTATGCATGTTCACTATAGCAAAGGCCCATGTACACGCTGGTTCGGTATTTCAAAACAATGTATACGCAGGTTTGCCTTGAGAAAAGTGCGTATGCACGCAGGTTTGACACATTGAAGTAGCGTACACCTCATAAAATATGCTTTAGCTACTTATGTTTGTTGTTGCAGTGTTCTGGGTTCTGGCTTGGGTTTTGGTTACTGTTACTGTATTCTAGTTACAACATTCTAAGAAGTGATTGTTTGATTCATTTTTGGTTGATGCAAAGGAAATTTAGTTGATACAGATATATTTGATGTTTGATTGATGTTATTAATGGATCCAGTCTAAAAATTTATGAAACGTGGTCCCTGGAAGAAAAGAGAAGGTTGTAGCCTTCTGTACGTTAACACATGCGTACTAGTAAACACATCAACTAGTACAAGAGCTAGGGGGTTGTAGCTCCGTTCCAGGAGAAACTGGAAAATGAGAGAAGCTTGTAGCCTTCTACAGGTAGAAGCCTGCATATTGGTATAAGACTGCACCAGTACAAAAATTGTAAAAAGAAGTTTCTTATTAAAAGGAAGATAGAGACGATTGCAACAGGTGGTTTTCACCCACACTGGGTTTCCACCTTATATCTTGTGTTCATGTGTGTGATTGTTTGTTCTATTTTTACTGCCCCTGGTTACTGTTTATATGGTTCTGATGCACAGATTAAAGATCAACATATGAAGAATTAACTAAATTATAAGTTTACAGGGTATACGTTAGTTTCCTTACATATAGTTGCATATACACGCAAGTTTCATTAACTGAAGTAGCGTATATGAATATGAATATGGAAATGAATTATCATTGACTTGCTAATACTGATTCCCCCCTCCCCCCCCCCCCCCCCCCCACCTCTCAGTATTATTTCCAACAATTGGAATTAGAGCAGGTCCTTCAGAAGAAGCTTGATCGCTTGAAGGAAGATCTATCATCATGAGTAACTACGAAAGAGAGGGATCCATTAGACCACCAATATTTGATGGGAGCAAATTTGTTTATTGGAAGGTAAGAACCACAACCTATCTTCAATCTCTTGGAACAGATGTTTGGGAAATCATGGAAGGAGGATATACATTTCCATCAGCAATTCCTACAGATACGGTAGGTAAAAATCAATATGAAACCAATGCCAAGGATGTCAATACATTATTGGGGAGTCTGTCACAATCAGAATTTGTCAAAGTTATGCAGCTCAAAACCGCCAAAGAAATATGGGACAAGATTGTTCTAAGCTATGAAGGAGACAATAAGGTAAAACGTGCAAAATTACAATCTCTCAGAATTCAATATGAAACTCTCAAAATGCACAATGATGAAAGTATAGCTAATTACTTCCTATGCATAGATCAGATTGTTAATTGCATTAAAAACTTGGGTGAAGAAATAAAAGAAGTTACTTTAGTTGAAAAGGTTTTAAGATCCTTGTCTTCTAAGTTTGAATCAAAAGTTTCTGCCATAGAAGAAAAGTAGGATCTTCAAGGTATTACTATGACACAGCTGCACGGAATCCTAATTTCTTTCGAAATGAGAAAAGGAGGTCCATCAGATATGGGAGAAGTCGCATTTAAAGCTTCAAGAAGAGAAGAGCTCAGTGAATCAGGACATATTTCAGAAGGAGAGGAAGAAGCAAATTTTGTCAAGAACCTTCAACGAGGTTCTAGAAGATTCAGAGGTAAACTACCTTTCAAATTTTTTGCTTGTGGAAGAGTCGGTCTTTATGCTGCCAAATGTCCTCATAAAGATAAGCTTGATAAAGGTAAGGAATCCTCAAAATGGAATATAAAACAAAGTATAAGTAAGAAAAGCTACTATACGCATGAAGATAGCGATGGTTTATCAAATAGTGATGAAGATGAAAATAGTAATGACTATAGAATTTTGATGGCTTTTGAAGATGATGATTTCTTGGATGCTTTAGATGAAGATGATCTTTATGGAGAAATCTCTAAACATAAAATTTGTTTAGAAGAAAAGAATATGATTATAGATACTCTGACATTCCAACTTGCTGAAATAGAAAAACACAATGAAAAATTAGAATGTGGAACTATGAGTCTAAGAAAGGATATTGAGAAAACAAAAGCTCTCAATCTTAGATTTGCTAAAGGATTAGAAACTTTAAATGAAATTATCAAAGTGCAGCATTCTCCTCTGATAAAGACAGGTCTTGGATATATTGAAGAAGCATCTCAAGCACAAAAGTCGTCAACCTCCACTAAAAGCTATCTTGATGCAGCAAAGAGCAGTGAACAGTTTGACAATCGTCAGCAAAGGCATAAAGTAGATCACCAGGTAAATCAGGTTCAATCTACTTCAAGGATGAACAGAAGCTACAACCAACCTCAGGTAAATCATACTCAATCTGCTTCAAGAATGAATGTCAATGGAAACTACAATCACTTGGTCAGTAGGTTCGATAATCGCAAGAACTTCTTTAATGGCCAATGTTTTTCTTGTCATAACTTTGGACACAAAGCTGCTCAATGTGTTGCTTACAAGACAATCATGACTAGAGAAGCATGAAATCAAAGGAATGTGACAGGGATCATGAAAATGACCTACAATAACTTTTCGCTTCTTGAAAATGAAATAGAATGCTCTATCTGTAACAACTTCGGTCATGAAGATTCTGAATGCAGGGGTAAATTTCTGCAAACATCTCAGAAGGAGCAAACTTCATTGAGTCCCAAAATATGGAGAAAGAAAGAACCACAAACAAAAAGATGTGGTATAGCCTTGTATGCAAAAGGAAAAGAAAAAACTAGTGGTACATCGACAATGGATGCTTGAAACACATGACAGGTGATAAAGACAAACTTCAGTCATATAATGCCTTAGAAAAGGGAAAGAAGGTCTCATTTGGAAATACACTCCTGCTGTCATAAAAGGTAAAGGTTTTGTTCTCTTAAAAGAAAAAGTTAAAGCTGGGAATGTTATGTATGTTGATGGTCTAAAGCATAACCTATTGAGTGTCAGTCAAATGTGTGATAAAGGAAATGAAGTAGTATTTCGATCAAATGGATGTGTTATTTGTGAGCTTGATACAGGAGAAATCATGATCAAAGGCATAAGAACTCTAAACAATTTATACATACTCAAGGGAGGACAACAACAGTGCTATATAAGCAAAATGATGAACACTGGCTATGGCACAGAAGATTGGGGCATCTAAGCTTCTCTCAAATAAGGAAAGCACGCAAATTCCAGCTTGTTCATTTTCTTCCTGATATCAGCATTCCATGAAATACAATATGCAAATCATGTCAATTTGGTAAGAAAACCAGAGCACAGTTTCCTAAGAAGGAAGGATCAGCTAGTAAGCCTATTGAACTTGTTCATACTAATTTATGTGGTCCATCAAGGAAAAATTCACCTCGTGGAGAAGAATACTTTATATTGTTCATTGACGATTTTTCCAGAATGTGTTGGATAGGACTTCTAAAGCATAAAGATGAAGCATTTGAAAATTTCAAAGCCTTCAAATCTTTGGTTGAAAATGAATCCGATCGCAAAATCAAATGCCTCAGATCGGATCGAGGAGGGGAATTTACCTCGGATTAATTCTTCGAATTTTGTGAAGAACATGGAATAAAAAGTGAATTCTCCACTGCAAGGACTCCTCAGGAAAATCGAGTAGTAGAAAGGATGAACAGAATCGTTCAACAAATGGCTCGTGCTATGCTAGATGAGTCTAGAACCCCTGCAACCTTCTGGGGTGAAGCTACATTCGCTGCCATCACTATTCTCAACAAAACAAATATTCGGGTATATAGCACCCAAACTCCACATGAACTTTGGTATGGTAAGACTCGTATTGTAAAATACTTCAAAGTTTTTGGAAGCAAATGTTACATCAAAAGGACTGATGAAAATCTTGGCAAGTTTGAACCCAGAGAAAATGAAGGCATTCTCCTTGGTTACTCTTCTCGAAGTAAAGGATATAAGTGTTATAATAAAAGACTTGGGAAAATTGTTGAAAGTATTGATGTTGTGGTTGATGAAGTAGGCAAAAATCCAAAGAAGGTAAAAACTGAAGATTATGGAGAAGATGAGGATTATCCTTCCACATCAAATCAGACTAATTATGAAGAAGAAGAAACCAATGAAGCACCAGAAGAACAGATAACAACAGAAGAAAAGACTCCATCCAGGTATGTTCAGAAAAATCATCCAGAGACTCAAATCTTGGGGCAGAAAGAGGTAGGTGTGCAGACAAGAAGAACTATTACAGAAGCTTCAATCTATCTAGCATTGCTTTCCTCCATCGAACCACAAAATGTAAATGAAGCATGCAAAGATGAATGTTGGGTCAAGGTCATGAATGAAGAACTTGAGCAAATTGAAAAGAATAATACTTGGGAATTAGTTCCTAGACCTCATGATAAGACTATCATAGGAACCAAATGGATATTCAAAAACAAGCTGAATGAAAATGGAGAAGTTATTAGAAACAAGGCTAGCCTTGTTTGTAAAGGATATGCTCAACAAGAAAATATAGATTTTGAAGAAACTTTTGCACCTGTTGCTAGACTTGAAGCCATAAGAATGTTCCTTGCTCTTTCTAGTTTTCAGAAATTCAAAGTATACCAAATGGATTTAAAATCTGCCTTTCTTAATGGAGACCTAGAAGAAGAAGTATATATTAAGCAACTAGACAGATTCATCCTTGGAAATGATCCAAAACTTGTATGCAGACTCATAAAAGCTCTCTATGGTCTAAAACAAGCTCCAAGGGCCTGGTATTACCATCTTGACAAATGCCTCCATCAACAAGTTTTTTCAAAAGGATCGGTTGATAGCAATCTATATATAAGGATTGACAATGATAAATTGCTAATACTTGTTGTGTATGTTGATGATATCATTTTTGGTAGCAATGAAGAAGCCATGAGTCAAAACTTTGCTTTGGTAATGCAGAAAGAATTTGAAATGTCCCTTCTTGGTGAGTTCACATATTTTCTTGGTTTACAAGTTCAACAAAATAAAGATGGTATTTTTCTATCATAAACCAAGTATCTCAATCAGATCTTGAAAAAATATGGCATGGAAGATTCTAAACCAGTATGTACCCCTATGGTAACAGGATGCAATCTCAACTCAAATGATGAATCAACAGTAGTACATCAACCAACCTATAGATCCATGATTGGCAGTCTGTTTTATCTAACAGGTACCCGACCAGACATCATGCATTCAGTGGGAATAGTTGGAAGATTCCAAGCAAATCCAAAGGAATCACACCTTCAGGCAGTCAAAAGGATTTTCAAATATCTTCAAGGAACACAGAACTTTGGTTTATGGTATCCTAGAGATATAGATCTTACACTTCATGCATATATAGATGTAGATTGGGCAGGAAGCGTGGATGACAGAAAAATCACTAGTGGTGGTGCATTCTATATGGGTTCTAGATTAGTTTCTTGGTTTAGCAAGAAACAAAGTTCAATTGCATTATCTACAGTTGAAGCAAAATATGTGGCTGCGACATCTTGTTGCATGCAACTTCTTTGGATGATGCAAACATTGCAAGACATTCAAATTACATGTACTCCACCCATCTCCATTCTATGTGATAATACAAGTGCAATTAGTATTTCAAATAATCTAGTCATGCATTCCAAGACCAAGCACATACCCATCAAATATCATTTCCTACGTGAACAAGTGCTTTAACAAAAGGTCAAATTGGAGTATGTTCCCTCCAAAGAACAGGTTGCTGATATATTCACCAAAACACTGCCCAGAGAGACAATTGAATATCTCATACAGAAGCTCGGAGTAGTTGATGCATCATCTTGCTGTTGAAACTTATCTGTTCATGAGAAAAGTGGTTATACGCGAGTTTCATGAAGTGTATCCATGTACATTCGTTGTTTGTTGTGGATACAGTCGCGTATATTTTGATTTGAAGAAAAGCAGTGGGCCAAGGTCAGGAAGAAAGGAGTCTGATATGGTCTGACAGTGATCATCTGGCACAGGTTCAGGGGGAGCATATACTTCTAATAATGCATTGTTGGCATTATCTTAGAGGATGTTGGTACAAAATGTATAGTTGTTTTTGTTTCAGGTGGAAATCATGGTTGTTGGTCTGGATGGTGATTGATAGATGTTGCTGATGATAGTTGCTGATAACTATCATGGTATTATTTTAGATATTTGGTCTCTATGTCATGTATATCTTGTCAAGGTCATGAAACAACCTATTTTGTTTTTTCCCCACTATGCATGGGATGGATGATGTAATGTTCTTGTTTTGACATGTATTGGTATATCCCCACTTGGTTGGGTGGATGATTCAAACTTGGTATATCCCCACTTGGTTGGGAGATGGATGTATGTATGAATCATTGGTGATAGGAAGGTCATTTATGATGTATGTATAGAGTCATGTTCTTCTTTTAGAACATCTTTTTACAGACTTTACTTATATTCGGAGGGAGCATGGATCCAAGCATGGAGCTTATTCAGCACACTTCAGCATATCAGAGAATTCAGCATGTACTCAGGGGGAGCATAACCCTTTGCCCTTGATGACAAAGGGGGAGAGTGACTTGGGGTTGCCATCAAGTCCAAAGGGGGAGATTGTTGGCATTATGGCACAGATTTGGCACTATGACACAGGTGTTGTCCTTGATGGCAACTCACTCAGAGGACAGATCACAGTTCAGACTGTTAGATGAAGAAAAAGAGGTATACACAGGTTCCCTATTGACCAAGCCGCGTATACACGCGGGTTCGCAAACCAAAAGCCGCATATAGAATACACACACACTTTCACAGAAGGAAAGGTGCGTACATGTTGGAAAACTTAGTTTTGGTCCATGGTATTTTGTCCATGGTATTGGTCCAAGGTATCTTATCCGAAGTGTTGACCCAGGTATTTGGTCCAAGGTATTGATTCTAAGTGGTTTTGGTCCATGGTATTGAGTAAGGCCTAAGACTATAAAAGGAGGAGAAGATTATTAGGCAAAGGCACTCAAGTGTTGAATATCTTATGAAGAGCAAGATCGAGAATACAGGTTATTGGGCATAGCTGGATTTGAATCAAGGATGAACCTTAGCACTTGATGAAGGATAATATCTATTGATGGGTCAAGATCTTAAGGGCTTGAAGTGAAGTATCTTTGTGTGGTTTTGATATTTTATCTGAATAATTGGCACATGTCGTAATATGTAAATATGATGATCTGGGTATAACTGATGTCTGAACAGTTGTAAAGGTTAAATCATCATTTATAGATTTGTATGCAGGTTCACTATAGCAAAGGCATGTATACACGCTAGTTCGGCATTTCAAAACAATGTATATGCAGGTTTGCCTTGAGAAAAGTGTGTATGCACGCAGGTTTGACACATTGAAGTAGCATACACCTCATAAAATATGCTTTAGCTATTTCTGTTTGTTGTTGCAGTGTTCTGGGTTCTGGCTTGGGTTCTGGTTACTATTACTGTATTCTAGTTACAACATTCTAAGAAGTGATTGTTTGATTCAGTTTTGGTTGGTGCAAAGGAAATTTAGTTGATACAGATATATTTGATGTTTGATTGATGTTATTGATGGATCGAGTTTTAAAATTTATGAAAAGTGGTCCCTCGAAGAAAAGAGAAGGTTGCAGCCTTCTGTAGGTCAGCACCTACATACTAGTAAACACATCAGCTAGTACAAGAGCTAGGGGGTTATAACTCCCTTCCAGGAGAAACTGGAAAATGAGATAAGGTTGTAGCCTTTTGCAGGTAGAAGCCTACGTACTGGTATAAGACTGCACCAATATAAAAATTGTAAAAAAGAAGTTTCTTATTAAAAGGAAGATAGAGATGATTGCAGCAAGTGGTTTTCACCCACATTGGGTTTCCACCTTATATCTTATGTTCATGTGTGTGATTGTTTTTTCTATTTTTACTGCTCCTGGTTACTGTTTATATGGTTCTGATGCACAGATTAAAGATCAACATATGAAGAATTAACTAAATTATAAGTTTACAGGGTATATGCTAGTTGCATTACATACAGTTGCATATACATGCAAGTTTCATTAATTGAAGTAGCATATATGAATTTGAATATGGAAATGAAATATTATTGACTTGCTAATACTGATTCACCCCCCCCCCAGTATTATTTCCAACATAACATATAAATTGTTACTAATTGCGTTAATCGACAGAATGGGAATGCTCATTCAAATTTGAAACTGCAACATGTCTAATATTGATGTTTATTAATAATCTAATGTTCATATTTGTTTACTAATAGCCTAATGTCAATATGATTCTAGTGTAGAGTGTGGAAGTAGAGTCCAAAGTTTTATTGTACGAAGAATTCTTGTGGCTTTTCTTACCTCCGCATATGGATTTTATGTGAAAATGTAGAGGCTTAAATTATGCAATGAGACAACCCATGAGCATAAGCACAAATGTTAGCAATCACCTTTTGCAAACTAAGTATGGTTTTTGCAATCCAATAAAATCAACTTCTTTTTCACAAAAAAACTTTGCTAATCAATTGATTAAAGGTTGTGCTCTTCGTGCAATGAAAGCTTTATTTATGGTTATCTTCGTGTAAATAGGCATATGCATCGAATTGCGAATGAAGTGCATTGTGTGGAGGAAGATTTAAAGCTTTCATAATGCAACCTTTGTACTTTGCACAATGAAATATTCTCGTACAAGGAAAGTTGTTTACAGAAAGCTTCGCTGCTAATTAATTTGTTAAAGGTTATGTAATGCAGCACAAGACCAGTCGAAATCGAAATTGCTTAAAATTGATATATCACTTTCATTTCGAAATACAACAAAAAACTTCCATTATGTACGATAGACAAATACGAAAAAAACATGATAAAAGCCCTTCTCGGAGAACTATACTCCACACAAATTTAAAAATATGATGAAAATGCTCATTATTCATGTTTCATAGCAAAACTACCTATTCTCATGTTTCGTGTTATTGGCATATATGTATTGATGACATAATACAGGGTCTCAAAGTATAAGTCTATAACATTAAGTAATACAATCACAGTAACAAGAACAATATCGAGTTTCAAATCTCAATCATCATAGCTATGATTTAAATAAATGAAAAGAATACCAATGCATATAATATCATATGTTAAACATTAAGAACTACGATTTGTAGTTGTAATCACATGTACAAGTAATGAAAATTCTCAATGGATAAATTCATTGGCTCATTCACTATGTTATTTTGGTATCTTCTCTTTAACTACTTGCTTTTGCATCTGGCAAAAGTAAATGCGTGAACCATAATATGCAAAGAGGGAATGACAAAAGAAAACAAGAAACTGCATTTAGTAAGTAGACTATGTGACATTAGTAAAATTAACAAATCACGATGATTGAATACTAGTATTTCAGAAAACGAATATGCAAATATTTAAGGTCAGTTACAATTTGTGAAAGCATATATGCTAATTGTTTCACTCTCAACTGCTTTTTGAATGCATGGCCTCTTAAACCAATGTCTTCAACTTAGATTGAATGAATTCTTTCATTCGTCCCATTGTGATCTCTAGTGTTGCATGTTTATTGAATAATTGTTTTTTGATCTCCATCGCCTCTTCTTGTAACTGAGCAGTTAACATAGATTTCCTGCCATTAATAATGACAAAGCCAACTAGCCATTTGCAAATTTCTTCTCAAGTAAAATAAGTTATATCATCTAATTGTTTTGCCTTTGATTATTTTCTCTTATCCAATTCAAATGTTTGTCTATCTTCTGTAATCAATTCAAAATTATGTATTATGCATGAACCGTCTAGATCTAGAACAATTTGCATTTCCTTTAGAAACACATCACTTCTCCTATTCTCTATGGTCTCACGTTAAAAAATAATGTTTTCTAGTGTGTTGATACTTCTTGACCATCCAACTTTTATTTTCATCATTCAATTAGCATTTGGAAGGTCTCTATTTTTCTTGTCTAGATCAAACAACAAGTCAAGCCTTTGGCTAAAAGCAAGTAAGTCGTTGTTAATGAAATGATTGTCTTCATTAATATTACTTCTTACCAAATCGATAAATGAGTTGATTTCATGTGCTAACCATAGCATAACATAAACTGCTTTCCATACATGTTCAATGATTTCTAACCTCTGGCATATATTACTGATAATATGACATGACTGCATTAACTAGTAGCAAAGCTCCAATATATCCATGAGATGTGCTAGTAGTGGGAATTGCAGATTTATTATTTCGTATAATGACTGGAGTAATTAATAAAGGACCTGCATTCAAAGCATTTTCTAGCATTTCTATTGTTTCTTTCAGTACCAGAATCTATGCTTTTCATTGCTCAATAGACACTGCAAGTGCATTTCTGGTAGCGTCATGCAATGTCAAAACATATGTGGCTATAATTCCAGACATATGAGGATTTGTTTCTGTTGAATCAATAAAAAAAATTACCATGCATCCTTAATTTTTCAATTTTCAATATTTTGATCTCTTTGTCATATTTTGCATCTTGAAAAGTGGCGAATTGATCATCGAAAATAGAAAAATATTTGGAAATTTTCTCCGTTATTATTTGATTTTTGTTCAAATCACTATTGATCCAATCAGGTAATAGAGTTTCAATTGTCTTGTTGATAGCTTCTTGACTGCTTCTTGTTTGCAGGGGAATTTTTCATTTTTCCAATTCAATCATGTTCATTTTCTATGGAATAAACATTTGAAAAGGCTCTTTGTCATCTCCAGAAACTCATAGTTGACCATGAATTAATTGTGCAACTTCGGTATCTTTTAATTTTCTTTCACTTGAAGATGAAGCCAAAGCAGTTTTAGATATGCAAACAAAATATTGTGCAGGTTTTCTGCTTCTTTGTTTACACTTTGTTTCAGTGCTAATACTTGCTTCTTCAACAATTTCTCTAATAGTCATTGCTCCTTCTTGATTATTGCTTAGAGCATTATGACTTTTTTCGCTTTCACTTGTAAATTTTGTCAAAAATCTCTTGCATTTAATGGCACCTAGGTGTGTGATAAATAGGCCTTATGGATCACATCTCGCCAACCTTCAGCCTCTTTTAAATTAAAACAATGCAAAGGCTTCACAAACTCTGCAAGTTGGCTTCCACTCTTCCTAGTTACATTGCCAATGGTAAATGACAAAGAAATAAATTGTTTAATTTAATTTTATTTTCTGTTAAAATTTAACTTGTCAATCATAGTATTGTCTGTAGACTTTGAAAAAAAATAAAAATATATATATATATATATATATATATATATATATATATATATATATATATATATACATGTCCATAACAATTCTTGGAAGAAATATTTGTTTACCGTGAAACTCATAAACTCAAATAAACGTTTTTTTTCCTCGCCCTTCATGTATCCCTTTCCCCCAGAGGAAAAATTGTGCTTAGCCAGATATCAATGGGGTTCTCATCTAGTTATCATGAAAATAACTTTCTTTACAAAAATACCTTGAATTAGACAAAAATTTGAAATAGCTTTTGGCTTTCACATTATGGGATAATAGAACTTCTTCGGTTCTTTGTCAAAACTGAAATTAGGCTTATGTGGAAACTTATCAAAATTATGACTCGACACGAGGGTTGTTATCAGTTACACCATCATGAAGAAACTACTGCTCTTGAACAAATGTACTAATTGAAAACACAATTCATTTGAAATAAGATCATCCCAGTCGAATACACAATATTTCTTATATGAATAATGGAGCACATAGAGAATGGATGTTGGGACACTAGCTGTAACTTCTTGGCATGTTAAATACGCATACAATGAATAGAACTCTCTAAATGGTTCTCTAAAAAAGTTAATATCTAGAGAGGAAAGATCAGAAGGGACCTCAAAAGCTTTCAAAATGAACTCTTGTATGATTTTCAAGCCACTTGCTTGTGATTCTAAAAACCTATTTGTTTTTGAAAAATCTAAGCACATATCCAGAATCGATAGCTTCAATATTCGCTTGAATGTCTCTGAAGTAGAATAAATATGAGTATCTTTGGATGGTAGCCTAATTATTTTTGTTGTGTTAGAAAGTGTAGCAAGAAAGGCTCAATTTGACTTTTCCACAGCAGCAAGACAACTTGGAGGCAATTAACTAGTGTGGAATGGCTCTTATCACTTAGCTCAGTAAAATCGAGTTAGTGGGCTTGGATTTCAGTCATGCATGTTTTGATTGCTAAATTTTAGTAATCTAGTTCAATTATTTTCAGTTGTATTTAGTTAACTGACCTCTAACTATTGGTAGAGTCAATTGAAGGTCAGTTGTGCAGTGGGACAACAATCTAACTGAGAGATATGTTAGTTAACTGATCAATTAGCCCAAAATAGCCTATAAATGCATGGAATATGAATTGATCAGCTGAGATGGAGCAGCTAAGGCCAATGTAGCATGAGTTGTATACTAGTTGAGTGTATAATTGTTGCATGTAGTCAAGAGATCCATCCTTGGGAATTGTGCAAGAAAATAGGAGGTACTTCCTATTTTTAGGAGCTAATTTCTTGAAGGATTGAGAAAGGAAATAGGAGGTCGATAGAGGCATAAATTGGCTAAGTGTTGGCCAGAGGTCCTCAATAAGTAGAGAGAACAATTATTCTTTTGCAAGTTGTCCTCAAAGTTGGAGCAAGCAATTGTAATAGTTTCTCTATTCAATTGATTAATTCAAAAAGACTTGAGGGGTTTTTACCAATTGGGTTCCCCTAGAAATCACGTGTACTTGTGGTTTTACTTGTCGCATGTCGATACATGTGTCTCTAAATTATGATTTCCATTCCGCAAAATTTTAAAGTAGAATTGTGTCTCTTGTTTTTCAATTTGAAATCTTGAGCAGTTGCAATTTCTATCAAATTTTTACAGTTCTTAAATTCACATTTCTCTAAACATAAATAAATAATTTCTCTGAAATCAAATACTTATAGAACGCATGCAGAATTCGCTAATCTAGTAGACCAAATATTATCACTTCTCTTCTCCTACACAGACATATTCACATATCATTGTTACGCAACCGACCACTGAAAGCTCTGATCAATGACCGCAAGTGAGTTAATAGTATCAATGAAAACAACTTCTTTCCTTCCCCTCAAAGCCATTTTTCTCTTCACTTTTAAAATGTTCTATCAACCGGCAATGTTTTCAATATGATTTAGGTATAGATCATCGATATGCTAAACAACCACCACTAATTACTACTATGCCTATGAAATCCATTTTACAACACACTTCCAACATATAGCAATTCAGTATAGAAAAATTTGCATTTATGAGAAATAGAAGAAATAATTTACATAATATAAACGTGCCACAATTTTGGATAGAAAATAGTAGAAATTTCAACACGATTTTTAGAAAACCTGGCACAATTTTTTGGAAAATTGGATTATAGTTGTCAAACTGCAGGATTTTCGGTATCAGAGTAATTGTTGATAGTCCTATTTTTTTTCCTTTTTCCATTTCTTCTATCTATTACTAATCTACATTTGAAATCTGTTAGATGGAACATTTTGAATAAATATAAATTAAAAAATAGTGAAGCAGTCATTTTCAATAAATAGTAGAAATAGTTTAAAAACACATCTCGAAATTTGGAAACCAATAACTTTATGTACAAGACAAATTGAATGTGAATATTTTCTAATAATGTTAGCTAGCTTATAGATTGTCAACAATCGCACCCACTACTATATCAATGTCAATTTAGAGGTAATAACATTTACGCTTACGATTACGTGTCAATCTATCCATTCGTCAAAAGGGTACCGAGTCGTTAATGTCATTATGTTGTGTACGAAAATGAGGAAACCGCACTCCACACAATGAAAGAATTCTTTTTCCCTTCTTCTTATTCCTCTTTCTTACGCTTCTACATAATGCAATTTCGTAATTCTACGTATTTTCCATGTACATCTTGTGCCTTCCACATTGATTACAATCACCAATAAAAATTTAGCCACAAAACTATTATTAATTGGTTTTTGCAATTGATAAAATTTATTATTAAACAACTTTATTTAATTTAGTTTTATGACTTTTAGGTTTATTTTTGTTTAATTAAATATTTCATTGTGGGGGAATAGATTTGTACATATAATTTAAGCCTTATTATGGTCTTAACATAAGAAAATCTCTGCACAATGAAACATGTTTCTATATATAGGATGAGTTATATAAATACTTACTTCTACAGATGCATTTGTTGTTTGAATAGCCTCTGCACACACACAACCACTTCCATGCAACTACTTCCGTATTCAATAATGCTTTACAAATACTCATTTACAATTGACTACTGTAACTTTTATGATTTACAATATAAGCTTTAATATGGGTTTCAGACAATAAAAATATCCCCACAATAAAACATATTTCTATATTCAGTAGGACTTATTTAAATACTTATTTGCTTTAAGTAAACAAGTTGTATATGTGCATAATCAAATTACTTGCAAACTATTGCAAAACGAAATATGGAGTTTTCTCACAATGCTTCGGAAAAAAAGATCTCATAGTTTAATGTATTATTATTATTAATATTTATTATTATCATCATATGTTGTTGTGTAGAGCTTTTACTCCAGGCAACTTCCTCTGCATAATGAAAATTCTCATTCTAATCCGGGCATAATGAAAACTTTGTATAATGAAATGTTGATGTGTGTAATTCTCACTTTTGTACATGCATTTATAAATAAAGACAACTAGAACAGAATAGCTAGGATTTGTGTTCCCACATCCTTCAACAATTATCAGCATATTTACAACAAGTGTAATTGTATTCAGATTCAAATGCTATTCCGAACAAATTCAATAGATACAAGTTCAAATGTAAAACATTATCTAAGAATTATTGATATAATTGGTAAAAAGTTTCAGTATTAGAACAAAGTAAACAAAAATCCATTTTAATTATCATTCATTACAGAACATTAGCTAATATATAAAATCTCAAAACAAATACTGGAAAACAAGTGTTCAATTACCAATTTTTGTACAACGTTTGAGAACTCAGTCCATACAACATCCCATGTCAAATGTTATCTCACAATTCTTTACATAATTAGTAAACATACTGAGAGATAGAAAAGATAGTAATTAGAATTCAAATAAGTTATGATTACAAAGCCATGGTCCAAAAAATAGCCTTTGTTGCATAAAGAATTTATGAAAATTTCTAATACTTCAATTGCAAAGCTAAATGCATTCATCCCACTGAAAATTGTGATTGCAATCCTGTCGGTTGTAATCTTTAAAAGTCATCTACAATAGGTTACAAGGAACTCCATTCAGGAATTAGATTATTCCATCATAATGCACACACAAGATTTAAATAGTAAAATGCTTTGATGACAAAAACAAATGTTCCAATGTATTAAAACACTTACAATATTAAAAAGAACAATTTGATATGCTTCAGCCCTCAACTTTCTCTCGTAATCAAGCTTCTTGCAATGACTTCCTTCACTTTAGCTTCAATGAATTCTTTCATCGGAGCAATCATAATGTCCTGCTTAACACATTCATTAAATATCTCCTCTTCAATTTCTTTTGCTTCTTCTTGCAATTGAAAAATTGAGGCATATTTCTCTTTGTTGACACTAATAAAAGTAATTATCCTTTTTCTAATTTCCTCTGCAGTAAAATCAATTATATCATTGAACTTTGATGCCTGAGATTATTTCATATTTTCCAAATTAGCCATAAGCTTCATCTTTTCAATTAATCTTTATTCATATGTAATACATGGACCATTTAAACCCTGAACAATCGCCACCACCTTGAGATACACATCTTCTCTTCTATTTTCTAGGTTTCCACACTCAAAATAATGTCTTCTAATGTTTTGATTTTCTCAAACCAAGCGGCCCTAATCTACCTCATCCAATCAGCATCAGCCGGCCCTTGTTTATATTTCTCTAGTTCAGACAAAGAATCAAGCTTATGACTAAAAGTTAATAGATCATTTCCTACGAATTTTGCATTTTCGTCTGGCTCACTCTTGACCAATTGGACAGAAGACCTAGTTATTTGATTTAAATGTCGTAGATCAAAAGAAACTTTCCATGCATATTCAATAATACGCAATCTTTCAAATATATTACTAATGATATATGATTTCACTGCACTCAGAAGATTGATAGGTTTCTCACATTTATTAAATCTTCCATGACTAAAAATTGCCAATGGTGGTTCGCATATCACTAATGGGGTCTTGATAAAAGGACCCGGGCTTAGGGTATCTTCTAGCTCTTTTATTTTTTCCTTCTAATTCAAATCTTCTGCTTGTCATCAACCAACATAATTCGTAAGCACTTCACCACCAACTTGATGCAATTTCATCAACCCTAACATTGCAACCGAAGACAGATCAACATTCAATTATGCTTGATCAACAACCCTTCTATCGGAAAGTTGTATCCTTTCAATCTTCAATCTATTACTGCCGCTGTCATAATTTGCATCTCGGAATGTGACAAAATGGTCATCGAAAGTAATGTCCTCTTTAACAATTTCCTCCATTATTCTTTGATTTTCTTGTAAACAAGTACTAGCCCGATCAGGTAGTATAACCAACTTCCATGTCCATCACTCCTCCAATTCTCTTTATTTTAGGCACACTCTTGGATCTAAATGGTTTAACTATGTGCGCTCTTTCTAGATTTACTTTACAAAGAGGCTCTTTGTCATCCCCATCACCTAATATCCTATCAACAACTAGTTTTTTACTTCCAGTATTTATTTTCCTTCTTTTGCTAGAATTGCGCCAGTACTACGTGTGCAAGATTGAGGTTTCCCCATAGGGCTTATGCCTCTTTGCTTAAATATTTCTCTTGTCTTGATGATCTCTTATTCAACAATCTATTCAGCATATACTAGTGTTTTTTGATCTTTTGTTGATAAACTGTGACTTTCCTTTCTCTCCTATCTACTTAAAAGAAACAAGTTTTCTTACCTCATAGACTCAAGGTTTCTATGAAAATTATTCCTGTATGAAATCTTTTAATAGCTCCAGCTTCACTTAATTTGAAAGCATCCAAAGACTTTGCAAAAATGATAATGTGACCCATATTCTTCACAGTCACTTTTCCAACGGTAAACGAAAAAGAAATAATTTATCTTTTCTTTTTCTGGTCAAATATAGATATCTAACAACGATATTAACTGCGGACTTCAATAACAGAATACCTATCTAGAAAAAACACTGGAAAAATCAGTGGCCTATCTTCAAAACCATAAATTCGTATAGCTATATTGCCTTCTCTTTCCTCATATTCCCCTTTGCCAAATAGGAAAGCCTCAACCTCTATAAATATTCGAGAAGGTTTGTATAGTTACCATGCAATACACTTGCCTCACAAACACATTTAGAATTAAACAAAATTTAAATAATCTTTGTTCTTTCGCAATATAGGATACCATAACTGCATTGGTTCCTCACGAAATTTGAATATAGGATTACAGGGTAAACCATCAAACATATGCCTTGACACAAGAAGTGTTATCAGATATGTCATCATAAAGAAGCCAATGCTCTTGGGGAATATATGTAACTGAATATCTAATTCATTCGAAATGACATGAACCTAATTGAAAATACAATTATTTTTGTATGTCTCATAAAGCACATAGAAAATACATTTCCGGACATGTGATGTTCACTCTAGCCATACTACATGAGAAAAGAGCCAACAAAAATCCCTAAACATTTGCCTAAACAAAGAAATACATACAAGAGAAAGATCATAAGGAACCTTAGAAGTTTCACAAGTGAACTCCCACACAATTTAAATTTCGTGCCCTTCTACCTCTAGGAAACTATCCGCAATGGACAATTCTAAACACTTGTTTGGTTTCGGTAACTTGAATAACGGGATTCATAGAAACCTTTATCACTCCTAGCTTAATTTCCCTCTTTCTTAAATCAAAATTATTTGCACAGAGATAAACAATCTCTCTGGAATCAAAAACCTCTGAAACACACCCAACATTCCCCAATCCGGTACTCCAAATCTTGTGACCTATTTTCTCTTTCGTTGACAAATTCACATATCACACATAAGTTCTCAACCAGTCAAAGCTATCATTGATATCAGTAAGTGAGTTAATTGTATCACTGCAAGTAGCCTCTTCCCTCGCCTACTACCCATTTTCTATTTGCAACAAAAAAAATACTTTGTAAATGAATAACATATTCAAATCCCATTTCACTTTACAATTCTTTGTTTTCTTCACAAACATTGACTATTACTATTACTTGTGTGAAAACAATTACACATGGCACTTTGAATAAATAGAAACTAAAGATAGCAAAGCCAATTTTTATAGATAGTAATAGGAAAAAAGATTGAAATCCCAAAAACATCACGTGCATTTACTTCGCACTTTGCTCCCACTTCAAGATGATTGATATACATGTCATAAGAAATAGAAATTTATGATATACAATAATAGATGTTGTCTATTGAACCGGTAAATTTACCCACACAGCGAAAAAGTCATCGCAATATGACTTTTTTTGTTTTTTTAATAAAAACTAGACAACACAAGGGTTCAAATCATTTTTTGTAATAGTGGAAAGTGATTAAGCATCATCAAAAACCCCATCAACAAATTTGTCGATACTTCCAAAAATCAATGCAAACCATTTTTTTTTCTTTTTTAGCTTTTTTTCCCTCTTTTGTTTTCTTAATAAAAATCTGACAGCACCACCGTGACACCCAATTCACACCCAAGATCATGAAAATTGACAATTGTAACTTTGAATTACAAAAAGTCACCTCTATATTTTATCAACAATGTGCCATAATTTCCTTTATTATTCCAATCAATTTTGAAGACTTGTAAAACTATCAATAATAGCTAAAAATAGTAAAGTGTGCAAAGAAATTCACAAGTAAATATTATGCCAACACGTATTCAGCTACCTTCTATGACAAATCGACTTGACAGTCGGTCCCCACTACTTTGTAAAACTGAATTAAATTTGATTTACAAATGACTTGACATGCCCATTTCTCATAGAATTTGACACGAAGTCACAAAACATATTTAATTTTAAACTCTTTGATTTTTGTGTACAGGAAAATAATTTAATTACTGAAAACATAAACTTTAATTTGTAATGTAACATGCACAATTGAAAAAACAATTTGTAAACCACAAAAACGGGAAACGTGAGACCTTGTGTGCATCAGTATACATGACAAATTCAGTGTTTTTCGTCGATTAGAAAACAGACATCGGAATGACTAAAAGTAAATAAAAAACCGACGAATTCGAATAAACTACACAAATCAAGGAACAAAAACCAATACTATGTCATATACTTTTAACATAACACAAATCCATACACTATTACCTGCATCAAAACTACTACGCACGACACACTGAATAATTATCAATTGAATAAACTATAGCTAATCACAATCCATTGATTTAATATCGTATTTATATGTTCCATTAGAAACAAAATTTTACCATAGAAAACAAGTTCGAACTAATTGTAATCATGATAATCACCTAAGAAACTGCCAAATACAAATAAGAAATTAACAAAGGTATATCAGTTTAAAAGCTTGCAGTATTGTAGAGAAAACTAAAGCTAATCACAACCCACTAATTAAATGTTATAACTTACCATACAAAACAAGTTTGAACTAACTTTAATATGTTGGAATTATGACTAATGTGTTTTCCTTGATGGAAACCTACTTGATAAAGATGTCAACATGATGATAGCAGAATGAGTATACAAGCTAGTATAGAGAAATTGGACAAAGTACTATCAGTTCAAAGACATAGGAATGATAATAAATAAAAAAGTGTAATAAAATATACGCGGGTCCTGTGAATAAAGACTGCGTACATATGCGGGTATGGTGAGGCAAAGTCGCGTACAATTTCCACACCATGGTATTATTAATCCTAGGGGTATTTACCATGGTATTGGCGCATAGAAATGACTACGACTACAAATATTTAGTCTCGTCAAAGAATACCATCAGCATTACTACGAGATTGGCCTAAGCTATATAAGGAAATGGAGATCAAAGTGTTAAGTGTGAAAGTTATGGGTTATAAATGAATGGTTTGATCTGAAATAGGTGTACACCAAGGAGCATGAAGGAGGTTCAGATTTGATAGATATAAAAGCATTGTAGTGACTAATAAACATGCTTGCTTGATCCTTTATGATTATGACTAACAATGATAAATTTTTTATGGTAATGATATTTTGACATGAACATGTGACAGTAAGGGTTGTGAAATATGTTTTATGGTTGCAACGAAGGAATGATTCAGTAATTACAGATCTGTACGCATGTTTTCTTCAGAAAGGTTGCGTACATACATGAATCTACTTTAGGGAGGTCACATATATATTCTGAAAAAGTTCAGAATCTATTTGTCAGTGTGAATTATTAAAAGCGCATACATACGCGAATGTTATTTATAAAATTCTTGTAAAATTGTTAGGGTTTTGCAGCATGAAATGTTAATGATGGTTGATCAGTTTAAATATATTTGTTGTTGTATACCAATGATGTCTCTCTCATAATGATATGTGTTTGACAATACTGGTTGGGTTGAACTGATTATGGAATGAAATGTTAATTAAGTGATGATGCTTATATAAAATGACATGTATTTGGTTCTATGATATGTGATGGGTTTAATGTGTGACACAATGATTGTTTTAGTGTGACAATGATTCAGATTCAAGTATCAATATTTTTGAGATATATATGCAGATATTCTTCTAGAGAAGTGTGTACATACATAGGTATGATTAATAACAATAGTGTATACAATATAATGTATGCTTGGTCAGGGTTTTCAGTGGCAGCAATTGGTTTCTGTGATGGGTAACAATATTTGGCTTGGTATATTAATGAGTTGCTATCCATTGGCATGATTGTGCTATTCTTGTTTTATCTAGTTGCATTGATTACAATAGTTGATATGATGATTCAGTTGGTTCAATATTTAAGTAATTGATTTCAAAATAGTTGAAAGTGGATCAAGTTTGAAACATTCTTAAAAGTGATCCATAAAGAGATGGGGATAAGAAGTCTTCAGAAGGGGGTTGTAGCTCCCTTCTAGTAGGATTTGGAAAATGAGGGAAGGTTATAGCCTTCTATAGGTAGGAGACTGCATACTGGTTAAAGTTTGCACTAGTACAAGATTGTAAGAAGATTATTTTATTTTTTAAAAGAAGACAGAGACGACAACAACGGTGGTTTTCTCCCACATTGGGTTTCCATATAAAGTCTTGGTGTTCATGTGTGTTGATGTGATTGTTGTGTGTTGATGATCTATCTACTCTCTATTGCTAATAGTTTATGCTTAATACATGTTTTAATGAAGTAATGATGCATTGGTTAAAGATTAACAAATGATGAATTATATGTAAAGCTATTTGACTGGATATACGCAATTTGCTTTCGTCATAGTCGCATACGTACACGGATTCATTGAATAATAGTCACGTATAGAAATTGGAATAAGAAAAGTAAAGTTGAAGTAAGTTTTAAAATATTGATTCACCCCCCCAGTAATTTTCCTAAAATAATCATGATAATCAGCTAAGAAACTGCCAAATGCGAACAGGAAACCAACAAAGGTGAATCGGTTTAGAAGCTTGTAGTATTGTACAATTTATGCATTCCTACACTATTGCTATCGTCCATGATTTAATAGAAACACCATTGATACACCATTGAAGATGCAAGCTCAACTTCGAAGATAAAAATTTATGTAAGGAAACAACAGCTCAGACAATGCTCCAAGCTCTTAAACGCAATTTGCAAAGAGAAAACGCTACATGATTCATTGCTTTTTCCTATCATTGTAAATAGCATTTTTCCCCTCACTATACTAGTTATTTCAAATGTTTGTAGTCTTGTTTCCCTAGAAATAACTACCTACCACTAATTTTCATCTGAAACACGCTAGAAAGATAAATCCTCCATCCATATTTTTTATCATCTCATTGTTTGTCCTCTTATTAATAGAAAACAAAGTTGCAAGTAAATACAAGTCATCTCATCATTCAATTCACTGACTACACACCTACTCACACTTGCATAAAACCACATAAGCACCAAAACATCAAATCTAGAAACATGGTTTTCGTATACTTTCAACATAACACATATGCATATGTGCAGAACAACAGATAAAATGCATTTGTGCACAAAAATATCTCACGAATAACCACCTCCACATAGCTTCGTGCGCACAACTACTTCTGGACTCAACAATGCCCTTTCGTCAGTCATTGATATTTGAAACTGATACTAATAAATGTGGGTCCCATATATAAGGGGTAGAAAGATTTTGTTGTGAAATATGTTCCTAAATAAGAACCAAAGTAGAGATGTTTATATTTATTATTTTAATAAATGTTGCATAAAGCATTTATTTTTTGCACATGCCACCTCTTAACATTTATTATCCCTCTACACCTCCCTCTTTCTGCACAAATTTCGCAGATGCATTTGTTATCCACATAAGCTCTGCACATGCACAACCACCTCCACACAACTTTGTCTTCACAACTACTTCACACTCAATAATGCCCTCAGTCACTGACATTCAACTGATATTAATTAATGATCATGCATTGTGAAATACGCCCCTAAATAAGAATTAAAAAAAGGAATTTTTAACCCAGATGCGGGTGACACGTTCAGGTTTTAATGCATACACTGAAGGATGGCGGCAAGGGGATGGGCCACTTGGCTGATGGCGCCCCTCCCCATAACACCCTTAGGCGCCTTCAAGACACTCTGCAGGCTACAATCAATGCAAGTCCAGATCGGCAAAAAGTCATTTACTGTTTGGTTATGGAGGTACCTTGGTTCATTCTTTCACCATCTCCCCTGCTCCGCTGCAACTGTCTGCCTCAGGCCTATGAGCCCAGCCTTCGCACTGCAATTGGCCGTCGTTGCTGGATTGTTTGTTGCGTGGATTTTGGTAATGGGTTTCACCATTCTCATTCGAGTCTCTGCATTTTAACCTCAGCTCAGAATGACCCTGTTTCGCCTCGCAACTCCTCTGCTAGAGCTCCCTCTGTCATTGTCCCTCTTGCAGATTCTCCCTCTGAGCGCTCAGCCATCAATATCAGCATGGTGAGACATCGTATGAGAAGTCGTAGGGGAGGAACTCGGGGAGGAAGTTCTCGCCCTCTAACTGAGCAGTACCCTGAGCGTGCCACCTCCTCTCCTTCCCCTGAACTGCATCATCCTCCAATTCATGGGGCGGGTAGATATCCTAGCACTAGAAGTAGGCGGGGTCTGGCTCATTCTTCAGGTGCTGTTCATGGCGACTTTGCTGTCCACTCAGCTAATTTTCCTTTGCCCCTTCATCCCGCTCCCCACTCAGCCCAATTTAGGTTCTGTAGCTCCCTGAACAGGCCTGTCATTACCGCTACTATTTCCATCCTCTTCACTGAAGAAAACTCTCAGACGGCCTCTCAGGTTGACAATTCCAACTTGCCGCAGGAGGACGCTCCCAGATGTAGTAATTGCAGAGATACTGGCAAGAATGGGATGGACGAGAGCCTCTTCACCTCGCATGGATGGAAATTGGGTGGCAATCAGCATGGTGAAGGGGGAAGCTCTGCTGCCACGTGCCCCTCTGGTGGTTCGAGTCATGACGGGTCTGCTCTGCAGGTTGCATCTAGTGACGGGGGAGAGCCTCATGGCGGAGGTGGTGAGCCACATGGCAGCGTTTCCAGGGATGAGGCAGATGAGTGGGCATGCCCAATCATCGAGGAACCCATCTCGGATGACTTCATCTAGGCTGACGTGGCTTCCAGGTGGCTGGACATGGCAACCAGAGATTTGGACGAGGCTGTCAGGGGTTCAGATGTGGCTGCCTGGTGTTAGGACGTGGTTGAACGTGCCTGCCCAGGTGTTTTCTATCTGGGTTTTTTTGTTGTTTTTTCTAGTTTTGGATGGAATCTGGTATCCTACCTGGACTATATGTCAGGGAATCATCTTACTGTTTCTTTTGTGGGTTCTGGACTCAAGAATTGATACCATTTTTGGCTTTTATGCTCTCGGTGAATTGGTTTCCCCGATGTTGGGGCAGTCTAGATTATGCTGTTACTCTACGTTAAACTTGGTTGAGGCTTAGTCCTCTCTGTATCTTTTTGTACATATTAATATATTACCTTTACTTAGAAAAAAAAAAGGAATTTTTATATTTATACTTGTAATAAACTTTGCACAAAACTTTCGCATAACATCTACACACACACAACCACCTTCGGACAACTGCTTCCACACAACTACTTTCATAGTTGTGAAAAAAATTCCTAAATAATAATTAAAAAATATACTTGTATATTTATTATTTTAATAAAACCTAGACAAAGCCTTATGCACATTTGTTTTACCGCACAACACTTCTTCTTCACACAAATTTAAATCACAATTTATTTAGCACCCTTGTCTATGTAAAAGAGCCTCAGTTCCCCTACGCATACTCCTCAATAATATCAATTGGAGATTTTTTCAGCCCCCCTCCCCCCACCTATGCAAAAAAAAACCTGCAACCACATCAATTCGCACATCATTCACTAGAGAAATAACATAACACTACCCTACAACCACATGTCACATGGATTAAAACCATGATTTATTTAGTAATGCATAATAAGAGTAGATTTTATAGTCTATTGATTATGATAATTGTTAAAAAAAAACAATACTAACTCCCTTTCCCCCCTCGTTAGTGTCAAAGCGCCTCCGACTATGCAAAAGACCCCAGTTCTCCCACACATACTCCATCCTCCATAAAGTAAAAGTTCAACACAATGAAATTGTACCAATTACTCCATCCTCCACACAAGGAAACATAATAATATTAATTGGCCATTTTTTCAAACCCTCCCCCCCCCCACGAGACCTATGCAAACAACCTGCAATCGCATCAATTCTCACATCATTGAATAGATCACTAAAATAACAATGTCTCACAACCGCATAAATTCTTGCATCATTGAGAAGAGCACTAACATAATAGTAAAAATGTCAAAGTACTCACCAATGCAATGGCCACTCACAAAATTAATTTTATTTTAATTTTAAAATGAATTATTAAGCATTGAAAAAAATGAAAGTAAAACTCCCTCCACTAGGGGAATTGTGTCCCATCAGAGCGTACTTGGCGAATCAGAAATCATAAATAACATTTACTAAAAATTCAAAAAATATTTTTGAATTGATGCGAAAATAGAAATATTAGGCATTTTCTCGAAACTTTGGCTAAAATTGCAAAAACACATACAAATAATGCACAGTCAACGCAACTTGACTACAAGGCGAATGCGATAGCCCCTGACGAGGCAGGGACTAACAAGAAGCTACTTATGTTCGAATTCAAGCTTCTGTGATCCATATCATAACGTATAAAGAATTTTTCGAAAGAAATCACATTGAAGATTTTGGTCGACGCGTCTCGAACCAGTGAGTGTGGTTCATCTTTAGGACATGATGAAGAAATAGATCTAGGAAGAAGGTTAAATAGGGATAGAGGTCAACCTAACAGCTAGAAGATAACAACTATATTTGACCAGGGTGAGGGAAAGGGGAATGTCACATAATATTTATATAAATTTTATTAATTTATTAATTGTTTATTATATATATATATATATTACTCTCAACTTAATAACAACTATAATTGATGATAATTGACTCATTTAAATTATTTTATCAATATAACCGAATAACATAAACAAATAACTAAACCTATTTTTATTGTATTATATTGAATTATAATATATTAATAAATTATATATATTTAAATATATAAATATTATATAGTAATTAATATCGAAATATATAATATGGTTATTTATATTGATATAAGCAATATTTAATAATATGTTAATATAAAATAAATTTTATTAATTTATTAATGTTTATTATATATATATATATATATAATTTAATAATGGCTATATTTGACTCATTTATATTATTTTATAGATATAACCAAATATAATAATCAAAGATTAAAAATAATACTAAACCTATTTTTATTGTATTATATTAAATTATAACATATTACTAAATTGTGTATATTTAAATATATAAATACTATATAGTAATTAATATCGAAATATATATAAATATGGTTCTCCATATTGAAATATGTAATATATAATGATATGTTAATCGAAATTAATTATTTATAACGATTTATATATACAAAGTAGCTAAAGATTAGGGTTTTAGAAATAGTTGATTCACTATATTTTATTAATATATACAAAGATTAAACTACTAATAAGGATTAAATATATAATATATCTATATTATATTAAAGATTAATAGAAAGAGATTCTAATATTACTAAGCAATAATAATAATAATGCTAATAATAAAATATGTTAAGAAGAAGAAAAAAATAAAAATTATATATATATATATATATTAAGACAAAGACGGAGAAAACTAAGAAGAGAGGGCGGGAATCCAACAGCTACTAATTTTCCAGCTGTCGTCCCTATTAATATTACTGGAAGACCTCTCAATTTCAATGGCTTCCCTAAACTTACGGTGGTGGAAATGAGGAATCTTAGCAATAACCCTAGTCTCCTCAATGCATATATGATGCTTGATCTTCTTTGCATGTTTGGCTAATTCCCTCTTAATATTTTAAGTATACTTGTAGACTTGGCACCTGATCAATGTGGCTTGGGTGGCGCCCTGGATTTGGCACTGCAAATTTCCCTTGTAGCCACCGATGGTGCATTTCTGACTCTTGATTCATTAAATTTTTAGCTTGTTTGTCCCCCATATCCTCCCATTCTACTGCAACATGAGAAGAGTTAAATTCCATGACTAAATTATCTCAAGCTTATGCCCATCATTTGGATTGTATCAAAAACCACAATTTTCGTATCCATAGTAGCTCCTTGAATGAAACAGTAAGAGAAAAATGATGAAAAACATGCTTAAGATGGATGTCGTTATGGAATCTGTAATCGAAAATCTAAAAAACCCTTCAATCAATATTTATATAATTACAAAATTATGTAGTATCTCGAGAATTTCTCCACCATGTTTGCTCTCTTCCTCGGATGTGCACATGAGTTCAGTGACTATTCATCTCTTAATCTTGAAGATAAGTATCCATCGATGTCACTACACCAAATATCACGACAAAAGGTATTCTAGGAAAAGGAGATTCAAAACGCTACAAATTGAAACAATTTATGACAGGAAGCCAATGAATCCACCCTAGAACCCCTTATAAAACCCAATTTCCATGGAGTTGTAACTCTCTCTGAAACCACTATCTGGATCTTGTGTGCCATGATATGGTAGACTTGAACACTAATAGAGAGGAGAGAATACATATTCCCTTAAAATATTCTCAAAAACATTGAAAAAAATATGCATTGAATACATCCTAATATATGAAAGGAAAGAAACTCTTTATTAAATGAGGAAAACTATTACAACTATATTGTGGAGGATGATTTTTTCCTTTTGCAAGGTCGGGTGAGTTATTTATAGTATTTTCACTGTTTCCTTGAGTTACATCATTCAATACCATGGGTGGATACCATGGTTAGATACCATTTTCTATTTGGATCACACACTAAAAATATACCTCAATCATGAATTTTAACATGCTTGTTCACTACGTGCACCTTTCGCATTATTCATATACATTCATGAAATGTAAAAAAAAAACTAAATAATGAGAGCATACATCCATTCAATGAAATAGTTACAACATGTTGTCCCTTTCCATATAAAAACAACTAGAAAGGAACCATTTATTCCAAGAAGCACGGAATCATTAGGTGACCATTGACATCACCTTGAGCATAGCTAATGCCAACTCTTGATCTACCTACCATTCATGCATTCATATAATTTTTTATACGAAACTTTTAATAAGGGAATTATTACCTAATTCCCTCTTAATACTTTAAGTATACCAAAATCATATATGAATGGCTACTAGTAGTTATTGGATGCTACTTGGTCAGCTAGTATCTTAAGGAGGGTTGTTGCACTCCTGTTCACTAATCCATAGTTTTTTGTGGATATTCCATTTGATGCATTGTTAAAATCAATTTAATGAAACTATACTTAAAATTCGAAATCTACACACTGAGGGTTAATTTCTTAGATTTTGTATTTGTTAATTATAGTTATGCTTATGCATGCAGTAGATAAAATATGTAGAAAACAGAAAGCAGTGAAATAAAACTCACAAATCATAATGAACACAAGATATGAACTAGGAAATGCTTTCAGGAGAAAACCTCACTGGAAGGTGAGGGTGCTTTTCTCTCTCTTTCTTTAAATGGAAATGAATTAAAGTACAAAGGAATGAGAGTTGTGGCCCATGAGTTGGTATAATATAAAACCCATTTTTTTTGTCTCTCACTATATCCACTTTCAGCTATGTTATCACTCAGAAGTTTTCCCTAGAAGTTATCAAAAGAAGGAATAATCTAAGGAAACCACAAACCAATCTTCACACTCAGATTCTAGCCAACCTAAGTCCAGAGAGGGATCTCTCTTTATAATTTAACTTTGTTTGGGTGGGATTTTAGGCTAGTTCTTAGTGTTCATAAGGTTTTGATTTTGGTTGGGTGGTGGAATTCTAGGAACAAATGGATAGAGCTAGTTTCTTCAAGCCATTGGGCTATGGAGTCAATAAAAGGATAGCATAACTGGATTAGATCATTAAAGGGAGTGTTCACAGGGCAGGCTAGCAAAGCAAAAGGAAAATCTTCAAGGGCTAATGGATGGAATGATTCTAACCAGGGTGAAGGGCACTTAAGAATCCTTGGACTGGGATCAGAATGAGGAATAGAGGGTGATCATCAACAAAGGGAAATTAAGAATCCTTTGCTACATAGACCAAAAGGAAAACTATGGAAGCTAAGGAGCAGCTAAGAATTCCCTAGATAAGATAGTTTAGCAAAAAACATCAAGAATGTAAACAGTCAAGATATAGTGCATTTAAGCAATTTATGAAATATCATTCCGAGTTTAACATTCATATTTCATAGAAACACATATGATTATTAAGAAACATAAGGAAAAACAATAATACACATGAGAGAATACTTATTTGATTTTCGCTTTACACAAGAATCCTGAAAAACATCTGAGCTTTATTCCATCATCCAACAGGCCAATCCAGTTTTTTGATACAATAAGACTTTGATTTGAGAGGAAAGTCTACATAAATGTCTTTGAATCCACCCCAAATACTTCGAAATGTGAAGTATTTATACAAAAAATAATTACAAAATATCTCATAAAAGTTTGAGATTTAATTTAGGAAATAAAAATATCTTCAAGCATGAAGATAGAGACAGATGGAAAACTGCATCATGCTGTCCCTTTTATTGTGGTAGTGCTTGATGTTGCAGTTGAGTTGTGGACCTTTAAGCTAGCTGGTAGTTTTATGCTAACATCTTTTTCATTTTGATCTTTCATTGATGCCCTTTGACTCTGATACTCTTTGACCCTGTTGATCTGTCTTTTACCTATTTCATCTGGATGCTTTTAGATTTACTGTGGTAACTTATAGTAAATCTGTCATTTTTTCCCACCATTCATCCTTTGGTTACTTTGATTTTAACATTGTACTGTATATTTCGTTTGCTTCTGTGTTCTTAGAAAAATTGGGCTTGGTGACAAACAAATGTTTCACCTCATGCTCTAAAAGGAACAAGTTTTCAAAAGTGTCATATAGTACTTTCCTTGTAGGCAAGGCTTTGATACCTGAAGTATTTGATTGTTCCTTAGCCAATTTCCTAAGTCTGTCAATGTAGTCCAATTGGGTCATGAGTTTATCATGGATGACCATAGGACTGGGAAGGCCTTTGTCTCTCAAAATTTGAAATTTGGCCATAAACCTGTCAATGGCCACCTGCATGTTATGGCATTTTTATTCTAAGTTGACCATGAGGTTTCTTTTGAAAATAACCTTTTTGACTTCTAGGATGGCTTCAATCCTATCCTCTATACCAAGATCATTTAGCTCATGTATGTTCTTATTATTCAGGAAGTCAATGAGTCGATTGGCATCCTCAGGCATATCACCCAACTCTTCCTTTACTTTTTGGATAGCTCCAATAGCTACCTTTACTAGTTCTGTTTGCTCAAATATAACTTGAATTGATGGCCAAATATCATTGATAGAGTCAATGATATTGGCCCAAAGCATTTCTTTGGTCTGTCCTAGTGGCTTCTGCAATGTCAAATCTTTCTCTAGGACCTTAATTTTCTCACCCATCCTTAGGGCTTTTTGTGTTTCTTCTCTTTGTTATTTGGGCAAGCTTACAGTCAGTTTCTAAGCTTGCCACTTTCTCCTTTAGCCTTTTGAGCTTTTTTTCCTGGATTGACATCTCCTCCATGGCTTTTACTAGCTCTATTGTTTTCTCTGTAGACGTACCTGTTGTTGTAGATTTAGTTATGATTAGCAATGTTGTGGCAGGTGGAGCTGTAGGTGCCAATGATGCTGCCAATGTAGAAGGAACTATTGTTGTCACTGTGGGAATGGAAATTGTGGAAGTTGTTGCTAGGTCACTTTGTTTGGACTAAATCAAAATGTCCAACTCGTTCTCTATCTCTTTCAATTGGTCGTTTAGCTTTAGGACCAAGTCCATGAACTCTTCATGTCCTTTTTGTGCCTCCAGGACTTATGTTGTTTTTGGGTGATGCAACTGGGGGAACCTAAGTTGTTTCTTCAGAGTAGTTATATCATCATTCTTCTTCTTTATTAATTTTTCAGTGGCCTTTACATCTTTGGGATCGTGTCCCAACTCAATGACTAAGTCCTCTAAGGACTTTATTCTGGTATCTTTGGCCTATGAAGAGGCCTTCTCCAATTGGAACTGAGCTGATATGTTATTCAGGGAATTTTGCAATTGGTGGGATGCGATGGCTTTCCATGTCAAAGTGGAGTAAATCATCTCCCATGTCTGCTTGTGCAGCTCAATCTGGTTAATAGGATGAATGTCCTTTACCAGTACTTCGAAGTCTATCTTTTTGAAGTCTACTACTATTATTGGTTGTTGAGTAGTGGGCTTCATGAATGTCATTTGAATCTTCCCCTCTTTTACATCATAGGCTGACATAAGCCTTGTTTGATTGGTAGGGGCCATCTTTAAGTATTGTGCATAAGTTTGGGCTTTTAGCCTCTCATTTCTGGATTTTATGTCCTTGTATCTTTCTTTGATGTCTTGGTCTTTGTCAGCTAGCATCCTGAATGAGGACACTTCAACACTCTGATGCCTTTCCACCATCTGAGTGTGTGATGTGGAAGGTTCTAGTGTGCCCCCAGAGGGAGTGGCATGCTTGCTTCCTTCTCTTTTTGTGCTGGTGGCCCCAACTATTTATTCTATGAATTCCTGTTCAGAGACAGGATTTATCCTTTGTCTTTTAACCAAGCTGGTCTCTGCATAGGCCTGTGATGTGGCTTTTCCTGAAGTAGTGGCCTCTTCTCTGTTTCTTTTGAGGTTTTTCTCCTCATTTAGAGGATTTTTCAAGACAATCAGTGTGTTTTCCACAGCAGCTTCAATACTATCCTTGTCCTCTAAAGTGTTTTCCACCCACTCCAATTGATTAGCATATTTTTCTATTTTAGGGATTCTATGATGGATATAAGGAGCCATCTTGTTTTTATTTCTTCTGTTGCAGATGAATTCCAAGGGATCATATCTCCATATGAAGCTCTGTTTTAGATTAAGTCTTGAAGGATTTGCTCTGCTTCCTTTCCGGCTTCTCGACTATTACAAAAAAAGGGGCCTAGTTAATCTTAGATTCTAAGTTGGGCCTTCTTTTTGGTTTAGACAAAATGTACCTCATCTGAATTGATTATCTACTTGTCGTACTCCAGAGCAAATAACCTCATTGGGAGGTATCTGGGTAGTTTATATGGGGCCAATTCACAGCCATAAATCCTAATTTCAGTGTGATTTTGGTACAAGTACCAATCTCCCACTTTGTGTTGTTTTAAGAGTTGTAGGATCCTCCTTATATCTAAACTGATTCTTGGAGCAGGGCTTCCTAGTAGAATTGTCACAATGGGATGTACAAATAGGTCTATGAATTCTGTATATGGATATGGAGAATCACATTTATGGAACAATGGAGTCTAGAAAATCACTGACCTAGGGTGACCCTTTGTATCAAGCTTCTAGAGAGTAAATGGGAACTTATCAGCTTGGTAGTATAAAAAGAGGTGATACAAGACATAGGAATACTTAAAGACTCTCTCATTACTCATCCTTAGAAATTGGTCATGCATCCTATTAGCTATAAACTTGGCATAATCATAAATGACAGCAGGAGGTTGTCCTGGAGTAAAGATGGACATGAAAGCCAAGATGATTTCATCTATATACTCACTAGTGGTGTAACCTAAGACACTAGAAATCATTGCTACAATGTCCTAACCAAATGGGGAAAATATGGTGGCCACATATGGAGGAGGATCTTTTGGGATATGCTTTTCCTCCCTGATGAAGGTTTGGAACATCTCAGCAAGTTTTACAGTGGTAAGCTTGGAGAATTGGTCTAATAGGTCTCCAATTGAAATAGGGGTTAGATTTTGCATTGGTTGAAGTTGCAAGATTTTATTTATTGATTCAACAGTGATGGTGAAAAGTACAGTCTAGTTTGGGGACATCAATGCTCTTTGGCTGGGGATATAGTTTGCATGGCAGTAATGGACAATTTTTGGGAAAATATAAACTTCAAGGAATTGGTACTTGGGTAAATTGGGCTCCCAAAGACCGATTTTATCAGCCTGGTTCAGGTATTGATCTCTATATCGGCAGTATATTTTAAGAGGGGATTCAAGGACAGAGGTTTCCTTGATTTGGAAATATTTATCAGCAAGGGGAAGGTGGTCCAGGTCCAGGTGAGGAGTGGAAATTGGTCTGACATCCATGGCAATTGGGGTAGCCATTCTCAGTTCTTGTGGATTTGAGAATGGGGGAGGTAAATTTTAGTCTTTTAGGGCAATGGTGGTTCAATTCCAGGTGGGTTTTAAGTTATCATAGTTTCTCTTTAATTTCAATTAAGAAAACTTAGTGACTGGTTCGGAAATTGACAGGGTTTTCAATGGATTCTGGCTTAAATACCTAGAATTGAAGAAAACTAGGTCTAAACCGGGTGACTGGCAATTGTGAACAGTTGAAAAAGCTTCAAGCAGGTTGGAAGGAAATTTGGGAGCTTTATGGCGTCTTCAGGGTGCAATTGTACGTGGGTTGACAGCTTTCGACATTCGCAGGTGCGTGCATGGAAGTTTTCAGTTTAAAAAACGATAAAAACAATAATTTGGGGCTTTTTTGGCTTTATGCGTGAAAGTCAATTTGGCAGGTACGGGTGAACAATGGTCGTTTGTCACATAGCGGGGTGAACAATAGTTGTTTTGGCATGTAGCTGGTTGGCGGTAAGTTTTTGGGCGCTTGGCATTATTGGGGGGAGGTTGTCTGATTCCATACTTTGAGCGCCACGTTGCCTCGGGGGCCCAGCAGAAAACAACCCTTTTCAGGTTGGTAACGTTCGGATTTTGGGCCCTTCCGAAATCAACACAGGCCGTCAGATGGGGAGGGGAGAGATCGTGTGGTGGTCGAGCGATGGAGTTGCACAGAAGGTAATGGGGGGGCTCGGCGGGCGTTTAAGCGCAGCGGTTTTGATTTAATTCGAGATTAAGGCGGGGGTTAAGGTATCAAGTGGGATTTAATTGGGTTTTTTAACTAACTTAATTGAGGATCGATTAGTTAGTGGGTCCGGGGTAGAAAACCTTAGTTTATATAATTAAACTAGGGTGGGATTAATTAATATTGCAGGAGTTAATATATATATGGGAAACAGGTTTTTATTAGGGATTTAATAAATAAATTAGTAATTTAGTCAAATGAGTAGAAAAGGGGCACAATATCCCAAATATATGATATCTCGTGTTTTAATGCTTTCCGATAATCACATAAAGACTTAGGATATAGTGTTTTATGTGTTTTTGATATGAAAATGAGTTATGTGGGGGAACAAATACTTTTCCTAGGTAAAAGTGATTTAACCTTAGGAAAAGAGTATTATTAGTAAAATTGAATGAACTAAAGGGGGGAATGAATGTTTATGAGGGGGTTTTAGTACTTATTTCCTATAAGTCATTGAGTCGAGGGTCCAGTCCCTCCAAAAGTCAGAGAAATGCTTTGAGCCTTTTTGACTTAGGGTTTTTTAAGTACTTTGATCTTTATTGTGGGAAATTAGTTAAGTAAAAGGTGAAATGAATGAGGGAAATTAATTAATTGACTTTGATATTCATCTGCATGCTTGAGTGCCCATTCACATTTGAAATACATGTTGAAAGATGATAAATGTGCTTTTTCCTAGTCAATCATCACACTTTCTACAACCTTTCTTCTACCTACCCACCTACTCATCTTACCATTTTTACTTCTCTTTATTAGGGTGCATTTGAGCTAGCAAACCCTTATCAAACATTTTTCTTTCTCTTTACAATAGTAAACTAACTAAATCTAACCTTATTACATCCAACGGCTCAGACTAAACAATTGAGCTCCTTTTATTTATTCTACCTATCTAATTATCTGCCAAGATTAAACAATTTGGTCATATTTTATTCTCTATCTATAGACATGAAATTTAAAACATGAAATAGTCAAGTTTAAACATTTTGACTATCATGGATTGTGGCAAAGATTACAAGCTGCACATAATCATTTATTATGCATAAAAGTAAATAGTAGTGGCATTTTGGCTTACTCACTTTCATGCTCTTTTTCTTTTCTTGGGGTTCATATTTTTAATTTTTTTGACCTTTTTTTTCTTTTTTTCCTTTGATTATTCTTTTAGGACATACCCTCTTTACATTTTTTTTTTTTTTTTTTTTACTATGGAAAACATTTGCAAAAAGAAAAGGTATGTACATATTACAGGTTTAATCTCAGTCATTCAAAAATTATGACTCCTATTGGTGTAGGAACCTAACAAGCTACTCTACTCCCCTATGGAACATAATTCACTCGAATAGAATGAGGCCCCTTTTCCTCTCAGTGGTTCGGTTATAACACAATTCGATAGCCTATTAGTGCTTAAGTTTGACTCCTTAAACTCTTGAATAGAATTACAATATGGACTCTTCTAGAATCTGCTTCATCATCATCGTGTTGTTATCCCCTTTTCCATCAATAATGGGGGCTCATGTGGAATCCTTTCCAATCATCATGGATAAAACAGGAAGGCTAAATTCTAGGTGGCATAAAGTTTTCATACAGACTCCAATTGAGGCAATTATTGTGCCATTGTAAATTCCCCCCAAAAAATAACAATATTAATGGGTGTCTTAAGCATAAAAGTGTGCCCCCCCCCCCCCACAAAAGAAAAAAATTAAAATCGATTTGATGCCTCAAACTACTTCCGGAAGGATTAGAAACCCAAATTTCCAAACTAGGACCCGCTGGTGAAAATGGTCATGTGAGATTATTTCTCCAATTTTTCCACGTTGAAATCATTAATATGGATGAAAAATAATATAATGATCCAATATAGATAAAACCTCTCCATTTTGGGAGCTTTTGGTTCCCAAAAACTTCTACTGAATGAGGTTAGAAAAAATTTCCTCCAACTTCTCTCGGGTATACCATGTAGCCTTGTTTGGAATATGTCCTTTACACCAAATATTCCAAAGGTCATGTTTCCCTTGTGTTTTAGCTCTAGACCATTTTCAAAGCTATATCCTTTGTCAACTCTTCCTGGGCATCTGGTTCCAAATCCTTTATAGAAGGGAGGACCTATTCCTATTCCTAATCCAACATGAAAGGCTCATAGAGTTTCATATTCTCTACATTCACCATTGAGTAAATGTGCATGCATGGGGGTAGAGTGAGTCTATAGGAATTATCTTCCAACTTTAATAATATTTCATAGTGACCATATCGTAGAGTCTTTATTTTCTTACCAGGACCCTGTGGTCCTCTCCCTGTTCAACTGTACCCATAGATGGACTTTCTTGATATTCTCAACACAATTTTCTACGCTTAAGGAATCCACTTTAAGATCCTCCCTCACTTCTTGATATCCATATATAATATCCAAAGGTGAAGGTGGAAAATTCCTAAAACAATTTTCAAATGGGGACTTACAAGTAGAAGTGTGGACTACTCTGTAAAAATTCCTTTTAGATTCAAACTTCTTATGTAATATGCTAAAACAAAAGAGTTGAATCTACTCTACTAATCAATGAAAACAATTAATCAATTAAGAAATCATGAAGCATACAAGAGAAAGAATTAAATGAACACATTACATAATTATTTCCTAGGGAAAGCCATAGCTAAAAACCCTTGTTATCTGTATATTGCATTAGTCAGAAAATATCGTAAAATTACAATGCTTTTCTCGTTCCCGAGCATCCTCTGCACTATCTCTATCTGTCTCAGAGCTTCCTAGACAATCCTTGGCCAATACTTAACCAATTTTATGCTTTCCCAAGTCCCTATTTACTTGTGATGTTTCCTTGGGAATTAACCCCTATTAATTAGGGAAATTCATCAATTGGAATTGTGCAATCCATCATAGGCCTTCCTTTGACTGCATGTACCACCGATACAATTTGGATGATTATAAAATTGATATTACACTTCCCTTGAACTCCAATCTCAACTGGATAACTCATAGATCACACATGCATGAGTTATTTATGCCTGAATTATCAGTTAACTGGCTGAACGTTGAAGTTGCACCCCACTGCTAGACCTCCTACTAGTTCCTCTAACAGTTGCAACTAGTTTAACTGACTTTAACTCATTTAAACTGAATTAATTAATTACAACTCAAAATAAACTCAACTAGGGCTCATATAAACTAGGAGGCACTCTACATTACTCAAGTTAGACCCTCAACTCGAATTAACTGAACAAACTAAGTCAAATTAACTTAGTTAACCTGTACAAGTTGTCTTGTGATGTGGAATTACAATTTTTCTCCTAACTTAATTCAAGGGAAAATTAAATCAGGATTTTCTTGTTGCTAAAGAAATTTAATAAGCAAGTAATGAAGCACTCAGAAAATAAATAGCAGAAATATACCCAAACCAGACATCGCGAAAAAGACATGAGAGACTTTCATGTAGTCTCTCATTCTCATGAATTTTCTCTATTTTTCAAATAATGTTTATGATACATATAAATACATGAGCAAGTTGTCTCAAGATAGTGCGTCTATCTTGAACAAACTTGGTTGAGATACATTCTCAACAAAACACTAATCTAGGAGAACTAGTTGGAGAGAATCTCTCATCCTAACTAAACTCCCTAGTTTTAGGAAATAACTCCTAATTCTCAAGATTTGATTTATTTAATAATAGTTTTGGATTTATAATTGTTTTATTATGAGAGTGAGGCTAAAATCCCCCCCCCCCCCCAACAATAAATCCAAAATAAGAACAAGGAACCCTCTTCCAAGTTCTCAAGTTGATCATCAAAAAACATTTGCCTGAAAAACCACCAAAGTTGGATGTTGAAAAAACTCAAATCTGAAGAGAAAATGAATCAACTGCAAGTTTGATTCATCTCTGAAATTTTCTTGACGACTCCATCATGTACCAAGCTGCAAAAGGATCCATCTGTCATTTGCTTTCAATTAGCATCCTTTGTCCAGTGAAAAAATGTTGATGACGCCCACTGGTGAATTTGAGTTTCCAATGACAAAATATTGAGAACACCCACTGGTTGCTTTGCTAATGTTGTCGAGACTTTCAATCTGACAACCACTGTCAATTTCATTGACATTTTCCCCCTTTGTCAGCTGAAAGGAGAGACAATCTTCTTCAAATTATTTCTGAACTCCCCCCCTTCAGGTGTAGGAGTGTTTCATTGTTGTACTCCTGCTTTCAGGTGCATGAGAGTACCATCTTCAATTGATTGTTTGCTGCAATAGTTGAGATTGAATTCTATTGTAAAACTTATACAATCATTTTATTGTTGACGACCATTCCCAAGGATCAATCCATGCATAATTGATCTTTAATCTGGTAGGTTGGTCTTGTTTGCAACATTTCTTTGATGAATGATATTACTTGCCACAATGGTGACAAGGATGGAGATCAAAACACTGATCTTCCAGATGACCAGTTCTTTGACAAAGAAGGCATTTTGGTTTGACTACAACTTCAGTTTGCGTGTATTTCTATTTGTCTTCAACTTTCTCAGAACTATCTGATGTGATTTGTGCAATAAACCTTGCACTGACAAATTTAATGTGCCTTGAATAATCTGGGATATGTAATTTGGCGTCATCTTTGACATATCCTAATCCTCGTTGATTTCTGTTACTTTGGATTTCTTCCTATGGCTTGATGATTGGTTTGGAAGAAAGTTGAACTAGATCAGGGACCACTTCGACACTTGAAGTTGGTTGGATCAGTGACTTGGAATCATTAGTTGTATTTATATTGTTCAAAGACTTGGAAGCATCACTCTTCTCTAGAAACTCAATTCTTTGTAGTTGCGACTCCAGTTGAAGGAACTCAATCATTTCATGTGCATGTTGAAGATGCACTTGAATATTAGCAAGAGTTGTTTTGTTGATGTTCACCATGTCGCCAGCTGATGATAAAATCAAATTGTTAAGAATTTGGTACAGTTGAATGTGTGTCACCATGTTAGCTTGCTCACTTTGAATTCAAGCTCGCTTGTATTGTTTCTTATTGCTGATGCTTTAAACACTTGCTAGAGTTTTATAACTTGGTTTCTTGAACTCTTGATTTCATGCTCGCTTGATGACGATCGCTTTACTTTAATTCTTCACTAACACTTTCTGAATGCTTCAATCAACTTCACACTGGCTCGTTTGTTGTAGATGTCGTGCTTTGAACTTTCGCACTTGATTTTGACATGCTCGCTTGCTTGGTTGTTTGAATGACATGTTCACTTTCTTTGTTGTTTGAATGACACGCTCCCTTGATTTATTGCTTATTGCACTTGCATTAAACACTAACTTGATTTGATGCTCACTTGAAGAATAGAATACTAGAATTCACACTCGTTTGATGATGATTGCTTGCTAGATGACTTGCTTGAACTTGCTTGATTGACTACTGACACTTTGTGCCTTCTTGAATGTACTCATTGAATGTGCTGATTTTAAAAAAAGGAAGGGTGTCGAACACTGTCAAAAATGCACCCAACAGACAAATGACAAGTTCAATCTTTGATGACTCAGTTGAAGACTTACCTGATTTAATGTATTCACCTTAACAATTCAAATTAGGGTGTCGGTTACAACCAAGAACGCGCCCATACAATTTAGTTAAAAAATGTTTATCTGCAAGTGATACAAAAAGTGTTGATGATGTTAATGTCGTCTTGGCTTGAAATTCTTGATTTTGTAGCATCCTTAACTTGATTGCTTTGATTACATGATGTGAAATGTGCTTGCTTGGAAGATCATCTTATCAAGTTGATGATGTGACACTTTGTGCTTGTGTACTTAAGCTTGATTACAGGAGCTTGAATAAACGTTCTTATACTTAAGCTTGCTTATGTGCATGTAGTTGTTTGAGCATAATACAAAGAGAGTGTTTTGATAATTTGAACGCAAGTCATGCACACGCATTCATTACACACGGTGTACCTAAGATCCCCTTATTCAATTTTGGGTGGATCTAGGACACTTCAAGACCACACAAAAATATGTCTTTATTAAATAGTGAATTACATCAACCTTCAACTTTGAGGCAAATTGTTTTCAAAATCTAGATGTTCACTTACTCAATCTCCCTCAAAGTAAAATATTACTTTGGAGTGCAACAATGACTTTTTCTAAAAAAATTCACTTATCATTCCAAATACAAAATACTTATAACTCCAAAATTACCTAATATACTCCTTATTTCTCCATTTCAAATAAAATTATTTTATCCACTCCTTATCTCTCCCAAAAATCACTCATTTAAAAAATATACCTTATTTCTCCACATTTTATCTCTCCATATAAAAACAACCTTTATAATGACTTTTAGATACTCCCCTTTTTAAAATTGCATTAAAAATTAAAAAGTTGTATGAAGTCGCTTTTTAAAAAAAGAGAATTGTCTTTTTAGATTTAAAGAACACAGATTTAAAGTACACCTCAAAAGTGACGTAATTTCTAGCGTGACCAATCAATTGCACCCTATCTTCGCAAAACTCCATTCTCCTTTCACACCTTCAATTTCTTCTTGATGTTCTCGTGGTGAAAACTCCTTCAACACAACAATGTGAAGAGCCACGCAGGGAGTAAATAGGAAAATCCGACATTCACTAAGTATATCCCTCAGCATTGACAATAGTATTCAGTAGCAGGAGAGAGGAGTACAAGTATACAACAGTCAAAATGGAATTTAGACATCGATCCAACCTTCATCGTCTCGCTAGAGAATCGCTCAAAAAACCAAACACTGCGACTTCACTAATGATCAAATCCTTGGAAAGGGTCTTTACCTTCCGCCAGCCTTCCATATAAACTTCAGCTTTGCAACAGGTTATAATAAAAATATAAAGATAATAGAGATCTGTAGATCCATGCACCACCCCTCTCCAAGAAATTTGCTCCAAATACTACAAGTCTCACATAAGATTTCATATGATACAAAATATGACACACAGTACACATGATCAGCAATGGCATTGTATCTCATCATGGGCAGCAGAAATGGCGTATAAGGAAATGGAGGGAAGAATCAATGATGCAAAAGATTGCGTGAGAAAGGCCCTGGACCTCATTCTTTTGTTCATCTCTAACGCATTCTACACAAAAGTCTTTAAGGGAAGATGGCAAGTGATCGCATCGAAGCTGCAACTTCTGAATCAGACCATTACCGCCATTATTAAAGAACCTTCATGTTGTTATTGGTCCAAGAATTCGCTCTTGAAAGAGATTCTATAGAAATTTGTATCCACTCTGCAAGTGGCCAGAGAGCTCGTCAAGTGTCACAGAGTGCTTTCTTGCAGCTGGAAACTTATGAAGCAGAGCAACCTGGACGTGCTCGTCGACAAACTTAGTTTTCACCAACGCAATTTTCAGGTTCTCATAAAGAGTAGACGGTTGAGAGAATCAAATGATGCGAGCATAGTTTCAAGGTCGGGGCTTGGTGCTAGAAGGGATGCCGTGGTCCCCTTTCTTCGAGGTCTCTTTGCAAAGATTCAAATTGGGAATACCCAACTCAAAGAACAGGCCCTCTTTGTTCTCGTACAAATTCTCCTAGAGGATCACAACAATATCGTCATTATGGCTGATGAAAAGCTAGATATTGGATTCTTGGTGCATTTGATGTAGTCCCATATCGTTACTGTCAGAGAATATTCGGTGGTCAAGGTGTCGATTCTTGTGCACATCTAAACTGATTCAGATCATGTCAAATTCAGCTCAGGAGAATGGATCAGGGATTAGAGGGTGCAATCTCGTAAATTTCGGATCGAATCTCCTCAATGCATAAGATGCAACACTGCATTCAATTCACCAAGCTTGTTCCTCCACAGACCAATGCAACAATGGATATCGACTCTCCTCCATGAATATAATCACCAGTATTCAAAGCAGGCACCAACTTGGTGACAACACCATCAACCACGTGCTCTCGGTCTTACCTAAGCACACAATCCATGATGCACCACTCCAGACTAGGCACACGATCAACGATATTCACATCAGGTTCACCACGCAATAGGCTAAGGAGGCATGCACAAGCCGAGCAACTGTTCTAGTTGAGAAGTGGGCTTTACAGTCGACCTCTCTCACTCCACCAGTCGGTGGCATGTATCCCACATGCTTTATAAATTACCATGTGTGGATTTTTTTTTTAATTACCATTTAAAAACTTTGATCACTCCCGCAACTGAGTTATCCACGCTCACCATATCCACACGACTCAATGATCACGTCCACCCGCAAATAATTCCAAGGGGAAAAACATAGACTCAATTCTATCCACCTAGCTCTAATACCAAATAAGGAAATTTAATGAACAAGTAATAAAGCACTCAGAAAATAAATAGCATAAATATACCCAAACCAGACATCGCGGAAAAGGCATGAGAGACTTTCCTGTAGTCTCTCATTCTCATGAATTTTCTCTATTTTTCAAATAATGTTTATGATGCATATAAATACATGAGCAAGTTGTCTCAAGATAGTGTGTCTATCTTGAACAAACTTGGTTGAGATACATTCTCAAAATAACACTAATCTAGGAGAACTAGTTGGAGAGAATCTCTTATCCTAACTAAACTCCCTAGTTTGAGGAAATAACTCCTAATTCTCAAAATTTGATTTATTTAATTATCATTTTGGATTTATAATTGTTTTATTATAAGAGTGAGGCTAACAGTTTCATTTTCAACACTCCCTCTCAACAAGAAAGGGATTATCAGATACCCAATCCTGCCACTATGGAACTCGAATTTTCCTCTTGATAGTAACTTAGTCAAGATATCCACATCCTATTCATCTGTAGGAATGTACTCTAGCAACATGATACACCTCTACAAATAATCTTTTAGATGGTGATACTAGATGTCGATATGCTTGGACCGATTATGAAAAACTAGATTCTAAGAGAGTTTGATACAACTCTAATTGTCACAGTAAATAATTGTAAGGTACATTTGTTGACCAAATAACCCAACAAGGATCTTTCTCATCTAGATAGCCTCACAAGTTGCTTGACTAGCAGCCATGTACTTTGATTCTTCTTAATTGAGTGCAACTGATATTTGCTTCATTTTGTACCAGGTAGTTGTTGCTAATCCAATACTGAAGATCTCCCTTGATGTGCTCTTCCTGTGTGATGGACTCCTTGTTCATATGTGAAGCCTCGAAGCTTCACTTCCTTTGTTCATCCGTACCAAAGACCAAACTGAGTGGTGCCTCTGAGGTATATCAGCACATGTTTAGTTTCCTTCCAATAGAGTTTGGTTGGGTTAACCATTGCTTGACTAAGTTGGTCAACTGCAAAACACATGTATGATCATGTGTTCACCAAGTACATAAGTGAACCCACAAGCTTCCTATAAATGGTAGTCTCTACCATTTCACCTAAAGTAGCGTCTTCCTTCCTCCAACTCCCTGCTAGAGGAGTCTCCATGGGTTTGCTTCTCTCCATGTGGAACTTCTTCAGTGTCTCATTGGCATAATTTCCCTAAGGGATAAACAGTTCCTCATCTCCTTTCCATACGTCCATACCAAGGAAATAATGCATGAGCCCCAGATCCTTCATCTCAAATTCTCTTACAAGATCCTCTTTGCAACATTTGACCAACTTCTCATCACTTGTTAGAATTAAATCATCGACATATAATACTATAATCAATAATTTACCTTCAACCACAATATGGTAAAGGTTTGCATCTGCTTCACTTTTGGTGAATCCAAACTCAGTGAAATAGTTTTCGATCCTGGTGTACCAAGCACAGGGTTCTTGTTTCAATCCATACAATGCTCGCTTGAGTCTGCACACATGTGACTCTCTGTCGAAGGTCTAAAATTCTTTTGACTGGTCTATGTACACCTCTTCCTCAATCAATCTATTGAGGAAGGTTTTCTTCACATCCTTCTGATGTATCTTCCATCCCATCTATCCTAAAAGTGCTAAAATAGATCTGATTGAAGAGTACCTTCCTATTGGAGCAAAGGTATCCTCATAATCAATTCCCTCCACCTAAGAGAACCCCTTGGCCAAAAATTTGGCCTTGTGTTTCTTGACACTCCCATATACTTCTTGCTTCACCTTGTAGATCCACATGGAACCTACCACTAACTTGTCCTCTGTCCTTAGGACAACCTCCCAAGCATTGTTCCTAATAATGGGATCATATTCCTCTACCATGGCATCAACGCATACTGGTTTCTACATTGCTTCCTTGAATGAGGATGGCTCAATCTCTACACTCTCACTCATTAAATCCATGTAGCTAGTGTACCAATCTGGTGACCTCTTATGCTTGTGCTATGATGTGGGTTCTCCCACATTATCTCTAGCATCATGCATCAATATTTCAGCTTCTCTCACACACTTCCTTCCATCTCTAGATGTCTCTGCATGAGTGGGTGCTTCCACTCTTTGCTCCTTTTCTTGTGGTTTCTCCACATCATCCTAAGGTTCTTCCTTTGGAGCCAAAAGCTCTTCATCTACATGTAACCGAATCTCCCTCTCAAGGGAACATTTCATGGCTTTCTCTTCATCAAACTTCACATCTATACAAACAATTGTCATCCTATGAGATGGCAGGTACACCCGATAGTTGTAAGGTGTATTAGTGTACCCCACAAATATGCCCAGCTTAGTTGTTGGCTCTAGATTTTTCCTTCAATCCTTGGTAACATGACAGTAAAATGATGAAACAAATATCCTAAAGTATGACACATTTGGTTTCTTCCCTGAAAAAGCTTCTTCTGGTGTACTCATCCTGATAATCTGATGAGGATGCTTCCTATGCACATATACCGTTGTGTTGCATGCTTCATCCCACAAGTGCAATGGTAGGCCCTGATCATGCAACATCACTCGTGCAGCTCCCGCAATACTTTTGTTCTTCCTTTCAGTAACCCCATTCTGATGTGGGTTGTGGGGTGTTATGAACTCACGTCAAATGCCTCATGATGCACAGAAGTTCTTGAACTCATTCAACACATATTCTCCATTGTTATCTCTCCTGTGATCCTTCACTTTCTGCCAATGTCATTTTCAACAAGTGCTTTAAATTCACAAAATTTTGTGAATGTATGGTCTTTCTTCTGCATGAATAATATCCAGCACTTACATGAGAAATAATCTACCAATATCACATAATACATGTGTTTGGTCGTGGAGGCTATCGAGAACATTCCACACACATCTAAGTGATCTCTTTCAAGGATCACTTGCGCTCGATTGTCCTTATCATGAAAGGGGGCTTTGGTGTACTTCCCCAATGCACACCCTTTGCATATATCTCTTTGCTCTAGTGCACCCTTGGGAAGTCTTGTTGAAATCTGTTGCATGATATTTAGGGCTCCATGGTGCAAATGGCCTAATATTTTATGCCATAATTCATTGATGTCTCGACCTTGCACCTTATTTGTTTCCGTTCTCAAAGAAGCACAATCTTCTACATCCAATTTGTAGACGTTATTTACCCAAACCTTGATCCGCTTCACTTGTCCTGTGTCTATGTGATAAAGGAAATCCCTTCCTTTATTAATATCACATCATAGCCATGGTCTTCCAACATAGCAACTGAAACTAAATTCTTCTTCAGACCCAGAACATATATGACATCTTTTAATGTGAGAGGAGAACCAAACTCCCTCTAAAAAGTAAGAGTATCGATGTCGTTCGTGTTATACCTTCCATCATCTCTCATCTCAATGTGCATCTGGAGGTCCTTCTCCTCCAAGTGGGTGAAAAAATATTTATTTCCTGTCATATGGAATGAGGCTCCACTATCCAGATACCACACACTACTAACCACTGATATCACCATGCATGCAATGAGGTTTTAATCCAACTTGAATTGTGAAGTTAGAGCTTAAACTTCCTCTCCTCTTAGGGGATTCTTGCCGACCTTCTTGTGAGGACACTTCGTGGCATAATGTCCCATCTCATGACAGTGAAAAATTTAATCTTTGATAAGTCCTTATTCTTTCCTTCCTAACTGGAATATTTTTTAGATTAGGATTTCTTCCCTTTCCCTTTCTTTTCCTTTCCATCCAAGGCACAATTCTCCTCATCATCATGCTTGGATGAGATTCCACTCTGGTGTTCCACCTTATCTCTTCTTAAACCAAGTCAGACCACAACCGCTCCCACTTTGGTATCTGTTGTGTCCCACTTACCGAATCCTAGTATTTGTGTCAACTCTTGGGAAGGTATAAAAGTATTAGGATGACTAGATCATCTTCAGCAATTGTAATACCAATGCTCCCAAGCTCATCTCAACAATTATGTGAACTTGCTCATGTACTATGGTATTGTGTCACCCTTCTCCATTTTGATTTTCCGAAGCTTATCCTTCAATGACAGCTTCTTGTCGTCACTATTATTCTAAAACAAGTCTATCAAGGCTTGCCACATCACATATGGAGTTTCCTTCCCGTGGAGTTTTGAGACAATATGATCTCGAACTCCTTCCAATATGATCCTCCTCACTTTTTCAAAACACTTCTTGCACTCTGCTAGATCCTTAACATCATATGTTGGAGTTTTAGGAATATTAGTATATATGAATTCCTTCAACCCGTTATCTTCTAATACTGCCTCCATCATGTCCTTCCAAGCAATATAATTCGAACTACCCTCAAGGGCATATTCAAGTCTCAATCCGAAAAAGACCATCCTGCTAGCTCTAAAGATTTGATTCTACAAATTCGATCCAGCAAAGACAAACTCATATTCTTATCTTCTATTGTGATCTAAGCTATGATACCATGTAGAAATTCCTGGTAGATTCAAACTCCTTATGTAATATGCTAAATCAAAAGACTTGAATCTACTCTACTAATAAGAAGAAACAATTAATCAATCAAGAAGTCACGAATCATAGAAGAGAAAGAATTAAATCAACACATTACACAATGATTTCCTGGTGAAAGCCACATCTAAAAACCCCTACTATCTATATATTGCATTAGTCAAATAATATGAGAAGATTACAATGCTCTGCTCAAGCTTGAGGAACCTCTGCATTATCTATATCTATCTCACAGCTTCCTAAACAAACCTTGGCCAATACTTAACCAATTTTATGCTTGCCCAAGTCCCTATTTCCTTTTGTGGTTTCCTTGGGAATTAGCCCCTATTAATTAGGGAAATTCCTCAATTGGAATTGCGCAATCCATCATAGGCCTTCCTATGACTATATGCACCACCTTAAAACTTAGATGATTATACAACTGATAGTACACTGCCCTTGAACTCCAATATCAATTGGGTAACTCGTAGATCACACATGCATGAGTTATTTATGGCTGAATTATCAGTTAACTGGTTGAACATTGAAGTTGCACCCCACTGCTAGGCGTCCTACTAGTTCCTCCAACAGTTGGAACTAGTTTAACTGACTTTAACTCAGTTAAATTGAATTAATTAATTACAACTCAAAATAAGCTCAACCAAGGCTCCTATAAAGTTGGAGACACTCTACATGACTCAAGCTAGACCCTAACCTCGAATTAACTGAACCAACTAAGTCAAATTAACTTATTTAACTCGTACAAGTTGTCTTGTGATGTGGAATAACAATTTTTCTCCTATTTTAATTCAAGGGAAAATTAACTAAGGATTTCCTTGTTGCATTTTCAACACTCCCTCTCAACAAGAAAGGGATTATCAGACACCCCAATCCTACCTCTATGGAACTCAAATTTTCCTCTTGATAGTGCCTTATTCAATATATCTACATCTTGATCCTCTGTAGAATGTACTCTAGCAACATGATCTTCCTCTGCACACAATCTCTGATATGGTGATATCGGATGTCAAAATTCTTGGACCGATCATGAAAAAATGGATTCTAAGATAGTTTGATACCAAATAACCCAACAAGGATATTTCTCATCCAGATAGACTCACAAGGTGCTTGACTAGCAATCATGTACTATGCTTCTGCTAAATTGAGTGCAATTGATATCTGCTTCCTGCTGTACGAGGAAACTATGGCTAACCGAATACTGAAGATTCCCCCTGATGTTCTCTTTCTGTCTTATGGAATCCCTGCCAAATCTGCATCTGTGAAGCCTTGAAGATCCATTCCCTCTATCCTTTTATACCAAATACCAAACTAAGTGGTGCCTCTGAGGTATCTCAACGCATCTTTAGTTTCCTTCCAATAGATTTTGGTTGTCTTAACCATTACTTGACTAAGTTGGTTAACTTCAAAACACATGTATGTTTGTGTGTTCACCAAGTACATAAATGAACTCACAAGCTTCCTATAAATGGTAGCATCTACCACTTCACCTGATGTAGCATATTCCTTCCTCCAATTCACTGATAGAGGAGTCTCCATGGGTTTGTTTCTCTCCATGTGGAACTTCTTCAATATCTGATTGGCATACTTTCCCTGAGAGGAAAACAGTTCCTCATCTCCTTGCTATACTTCCATACCAAGGAAATAATGCATGTACCCCAAGCCCTTCATCTTGAATTCTCTTGCAAGATCCTCTTTGCAACATTTAACTAGCTTCTTATCACCTATTAGAATTAAATCATGGACATAATACTATAACCAATCATTTACCTTCAACCACAACATGGTAAATTTTTGCATCTTCTTCACTTTTGGTGAAGCCCAACCTGGTGAAATAGTTGTCAATCTTGGTGTACCTGGTGAAGACCAAGCACAGGGTTCTTGTTTCAATCCATACAATGCTCGCTTGAGTCTGGACACATGTGAATCTTTGTTGAAGGTCTTAAATCCTTCTAGATGCTTTATGTACACCTCTTCCTCAATCACTCCATTAAGGAAGGTTGTCTTCACAACCTTCTGATGTATCTTCCATCTCATCTGCACTGAAAGTGATAGAATAGATTTGTTTGAAGAGTACCTTGCTACTATAGAAAATGCCTCCTCATAATCAATTACATCCACCTTAGAGAACCCCTTGGCCAAAAAAATTTCCTTGTGTTTCTCAACACTCCCATTTGTTGCTTGCTTCACCTTGTAGATCCACCTAGAAACTACCACTGACTTGTCCTCTGGCCTTGGGACAACTCCCCAAGCATTTTTCCTGATAATGGAATGATATTCCTCTACCATGGCATCAACCCATACTAGTTGCTACATTGCTTCCTTGAATGAGGATGGCTCAGTATCTACAGTCTCGCTCATCAGAGCCATGTAGCTAGTGTACCAATTTCATCACCTCTTCTGTTTGCATTGTGATGTGGGCACTCTTGCATTCTCTCTAGCATCATGAATCAATTTGTAAGCTTCTTTGGTGTGCTTACTTCCATCTCTAGATGTGTCTTCATGAGTGGGTTCTTCCACTCTCTTCTCCTCTGTGTGTGGCTACTAGACATCATCCTTAAGTTCTTCCTTAGGAGCTAAAATATCATCATCTGCATGTAACTGAAGCTCCCTCTCAAGGGAACATCTCATGGCCTTCTCTTCATCGAACCTCACATCTCTATGAAAAATTGTCATCTTGTGAGATGACAGGTACACCCAATATTTTTGAGGTGTATTAGTGTACCCCACAAATATGACCAACTTAGTTTTCGGATCTAGCTTTTTCCTTGCATCCTTGGTAACATGACAGTAAACTGATGAACCAAATATCCTGAAGTGTGACACACCATGTTTCTTCCATGAAAAATCTTATTTTGGTGTACTCATATCGAGAATCCGATGAGGACTCATGTTCTTCACATATACCATTGTGTTGCATCCTTCATCCCACAAGTGCAGCAGTAGGCCCTCATCATGCAACATCGCTTGTGAAGCTCCCACAATACTTCTATTCTTTCTTTCAACAAACCCATTATGTTGTGGGTTATGGGGTGTTATGTACTCCCGTTGAATGCCTTTTGATGCACATAATTTCCTTAACTCATTCGACACATATTATCCATCATTTGTTGGAATTTCTAAGTCTAATTGTTAGAAATCCTTCTTATACTTTTTGGTTTATTTCTTCCTAATTTTTCTATTAATTAACAAGTTATTTACCATGTAAATACTGAAAATAAATACAAGTACATTCTCAACACATACAGATCATCAATTGAAGGAAAAAAACAAGCACACAAGTGACATTGTTATTTTTTTACTAATGTCCCCGGAAAACCCCAATGTGGGAAAACTAGTGCAGCTATCTGAGGGCTTTATTATTAAGCAGTTTCAGAATACAATCTGGGTGCCAAAAATGGCTCACCCAACAGAGAATGCCCTCAGCAGTAGTACCTCTTAGTCGGAGACAAATATCAGCCCCAATCTGCCCCACGAAATCTCTTAGCGCCAACCTCTAAGGTCTGTGTTAACCTCTCTGGCCCAACATCTGCCCAGTGTTAGCCCCTCTGGCCCAACGTCAGCCTCTGGAGCCTCTACGTCTCCCAAACTGGCCCTCCTCAAGCTTTGTGCAGCTCCTGGTTGCCTCTGTGTGGCCTCTGGCTGATTCTGCGTGGCCTCTAGCTGGCTCTATGTCAACCATCTCCCGGCTTCTGCACTGATGCTCCCAGTACTATCTATGCCTCTTTTCTATTGCATTCACTACCCCTCAATTACAAATTTGATCACTCCTTTGATTTCCTCAGCAAGCCCTGCCCCTGAAAATCGAATTCTTGATCAACTCGATGTGTTCTCTAACTGACCCTCAAGCCTCCTCTTATACTTTTCTCATTGGTCCATCAACGACCGAGATTAAATCTCTAATCAATAACTAAGATTATATTTGGCTTGATCCATGACTTTTGGACCATTCTAACCCAGTTTTATATTTATACCCATTAATATCTTATTTTTCCTAATTTTAGACTTAGGAACTCAATTAAAATATTAATTATTTTAATATCTCCCAAACCGGTTAGATTTTGCCCAAACCATTTCTAGGTCTTGGTGATCTCATGTGCTTTAGCCTCTCCACCAATTTTCATGGCTAGATCACATTCGATGCTACCCCAAATCAACACTCCCTCTTAGTGAGGATTGTGCTCTAGTAATACTCATCAATGAGTATCACCCTAATCATCCAGTATCGGTCCCTGTGCTGATATTAGGCCTCCCTGCCCAACATCCTCTACATTGCTACATCTTGTACTATTACCCATGGCCCTGCCACTACCACTATTGCATCTTTACGTCAACTCCCTCTGCATTCGTGTTGCTTCCCATGGCCCTGCCACTGCCACTGCTACATTTGCATTGCATCCCCTCCCATCATGCTGCCCATAGCACTGCCACTGCTAACCGCTGCAATGCAAATCAGTTACTGATAAGTAAGTAACTGATCCTCCCAACTCTGACATATTTTTCAGTATTGAAACACTCCCGATGTTGAAGATCCCTCTGCCATTGACAAGTGCTCCCTCTGCTGACCTCTGAGCTGCTGCAACAACTCCATGCATCTCACATTGTTGCCTCATGCTATAGTGGGACTCTTGCACTATAGCACCCATTGTCACCCCATCCGCTTCTATCTCTACTGACATCCGCCAGTCCTACTACTTCTCTTCAGGTCTCCCATAGCAATGTATAATCCAAGAGATTGGGTACCTCAAGGATCCTTCCCCTCATCATCTATAGTCTGTCTGACTACAACTCGATGTTTCCCCACTTCCTCTCAAGTGGTGCATGAGCACTCATGGCACATTCATCATCTGTCTCCACTTATTTCTCCGCCCTCGTTGGCACTGCCTTGGTCTCAGAAGCCTCTCCCTTGCTCTTCTTCCTTTGGTACTAGCTCGCATAGTGACCGAGTTCCCCACAGTGATAGCAATTGACCTTAGAGAGGTCCTACTTCTTCTATTTCTCTTGCTTTCCTGCAGATGCTAGGGCAGCATCCTCCTCTTCCTCCTTTTTGATTCTGACCCCCTTGCCGCTACTTCTCGCCTTGGTCAGCGTTCTGATCTCTTCTTGACAAAGATCCGCACACAGTTCCTCCCAACCTGGAAGGCTTACCTTGCCCAGTAAGCTCTAGACAAATACCTCCCAATCCTCTGAGACTATGTTCAATGCAGTCCTCACCAACATCTCCTCATCTGGTGTGGTCCCTATGGAAGTCACCTGATCCTGGATCTCTGTCAATCTCCCAAGGAATATATCTATCTGCTCGCCCCTCTGCATTTGGTATGACCGCAACTGATTTTCTAGAAGCATCTTCCTTTGCACGGAAATATGTTGATACAACTTCTTCAAGGCATCCCACATCTAATTTTCCATACCCTTCTCAGCAATATGTGGTACCACATGATCCTTGACCCCGTCAAGAATGATGCACTTAGCCCTAGCCATTGTCTCCTCGTACTTCTCATTTTCAGTCGGGTCAACTGGGATCGTTATCATTTTCAAGGTGAAGTGTTTGATGCGATACCTGTCTAGAATGGAAAAGATCCTGGCCTTCCAGACTATGAAGTTCGAAGCTCCCTCCAGTCTATCCTGATCTTTTAGCCCATTCACTACTATTTCATTACTCCTCTTTTAATTCTTTCGAGTCTCTCAACTTCCCATCTAGAAGTTCTTAGTGTGACTCCCTCTGAGCCTCGATTTCCCTCTTGGAAATCCCACTACCAATGTCAAGATGCCCCTACTCCGATTGTTAGTGTAGCTTCACCACTAATCTGGATTTCTTGGTTAGAAATCATCGGCAGCAATTCCCTCCTCCTTGGTCTTGCCCTGTTAGGTACTTTTCTGACCACAGTCCCCCACCATCTTCACTCTGCAACTTTCCCATAGTCTGCTATGCCCTAGAAAACTAAAGGTTAGAGCCTCTAGGCTCTACGCAATCTCGGCACCAGCATATCCGCACCTCCTGGCCACGAGCATCAATCCTTCCTCACTGAAAAAGATGATCGGGCACTGTGTAGGTCAGGTCTTCTCCTCTTTGCCATTGTGTTGATCCTCTTCCTGGCTCAAACTGACGATGTAGGCACTGCATCACCCCTTTCTTGTTGCTTTTCTACTAGGAACATCTTTTGTCACTTGGGACAGTTGTTTCTGTTTTTGTTGCTCTGCTCAGCTAATGCCCTCAATTATCCTGTGATCTGCAACCACACTCTGATACCATGTTGGAATTTCTAAGTCTAACTGTTAGAAATCCTTCCTGTACTTTCTGATTTATTTCTTCCTACTTGTTCTATTAATTAACAAGTTATTTACCATGTAAATACTGAAAATAAATACAAGTACAGTCTCAACACATACAGATCATCAACTGAAGGAAAAAAATAAACAAGCACACAAGTGACATGTTATTTTTTGAATAATGTCCCCGAAAAAACCCAAAGCGGGAAAATCGGTGCAGCTATCTGAGGGTTTTATTATTAAGTGGTTTCAGAATACAATCTAGGTGCCAAAAATGGCTCACCCAATAGAGAATTCCCTTGGCAATAGTACCTCTCAGTCGGAGACAGATATCAGCCCCAATCTGCCCCACAAAATCTCCCATTGTCAACCTCTAGGGTCTATGTCAGCCTCTCTCAACCAGCATCTCCCCAGCGTTAGCCTCCCTGGGCTCTGTGTCAACCTCTAAGACTTTGTGTCTCCCACACTGGCCCTCCTCAGGCTCTACGCAGCTCCTGGCTACCCCTGCGTGGCCTCTGGCTGCTTCTGCATGGCCTCTTGCTGGATCTGCATCAACCCTCTCTCGGCTTCTACGTTGATGCTCCCAGTACTATCTATGCCTCTCTGCTACTGCATTCACTACCCCTCAACTGCAACTCTGATCACTCCTTCAATTTCCTAAGCAAGCCCCGCCCCAGAAAATTGAATTCTTGATCAACTCAGTGTGTTCTCCAACTGACCCTCAAGCCTCCTCTTATACTTTTCTCATTAGTCCATCAATGACCAAGATTAAATCTTTAATCAATGGCTAAGATTAGATTTGGCTTGATCCATGACTTTTGGACCATTCTAACCCAGTTTTATATTAATACCCATTAATATTTTATTTTTCTTAAATTTAGACTTAGGAACTCAATTAAAAATATTAATTATTTTAATATCTCCCAAACTAGTTAGATTCTGCCCAAACCATTTATGGGTCTTGGAGATCATGTGCTTTAGCCTCTTCACTAATTTTTGTGGCTAGAGAACATCCGATGCTACCCCAGATCAACACCGTTATTGCTCCTGAGAGCCTTCACTTTCCTGCGAGTGTCTTTCTCAACAAGTGTTTTAAATTCACAAAATTTTGAGAATGTCTGGTTTTCTTCTACATGAATAATATCCAACAGTTATGTGAGAAATCATCTACAAAAATCACATAATACCTCTACTTGGTCATGGAGGCTGTCAAGAACAATCCACACACTTATGAGTTAACTCTTTCAAGGATCGCTTGTGCTTGACTGTCCTTATCATGAAATGTTTCTTTGGTGTAATTCCCTAATGTACACCCTTTCAATGTATCTCACTTCTCAAGTGCACCCTTGGGAATTCCTGTAGAAATATGTCGAATGATCTTCAAGGCTCCATGGTGAAAATGGCCCAATCTTTTATGCCATAATTCACTAATGTCTCGGCTCTGCGCCTTCTCTGCTTTCATGCTCAAAGAAGCTCAATATTCTACATCCAATTTTTAGAGGTTCTTCACTTGAACCCTGATCCGCTTCACTTGTCATGTGGCTATCTGATAAAGGAAATCCTTTCCTTTACTAAATATCACATCATAGCCACAGTCTTACAACATAGCAACTGAAACCAAATTATTCTTTAGACCCGGAACATATGTGACATCCTTTAATGTGAGAGGAGAATGAGGCTCCCTCTGAAATGTAACAATACCAATGTCAGTCATGCTATGCCTTACATCATCTCCCATATCAATGTGCATATGGAGGTCCTTCTCCTCCAAGTCACTGGAAAATTCTTTGTTTCCCGTCATATGAAATGAGGCTTCATTATCTAGATACCACACACTACCCATCACCGATGTCACCATGCATGCAATGGGGGTGAAATCCAACTTGAATTATGAAGCTAAAGATTCACCTCCTGCTCCTCCTAAGGGCTTCTTGTTTGCCTTCTTGTACGAACACTTCGTGGCATAGTGCTCCAGCTCATGACAATGAAAACATTTAATATTTGACAAGTCCTTCTTCTTTCTTTCCTAACTATAATCTCCTTTGGATTCATATTTATTCCCTTTCCCTTTCCCTTTCTTTGCCTTTCCAACCAAGGAACATTTCTCCTCATCATCATGCTTGGATGAGGTTTTGTATTTGGTGTTTCACCTTATCTCTTATTGCACCAAGTTAGACCACAACCATTCCCACTTTGGTAGTTTCTCTCTCCCATTTACCGAATCCTAGTAGATGTGCCAACTCTTGGGAAGGCCTAGAAGTGTTAAGCTTACCAGATCATCTTCAGCAATTGTAATACCAATGCTCCCAAGCTCATCCTGACATTGGGTGAACCTGCTCAAGTATTGTGGTATTGTTCCTCCCTTATCCACTTTGATCTTCCGAAGCTTGTCCTTTAGTGCCAGCTTCTTATGGTCATTGTTGTCTTAAACATTCATTTACATTATGCATTCAACCATGAACTAAAACAATGCCTCAATCATTTATGTCGACATGCTTCTGCACTACCTACACCTTTCTCATTATTCATATACATTCATGGAATGTATAACAACCTAACTTATGAGAACTTATAACCATTCAATGGCATGTCTCGTAGGTATAACATATTATCACCTTTCATATGAAAGCAACTAGAAAGGAATCATTAGGTGACCATTAACATCACCCTAAGCATATATAATCCCAACTGTTGTGAAGATAAATCCCCTCTCTGGACAGAGGTGATCTCTCTAGCCCAAGGATTGTGTTAGGTCCATATAATACTAGTGATTACCCCATTACTATTGTAGTTGTATCCCTTATTAATATTGTTGTGGTCATATTGTCCCCATATTGTTATTACTGTGCCCCATAGAATCCCTCTATTGTTATTTTTGTGCCTTTATATTATTATTGTTAGGTCGGCTGGGTTATATTGTGACTCCTTAGACTCCTATATATAGAAAGGATGTTTTGTCATTTGAATCATCAAAGAATCATTCATTTGTGTAATGTAAAGGAGGTTGCCCCCTCGAAGAGGCTGAATTCTAAGGCATTGATCTATTTTTTCTATCTTTTTGTGAGCTGGTTTCATAACATTTGGTAACAGAGCTTTGGATTCTAGGGTTTCACTGCTCCAAATAGGTCATCGTGGAATTTTCGCTATAACTTTTTTTCTGTGATGTTTCAGAAGTGAAAAAAACAACCCATTTGAGACAAAATCGCACTGAACCTTGGGTCTGAATTTCAGATCTTTTCGCGCTATATTTGAGGAGATATGATCTAAGGAAGTTGGTCTTTTTGCAGACTCCTGAATTACATTCCAAACAGGTGACCGGAAAAAATCATCATAACTTTCTCTCTGAGCATCAGATTGAAATTTCATAAGAAGGTACAGAAAGAGGATGGACTGTAGTTTCTTTTATATAATTTTCAGAGCCAAAGGTCGAAACAGGGACACGTGGAACATCGTACAAGTACACTCTACTAAACCAGTCTATAATCAGGTCACTGTGGAATATTCGGCATAACTCTTCCTTGGAGAATCTAATTTGGATAATACCGGTGGCATTGGAAAGAGGACACAGAGGGTTACTGCAGGTCACAGTTTCAGAACTGGATGATCCAAAATTATAGAGATACATCAGAAGCAATATCGAGCTCCTACAAAGTGAAAAAAGGTGTGTAGATTTTTTTAAATTTTTGCTTAAGCTTGGTTTGAAAAAATATTTTGAAGGAATTCAAAGGGCATAATAGAGCATTATTATTGGTAACTGGTGCCCCGAGGAAAGAAAATGCAAACACCTAGTAAGCAACCTGAAAGCTCTAGCATGACTCATGAAGAAGAGGAAGAAATGCTACATGATATATCAAAATTACAAGACCAAGTGCAACAAATGTCACTCTTACAAAAGCTAACAGAAGCTAAGATAAATGGCATGGAAGCTAAGATGAATGGCATGGATGCTAAGATGAATGGCATGGACGCTAAGATGGATGGCATGGATGATAATATGGAAGAATTGAAGATAAATTTGAATAAGTTTCTACAAGAAATGGTCACTAATGGTGATAGGGTAGTAAAGGAAACTCATGATGAGAACAAAAGAAATGTTAATCATGATTCCATAGACTCTAATGTTGGATCGAAGACCTACCATATTCCAAAAATCGATATGAGGAAGTTTGATGGCAAGGATCCCGCAACATGGATATTACAGATGGAGCAATTTTTCGATCTCAATAATGTGCAAAACACACAAAAGGTACGTATTGCAACTTTATATTTGGAATCAAATCAGTTTGTATGGTATCAATGGCTTTGCTCTCATAAACAAATTATCACTTGGGCAATTTTTACGGAAGAATTGATAGCACATTATGAGGATACAAAAAGCACCACTTTTTTTAGCCAATTGATAAGTCTCAAACAAAAGGGTTCAATAATGGAGCACATTGAGGAGTTCCAAAAATTGAACATAAGGGTAAAAAAATATTCCAGAGGAGCATAGGATTGATGTGTTCATAGGGACTTTAAAGGATAATATCCAACATGATGTTCGCCTTTGGGAACCTGATTCATTAGAAAAGGCATTCAGGTTAGCAAGAAAAATGGAAAGAAAAATTATGGCAACCAAGAAGCATACCACTCACAACTATAAAGATGGAAGTGTTTTTGCCCCTAGCCTTCCACAACCTATAAGGTTGACACCACAAAAATTGGAAGAAAAAAGAGAAAAAGGGCTTTGTTACAGTTGTGATAGAAAATACACTAAAGGTCATAAGTGTGCTGAGAAGAAATTATTCTACATAGATTGTGAAGAGGAAGAAGAAAAGGAGCAAGAAAGGTCAAAAGAAGAGGATATACTCCAGGAACAAAGCCTAGATAAAGAAGAAATGAATCCAACCATATCTTGTAATGCATTGGCTAGAATTACCACTCCTCAAACCATCAATATAGAAGGACAAATCAAGAAGAAAAAGGTGATAGTGTTGATTGATTCAGGAAGTACCCGCAATTTTATTCATTGTAAGGTAGCAAAAGAATTGAATTGATTCCTATATCCAGCACCAGAGTGTCAAGTGATGGTTGCAAATGGAGGAACGATAAATTGCTCTGGAAGGTGCCATAGTATCAAGCTATCCATGGGAGAATATGTATTGACTAGCCCAATGCTTTCCATTCCAATGGGAGGTGTTGATGTTGTACTAGGAGTCCAATGGCTACAATCCTTGGGTACAATAGCTTTTAGTTTTCAAGAACTTTTCATGAAATTTTCTGCGAAAGGAAAGGAAGTTGAATTAAGGGGTTTTGCAGGGAAACCGGGAAAGATAATTAGCTCTAACGGTATGACAAAGCTTCTAAAAAAGGAACAAAGAGGTGTAATTGCACAATTATGTTCGCTAGATGTTTCCACATTGAAATCATCTATTTCTCCAGATCTCCAAAAAGTCTTGGACAATCATTCCAAGGTATTTGAGACTCCCAAAGGTCTCCCACCTATTCGTGATCGTGATCATTCTATTCATCTGATTCTAGGAAGTGTTCCTCCAAACATCAGACCGTACAGATATCCCTATGCCCAAAAGAGTGAAATTGAATGTATGGTTGCAGAAATGCTAGAGGCTAGTATAATTCAACCTTGTCAAAGTTCTTTCTCTGCTCCAGTAGTATTGGTACACAAGAAGGATGGATCATGGCGCATGTGTCTGGATTATAGGGAGCTCAACAAGCTCACTATTAAAGATAAGTTTCCCATTCCTATCATTGATGAATTACTGGATGAATTGCATGGATCAATTTACTTCACCAAGTTGGATCTTCGTTCAGGATATCATCAAATCAGAATGAAGACTAAAGACATTCTGGAAACAGCATTTAGAACTCATGAGGGTCATTATGAATTTTTGGTCATGCCTTTTGGCCTTACCAATGCACCTTCTGCATTTCAAGGTTTGATGAATTCCATTTTCAAACCCTTCCTTAGAAAATTTGTGTTAGTATTTTTTTATGATATACTAATCTACAGCAAGTCTTGGAAGGATCATGTTGAACATGTTGACAGGGTGCTACAACTATTGGAGGAGAAACAATTATATGCAAAAAGATCCAAATGTTTCTTTGGAGTACAAGAGTGGAATATCTGGGTCATATTGTATCTCATGAAGGAGTTAAGGTAGACCCTAGCAAAATTAAAGCCATTAAGGAATGGAAAATCCCCACATCCATAAAGCATCTACAAGGATTTCTCGGGTTGACAGGGTATTATCGCAAGCTTGTTAAGAATTATGGGAGAATAGCAGCACCTCTAACAACATTGTTGAAGAAAGATGCATTTTCATGGACTCCATAAGCAACAAAGGCCTTCGAACATCTTAAAGAGGCAATGTGCCAAGCACCGGTCTTAGCTACATCGGACTTCACAAAAACCTTTATTGTGGAATGTGATGCTTTAGGAAATGGAATTGGTGTTGTTTTAATGCAAGATGAAAGACCCATCCTAATGAGAAGGAAATGTTGGCAATACTACATGCACTTACGAAATGGTGACCCTACCTAATGGGAAGACACTTCAAGGTAAAAATGGATCATGATAGCCTTAAATACTTTTTAGAACAAAGATTATCCTCTGAAGAGAAACAAAAGTGGGTTACAAAGATGTTGGGTTATGACTTTGAAATCATCTACAAAAAAGGGAAGCAAAATGTGGTGGCAAATGCACTCTCAAGAAAGGATGAGGATGTGGAAGCATTGTTGTGCGCCATTTCTATTATCCAACCAGATTGGATAAATGAAGCAAGGGAGGAATGGAAGAATGATGAAGAAGTGTGGGCACTTATTCGAAAGTTACAACAAGATTCCAGTACATCTGATACATTTAGCTGGCAAAATGATTTGTTATGGTACAAAGATCGCTTATACCTCTGTAAGAATTCCCAACTCAAACAAAAGATTCTTATGGAATTGCACACTTCTCCCTTAGGAGGGCACTCAGGATTTTTAAAAACTTACCACAGGGTTAAGAAGGAATTTTTTTGGGATGGCCTTAAATCGGATATTCAAAAGTTTGTGGCGGAATTTTTCGTTTGCCAACAAAATAAAGTTGAAACAATTAAGACCCCGGGTCTATTACAACCTTTATCCATTCCAAGCCAACATTGGGAGGAGGTTTCAATGGATTTTATCACAAGTTTACCCAAGTCCGAGGGAAAGTGTGTCATCATGGTGGTAGTTGACAGACTTACCAAGTATGCACACTTTTGTGCATTATCACATCCATTTAAAGCCAGTACAGTTTCTACTGCATTTATGGAAACAATTAAAAATCTACATGGAAACCCAAAGATTATTGTAAGTGACAGAGATCCCATTTTCACTGGAAATTTTTGGACATAATTATTTTCTTGTCTCGGTACTCAGTTAGCTCATAGATCATCTTATCATCCTCAATCTGATGGGCAAACTGAGATAGTAAACAAATGTTTGAAAGGATATCTTCGTTGCTTTGTATCTGATAAACAGACACAATGGGTCAAATGGTTGCCTCTGGTTGAATGGTGGTATAACACTTCCTTCCATATAGCAACAAAAATGACCCCATTTATGGCACTTTATGGATATCAGCCACCATCCATCACATCATATTTAAGAGAAAATTCTAAGGTTCAAGTAGTGGAACATCATATCGAGCATCAACAACAAGTCCTCCAACTCTTAAAGGATAACCTCATGTTGGCGCAGAATAGAATGAAACAACAGGCATATCAACATTGCAGCAAAAGAAGTTTTGATGTAGGTGATTGGGTATTCCTACGGCTACAACCATATAAACAAATGTCCCTCAAGCAAGCTAAGAAGAATAATAAACTATCACCAAAGTATTATGGTCTATACAAGGTGTTGCAAAAGATTGGTACTATGGCATACAAATTGGAGCTTCCTGCAGCTTCTCGAGTGCACCTAGTTTTCCATGTTTCATGTTTAAAGAAGGTTATAGGCGCCAAGCTCCCGGTTCAAACAATATTGCCAGAACTTGACGAGGAAGGAAAAATTATATTGGAACTAGAAGCAGTCACAGAAACAAGAACTTGATAACTACGAAATCGATCAATTTCAGAGTATCTCATCAAGTGGAAGAACTTATCCACTAAAGATTCCACATGGGAGGATGAGAATTTTGTACAGAAGCATCTAGAACTACTCAAGCATTGAGGACAACACTTTTTTGAAGGAGAGGGGCATGTTAGGTCCCTATAATACTAGTGATTACCCCATTACTATTGTAGTTGTATCCCTTATTAATATTGTTGTGGCCCTATTGTCCCCATATTGTTATTATTGTGCCCCATAGAATCCCTCTATTGTTATTTTTGTGCCTTTATATTATTATTGTTAGGTCGGCTGGGTTATATTGTGACTCCTTAGACTCCTATATATAGAAAGGACGTTTTGTCATTTGAATCATAAAAGAATCATTCATTTGTGTAATGTAAAGGAGGTTGCCCCCTCGAAGAGGCTGAATTCTAAGGTGTTGATCTATCTTTTCTATCTTTTTGTGAGCTGGTTTCATAACAGAATGGGTCTAGCAACAAACTAAACAAACTAATGCGGACTTTCCTAGATTATGTTTAAAAATGCAGAGAGAGAGAGAGAGAGAGAGAGAGAGACCTATGTCACTCTGATGCTAATTTCTCAATCCTTTGATGATGACTTTGATCCTTTAGCTTCTAGGCTCATCCTTGCTTGTTCTTTACATTCACAATACAAGATACAAGAGCACACATAGTATATATCAAACATAAACTACTTGATAGATCAAGGAGTATCAAGCTAAATGCATAAGTATTTAGAAATTTATGGAAAGTTAACGTCAGATGTATATATTAATGAATCAAAAAGGGAAGCATGCAACCATTTCCTTGATTTTGGAGACCTCCTTTGGGTGGATGTCCAAGTCCAAGCAAAGACTCTTCAAGCACTCCTTCTCTAAGTTATATGGGCAACATTTATGCTTAATCTCAGCATAGGAGTGTATAAAATCAATGACCAACCATTTGGGGATAGAGGGGATTTTATGTATAGGAAGGGAGAGGGAGTTAGGGATCCACAAAAGAGGGAGGAAGGTCCACATATCAAGGGGAAGGCCCTTAAAGGTAGGATCAAGAGATCCAAATGGGAGAGCTCGACCATATCTCTACCTAAAAACATCCAACTCGTTGTTTCTCGAAGTTTCCAGCATACGAAGCTTCTCCTCCATTTTGAGAAAATATGCCAAAAGAGGTTCAGCGTGGGATTTCATATCAAAACCCGTGCTGGAAGCGCTAGGTCAAATAATTGTAGCCTTCCATCCACACGAGAAATCAGTGGAGCAAAGAGCATTGGTCCTAAAATTTAGGGTTTCAGTCAACCTTCTCTAGAATTGACTCAGGGTAGTTTTTCTTCCATTCTTTAGGGATGTTTCAGTATGTGTTTCATGATGAGTACACTTCACAGTTGTCAACATTTTGGCACTTCGGGATGTGGAACAAGAAGTGAACAGGAGGTGTGAAAAAATATTGTGTAACACCAACTCTTGATTTACTTTCCATTCATGCATTCATATCAATGTTGATATTAAAATTTTACTAAGGAAATTCTTACCTAATTCCCTATCAATACTTTCAAAATACCTTGAAAATGATACCTGCGTGGATTTAGTAGTTAATGGATACTAGATGGTCGGTTGGTGTCTTAGGGAGGGTTCTTGCACTCATCTTCACCAACCTCTTGATCAATACTTTAGTATCCATTGCCTTATCTTCCTTAGGATTTATAGAGCATCCTCATCATCTCCTCTAGCCATATAGTCAACCTATTCTTAGTTTTAGTTTCAACATGAATCCATGGTTAGTCATAATAACAATCATATGAAATGAACCTACTTTAATTCCCCAAGAATATCACGTGTGTGCTCTATCATCATTTATATGCACTAAATATGTTATGGTACTTATGAATTCTTGCTATTTAGTCTCTTGCAATCTCACCATTCCTATTCCCTTTATTTATTAGCATATAACAACTTTTCAAAATTTAAAAATGAATCAAAATAACAAGAAATATGTTGAGAGATTCTCCCTCGTAATCATGGCTATATCACTTTTCCATGTGCTTATGTAATTATCAGTAAATTGAGTTATTTAGTATGAAGTCTAATCAACACCTTTATTTTGCCCTCTTTCACAACCTTAGAAATTAGTATTACACAAAATTTTCTTCATTTGTTGCATCTTCTATATTTCTACCTCAATCTCTTAATAGAGAGTTGATACTCATGCCATGAAGCCATAGGTTTGAGTCAATATCACAAGCTTGGATCTATACAACCATTTTTTTGTACCCAATAATCCTTGTTCATGTGATGTACAATATCATTGTTGTACTCCATGCTTTGGAACCTATGCTTTATTACTCTAGAAACACTGCATTTTTAGTCTACCTTTGGTACTTAATTATTCCTTATTGGCCCATCCAAATTTAGTGTTGAAATATTTCATGATAGGTTCACCTTTGGCTCTTTGGGCCTACTATTTGAACCACAACTATAGAAATTTTACTTTTAATGAGGCTATTTAGTCCAATGCTTGAACCTATAGCTCTGATGTAACTTACCCAACTCCCTAATGTCTGATTAGGGATGTGGATTTTATCAATATCCAACATTCAATGTTAGTTATCAAGAAAGGGTTATAAAATCTCCTCTTACTTTTGTCACTTCAAATCACATTTCTGAGATCACCATCATCTTATACTCATTGAAATCTCCATAACGATATAAATTTTACCTCATTCTAAGTTACAGGCACAAAGTTATGACACTTTGAAAAATATGCCCTTCAAGGCCACATCCACATTCATGCAATACCATGTGGTTGACAAGTGGTAGTGCTTGGCCACATGTCATTCCTATGAAGATTTGTGCTCATCATTGTGAGCCCTAGAAATGGGTAATTATATGGGCTCATTTGGCTTCCTAACTCAGCTTAATCCACCATTCTCATTAGTTTATTGCATGTTTTTTATTATATTTATGCTAATAGAGTGAATTGGGTTAGTCATTATGCCATGAAGTCTAATGTGTGCTTTATGTAGATTTTTGGTCAATCTTGGACAAAGTCAAAGGATTAATGAGCATTTGGCAGCCAATATTCGAGGAGAAAAAGGGAGAGGATTTGTAGGAGGGTGTCCCCTTCATTTATGACTCCCTACCTCAAATCCTCCATCAAAAACTCGGAGCACAAACAGCCACATCAATGCATCCAAGGGGCAGTCGAGCAAGCCAAGAAGAACTGTTGTCTATGTCTAGTTCTAGGAACCTGAACCCCTTGATTTTAGGAGGGTTGTTGGGGGAATCCATTTGCATAAATAGGGGTACCTTAGAGCCTCAGTAATTTAGCCAGTTATTGGTATAATTTTCGCACTTTTGTGCAGCCCTTGTTCAGCTCATTTTCGAGCTTATTTTTGTGAACAGTTTATGTAATGTGACTTGTATTTTGATAATGGAGATGACATATTTTCTAAGCCAGGACTGATTTCTTTAAGAGTGCTGAAGCTCATGGGTTAGGGCCCAACCCAAGCTGCCCAGCACCTCTTTCTTTGTACTTATATGTTTTTGCTTCAGTTCATGAGTTAATTTTTGTTACATAGATTCATTTTACCTTGTTTAGAATAGGTTGCTTTTGATGGTTTGCATAGCTACTTTTTTCTTCAGTTGCTAAAGTAGGTTAATACAGTGATAGGCTAAGATTCAAAAAGGCCAACAACAGGCCCTGATCTCCTTTCTCCCTTCCTGGGACCATGATTTGAGGTCAAGGCACCATTGCTGCCACCAAAAACACAGTTTTGCTTCTTCCATGCAATTTCTAGTGTGATGATTTGATTTGAAAAGTTAAAGGGTTGCTTCAGATTCATTTTGCCAAGATTGTTTCCTATTTCTGTAATAAATCTCTTTGCAAGATTTTCTATTCATAGGGTACTATTCAGCACTTCATGTTTCTAGGTCAGAAATTAGGTTAACAAGAGATATGGTTTTGTTTTCTTGGTGCAGCTAGTCCTTTTCTTGCTCAGTTTCGGTAGTTAGATGTGCAGATCTCTTACAAAACACCTTAGCTCACAATACATCAATAAAGTAGCCAGCATCATCTCATTTCTCATAGGTTTCACAAGTCATTCACATTTTTTCACGAATCTGCCCTAATTTCTGCACTTTTTCCATAAGCTTTCCTCTCATCATTTGAACAAATCCAACCATCATTATCTTTCTTGATCCTCCTTGTTAAGCCCCATACACCTCAACAGATCCCTCTAGTCTTCATCTACCCTTTCCCACCATTTTTCCACTCTTAAAACCTCTATAAATAGCTCTCGACATCTTCTCGTAGATCCTCCTGTAGATCCCCCGCAGCGTCCTGTAGAGTTCCCTGTGAGCGATTTTTCGAAGTTCAATTGCAAGGTAAGTCTTCAGAAGGTAACCAGAGGCTTCTTAGGACCCCTCCACACCTTCTTACGCCTCTGCAAAAACCAAATCCGCCCTCCATCGCCACCAAACCTCTGGCACAGTCACAAACAAACAAAATCACAAGCATAACAATTTCACATAAAACACATAAAAACGCAAAAAGATGTTATTTTCTGATTTTCTTCTAGGAATAGCTTGAATAAATGTGATTTACCTTTTTAGTAGTCAATGGGACATATTTCATCAGTTTTCATCTCTTTTTCTGCAAAAGTAGGGATAGTTGGAAAAATTAGGGTTTGCTTTACACTCCAATCTTCTTTTTCTTTCTGCAAGTAGCATAGTCTTTGTAGAGTTAGCTTTCTTTCATCACAGTTAAAAGCTTCTTTTGGAAACTCATAGAAGTTGGCTTGAGCTCCTAGTGATCTTGTGCCAGCCGACCAAGTGACAGCCTGCAATAAGAGCTAGTACTTGTGTATACAGCATCGTCGCTTCCAAGTTTGTTACGAACTACCGGGTTGATAAAAGTAAAGTAGGAAGCCCGAGGAGTTGCAACATTCTTGCTGCAATACTGGTGCACACCACTTTTTGGCGCCGTTGCTGGGGAAGCGTTAGAGTATTTTTTTATTACTGCTTTCTTCTATTTTCTACTGCAACATTCTGCTAAGTAGTTCATTTCCGCAAAAGTAGAGTAGTTGTTTCTTTCAATTTCTGCATTTCCTTGCTTTCATTTCAATTTTTCAATTTCCATTTCAGCAAAAGTAGATTAGTCACTTCCTTGCTTTCATTCCAATTTTGCAATTTCCATTTCAATAAAAGTAGATTAGTCATTTCCTCGCTTTCATTTCAATTCTGCAATTTCCATTTCAACAAGTTTATTTTAGTTAGTTGCAATTTGTTTGTTCAACCAATTTTAGTTTTGCAGGTACAAGTAGAAAAAACAAAAACCAACCAAAAAAGGATTCCCTTTCATGCCTCGTAGGAACAGAGATAATTCAAGGAAATTCCTACTCAACACCCCCACCACATCACAAAGCCACCCTTCTCTCTTCTTCGGTGGCAGTGACCCAGAAGATCCTTTAGGAGAACAACCTAGAATCTTTGAAGAACCTATAAGAGAAGAAGAAGAAGAAACCATCCCTCCTGAGACAATGGATGAAAACAGAAATGATAGGGGGAATGGAGAAAGAGTAGAGGGTACCTTTCCCATCCGAGAGACCAATGGGGACACTAAAATGAAGAACATAAGCCCTTCAGCCCTACCTCACTTCCATGGATTAACTACAGAAGATCCTGACACCTTCCTATTTGAGTTTGTTGTTATCTGTCGAACCTATGACTATGCAGAAGATGAGCAAAAGTTGAAACTATTTCCTTCTACCCTCAAGGATGCAGCATTGTGCTGGTTCATGGGGTTACCTGGCAACAACATCACAACTTGGGCTCAGATGCAGCAAGCCTTTAATAACAACTATTGGGACTACTTTAGGTCAAAATACACCATGGAAGAAATATTCTGAATGACCATGGGAAGTGATGAATCCTTGGAATATTATGAAGAGAGATTCCATCTCAATTATAAAAGGGCCAGGTGCACACTTGACCCCGAATCTCTAAAGTTGGTCCTGCTCAAGGGAATTCTGGAAGACCTTCTGGACACCCTCCATTTACTGGCTGGGGGAGACATCTACCAGCTACCTTATGAAGACATCAAGACTATCTTTAGAAACCATTCTAGGGCAGCCAGAAAGAAAGGTAGGGGGAGTCAACCCTCAAAGGTGAATTTGGAAACATGCTGGAAGATTTCAAGAGTGAGATGTTGCAGACTCTTGCCATGCAAATGGATACCTTGCATATCAAAAGGAAACAAGAGGAAGCAGAGAGGGATTTGGCCATTTTTTGTCCTAGGTGCACTAGAAGGCATCGTAGGAACAAATTCCCATTGAACTCTACAGAGGTCTGCTCAGTCTGTGAAGAAGATCATCCTACAAATAAGTGCCCTTCCTTGGTCGGACTTAAAGTTGTATACCAAGGGGCCGAACTGAACCACTCTATTTCATAAACCAAAGGAGGCCGCATGGACCTAGACCTTAAGAGCAGGGAATGCAAGGGACATCCTAGGCATACTACAACCCCAATCAAGCCACTTCCATGCCTTCTTGGGGCCCCCCTACTCATCCTTCCTAGTCCACACCTCCTCCTTGGTCATGTCCATCTCAATATCATGCTCAACCAATTGCTCATTCATTTCACTCCTATGCCCAGCCATAGCCTCAGTGGAATGCACCTCATCAGGGGTGGAAGCCTAGTACAACTCTCCTCCCGCTCTTTTGCCTCCACCACCTGCTCAACCGCAACCATTGCTTCCTGCTCCACCAAGGCAACCCCAAATGCCTGCTCAACCGAACCCGAACCCGAATAACAGACATGCTCAGCAAGTATATAGTGGGGAACCATCATGCCCAACCTATGTTGTGGAGATTCAGGAGATTAACCTACGATCTGGGAAGGTTCTTCCAGATAGCCAGCCTCCCCCTAAGGAGGATGAGGAAGATAAAGAGGAAAGTGAACCGAAAGCAATTCCACCCTTTCCTGAGAGATTATCCGGAACAACACAGCCTACCCCAGAAGAAACTGAACTTCTGGGAGAATTGAAACAATTATGTGTAAAGATACCACTTCTCCAAGCCATAAAGGATGTGCCTATATACAACAAGATGATCAAAGAGAAGTGCTTCAGGCATCCAGGTAGGTGTAAGAGAGATGCCCCAACCATCAATGTCATAGGACAATTGTCTGACCTGATGTTGGGGTAGGTAATCTGTCTGAAGTATCTAGACCCTGGAAGCCTAGTAGTCGATGTCCACATCAATGGCACCATGATCCCCCATACCCTAATTGATCTGGGGGCTGCCATTAATGTGATGACCAAGGACACTATGCTCAAGCTCAACCTCCAGGGCTCCCTGAGAAAGACCACAACAGTACTGCAGTTAGTAGACCGCTCCACTGTGACCCCTGAAGGGATTGTGGAAGATGTAATGGTCTCCATCGATTCTTGGGAGTACTTTATTGATTTCCTGGTTCTCCAGCCAAAGGTAAAGCTCACTCGGTATCCTCTCATCCTATAAAGACCATGGTTGGCTACTACAGATGCCTACATCAGTTGTCGAGCTAGGAACATGACAATCAAGAATGGGCATATGTCCAAGCAACTAGTCTTATACCCTCCTGCCCAACCTTTGTTAGAACATGATCTACCTCTTTGGTTGGAGGAGGAAGATGAGGATGAAGTCTATTCTGCACCACTGTGTGCAGTATAAGATGCCACCGAGGGGGGGACCACAAACTGAGGATGATCTCATTGAAAACCTGATTCAAAATCCACCCCCCAGTATGTTGCCATGGGAAGAGCTAGTGAAAGAAACCCAAGGTGATCCTTTAGTTGATTTCTGTGTGGCCGACCTGACCTTTCTCCGAGTTAAGAATATAGACTTTGGCCTAGAAAGAACCTTGAAAATCAACTCATCCCTATCCACCTCTCAGGAGAAGGAATTGTGTAGCTTATTGAGAAACCATTTGGATTCCTTCGCTTGGAGCTATAAGGAGATGAAGGGAGTGCACCCTTTGGTCTGTACTCATCACAGTTACATTAAGGAAGATTGCAAACCAGTCAGGCAGCCTCAAAGGAGGATGAATCTAGCCCTTAAAGGCATTGTCAAGGAAGAATTACAAAAGTTACTGGATGCAGGATTCATCTACCCCATCTCTGACAGTGAATGGGTCTCTCCTTTAGTGCTAGTGCCAAAGAAAAATGGTAAGTGGAGAATCTATGTCAATTATCGGGAACTGAACAAGGCTGCCAAGAAGGACCATTTTCCTTTGCCTTTCATAGATCAAGTGTTAGATGGTCTGGCGGGGAAAAAAAATTTCTCCTTCCTAGATGGGTTTAGCGGGTACAATCAGATCCAAATCAGCCTGAAAGACCAAGATAAGACCACTTTCACTTGTCCTTGGGGTACCTTTGCATATCGGGTCCTTCCTTTTGGTTTGTGCAATGCTCCCGCCACTTTCCAGAGAGTAGTATTGAGTATATTCTCTGAATTGGTTCATGATGCAGTGGAAATATATATGGATGATTTTAATCCTTATGGTTCTAACTTCTAGGAAGCTTTGTCTAACCTAGGGAAAGTTTTGGACAAATGTATTAAAATGAACCTATCCCTCAGTCTGGAAAAGTGTGAATTCTTGATGACTGAAGGGACCATGCTAGGTCATGCAATCTCTTAGCAAGGATTACAAGTGGACCCCAACAAAATTGCCATCATCCAAAGGGTCCCACCTCCTCAAAAGGTGAGAGATGTCTGAAGTTTCCTAGGCTTAGTAGGATATTATAGAAGATTCATTAAAGATTTCAGTAAGCTAGCCTCTCCATTGTTTGGTCTTTTGGGGAAAGATGTCGAGTTCATATGGACTGACAACTGTCAAGAAGCCCTAGATACCTTGAAAAGTAAACTTGTGACTACCCCAATTTTGAGAGGTCCAAACTGGGCCCTACCTTTCCACATTCACACAGATGCCTCGAACAAAGCAATAGGAGCAGCCTTAGGGAAAATTGATGAAAAGTTACCTTATGCCATATACTTTATAAGTAAAAATTTGTCAAAGGCAGAGTTGAACTACATAGTAACCGAGAAGGAACTCCTAGTTGTAGTACATTCCTTAAATAAATTCAGACATTACATCACAGGATATCAAACCTTTATACACACTGATCATGCTACAATTAGGTATTTAATGAACAAACTGAATGTGAATGCTCGCATTATTAGGTGGTTGCTTTTGTTGCAACACTTTGATCTAACCATTGTTGATAAGTCTGGTAAGGAAACTTTTGTTGCTTACTTTTTGTCTAGAATAAATATGCTTGCAGGTGAAGAAGGAATGGTGGATGATCAGATGCTAGATGAACACTTATTCGCTATCTCAATACTCTCTCCATGGTTTGCTGATATAGCGAATTACTTGGTTTCAGCACAGTTCCCGCCACACCTGTTCTCAAAAGAGAAGAGCAAGATCGTGAGGAAAAGTGCCCCTTTCACTTCGATTGGGGGCAATCTCTTCAAACTTGGCCCAGATCAGGTTTTGAGAAAATGTGTCAAGGAGAAGGAAGTTTTTGACATTCTCCTGACTTGTCATGATGGGCCCTATAGAGGCCATTTTGCAGCAAAGAGGACTGCCTTCAAAATTCTGCAAGCAGGTTACTATTGGCCCACTCTTCATCAAGATGTGAGGAGATATATCAGCCAATGTGATCGGTGTCAAAGGATGGGGAAACCTACTCCAAAGGATGAGATGCCCTTGCAGCCTCAAGTGACTTTTGAGCCATTTGAGAAGTGGGGCATGGACTTTGTGGGTCCTATCAACCCTCCTTCAAACCAGAAACAATACATCATTGTGTGCACCGATTATCTGACAAAATGGGCAGAGACAAAGGCAATCAAGGCAGCAACCGAAGAAAAAGTAGCTGAGTTTTTAAGAGAGAACATATTCTATAAGTTCGGGTATCCAAGAGAACTAGTTACAGATCAAGGTAGTCATTTCACCTCCAATCTAATTGAAGACCTGCTCATCCATCATAAAATCAAGCACAGGACTTCCACCCCCTACCATCCACAAGCCAATGGACAGGTGGAAGTCACCAACAGAGCTTTGGAGGGAATTTTGACTAAGGTAGTGAGCAGCAGCAGGAAAGATTGGGCAGATCGATTAGTTGAGGCCACCTAGGCCTAGAACACCACATGGAAGACCACCACAGGGTTCACACCCTAGGCGCTAGTCTATGGAAAGAAGGCTCTGTTGTCAATAGAATTTGAATACAATACACTAAGGATGGCAGCTTAGCTAGACCTAGATCTTAGCCATGCACAAAGGGAAAGGTTACTCCAGCTTAATGGATTGGATGAACAGAGATTGTAGGCCCTTCTCCACACAGAAGTAATCCAGCTGCAGAGGAAGATATGGCATGACAGAAGCATCAAGGAGAAACAATTCCAAGAAGGAGACTGGGCACTGTTGTATGACTCAAGGTACAAATATTTCAAGGGCAAGTTGCAGACAAGATGGTTGGGACCATACATTATAGAAAAATGCAATGACAATGGCTCAGTTCTGATCAGGACTATTGATGAGGAAGCCATCCCCATGCTTGTCAATGGGCATAGGTTGAAAATCTACAAGAAGCCCCTCTCCAAGCAAGAATTCATTGAAGAGCTAAGTAAAACAGTGTTGGTAGTGGAGCAAACCTCTGCCTCCACTTCACCCACTCATTAAAAAAAAAGAGGAAAAATATAATAAGGACTCTAGTGAAAACCTCTATGAGGCGCTTGAGTCCCATCCTGGGGCTGAAAACCTCTCTTGAGGTAGCCCAGAGATGACAAAAAAAATGAGGAGAATAAAGATCCCTGGGTGAAAACCTCCCCTTGGAGGTGCCCAAGGTAGGCAGGTAGGGTGAAAACCTCCTAGAGGCGCCCTAGCTGTCTCTTAAAAAAAAACAAGAAAAGAAAATTAACTTCTTTTGAGTGCATTGCAGGTTGTAGGAGGACCACAGAAGGAAAGGGGACATGCCACAAGCCTATTACATCTCTTCTAGACCCTCTTCCATCGTTTCTGTCTTTTTCCATCCCCTGGTATTGCTTTTTCTGAAATCTGTGCATCCTACAGGAGGCATTGTGTGTTCTACAGGAGGCTCCTGTAGAAATCACAAAGAGCTCGAAGTCAAGTCAAAGAAGGGATTGAAGAGCTAGAAACTTTCACAGAAGGCTTGTGGGCCATCCTATAGCCATCCGTCATCATAACCCTCCATTCCATACCTACACCACCACATTTCTAATCATTTCTTTCCTCCCTGCAAATAAAACACAGAAATCCTGTTTTTTTTTTTAAAGGAAATAAAAAAACAGCACCCCTACCACTTACCTACAGCCTACCGACTGCTTCTCCATGACCATCAGAATCTTCAATAGACTCCTCCCAAGTCCCTGCATAAACCTCAACTAAAAATTCTAGAGGGAGAAGTAGCTACAGGAACTCCTGTAGGATTCCTATAGCAGCTGATCCCCTTAAAAATAAAGCTCCAGAAGCAGAATCAGTGCAGCCACAGGTATGTAAAACACGTAAGAAGCCAGATCCTAATCGAATATCACCTGTACAAGGCAACTGAGCTACCTATCCAGAAGCCACGAGCATATGGCAGTAGAAATACATGGATATAGCACCAAAGTCTAGGCATGCAGTAGCACTGTAGCGCGCACATTTCGACTTACAAGTAAGTGTCTAAACCCGTTCCTCTGTTGCATCTGTATGATCCAAAACTGCATGAACAAATGGGATGGTTGAGATTAAACTAGATCGGTGGCCAGCTAACTGGCCACCCTCGTCCAGTTCAACAGTGCTCAGCCAGAGTTCACACTGCACGTGTATCTAGTCAACTCATGGAAAAATCTAAAAGTCAGGTAGTGGTGGCTATTTTGAGCTCAAGTGCCAATGATGGAAATGATTGTGGGTAGGTGGCATAAAGTTTCATGATGACACTACAGCGGGGACCAACGGTCTGAATGAGGGTAATGTACCCTTCCTGCCACCTCATCTCATCACTGCAAACCTCTCCCGTAAGCTTAAATACACTCTCTCGACCACACTCACCACCTTTGTTTTCATTTGCATTGGCGTGCTCTTTACTACAACAAGCTACCTACCACCTCCAGAGCCTCAAAATAGTCGCTCTTTGTCATTTTCAGAACCATTATGCCTATCGAATTCTACAGGAATAGAAATAGATCCTACAAGAGCCCTTTCTACAGGAGGGCCAGTGAGTAGTCTCGCAGAGGAAAAACGGGGTTTTATGACAAATTCGATCTCGAAGAGGTAGGCTCTGGTAAACCCACTCTACATATTCATATATACAATGGGTGATGCGATTTCAAGCAAAGGATTGAGTGAAAAGGAAGGAGAATTGAAATCAAAAGTCTACCTGTTTCTTTTAAAAAAAAACACAGTCTTTTTATCTACTCTTTGTGCTGAAGTGTTGTCTCTTTCTCCACCATGGTATTCTCATATACGAAGGAGTGATGCAATTTTAGAAAAATTAAACCTGTAAAGAAGGAAATTGCATTGAAAAGTCTACCTATTTCTTAAGAAAAAAACACAGTTTTATCTGCTCTCTGTTTCTATGATATTGTCTCCTTCACCACCTTCATACTCACATATACTAAGGAGTAATGCAAGTTTAGAAAAATTGAGCCTGGAAGGAAGGAAAATTTCATTAAAAACTCTCCCTGTTTCATGAAATAGAACCTTAGTTTTTTCTCTGTTTTCGGGTTTGAAATTTGTTGTCTCCCTTTTCACCTGAGATATTCCAGAAGAGTCTAAACATCATGACAGGGGGATTTATGAGGAAGGAACCTCTGAACTCAACCAGGCTACATGAACACCCAAAGGTGGTAGCCCTTTTTACTAGAGCAAATTGGATGCCATTCTTTGAAAAGCTTCATGGGTATGATGAAGAAGTAACAGAGGAATTTGCCTTGTCTTTGACACCTCACTCAAAAACTCATGCCATTGTCAGTTTCAAGGGTCTCACTATAGAAATCACCCCAGTGTTCATCAGCAGGGTTACCAATCTCCCACTTGGACTACCCTGGAGCAAGGAAGAAAAACCACTAGGTCAAGTTGCCAAGAAAACCTTTTTCTAGCCTAATGAGCATCATGTAGAGGACAAAAATGGCATTAGGAGAACAAGCATACCTTACCCCTGGGATGAGGTCAACTATCAGATTATCAAGTACATCTTTTGTGAAGGAAGGTACAACATATTTTATGGGCACCATTTCAGACTTTTGCATGGATTAAGGTATGGCATGGACCTTCCTGCACCCCAAAAACTTAGTATTCCATATTTTATCCTCCAATCCTTAATAGAATCTAGCATCAAATTGAAGGCAGGAGTTCTAGACCAATTGGCTCACCATGGGCTAATTAAACTGCTGGTGGAAGAGGCCCTCCACACCTTCACAATACCCATATCCTGGGAGATTTTTAGAAATATGACAAGGGAAGATGATGTGAACACCCTCACATATGACCTCAGTGCATCTGAAAGTGAGGGAGAAGAACAAAAAGGGGAAGATGAGGAGGAAACCAGAGAAGAGGAAGAGAAAACACAAACAGAGAAAGACGAACCTGAAACAGGGAAGGAAGAAACCCAAACAAAGGAAGAAAAACATGAAACTAAGAAGGATAAGACCACAATAGAGAAAAATAAGAAGCCTAGAACAGAAAGGAAAAAGCCTAAGATAGTCCAGAAAAAGGTTACCACAGAGAAGGCAAAAACTAAGCAAAAAGAAGAGAAAACCAAATCATAGACAGAAGAAACAAAACCAGCAGAGACATGAAAGACAATAGATGAAGAAACAGAGGCACAACAGGCAGAAGTGTCTCCTGAGACACTAGCAAGGGAGGCAGCAGTTGTTCTTGTTGCACTCAGCACTCCAGTCAAGCCCAAGGAAAAAAGGAAAAGGCAACCATCCATGTACTTCAAGGCTCGAAAAAGCACCAGGATAAAGATGGGAAAGCCTCAGCCACCCTCAAAAGAGCCTATCATCATTGAAGATTCCCCTACTGCCAAAAAGGAGGAATCTCCATCCAAAACCCCCATTACTTATGAAAGAGGAAGCCCTAGATCTTCCACTTGGAGGGAAAGGATAAAACTACAGGACTCCAAAACTGTCCTACAGGAGGCACATGCCACTCTACAAGAATAGGAGACTGAGAAACTTGAGAAAAAGGCAGAAGAGTAGATCAAGGGGAAGGATGAAACAGCAAGGATACCAGAACCTAACCCATAGCCTAGTTTAGGCTCTTATTACAACCTTCTGGAAGGAGGGAAAATCATCCCACAGAAGTTTGCAGTCCCTCTTTTCTTTGAGCTAGAAAAAGAAAGAGTAAGGAGCCACAAATGGATGCAAATTGAAAAGTCCAAAGGGGTGTAAGACATTGGCCACATGGAGAGCAATCTTAGAGAGATGGGCAGAGAGCTAGCCACTGTAGAACATGCAGAATCAATCAAAAGATCTCACTTGGAAGCAGAGAATGAAATGTTAAGAAAACAGTTGTAAGAAAGGGGAACCCCGGTAGAAACTGAAATGTTAAGGAAACAACTGCAAGAAAGGGAAACTCCAGTAGAAACTGAAGTGTTGAGAAAACAGCTGCAAGAAAGGGAACCCCATGCAGAAAATGAAATATTAATATTAAGGAGACAGCTATAGGAAAGAGAAGCCCAATTAGCCTACATGGCTAGCTGGGCTATGGAGGCACTACAGTGCAGGCAGCCAGCCAAATCATACAGAGTATACCTCAAAGATCAGTGGCTATAGTTCCAGATCAAGACTCTGGCCTAGAGTGGCACCATACCTTTCCAGGACTATAGACAGTTCATGGATTTAAGTGATCACAATTTAGCAGAGGACAAGGTGAAGTTCGCAGAGTTTTATTTACATAACATGGCCCTTACTGATATGAACCTATGGGACCCCAATTCCAGGTTAGGAGACTTGCAGTTGATGGCCATGGCATCATGGATGATCCATGAGGATAAAAGAGCAACAAAAATCAAGAAGTTAATGGCAAAAGAGATAAATGAACCCTTAATGACCCGAGTTGAGCCAACAGACTCCATGGAACTCATCAATGCCCACCAACACCTTGCAGATAATCCTCAAAGTGTCCTTAAGTATATCAATGAGTAGGCCCAGGGTATTACACATTTTGAGTACATGGAAAGATTGTTTGGAGATGAATGCATTCATGCCTACATGAGAAGGTGGAACACCCTGCCACACAGCCTACAGATCAGGGATTATCACTCCCCAAATAGGATGAGAGAAGCCTTGAGGAGAGTGCCACTATATAAGCACTCTATGCAAAGTTTTAAGGCCAATTGGATTGGCCTCAAATTCAGTCCTCCACTGCTGTTAGGACTGCTGGAAGGTGTAAAAGAAGAAGAAGAACAAAAACAATGGGAAGAGGTGGATAGAAAGGTAGGATTCCATGATAAAGAGAAGGATATCACATCAGAAGCATGGGATGTCAGGGAATCCATCAGAGCAATCAAGGATGAGGAGATAAACTAGTTGCTTAGAGGATGAGCAACCCATTCAGTAGGGGGGTGATGATGAGCCCTAGAAATGGGTAATTATATGGGCTCATTTGGCTTCCTAAATCAGTTTAATCCACCACTCTCATTAGTTTATTGCATGTTTTTTATTATATTTATGCTAATAGAGTGAATTGAGTTAGTCATTATGCCATGAAGTCTAATGTGTGCTTTATGCAGATTTTTGGTCAATTTTGGACAAATTCAAAGGATTAATGAGCATTTGGCAACCAATATTCGAGGAAAACAAGGGAGAGGATTTGTAGGAGGGTGCCCTCTCATTTATGACTCCCTACCTCGAATCCTACATCAGAAACTCGGAACACAAATAGCCACATCGATGCATCCAAGGGGCAACCGAGCAAGCCAAGAAGAACTGTTGTCTATCTCTAGTTCTGGGAAGCCGAGCCCCTTGATTTTAGGAGGGATGTTGGGGGACTCCATTTGTATAAATAGGGGGGCTTATAGCCTCAGTATTTTAGCTAGTTATTAGTAGAATTTTCGCACTTTTGTGTAGCCCTTGTTCAGCTCATTTTCGAGCTTATTCTTTTGTGAACAGTTTATGTAATGTGACTTTTATTTTGATAATGGAGATGACATATTTTCTGAGTCAGCACTAATTTCTTTCAGAGGGTTGAAGCTCTTGGGTTAGGGCCCAACCCAAGCTGCCTATCACCTCTTTCTTTGTACTTATATGTTTTTGCTTCAGTTCATGAGTTAATTTCTATTACATAGATTCATTTTACCTTGTTTAGAATAGGTTGCTTTTGATGGTTTGCATAGCTGCTTTTTGTTTCAGTTGCTAAAGTAGGTTAATACAGTGATATGATAAGATTCAAAAAGGTCAACAACAGACCCTGATCTCCTTTCTCCCTTCCTGGGACCATGATTTGAGGTCAAGTCACCATTGCTGCCACCAAAAACACAGTTTTGCTTCTTCCATGCAATTTCTAGTGTGATGATTTGATTTGAAAAGTTAAAGGGTTGCTTCAGATTCATTTTTCCAAGATTGTTTCCTGTTTTTGTAATAAATCTCTTTGCAATATTTTCTATTCATAGGGTACTATTGAGCACTTCATGTTTCTAGGTTAGAAATTAGGTTAACAAGAGATATGGTTCTGTTTCCTTGGTACAGCTAGTCCTTTTCTTGCTCAGTTTCGGTAGTTAGATATGCAGATCTCTTACAACACACCTCAGCTCACAATACATCAATAAAGTAGCTAGCATCATCTCATTTCTCACATGTTTCACAAGTAATTCACAATCCTTCACCAATCTGCCCTAATTTCTGCACTTTTTCCATAAGCTTTCCTCTCATCATTTGAACAAATCCAACCATCATTATCTTTCTTGATCCTCCTTGTTAAGCCCCAGATACCTCAACACATCCCTCTAGTCTTCATCTACCCTTTCCCACCATTTTTCCACTCTTAAAACCTCTAGAAATAGCTCTCAGCATCTTCCTGTAGATCCCCTGCAGCCTCCAGTAGAATTCCCTGTGAGTGATTTTTCGAAGTCCGATTGCAGGGTAAGTCTTCAAAAGGTTACCAAAGGCTTATTAGGACCCCTCCACACCTTCTTACACCTCTGCAAAAACCAAATCTGCCCTCCATCGCCACCAAACCTCTACCACAGTCACAAACAGACAAAATCACATGCATAACAATTTCACATAAAACACATAAAAACACAAAAAGATGTTCTTTTCTCATTTTCTTCTAGGAATAGCTTGAATAGATGTAATTTACCTTTTCAGTAGTCAATGGCACTCATTTCATCAGTTTTCATCTCTTTTTCTGCAAAAGTAGGGTTAGTTGGAAAAATTAGGGTTTGCTAGGGTTTTCTTTACACTCCAGTCTTCTTTCTCTTTCTGCAAGTAGAATAGTCTTTGTAGAGTTAGCTTTCTTTCATCACAGTTAAAAGCTTCTTCTGGAAACTCATAGAAGCTGGCTTGAGCTCCTAGTGATCTTGTGTCGCCCGACCAAGTGACAGCTTGCAGTAAGAGCTAGTACTTGTGCATACAGCACCGTCGCTTCCAAGTTTGTTACAATCTACCAGGTTGATAAAAGTAAAGTAGGAAGCCCCAGGAGTTGCAACATTCTTTCTACAATACTGGTGCACACCAGTCATCCTATACCACTGATAAGTACATCAATTTTCTACACCACTAGGGGAATTTTTGTTATTTATGCTCATATATGATATTTTTTCCTGATCTAAAATTAGTTCATCATTTGACAGGTCCCAACTTCTCCATAAAATTCCATGACCCAACGATTTGTTGAGTTCCATTACTAATGACCCTCAATCCTAGACTTAATTATAGTTCTTCTCGATCGGTTAGACCATCAATAGATGGAGCCTAATCTCTGTCACATAACAAGTGTTCAAATTCGCTTAGTAATTTCCCCCAGGCCACACCATTAGACTCGCCTTGTTCTCAACCCAATATGATAGTGGAATGTCAAGTGATGGAGCTCGAACCTTTTTCCACCGAACAAGCTTTCAAGTTTTGTTAGTATCAGGAGGTAGACCAAATATGGGGTTCCAAACCTTGCAGTATCTTATATACCAACATCCTGATAGGCTAATAGTCTGATGTATTGATATCCATCAAAGAATTTTAATAAAAGAAATAGAAGTAGCAAGGTAGAGACAACCTAAGTCCAACTAAAAATTAATAAAATAAAATTCAACTTCAACAAGTTCTAAGATTAGTTATCTAGTAAAATATTCTCCCAAAGCCAGTGGTAGGAGGTTAGGGTTTGTATATAAAATAGTGAAGATATGATAAAGATGCCCTTATGGAAGTCATATTAGGATTATTAGGGACCCGATCTATCTAATTAAGGTGTGAGATATAGTTATGTTAACCTACTTGTACAATCACCCAATGTGTACGTACCCTTATGAAGTTGGAAACCCTCTAGAGGAGATGAAATGGTGTATTATGCATCTACTTGTTACACCGTAACCACTTCCCACTCACAATCGCCCATGAGATATTCAAGGATAGGCCTCTTCGTTTACAATTGGTGAGTGTTGTAGCTACTACAACCACCCTCCAAAAAATTTCCCATGCTTTGATTTTGGACACTTCCTTCTGTGCATAGGAGCTTATCTTTCACTATCATCAAGTATTCATGTTATGCTAAAAGACTTATCTTTTCATGCTTTACTTGTGATGTACTAATATTGGTTTCATATCTTTCAAACACAGGCTAACTCTTGATTTGACCTTGTAGCATTGTTGGGCTTCCCTCCAAAAACTGTGCGATATTGGAAGGTAGACCAATATTGCCTCCAGAAACTACGCAATTCTTCTTGGCAGGCCTACCTTGAGCATGAAAACTAAACAATTCTAGATGGCAGCTCAGCCTTGATGATGGAAACTGCGCAAAACATCCCTCTAGCTCAAAAACTGCATAATGCACTAAGTCAAGAAGTTTCCCAATCCTCATGAATTGCACAATCCTTCTTGGCATTGTGCACGCAGGTTTCCCAAAAAAAGAAAAAAACCAAAAATCATCTCTAAAAAATAGGGATTCATTAATTAGTTTCCCGAAGGTGGAAGACTTACTATTTTTGGAATTTTCCACAAAGTGTCGCTTTTTCCTTCATTTTAGGCATGTGCATCATAAGCCCTAGATCTATATAATGGATGCCCCTAGAGCTAATTTTTACATTAGATCTTGGATCTATAGCATTTCCAAGGAGATCAATGAGCCTTCAATAGAGTTTGTGGCGCTTTTCAGGGTGAATTTTGCTCTTGTAGTCTTTTGTCGTTTTTTGTCGCTTGGATTTTGTGAGTGTTTTTTTGCTTGTTTATTTTCATGGTTTCTGGATTTTTGATGTATATCATCTTTTACAAGTGTTGGTTTGGTTTGTTTTCACCTTTCAAAAGTGTCGCACTAGTTTTCTTGTTTTTTCCCATTAGTGTTTGTCATTGTGGCAACCCTCCATGCATGCTTATTTTTCCTTTTGCATGTAAATCTTCCACACTTGTTTTTCACCAATCTATTTGTACTTAGTCAAATCTACACTTTAAGATGCACTATCACTTAGATCTTCTAGTTTCCATCACTCAGTTCGGGCAGATCTGCCCTTCCACTAGTCATGCATCACCTTGCCTAGGTGGGCATTATGTAAGTCTAAGGCTCAAGATCTCATCTTGGCCTCTAAGACTACGCAATGCGCAGTTCCGGGCTGACCCAACTGCGCATTATGCAGTTCCAAGGCTAAATCCATAACCCTTTGCCGATACTACGTAATGCGCAACTCCATCCTAATCTGCCCAGAAAGAACTGTGAATTGCACATTCTCTAGCCTCGGGCTACGTCACTGGTTGTTGACACTATGCAATGTACAAGTCCCTTAGCCAGTATTTCTCCCTCACCTCAGAAATTGCACAATTCTTCTCATCAGTTCACTGGTTTGATGCTTGATCTTTCTTTGTAAGTTGATTTTTTGAAGCTAACTTATGTCTGCCATGAGTGCTTTTCCTCCCACAGGTATTGCAGGTGTTGAGCACTTCTCTTCATCAGTCATTGTTATCATGGCACCCAAGAGAGTTGCTTCAAACGATACCGTTGAGAGAAGCAATAGGGAGGTAGTTGAGAGTACACCAGTTTACTTACCATTATACTCATGCACTTAACTATTTGTAGAAAAGGAATCAAGTATCACATGGTAGAAGGTGAATGAAATTTTCTTAGCAAGAACATTTAAAGCAGATCTGGAAGATCGACAAGAGCATGTCAATGTCCAAAAGTTGGGGTTACACAAGATTGCTTGTAGGTACCCAACATTCCCATGTGCAAATGTTATTAGATGGATATTGTCTCACACAGATCCAAAGACTATGAATCTTAGAAGTACTAGCAGATGGAGGATTGCTTATTTTCTGGCAGCAAACTATCATCTCATGTACCATTTTCTTGAGCCAGAATCACTAATGGATTCGTACTTCTATGTGAAAACCAGATAATTGATAACCAAGGTGATTATTAAAGGTTGGGTGAAAGAGCCCACAAAGTTTTTTCAGACACACACCAACACCTACAAGACAAAATATCTCTGGAGGGCCTATCAGTTGTTGATAATCCTATGTTGCAAAATCTATGGCCAGCAAAGCACTAAGACTTTTCCTGAAGGGTGGGATTTCTAACAGGACTGGGTTGTGAATGAAGGTAAACCATTAAACTAGTTAGACTTGTTGGCTCAACAGTTGCAGATCCATGTATCTAACACCCTTAGTTCCCCTAAGGGTAAGCAAGCAATATTTTAAATGTCTACATATCTACTGGATGCAATTTGCGCACACAATGCATTCCCTGGCATGAATTGGACTTCGACACCACGAGAGCCTTCTGTGTATGTTTATTTCAAGATCCTTTCGGAGTGCAGCCACGAAGGAGTAATGGAGAAGCTAACTGATCACTTCCACATTTCACTATACAATATGATCTTTGAAGAAGAACCACATTACATGTCACGTGGGGTAATGGAAGCAATATCGCAGATAGAAGATTGGTTTGCCTCACCGGATGGCAACTTTCATCAAGGTCTTCAGTAGACAAAAGTCTCTGCATTTTTTACCAAGGTATGCCATCGATAAGATATTCATGAAAGAAGTTGTGTATCATCTCTCCATGTGGTTGTCAGTGGTTTTGCACAAGAAGAAGAAAGCACCTTGGCCTGCTCTTCCTATGCAAATCAAATTGTACAAGATCAAGAATCTAAAATTCATGGATACAGAAGGAAATGCATTAGAAAAGTTTACATTTGTTACTCTAGACTTCAATACATATGGTCCGATGAATATTTTCAAAGACCACTATGCAAGGATCCATTTTCAGTGGCTAATCAGGACATTCCACTAGCCTGAGGAGGATGGATGGAAGAATTATCACACTGCCTCCAAGTCCCGCGAGCCAATCAGTGTTATAGGAACTTCACAGGTTGCTCTGGAGTAGAAAGTCACTTGAATGGTAGCACCAATAGAAGCGTGCAACCCAGTGCACAAGAAGGAAAAGAGAAATGTTGGGTACAATCCAGGGGGAGAGCGAAGCTGCAAGATGAAATAAAATCTAGTCCTTGTGAGAGCATCTCTAGTAGCGGAAAATAAGGGGAAACAAAGGATTCAAGAAGCAGAAAAAAACTAGAGGGAAGAACATGAGCAAAGGAGGAAAGAAGAAAAAGAGAAGCAGAAGCAAGAAGAAGAAAGGTGAAGAGGGGAAGTAATAATAGAAGAAACAATACGAAGACAATCTAAAGAAAAATGGTGGAACCGACAGCTAGAGGAGGAGAGAAAACATATGCAGGATAAAGAGCTCACTCAATATATTGAGGATTTGATCGAAATACAAGACATGGAGGAGGAACCTGGAGCCACAGAATTATTTTCTTATCCATAACAAACCAAATGAACACCCATCTGGATTTTTTTCCCAACATTCATCTTGGAATATGTGTCATTTGACCTTGGTCTTATTTTTCCTTTATTAACTTTATTACATGAACTTTTAACCCCGGGTTGTTACCTAAGCATGGTTCTATGATGTGCTCTATTTATGGATCTTGTTTATGATTTAATAATTATTTTAATGGTTGATGAATGCATGGGCTAACACGTGTTGTTGCAATTAGTTGAGAGGGCATTATACCTTCTTGGCAACTAAAGTTCATAGATTTATGAACAAATATGCATTAATGACGTGTAACTTATATGTTTACCATATGCTTGATGAAATGTCTAATGTGTACTACATAGTTTAGGTCAAGTTCTTGCTTCAATTTTGAATGTTTGGCATCATTATCATATTAATCATGATTCTGGAAAGTTATAGGCATTTCTAGGCAGTGGTTTGGAGGTTAGCCTGGAAAAGTGGCTAAGATCTTGGAATTGTTGGCATAGAACATGTGATTTTTGGCCATAACCACAAGCAGGAAAAATTATTAGTGCAGTTGTAGCCTCATAACCGCATGGTTGTAGTGTTATGGGTGCGATTGGGGAGTTTCTATTGATAAAAAGAGTTCCAACTCAGGGATTGATCACTTGGGGTGGTTTGTAGGCTCTTCACCGTAGTCCCTAAGGGTTGCTTGTAAATTGTTGGTGTGTCAAACCCACTTCCATAACCAGAACCTGGAGGTCAGATCATATCATAGTGACACTTTTATCATGCTTACCCTGGCGATCTTGTAAAAGAGGGTAAATGTGGGAGGGGCGCTCACACATAATAACATCAACTGAGAGCCACAATTTGTAATATAAATGGATTAGACATCTAGATTTAATGTGGCTCCATCATCATCCGAAATATGCTCCAAGTTTGAGCTCTAATCTACTTTCAAAACCTGCAAACCTATAGCAAACACTCTCACTCAATCCAACCATTTCTTCTTCACACCCTGAGATTTTATAATTGATGGAAGGTGCAATTAATATCCATCACAAAGACTCCTCATTTTTTATTTAATCACCTTCTAGATGATGGTTAACCTTTTCTGACCCTTTTTTTCAAAAATCCTGAACAAAAAACACCAGAAAAACCAATAAAAACATTTGAGGTGTGTGCATAATCTGAAGAAAATTCACCTACAGGCAAAGTCACTGGGACGAATACTAGTGTAAGAGCCCTCATGAAAATTCCATGTAATAAAAGTTAATAAAGGAAAAAATAATAACCAAGCTTGATGGGACACTTATTCCAAGTTGAATGTTGAGAAAGACATCCTTTTGTGGGTGTTCATTTGCTTTATTATGGCTAAGGAAATTGGCAAAGGCAATGACTAAGGGTTTGGAAAGGAAAAATGGAATTTTTGGCACATTTATTTATGAAAATAATGGAAATTAGGAGAAAAATGAGGTGAAAGGTCACAGGTTGCATGTGAGGAGGAAATTGAAGTAAACAATGGAAAATGAAGAAAATAGAGGCATCTTTCATAAAAAGGCTTTTGAGGATCAATTGGTAACCCTTCTTCAGTTCAGTTTTGGAGCTATCTCATGATTTTGTCTCTCTCTCACTCACTCTTAGACACTTAGAGTTTTCTTGGAGCATTTTGGCATTGGAGCAAGAAAGGAAATGAAGGCAAGAGGAAACAAAGATCAAGCAGGGAAAGGCAGGATCAAGAGGATTCTTTGCAAGTATTGATTTGCATGTGTATTTTTCGTGCTATACTTGGTATGCATGGTATTCCATGTGGTTTTTTTTCTATTGTGGCATGGGTTTTCCTAGGTAACAGTGTTTTCAGCATAGCCTTTCCATTTCTGTATAGCAATGGTGTGATGGGGTTCGCATGTTTTGGTTGAGATAGATTTCTGGATGGATTCAAAGCTAAGTGGGGTGGACCTCTGAATGATAGAGCACATGGCATAGTGGTCCCTGAACCAGACTATGGATCATGGTAAAGCCACTAGCCTAGTGACCCCTAAGCCAAAATGTGGGTTGCGGTAAATCTAGGATTTTGTTGCCTCAGTAGGCCTAGGAATCCTTGTCGATGAATGGTAGGATATGGTTTTATCTTCATTGGGCCTAGTAATCACGAGTTTGGGATATGTGGTAAATCCTTTAGAGTGGGTCTCATTTTAGGGCCTAGCGATCTGGGTTTGGATTGAAGTAAAGCCTGAGAGACTAGGAGATAGGAAAATTCCTCACAGTGTAGGTGGAGAAATTTGGCGGCATCCATGATTGTTGGCCTAGTGATTGTGTGGAGATCATGGTAAAGCCTATTATGATGTGTTCATTTTGTTGGCCTAGTGATCTGAGATGGATTACAATAACGTATGGTTTCCATTGATGAGGGTGAGGTGGTTTAGCCTCGGTATGGCCTGGTTGGTTCTTTTAGTTTGAGTCCCACATTCATGCTTGGAATATGGCATGGGGGTGAATGGCTAAAGAGAGATTTGGCTCAACCATTCTATGGTCGAATGAAACATGGAAGTCCCATCCCTGGTTTGATTTTGCATCATTAATGAAAGGTTATTTCTCCTTGTATTTCTATGAGTATTTTGATGGATTATATGTGGTTTATATGATTGTACTTTCATGAGTATTTATATTGTTATTATGCTAGTTATATGTGTGTTTTATGACATCATCTATGTATGGCTTTCAACATGTTTTTACTTGTAAATGAATGGATAATGTATCTATTGCCTAATAGATGGTAATGCAGCAAATTACTTGAGGGAACAATGGTTCTTAGTGATTCTCATATAAGTAAAAGATCCCTATGTTTATTTATGTTGGTTACACTTGTAGATTACATGCTTGTGACATGTTTGACGAAATGTCTGTCATGGCTAGTAGGGATCTCATTAATGTCTTGTTTAACTTGTTTCTTTTGCATCATTGTTTCCTGGTTCTTTTACTACTCCTAAGTTATCATTCCATGATGGGTAGTGGCCTAAGCTCTGGTCTTGAAAAAGTGGCTCAAATCAGAGGGACAGTGACTTAACACTGGTAAATTGGGTCTTTAGACACTGGCAAGCAAGCTTGTGAGAGTGACTTTGGGTTTCTGGACGTTGTCATTCCTATAGCATGAGAGCGTCTTAGGCTTAAGATGTCCAAAACATTAGTGGGATCCATGGAAAGGATGTCTGAGTGGTCGACATTTCTCCTAAGGGTTCTGTTGTTGATGTGGATAGGTTGGTTGATGTGTTTCATCGATTCCACTTCCTTAAGGTCACATAGGAGTTCGAATCCAATCATAGTAGCCTCTCATTGCATGTTTACCCCAGTTGGATGGTTACTTGGGTAGATGTGTGAGGAGGGTGTTACAGATTGGTATCAGAGCATGGTTCACCCCTCGAATTGGATGGGCTATGTGTTGGCATGCATGCATGTCAGTTGTATGCGTGTCTCTTACACTTACATTCCATGTGTTTGTTGCATTTGTTTGATGTTGATCATGATGGTAGTAAGGTTGTCATGAGGAACTTGATAATTGATTGTGTGGAATGCATCGTCATGAGTATATGATTGGTTGCATATGGTTATATGTCGCTGACATGTTGACTATATGTCACTTGACTACATCCTTGTATATCAGGTGCATTCTTGAATGTTTTGATTACATGTAACAGTCTTGTAGGTTGACTACAAGCATTGGTCACTTATGCCCGACTACATGTGTTTATGTGTATGTGTAGTTGATTAGGAATTTCTTATGCATGTTGATGATTTCATGTGGCAATGTGTACAATGGAGTAATGGTTATTGTCATGCATGAGGTCGTATCATGCATTGTTTATATGGTCTTGCATTGATGACTAGACCCTAACTAGAAAGATGTTTATGTGTTGATGCATTTATATGCATATGTGTATATCTTATTATGTTTATGTTATACATTTATCATGTTGATTGTTGATCTTGCAGACAAGGTATCCTCCCTTAATTATACTAAGGTGCGTTGATTTATGGTGATTTGGTTTGTCTAACATATTATGCGTTGCAGAAAAGAGACCAAATGGCTAGCAAGGTGGTAGAATACATAGAATCTCCCTATGAATCATATGGGCAGTGTGGTGTGGGGCACTCTTTTGATTTGGTAGACACATTGAGAAGCTTGAAGGAAGAGATAAGGATTTGTAAGGCAGATAATGACAAGATCCTACAGGCAAAAGAGAAATAAGCATAGGTTAATGCTATACTTCTTCAGAGTTTTTCAAACTTGCAGTAACAAGGGCCGCTTCGGATCAGCCATGGACATGATGATAGAAATAATGGAGCATATGGCAATAGGTCTCCTAGTAGACACAGGTTAGATAGATCTGATACATTGAGATATGGCTGGTTGTTGGACACTCCAGATAGGAGAGCTGATGAGTACAAGTACTATTCTAGTTCTAGTTTTGATAGACAACATTATCATCGTCACTATCATCCTTACAAGAGGAATGATAGGGGATACTTTCCAAATGATTTTAAGAAAGCGAAGCCACCTAATTTTGATGGAGATGTGAAGAAGCCAGAAGATGCAGAGGCCTGGATACATGGGATGAACAAATTCTTTGAGTTGCATTATTACACAGATAACATGAAGGCTAAATTAGCGATCTTCAACTTGAAAGGTAAAGCAAACATTTGGTGGGAAGATGTTAAGCGGGTCAAAGACATCATGACAAATTATTTGAGTTTGCGGGAGTTCAAGAGGCTTTTTAGGAAGAAGTACTTGTCAGAAAGGTACTATGACAGTAAGGCAAAAGAATTTATGAGCTGAAGATGGGATCAATGACAGATGAAATGTACATGACCAAGTTTCTGGATCTGTTGAGGTATGCACCATATCTTACTGATGAGAAAGCTAAATTTCAACAGTTTGTTAGTGGTTTTCCATTAGCATTTAGAGATCGGATTGAGTATGATCAGCCTAGGCCACTTGAGGAAGTTATTGGGAAACTAAAACATTGTTATGAACAGTCAAAGCGTAACAATGAATCTTGATAAGGATGGAAGGAAAAGGAAAAATGTAAAGGTAAATGGTAGCCTAAGAGAACAAGGCCTCAGAATGCAGATGAGAAAGAAAATGTGGCACCACAAAAGAGGTTTAATGTAGCCAAACAGGGACATGGGTTAGAGTAGCAACAATGAGGTGTTGGTACTGGTAGATTGGAGTGTTGGACATGTGGTAAGGAGCACCTTAAGAGATATTGTCCACAAAATCAAGGTGGTAGGCCTCATATATACAGTGCACAGGAGGCACGGACTGTTGGGGATGTTGGTGAGAGTATTCTGCGTATCTATACAATAGTGATAATAGGCAGGCAGACCATTAGGCATCTATCATTGAGATGGATGGTAAGATTTATGATCAAGTTATTTCTATTTTAATTAACCCTGGATCTAATTATATTTATGTTAGTTCTAACTTGGTGGATAAGTTTGGTTTGAGTAAGGAATTGCATTCAGAGTCTTGGTTAGTGTATTTGGCTACAAGTATGAAGAAGCAAGTTCATCATTGGGTAAGATCTTGTGAATTTGAGTTGAATGGTATGCCTATAGCAACACATTTGAATGCATTACCATTGGGATCATACAGTATGTTGTTCAGCATGAATTGGTTGTACCTTCATAGAACCAAGGTAGACTGTTATGACAAAGTGATTGAGTGTGTTTATGACAATGGGGAACTAAGAGTTTTGCAGGGTAAAATTAAAGACACATCAGTTAGAATGGTAACAACTATGCAAGCAAATCATAGCTGCAGGAAAACGTGTATGTTGTTTGCAGTACACATTTCTAGTGATAAGGGTAAGGAAGTTGAGGATGTTGATGTGTTGAGCAGGTACCCAGTTTTGTAGCAGTTTCAAGATGTATTTCCTGAGGACATTACAAAGTTACCACTGCATAGGGAGGTATAATTTTCTATTGATTTAGTGCCAGGGGTAGCTCCAACATCAAAAGAACTTTACAGAATGAGCACACCTGAGTTGGTTGAGTTGAAGCTACAGTTGAAGAAAATGTTGGACAAGCGATACATTAGGCCAAGTGTATAACCTTGGGGCAAACCGGTATTGTTCATGAAGAAGAAAGCTGGAACTCTCAGATTATGCCTTGACTACAGGTAATTGAACAAAGTGACCATCAAGAATAGATATTTGTTGTTGAGAATTGATGACTTGTTGATCAATTGAAGGGAGCAGCAGTTTTGTCGAAGATCGACTTGAGATCGGGATACCATCAGGTATGCATCAAAGAAGAGGACACTTACAAGATCAGGTATGGGCATTACGAGTTTGTTTTAGTTCTGTTTGGCTTAACTAATGCTCTAGCTACGTTTGTGTTTTATGAATAGTGTGTTGCATCCGTGTTTGGATAAGTTTGTTATTGTGTTCATTGATGATATATTGGTATATTCTAAAAATGAGGAAGAGCATGCCGAACATTTAGCACCAGTGTTGAGGTTGTTGAGAGAGCATCAATTGTATGCTAATCTCGACAAGTGTAGTTTCTTTCAAATTGAGGTACACTACTTGAGGCATGTTGTCTCCAAGGAGGGCATTGCAGTAGATCCAGAGAAGATAAGGGCCATCATGGAATGCGTAGCTCCTAAGAATGTGAATTAGGTGAGATATTTCATGGGTTTGGTAGGCTATTATAGGAGATTCTTCAAGAACTTCTCGCATATTTCTTATCCTATCACATCATTGCAGAGGAAAGGTAAGAAGTTCGAATGGAAAAAGGAGTGTGAGGCTAGTTTTGAGCAGCGTAATTTTGGTAGGCTATTATAGGAGATTCTTCAAGAACTTCTCACATATTTCTTATCCTATCACATCATTGCAGAGGAAAGGTAAGAAGTTTGAATGGACAAAGGAGTGTGAGGCTAGTTTTGAGCAGCGTAATTAGTTGTTGACACATGAACCAGTGCTATAGATTGCAGATCCGGACACAGAGTTTGTAATATGTACATATGCATGCAAGAGAGGACTTTGTGGAGTCCTTATGCGGGATGGACAGGTGGTATGCTATGATTTGCGAAAACTGAATGAGCATGAACAACACTACCCCACACATGATCTTGAGTTAGCAGTGATCATAAACACATTGAAGATGTGGAGACATTATATTCATAGCAAGAGTTTTATATTGATGAGTGATCATATTGGGTCGTGGTTTTTGTTTGACCAACCAGATCCGAATGCTAGTTAGGCTATATGGGTGGCCACAATTAGTGAGTTTGGCTTCAAGAACAGACACATTAAATGAAAAGAGAACAAGGTGGAAGATGCTCTTAGAAGGCAAATACAGGTAAATCACTTAGCAGCTATGAGATCTTATGGAATAGACTTATAGGATAGGATCTTTTAGGTAGGTTAGCAGGATGTCAGGAATATGGAGATTATGCACAAGTTGTAGCAGGATGCTAGTACAAGTACAGGTGATATTACAGGTATAGGTACATGTAGTGGTATAGGTACAGGTGGCAGTATAAGTACAAGTGTAGGTACATGTGCAGGTGTAGGTGCAGAGGGTATGGATTATTGCCTTACAACAGATGGATTGGTCAGATTTAGAGACAGGATATATGTGCTAGATAGTAGGGAGCTCAAGAAAGTGATCTTGAGAGGCTTTCATGTGAAACCTTATTCAGGTCACCCAAGTTATCAGAAGACATAGATTGCAGTGAAGAAATTGTATTATTGGCTGAATCTAAATAGGGATGTAGCAGAGTTTGTGCCTAGGTGTTTTGATTGTCAGCATGTGAAGGCAGAGTGTAAAGACCTAGATGGACTGCTACAGTCAATCGCAATTACATAGTGGAAATGGGAGGTCATTTCCATGGACTTAATCACAGGGTTTCCTAAGATAGTGAGACACCATGATTCCATCATGGTTGTTGTGGACAGGTTGATAAAGGTTGCACTCTTCATTCAAGTGAAGTCTACATTCTTAGCTAGTGATGTAACACAAGTATTCATCCAAGGTGTGGTTAAATTGCATGGTGTTTCGAAGAATATTGTGTCATACAGGGATGAAAAGTTCACTTCCAAGTTTTGGAAGGAGTTGTTTGTAGTTTTGGGCACAAAGTTGGCCTTTAGTATAGATTATCATCCATAGACAGATGGATAGATAGAGACGGTGAAAAGGATATGGGAGGATAGGTTGAGGATGTATGGGAAGCATTAGCAATGGAAGTGGGAGGAGTATCTTCCCTTGGTTAAGTTTTCATACAATAATGGTTATCAAGAATCATTGAGGATGAGTCCTTTTGAGGCATTGTATGGACATAGTTGTAATACTCCTATCAGTTAGAGTGATCCGGTTAACAGGGTATTGATTGGACCATATATGTTGGCTAACATGGAACAGGAAATCCAGGTAATCAAGAAGAACCTAAAGGCAACACAGGATAGGAAAAAGAGTTATGCAGATCGCAATAGGTTGTTCAAGGAGTTCTAGGTTGGGGAATAGGTTTACTTGCACATCAAACCAAAGAAGATCTCCTTACGGATTGGATCATGTGCCAAGCTGGAAACATGGTTTTGTGGACCCTTCAACATTGTTGAGAAGATTGGAACAGTAGCCTATCGACTTGCACTACCTCCGACAGTCAAAATTCCATGATGTTTTCCATGTATCATTGCTTAAGAAGTATGTTAAAGATGTTGATAATGAGATTGTCTGTTTTGTATTGCATATGGATAATTCCAGACGGAGCCTCAATATATATTGCAGAAAAAGGTGATCATGCTCTAGAACCAAACAATCGAGCAAGTTAAAGTGCAGCGGAAGCACTTTGGTCCCGATGAAGATACATGGGAGATGGAGAATTAGATGTGGGATAGGTATTCTTACTTGTTTGTGGGCTAGGTATCCTTCCTTGTTTTCCAGTTGTATCCTTCCAATAAGTGGTATGGGTGTCATATCATTATTTTTTCATGTTGTTATGATGTTGGTTTGATTTTCAACAGGGTGATCATTGTAAATACTGCATCGAGCTATGTTATAAAGATCCATTGGAAGTATGTTTACTTTTCAGCAGTTTTACGAGGTCTTGGTGTGGTTTAACACTGAGGACGGTGCTCCCCAAGGGGGAGGGTTCTGTAACAGCCCTGGTGAAATTTCTATGTAATAAAAGTAAAAAAAAAAAGGCAAAAATAATAAACATGGTTGATGGGACACTTATTCCAAGCTAAATATTGGGCAAGACATCCTTGTGTGGGTGTTAATTTGTTTTTTTATGGCTAAGGAAATTGGCAAAGGCAATGGCTAAGGCCTTGGAAAGGAAAAATGGCGTTTTTGGCACATTTGTTTTTGAAAATAATGGAAAATAGGAGAAAAATGAGGTGAAAGGTCACAGGTTGCACATGAGGAGGGAATTGAAGGAAAATAATGGAAAATGAAGAAAATAGAGGCCTCATTCATAAAAAGGCTTCTAAGGATCAGTTGGTAACCTTTTTTCAGTTTAGTTTTGGAGCTCTCTCATTATTGTCTCTCTCACTCACTCTTGGACACAAAGTTTCCTTGGAGCATTTTGGCATTAGAGCAAGAAAGGCAAAGAAGGAAAGAGGAAGCAAAGATCAAATAGGGAAAGGCAGGATCAAGTAGCTACAACAGGATTCTTTGTAGGTATCGATTTTCATGTATATTTTCCTTGCTAGATTTGGCATGCATGGTATTGCATGTGGTTCTTTTTCTATTGTGGCATGTGTTTTGCTATGCGTAAAAGTGTTTTCAGCCTAACCTTGCCATTTTCAAATAGCCATGGTGTGATGGGGTTCTCATGTCTTGGTTGACTTCGATTACTGGATGGATTCGAAGTTGAGTGGGGTGGATCTCCAAACGATAAAGCACATGGCATAGTGGTCCCTGAACTGGACTTTGGATCACGGTAAAGGCACTAGCCTGGTGACCCCTAAGCCAGACTGTGGGTTACGGTAAAGCCAGGATTGTGTTGCCTCACTGGGCCTAGGAATCCTTGCCGGTGAATGTCAGGATATACGAAAAATCCAAGAGTTAGTTTAATCTCCGTTGGGGCTAGTAATCCCGGGTTTGGGATATGCAGTAAATCCTAGAGAGTGGGTCTCAGTTTATGGCTTAGTGATCCAGGTTTGGATTGTGGTAACACATAAGAGACTAGGAGACAGAAAAATTCCTCATGGTGTAGATGGAGAAATCTGGTAGCATCCATGCTTGTTTTGCCTAGTGATCAGGTGGAGATCATGGTAAATCCTGTTATGATGTGTTCATTGTGATGGCCTAGTGATCCAAAATGGATTACAGTAAAGCCTAGTTTCTATTGATGAGAGTGGAGTGGTTTAGCCTCGGTATGCCCTAGTTGGTTCTTTTGGTTTGAGTCCCACATTCATGCTTGAAATATGGCATGGGGGTTAATGGTTGAAGAGAGATTTGGCTCAGCCATTCTATGGTCAGGTGGAAAGTGGAAGTCCCATCTCGGGTTTGGTTTTTGCATCATAAATGAAAGGTTATTTCTCCTTGTATTTCTATGAGTATTTTGATGGATTATATGTGGTCTATATGGTTGTACTTTCATGAGTAGTTCTATTGTTATTATGTTGGTTATATGTTTGTTTTATGGCAGTAACTATGTATGGATTTCAGCATGCTTTTACTTGTGAATGAATGGATAATGTATCTATGGCCTAATAGATGGTAATGCAGAAAATGACTTAGGGAACAATGGTTCTTAGTGATTCTCAGATAAGTACAAGATCCCTATGTTTAATTTTGTTGGTTACACATGTTGATTACATACTTGTGACATGTTTGACGAAATGCCTGTCATGGCTAGTAGGGATATGGTTAATTTCTTCTTTAACTTATTTCTTTTGCATCATTGTTTCCCTATTCTTTTACTGCTCCTAAGTTATCATTCCATTATGGGCAGTGACCTGGGCTCTAGGCCTGAAAAAGTGGCTCAAATCCCAGGGACAGTGGCATAACACTGCTAAATTGGGTCTTTGGGCGCCGGCAAGCAAGCATGTGAGAGATAATTTGGGTTTCTGGATGCTTTCATGCCTATAACATGAGAGCGACTAAGGCTTGATATGTCCAGAACATTAGTGGGACCCAGGGACAGGATATTTAAGTGGTTGACATGTCTCTTGAGGGTTTTGTTGTTGATGTGGATAGGTTGGTTGATGTGTTCCATTGATCCCACTTCCTTAAGGTCAGATAGGAAGTCAAATCCAATTATAGTAGCCTCTCATCACATTTTTACCCCGGTTGGTTGATTACTTGGGTAGATGTGTGAGGAGGGTGTTACAACTAGCTCCCAACAAGTATAGCCGCACCCTTACCCTTAGAATCCCAGTGGCTAAAATCCTACAACTGCTATGACTCAGTGTCTTCTTAGCAACTATAACCAAACCTAGGCAAAACCATAAATATTATGCTTAGACTTGAATTTCTTCCTTGGCATGCCTCCTTCACCATATCTACGACTTTTCCAAGCCTTGAAAAGTCACCAAAAACACCTTTGCATGGATCAACACCTTTGCATCAAGTCAAGGACATCGAGGCTGATCTAGGTGGATATTAGTGGCTGCCCTCCTATTCCACTTCGACCCCCAACACTATCTCTTTTAGTTTTTTAGTTTCCTTAATTGTAACACAGTTTACTATTTTTGGCAGTTTTTTGGGTCCTGAACTTCTGAAGCCATTTGAGGCCACAAACGACGTTTTTAGGGAAAACTGAGAGATTGGAAAGGTCCCAGACAATTAACATAATTTGTTTTTAGCCTACTCTTAGAGATCTTCGAAACGAGGTGTTATGATAGCCAAACGGAGATTGTATGCCAAAGTTATGACCCCGGGAAATTGATGTAACAATTTACCCAAACAAGGCCCACAATTTTGGCACTTCATCTCCTAGGATTAGATTTATGGACGTTTAGGGTTTTCCATTGTTTCCCAATAATAAATAGGCCTTGGAGCCTCATTGTAACACAGTTCAGAGGCATGTAGCCACCACATCTCTTCTAAGAGATAAGCTACCATCGCCCGAGCTAGTTTATTTCCATTTTGTTTTTAAACATATTTCAGTATTCTGCTATTAATGAAATCAAGTGTTATTTCTATTGCATTTTTGTATTTATGGTTATACCTATAATTTTTTGTGTTCTTGCTTAAGTTCAGAGCAGTGGTATCAGAGTGGTATTCTCTTTCTCTCTATTTTCTTTGCATGTCCCCAACGAGGTTAGGGTATAAGGATTTAGGGCTCAATATGGTTAAACCTTTGCAAGACCAGTATCACAAACCCCAACGGTCTCCCATGGCGGAAGAAAATAAAGATAAGGGGGCAAGAGATCCTTTCAAAATATTGCTCGAGGAAGCCCTCGAGTGACAGAAGAACACGATGATGGATAAATTTACCTAGAACCTTCGACAACTAACCACACGCAGTGCATCTTCATCCAACAGTTACTCTGGAGGTGCCACTCCTTTTAAGGTACAAGTTAACTTCATTATTCCCATTTTTGAGAGCCAAATAGATGAAAATGTCGTAGATAAATGGTTGAATATGTTAGAAGGATATTTTTCAGATCATGAATTTTCCAATCGAAAAAAAAACTTACTTTTGCACTTCTCAAAGCCGCCCCACGCGTCAAGGACTAGAAACTTACTGTGAACAAAAGGACGAGAGGGAATCCTCACTGTTTTCAGCCACACCCACTTGGGATTCTTTTCGAGATGCCATCAAGGAACAATATTACCCTGTTCGAAGCTATGAAGAGAAATACATAAAGTGGACCACGCTATGGCAAGGAAGGACCAAGATGTGCTGAAGTTCACAAATATTTTCCATATCCTCCCCATTGAGTTGGGTATCAAGGATTCTAAGTGGAATTTGGTACTCAAGTAGCATGGTTGTCTACACAACTACATCCAAAACGAGATGGAGTTCCTGGACATCTCCTCACTCAGCACAGCATACCGATACACTGTTAAGATTGAGCATAAGTTTAAACAAAAGAAGCAAGACTTTGGATTTGTGAATCTGAAGCAAGGAAAAGGCACCCCCAAACCACATATCAAAGGCCAAAGCCAAGGTGGGGCGGCCCAGGACAACCCGTCGAAGCCGCAAGTAAAGAACAACACCACGAAGACAAAGAAAGACACGGGAAAATGGTGTGAGTTCCATAAGAGCTCCACTCACAACATGAGTGTTAGGCCAAGTAGTCATTGGTGGTCGAGCTGAAGGCTTCTGAATGACAAAGGGAATAAGATAATTGATGCAGAGCCCAATGCCATCGTGGCCATCACCAAAATCCATAAGAATGAGCCTGAAGATCCAGAGGAGAGGGAACACCTCTTCCACTCATAGATGCGGGTGAAAGGTTCTTCGTTGTAGTTCATAGTCAACAGAGGGAGTCAAAAGAATCTCATTTCAACAAAGTTCATGAATCAGCTAGGCCTATTGATGACAGCACACCTGCAGCTGTACACCATCGAGTGGCTTCACCAAGGACAAGATCTTCGCATCATCCAGCAATGTCGCCTTCCCTACAAAATCAAGCCCTTCACAAATGAGGTATTGTGTGATGTTGCTCCTCTTGAAGTTTGTGATGTATTATGAGGACAACCATACTTGTGGAAGCGACATGTTGTATATGAGTCTAGACCTTGCTCTATGATTATTTCTTTGGGCAATAAGTTAAATAGGATACCAGAGGTAGCCTCGCCTACCAACATCTCTTTAATCACTGCAAAGTAATGCAGTAAGATCATTTCCGAGACGAGGAAATTTGTTTTCCTTATGATTCACTCTCAAGGCAAGAAGAAAGTTTGGGCCACGGCTTCCAGATAGGGCTCCTCCACACAGCAGCAATAGATGGACAAGGTCGTGGAGGAGTATAGGGACATTTTTGCCTCATGTACAAGGGTACCTATGCACTGTTAGGTCAAACACTCCATCTATCTAACGTTGGGGACATCACTACCCAATGGACTGATCTATCGGCGCTCTATTTTGGAGAATGGTGAGATCAAGAGGCAGATTCAAGAGTTGTTTCAGAAATTGCACATCAAGCCAAGCTCATCACCCTATGGGAGCCCGATTTTACTGGTACAAATGAAGGATGGGACTTGGAGACTCTATATTGACTATCAAGTCCTGAATAAGATCATTGTCTAGAATAGGTACCCAAACCCACTAATTGATGACCTTTTGGAACAGTTCAAGGGAGCTAAATACTTCAACAATATTGACTTGAAGTTTGGTTATCACCAGGTGCCTATCGATCTCCCCAATATGTGGAAGACTGCATTCAAATCCAAGGAGGACCTTTTTGAATGGTTGGTCATGCCTTTCGGGTTGACGAATGCCCCCGCTACCTTCATGAGATTGATGTACGACATCTTGCGACCCTTCACCAATGCATTCATGGTGGTGTATTTAGATTACATCTTAATCTTGTTGGGTGTGGAGCCTGATTATCTTCTTTATTCAAAGGTATCGTTGTGTTGGACCCTAGTTTGTAATGGGGTGGAAACGTCACTTGTTTGTTCACCGAGAGGGGGCTCCAGGATGTAAAATTTCCATGTAAAATATTGTAATTTCGTAATCAATCTAAGTCATTCATTAGGTGGATGATCTGATGGTAGAAGTTATGTTTAATTTAGGGTTTTTTTCCCTAGAAGGAAACCCCTCGCTATATATGAGGGAATTGTATTGCAGCTATGTATATGTGTATTCTAAGCGAGAAAGAGAGAGGAGACTGTGTGAGAGAGAAGAGAGAATTACAGTGGATCTGTTGTAGGTTGTCTCTCTTCATTTTGTTGGATAATAAAAGGAAGGATTGGTTGTTTCTCTGTGGACGTAGCCCAAATTGGGTGAACCACGTATATCTGTGTCTCTCTTGTTTTATGTGTTTTCTGTGTTTATATTTCTGCAATATTTTATGTGTTCCATTCCTCTATAATATATAATTTTCAAACAACTAGTATCAAAGCCAAAGGTCAATTTGGTTGATAAACTCATAGGAGATAATGGTTCCTGGTTCAAGTGGGAACAATGGCAGAAGATGGTAGGTTTAGAGTCGAAAAATTTAACAACCAAAGCTACCAGCTGTGGAAGATGCAAATGGAAGATTATCTGTATCAAAAATATTTGTACCTACCATTGAGCAGAAAGACAAAGAAGCCGACGAATATGACAGACACAAAATGGGATATTCTAGACAGAAAAGCACTTGGAACAATACGATTGTGCCTAATAGCGTCGATAGCCATTAATATTTCAAAGGAAATGACAACAGAGGGTTTAATGTCAGCATTGGCCAAACTATATGAAAAACCCTCGGGATCAAATAAGGTATTTCTTAGGAAGCGTTTATTTAATATGAAGATGTCAGAAGGTGGATCTGTTGTTGATCATTTAAATGATTTAGTATGGTTACCAGCTAGTTAATCTCCATAAGGGTAACTTTTGATGATGAATTTAGGACTCTGTTATTTCTGTGCTCATTTCCAGAAAGTTGGAATGGTTTAGTTATGGCCATTAGTAACTTTGTCTCTGGATCTAGTACTTTAAAGTTTGATGATGTTGTCGATGCAATTCTTAGTGAGGAAATGCGATGGAAAATCTTCGGTGAGACATCAGATAATGTTTTGACTGTAGATACTAGGGGAAGAAAAATGGAAAGAGGAAAGAGAACAGGATATGGTAGTAAGTCAAGGAAAGGCAAATCCAAGTCTAGATCGGGGATAGTGTGCTGGAAATGCAAGAAGAAATGACACATGAAGAAAGATTGTAGGTCTTAGAAAGGCAAAGAAGGAGATGCGTAGCAAGAAAACAATCATGAAGTGAATGTGACAGGTGATGTGTTGTAAGATGATTTGATTCTTTCTTTAGAAAATATTAATGATGTCTGGGTGGTAGATTCAAGGGCCTCATTCCATGCCACATCTGATAGGAAACATTTCCATGATTATGTTCAAGGAGATTTTGGATAGGTTCGTTTAGGTGATGATAAACCCTGTCAAATTATTGGAATGGGTAAAGTTTTCATAAAACAACATAATGGAAACCAATGGCTATTGAAGGAGGTAAGGCATGCCAGATCTAAAGAAAAATCTAATTTCAACAGGGCGGGTCGGAGATGAAGGCTGTGTAACTACTTTTACAGATAAAACTTGGAAGGTCACTAAAGGAGCCCTAGTAATAGCAAAAGGAGAAAAGTTTGGCACATTATATTTATGCAATGGCATTTCTAATTCTGTTAATGATTTAACCTCTATAGGAGCAGATACAACATTGTAGTATCATAGGCTCTGGCACATGAGTGAGAAGGGGATGAATATTCTTCACTCAAGAAATTTGTTGCTAGGTTTGAAGCATGTTGATTTGGAATTCTGTGAGAATTGTGTTTATGGAAAATAGAAGAGAGTCAAATTCCTCAGAGTTGAAAAATAAAAGAAGAACGAATAATTAGAGCTTGTGCATACAGATGTATGGGGACATGCTCAGGTATCATCTCTTGGTGGATCTCATTATTATGTCACTTTTATTGATGATGCAACTAGAAAAACATGGATTTATTATATTCAAAATAAATATGATTTTTTTGATATTTTCAAGAAATTGAAAGCTTTGGTTGAGAATGAGACAGGAAAAAGGTTGAAGTGTCTGAGTTCAGGCAATGGAGGTGAATATTCTAGCAAAGATTTTGATAAGTAATGTTCAGAACATGGAATTTGCCGAGAGAAGATAGTTCTAGGAACACCACAAGAAAATGGTGTGTCAGAAAGGATGAACAGGACAATCATGGAGCATGCAAAGTACATGAGATTGCATGCAGGATTGTCTTTGCAAATTTGGATAGATGTTGTAGATATTGTTGTTTATATAATAGACAGAGGGCCTTCAAGTTCCTTGGATGGAGGTATTCCAGAGGATTCATGGACAGGTAAAAAGCTAAACTACTCATTTTTAAATACTTTTGGTTGTGAAGCCTTTGTCCACATTAATAATGAAAATAGAAAAAATCTTGAGGAAAAATCAAAGAAATGTACCTTTATTGGATATGGTGTTAATGATTTTGGTTATTGCTTATATGATTATGAAAATCACAAAATCATTAGGAGTAGAGATGTCATATTTAATGGAAATGTTTTGTATAAGGATCATATGCAAGAAAAGAAACAAGAAAAAAAATAGACTACACAGTGCTTGATGAGATCACAGAAAAAGTAAAGGTGCCTGAAAATCATAATGATCAACAGCCAGAACAACAACAACAGCAACAAGCACCTCAAACACCTGAAGGTGGTGTTAGAATATCTACCAGGAGAAGTAGACCCCTTGAACAATATGGTCCTTCATTATATTATGTATTGTTGACTGATTCTGGTGAACCAGAATGTTATGCAAAAGCAGTGCAGGTAGAAACCAGGAAGAAGTGGGAGCTAGCCATGAAAGAAGAGATGGACTCCTTGGTACATAACCAGACTTGGGACTTAGTCAGGTTACCTGCAGGTAAAACAACATTACAGACTAAATGGGTTTACATGTTGGAGGAAGAAGATGGAGGTAGAAAAAATTATAAAGCTAGACTTGTGGTGAAGGGGTTTGCACAAAAGAAAGGTATAGACTTTGATGAAAAAATTTCTCCTGTTGTTAAAATGACTTCAATCTGAACTATTTTAAGTCTAGTAGCAACATAATATTTTCATCTTGAGTAGTTAGATGTAAAGACGACCTTTCTCCATGGGGATTTGGAGGAAGAGATATATATGCAGCAACCACAAGGATATGAGGTCAAAGGGAAGGAGAAACTAGGGTGCAAGTTGAAGAAGAGCTTGTATGGCTTAAAATTGGCTCCAAGGTAGTGGTATCTAAAATTTGACAGGTTATACTAGATGTCACTCTCATCATTGTGTTTATCTCAAAAGGAAAAATGATGGCAGCTATATTATATTGTTATTGTATGTAGATGGCATGCTTGTTGCAGGGTCTAACATGCAGGAAATAACTGTGCTCAAAGGAAAATTGGCAAATTCATTTGCAATGAAGGATTTGGGTGCTGCAAAACAAATCCTTGGTAAGAGAATAACTAGATACAGGAAAAATCACAAATTAACATTGTCTCGGGCTGAGTACATACAAAAGGTGTTGGAAAGATTTAATATGCAAAACGTAAAACCAGTTACTACACCTTTGGCTAGCCATTTCAAACTAAGTAAAGAGATGTGTCTCAAGACTTAGGAGGAGATGGATTATATGTCTAAAGTTCCATATGCATATGCAGTTGGAAGCTTAATGTATGCAATGGTCTGCACAAGGTCTGATATTGCACATGCAGTTGGAGTTGTAAGCAGGTATATGAACAATCCAAGAAAAGAACATTGGATAGAAGTGAAGTGGATTCTCAGGTATTTGAGAGGTACCACAAATCAAGCATTATGCTTTGGTGGTTCAAACATTTCTCTACAGAGATATGTTGATATAGATGTGGTAGATGATAGAGATAATAGCAGGAGCATCACAGGGTATGTGTTTACTGTAGGTGGAACAATTGTCAGTTGGGTTTCAAAAACGCAGTGTTGTTGCACTTTCTACGATGGAAGTAGAGTATGTTGTCGCTACAAAGGCTAGTAAAGAAATGATGTGGCTACAAAGGTTTTTGGATCAATTGTGTAAGAAGTAGGAGTTGGGCTAGTTATACAGTAACAGCTAGAGTGCCATTCATCTTTCAAAGAACTCAGCATTTCATTCCAAGACTAAACATATACAACTCAAGTACCACTTCATACGGTCAGTGTTGGAAGATGGACAATTGAAACTGGAAAATATACACACTAGCCATAATCCCAAAGATATGTTAACAAACACTGTAACCAAGGAGAAACTGAGATTCTGCTTAGTTTCAATTGGTCTTCAATTATGATGATGAATATGAGAAACAGCCAGGTCCAAAGTGGAGTAATTGTCCAGCAAATAAAGCAGTGGGAGTTGCTATAATCAGTCTCCAAGTGGGAGATTGTTGGGTGTGAAGCATGATTATCTTCTTTATTCAGAGGTATCGTCGCATTGGACCCCAATGCGTAATGGGGTGGCAACATCGCCCGTTTGTTCACCATTAGGGGGGTCCAAGATGTAAAATTTCCTTGTAAAATATTGTAATTTCGTAGTAAATATGAGTCATTCATTAGGTGGATGATCTAACAATAGAAGTTATGTTTAATTTAGGGTTTTTTGCTCTAGAAGGCAACCCCTCACTATATATGAGGGAATTTTATTGTGGCTATGTATATGTGTATTCTGAGCAAGACAGAGAGAGGATATTATGTGAGAGTAAAGAGGGAATTACAATGGATCTGTTGTAGGTTGTATCTCTTCATTTTGTTGGATAATATAAAGGGAAGGACTAGCTATTTCTCTGTGGACGTAGCCCAAATTGGGTGAACCGCGTATATCTGTGTCTCTCTCGTTTTATGTGTTTTCTATGTTTATATTTCTGCAATATTTTAGGTTTTCCATTGCTCTGTAATATATAATTTTCTAACAAATCTTCAGCTAGAATTGGGAAGAGCACCTCCATCATATTCGACAGATCCTTCAAACCCTGCGACAACATAACATGTGTGCCGATTTGGAGAAATGCACTTTTGGCATGACCCAGGTTCAATATTTGTGGTACATCATTGATGAGCAGGGTGTGCATGTGGACCCAGCCAAGATACAATTCATTCGGGATTGGTCGGCTCCAACCACTCTATTAGAGCTCTTCATCTTTCTGGGTCTTGTCAATTTCCACCACATGTTCGTGCTGTGGTTCTCTCATATCACCTGGCCTTTAGGTTGCATTACCAGACCTACAACAACCATTTGAGTTTGAGATAGATGCCTTTGACTATGCCATTGGCATAGTTCTTACTCAGCAGGGCCATCCAGTGGCTTACCACAATGAGACACTTTTAGAAATAGTCTAAAAGCATCCCACTCATGACAAAGAAATGTATTCAATTGTGCAGGCATGTTGTCAATGGAAGCATTACATTCCGGGGAAGGAAACGGTCATCCACACAGACCAAAAACCCCTGCAATTCATATAGACCCAAGGGAAGTTGCAGAACGATTGCCATCAGAGATGATCCACATACCTGCAACAATCCCATTTGAACATTAAGTACAAGAAGGGCAGCACCGATAATGTTACAGACAACCTCAACTGACCACCATTCATGGTGTTGATCACTGTGCTTGACTCTTGTGGGCACAAGACTTTGGGGTTGCACATCTTTACGAGAGTGATCGAGAGTTCGACAGCACATACTAGACACTCTTGTAAGGTAAGTAAGTTCCAAATTTTCACCTCCAGGATGCATTGTTATGCCACCTGGGACACATTTGTGTTCCTTCAAGAGAGCATGCCAAGATGATTTGGGAGGCACACTACAGTTGGGTCACATGACATTTCAGAGTAGATAAAATAGTGGCATTATTGCAGAAGTATTTTTATTGTCCGAACCTTCGTTGGGATGTTGGGAGGCACATTAAATATTACATTTCCTGCGCCATTTCCAAACCAATACTCCTCTGCCTACTCCTAGTTGACCTTGGGAATCCATATCCATGGATTACTTGTCGGGGATTCCTTCTACGAAGCATGACAACGATTGTGTTTTCGTGGTCATCGACAGATTCTCTAGCATGGCCATTATGGTGGCCTGTAAGAAGAGTATCACAACAGAGGCCACTACCAAGATCTTCTTTGAGTGAGTGTGGGTACACTTTGGGATCCCACAGTCCATTGTCTTTGATCAGGACAACAGATTCCTAACTACATTTTGGTCAAGTATCTAGTCGATGTTGGATACTAAACTCACTAAGTCCATGGCTTTCCATCCCCAAACTGATGGCCAAACAGAAGTCGTCAATAGGATGATCATACACATTCTGCACATATACAACTCGAAGCATCAACACACATGGGATGAAAGCCTCCCCTATGTTCAACACAACTACAACAGATCTCTCCATAGCTCAATGGGCCATAGCCCCTTTCAGGTAGGGTTGGGATTTCAGCCATTATGTCCCATTGATGTGGCCATACCATTTGCAGCTACTCAGGCAGATTTGGCTCATGTCTAGTCCAAAGTCAATAGGGCTAACAGCTTCATTGAGCACATTCAACACATCCGCCAATAGGTTCATGATATATTGGACAAATCCAATGCTAAGTATAAGCAGCGCCATGATCAGCATCGTTTGTTGTACAAGTTCTGGTTGGGCGACAAAGTTTGGCTACATTTGCAGAAAGAGTGCCTCGCTGGACCCTATCTCAAGCTTCGCCCTCTCTGATATGGGTCATACACCATCACCAGGTTTGTAGGGGACAATGCCTTTGAGCTCAACATTCCATCGTTCCTTGGTCTTCACCTAGTGTTCAGTGTAGACTACCTTCGGCCCTAGTTTTTAACATTGTTGGACACATCCAACATTGTAGAACAAATCACAACAACAGAGCTAAACCCAGACTACATGGAACATGCCACAACTAATTGGGTCATGGACACATAGATCAGAAACACTCACTAGTAGAAGACCCAACTGTATCGAGTTGTCAAAGTTGACCAACTCCTGCACCAAGGCAAGCGACTCACCAGGGACCAAGTTTAGCAAAAGTTTCCCCATCTCATGGAGGCACTCAACGAAATGGGGACCATTTCTTCCTAAGGGGGGAGGACTGATCCAGGTGGATATTGGTGGCCACCCTCCTATTCCACTTGGACCCCAAACATTGTCTCTTTCATTTTTCTAGTTCCCTTAATTGCAGCAAAAATTATTGTTTTTGGTATTTTTTTGGGTTCTAAATATCCAGAGTAACTTTGAGGCCCTAAAGGATGTTTTTAGGGAAAACTGAGAGATCAAAAAGATCCCAAACTTTCATTAATGTTTGCTTTTGGCCTATTCTTTGAGACCTTCGAAACGAGGTATTATGATAACCAAACGAAGATCATATTCCAAAGTTACAACCCCGAGAAATTGATGCACCAATTTACCCGAACAAGGCCCACAGTTTTGGTGCCTCATCTCCTAGGGTTAGGTTTCTAGATGTTTAGGGTTTTCGATTGTTTATCAATAATAAATAGGCCTTGGAGCCTCATTGTAACACAGTTCAGAGGTGTGTATCTGCCACATCTCTTCTCAAAGATAAGCTACCATCACCCGAGCTAGTTTATTTCCATTCTTCTTGTAAACATATTTCAGTATTCTGATATTAATGAAATGAAGTGTTATTTCTGTTGCATTTCTATATTTATGGTTATATCTGTAATTTTTTGTGTTCTTATTTAAGTTTGGATCAGTGGTATCAGAGCAGTCTCCTCTTTCTCTATTTTTCTTTGCATGTCCCCAATGAGGTTAGGGTATAAGGAGTTAGGGCTCGATCTGGTTAAACCTTTGCAAGACCATCCTCACAAACCCCGAAGACCTCCTATTGCAGAAGAAAAGAAAGATGAGGGGGCAGGAGATCCTTTCAAAATATTGCTTGAGGAAGCCCTTGAGTGACAGAGGAACGCGATGATGGATAATTTTTCCCGGATCCTTTGATGGCTACCCATAGGCGATGCATATTCATCCAACAGCCACTCTGGAGGCACCACTCCGTTTAAGGTACAAGTTGACTTTTATATTTTGATATTTGAGGGCCAAATAGATGCAGACGTCCTAGATAAATGGTTAAATTTGTTGAAAGGATATTTTTCAATTCATGACTTTTCCAATTGGTAAAATATTACTTTTTCACTTCTCAAAGCTGCCCCACATGTCAAGGACTCGTGGGAAACCGACTGTGAACAAAAGGACAAGAGGGAATCCTCATTATTTTCATCCGCACCCACTTGGGATTCTTTCCCAGATGCCATCAAGGAACAATATTACCCTGTCGCGAACTATGAATATATATACATAAAGTGGACCACGCTATGGTAGGGAAGGGATCAAGATGTGTCGAAGTTCACAAATATTTTCCAAATCCTCCACACTAAGTTGGGTATCAAGGATTCTGAGCGGGATTTAGTACTCAAGTATCATGGTTGTCTACAAAAGTACATCCAGGATGAGATGGATTTCCTGGATATATCCTTGCTTAGCACGACATACTGATACGTTGTCAAGATTGAGCAGAAGTTTAAACAGAAGAAGTGAGACTTCGGATCTATGAATCCGAAGCAAGGAAAAGGCATGCCCAAACCACAGAGAAAAGGCAAAAGCCAAGGTGGGGTGGCCCAAGACAACTCATTGAAGCCACAAGAAAAGAACAACACCAGGAAGACAAAGAAGGACATGGGAAAATGGTGTGAGTTCCATAAGAGCTCCACTCACAACAGAAGTGAGTGTTGGGCGAAGCAGTCATTGGTGGCCAAGATGAAGGCTTCTGAATCAAATGCATGTTCCGACTATGAGTCATAAATTGACAAGGGGAATGACAAAGGGAAGCAGATCATTAATGCAGAGCCAAGTGCCACCGTGACCACCACTAAAATCCAGAAGAATGAGCCTGAAGATCCAGAGGAGGGGGAACGCCTCTTCCACTCACACATGTGGATGAAAGGTTCTTCGCTGCAGTTCATAGTTGACAGCAAGAGCCAAAAGAAGCTCATTTTAGCAAAGGTCATGAAGCGGTTGGGCCTATCGACGACAATGCATCTGCAACCATACACCATCAGGTGGCTTCACTAAGGACGAGATCTTCGCATCAGCTAGCAGTGTTGCCTTCCCTATAGCATCAAGCCCTTCACGGATGAGGTACTGTGTGATGTTGCTCCTCTTGAAGTTTGTGATGTATTATTAGGACAAGAATACTTGTGGAAGCGACATGTTGTATATGACTCTAGACCTTGCTCTATGATTATTACTTTGGGAAATAAGTTGTACAGGATACCAGAGGTAGCCTCGCCTACCACCATCTCTTTGATCACTGCAAAGAAATGCAGTAGGATCATTTCCCAGACCAGGAAATTTGTTTTCCTTATGATTCACCCTCAAGGCAAGAAGAAGGTTGTGGCCATGACTTCCATACAGGGCTCCTTTTCATAGTAGCAACAGATGGACAAGGTTATTAAGGAGTATAGGGGCATTTTCGCCTCACCTACAGGGGTACCTATGCACTGTCAGGGTAAGCACTCCATCGATCTGACCCCAGGCTTTCCGCTACCCAATGGACTGATCTATCAACGCTCTTGTTAGGTGCAATATTTAAGGATATTTTAGGCATCCTTTTCCCCATTTTTGGCCATTTTTCTTGATTTGAACCTGCAATCTCCCTAGTCTAATGTCACTCCCTCTGATAAAGAAGCAATATTTTCTTTGACGTATTATTATGTTGTTTTCTGCCAAATATTGAATGAAATGATGTTTTCTTTGGGATGACTAACTAGGGTGTCTTTGGAAGAGTTCTTCAGAATGTTTTTCTTTTAGGTACTGCCATAACTACTGATGGCCATGGATGAATGGCTGATGTTATTCCTTGCTGCTACACGGTTCAAGTTGTTGTTACACCCCAGATTGTTATCTTTTGTTGTTACACAGTGCATTATCAAGACTGTAGTTGTCACATTCAAAGACAGTTGTCAAGGAGCCATATAAAGTAATGAAAATTTAGGCAGTTATAACTGTGTGTCTAGAAAGGAGTGGTGTAACCACAATGATCTTTATTTAAACAACTTGTAACAATTTATATCTTTTTAAATTACTTCTATTAGCATAATCAGCATGAGAATCACAGATTCTCATGACTAATTTGTTTTTTCCAATTTCGGGACTCTGTAAAAGGATTTATAAAGCTATCTTACTCTCATGTAGAGATATAGATAGACAACAGGACAAAGATATCGATACTTTGATTTTTGTACTCTTCATCCATTTTTAATACAAAGTGCATTTGCTGATGTTACAGAAATTCTTGACTTGAGTTTTTAACTAAGCTTCTATTTACTTCCAGCACCCTGCTAGGGAGGAAGGGCCCTCTTTAGCATGGATCACACTATTGGCAGAATAGTTATTTCTTTTATCTGTTAAGTGTGGATTTCTTTTTATTGTTGTACATGTTCAATGTGGGATAGATATGCTTCTACTTTCATATTTATTGTATGTGTTGTTACACAAGTTAATTAATTCTATGTTATTTAATTCTTGATAGTGTATGGCACACCAATATTTATTTTGAAGCTTTTATGAAGTGTGGATTCTTTCCTTGATGAGTGTATTGCATTCCTGCAGTGTGGATTTTTTTATTTTATTTTTCTTTGTAAGTTGAATTTCCATTCTGCAAGAGTATTTTAATCCCTGCAAGTGTGTTCAACGACATCTTTTCTTTTCTATTTCGCTTGGCTATTACATGTATCAGCACAGATAGTGCAGACACCTTTGAAATAAAAATACTTACCCTGGTTGATAATTAATGGTTGTGGAAGTAGTAAAACTAACCAAACATTTTGGCGTCGTTGTCGGGGAGGTTGTCAACTGATATAGTCAGTCAACGCTTTCTTTTGAATTCCTTTGCTAGATTATTTCTAATTTTACAGGTTTTGGGAAGAAAGATGAGAGGTAACAACCTGTGCATCGCTCTAACACACCTGAGAGGGTTCACCGCTATAATAGTTAGAACACTTAGGGTGTGTAAATTTTTCTTTGGATCTCCTTTTGATAGTGTCCTCATTTTTACAGGCGTTGGGTGGTAAGATGAGAGGTAAGAACCTGTGCATCGCTCTAACACACTTGAGCGGGCTCACCACTATGGTAATTGAGGCACTTAGGGTGTAAAAATAATTACACATAGGGTCCATGTGTAGAATGTATGAGTGAAGAAGAAAAGAAATGTTGGAACTATAATAAATCTACAGGTAAAACGGGTGATAAAAAGAATAAGAAAAACATTGATCAAGGGAGAAAAACATTTATTCAAGACTTGATCTCAAAAGCAGAAAGAGAGCAGTCAACTTCATGAGTATATGACTCCTCTGTTTTAGGACCCCATTTTCCTCAAACTAGCCTATAAACTCCCAAATCTGTAGACTTAACTCAAGAACAATAAGGAGAAACTAGTGGCCGAGATTTTAAATTAGAAGGGCATGGGGAAACCAGTGGGAAAAATCATGAACCGGAATCGAAAGAAAAATCTTTCACTTTCCAATACCCAGACTCAGGGCGTGAAGTAAAACAACCAGCACTAGAACAATCTAAACAATTATCAGAAGAATCCTTATCCATAGACCATTCGCCCGAACAATCTTTGCGAGAGTACTCACCAAAACAAGAATCAAGAAAATTTACAATGGGAGACAATAACAATGATACAACAAAAGCCACTATTACCACTTTTGAATTTCCAATAAGTGTTATTAGGGGCGAAGCTCCCATGAAAAATATCCCTCTATCAGCCCTTCCATCTTTTCAAGGATTGGCTGCAGAAGATCCTAATACTTTTTTGTTTGAATTTGATGTTCTATGCAATATATATGACTACACTTCAGATGCTTAAAAGTTACAATTATTTCCTGCCACTCTAAAAGGAGAAACATTGAGATGGTTTAAGGGACTAGGTTTTGCCACTATCCGGACATGGGGAGATATGAAGACTACGTTTTTGGAAAAATACCAGGACTATTGTCGAACCAGAGATCTAAGAGAGGACATATTCAGAATGACACATAAGGAAGAAGAGAATTTAGAAGACTATGTGGAACAGTTTCATTATAATTTACAAAGATCCAAATATACCAATTTGGATCCATAAATGTTGAAAATAATATTCATATGAGGAATGAAAGATGATTTCCTTGATATGTTGAATCTGTTAGGAAAAGGGGATATATCTCAGGAGACACTCCTAGAAGGTAAGAAAGTTCCAATTTTTCACCTCTAGGATGCACTGTTATACCACTTGGGACACATCTATGTTCCTTCAAGTGAGCGTGCAAAGATGATTTGGGAGGTGCACTACAGTCAGCTCGTTGGAAATTTCAGAGTAGAGAAAACAATGGCAATACTACAGAAGTAATTTTATTAGCCGAACCTTCGTCGGGATGTTGGGAGGTACATTAAATCTTGCACTACCTGTGCAATTGCCAAACCAACCATCAAGAAGCAAGGCCTATTACTACTCTAACTACTCCTATTCGACCTTGGGAATCCATCTCCATGGATTACATGTCGAGCCTTCCTTCTACTAAGCACGACAACCACTGTGTTTTCGTGGTCGTCGACATATTCTCTAAGATGGTCATTATGGCGTCCTACAAGAAGAGTATCACAAAAGAGGCCACTACTAATCTCTTCTTTGAGAGAGTGTGGGTACACTTTGGGATCCCAGAGTCCATTGTATATAATCGAGACAAAAGATTCCTAAGTGAATTTGGGTCAAGACTCTAGTCGATGCTGGATACCAAACTCACTAAGTCCACGGCTTTTCATCCCCAAACTGATGGCCAAACAAAAGTCGTTAACATGATGATCATACACATTATGTGCTTGTACAACTTGAAGCGTCCGCGCACATGGTAGGAAAGCCTCCCTTATGTCCAGAATAGCTACCATGGAGCTCTCCATAGCTCAACATGCCACAACTCCTTTTAGGTAAGGATGGGATTTCAACCATTATGTCCCATTGATGTGGCCATACCATTTGTAGCTACTGAAGCAGATTCAACTCATGTCCAGTCCGAAGTCAACAGGGCTTACGGCTTCATTGAGAGCATTCAACACATCTGCCAGTAGGTCCATGATATATTGGACAGAGTCAATGCTAAGTACTCAGCATCGGGTGTTGCACAAATTCTAAGTGGGCGACAAAGTTTGACTACATTTGCTGAAGGAGCACCTTATTGGACCCCATCGCACACTTTGCTCGCTCCAATATGGGCCATACACCATCACCAAGTTTGTAGGGGACAATGCCTTCGAGCTCAACATTCCATCATTCCTTGGTTTACACCCAGTGTATAATGTAAACCGCCTTTAGCCATACTTTCCACCATTGTTGGACACATCCGACATTGCAGAACAAATCACACCAACAGAGCTAAACCCAGACATCATGGAAAATTCCACAACTGATTGGATCATGGACACACAGATCAAGAACACTTGCCAGCAGAAGATCCAACTGTATCAGGTTGTCAAAGCTGGCCAATTCTTGCACCAAGGCAAGTGGCTCACTAGGGACCAAGTTCAACAGTAGTTTCCCCATCTCATGGAGGTACTCAACGAAATGGGGACCATTGCTTCCTAAGGGGGGAGGACTAATCTAGGTTGATATTGGTGGCCACCCTCCTATTCCAATTGGACCCGCAACACTGTCTCTTTCAGCTTTTCAGTTTCCTTAATTGTAGCACAGTTTACTATTTTTGGCAAATTTTCGGGTCCTGAACTTCCAAAGTCATTTGAAGGCCCTAAATGACGTTTTAAGGGAAAATGGAGAGACCAAAAAAGTCCCAAACATATGGAGTTGTTTGCTTTCATCCTATTCTTCTAGTTCTTCGAAACGAGGTATTATGATAGCCAAACGGAGATCGTATGCCAAAGTTACGACCCCGAGAAATTGATGTACCAATTTACCCAAACAGGGCCCACAGTTTTGGTGCTTCATCTCCTAGTATTAGGTTTCTGGATGTTTAGGGTTTTCCCTTGTTTCTAAATAATAAATAGGCCTTGGAGCCTCATTGTAACATAGTTCAGAGGCGTGTAGCTGCCACAGCTCTTCTCAGAGATAAGATACCATCACCGCAGCTAGTTTATTTCCATTCTGTTTTTAAGCATATTTTAGTATTATGATATTAACACCTTTGTATCAGAACAAGATCTCTGCATCATACCAATGATAACTCAACACAAATCATGTGGGCTACTTACATTAGGTTGACATCAATGAAAGTATCATCTTCTCTACATGTGGTTGAATCAATGATATCCTTCAACGCATGGTTGTACATGAACATTTCAACCAACAAGAATATATATATATATATATATATATATATATATATATATATATATATATATATATATATATATATATATATATATATATATATATATGCCTGAAAATGTACAGTGTTTGTGTTGTATCGACTACAACCACCCTCCAAAATTTAACCTATGGTTCGTTTTGGAGCCTCCCTTCTAAACCATAGTAGCTCATCTTGCACAGATCCAGGTACTTGTGTTTTGATGGAGCCTCATATTTTTCATCATGGCTTGTGTTTTCTTGCTTTATTTACTGTCTAACCCACAAGTCGATCTCTTGACTTGGTTTCCACCTAGTTTCGGGCTTGCCTTAGAGAACTGCATAATCCTTGAAGGAAACCAACCTTTCTCTCGAGAATTGCACAGTCTAAGCTGATAGTGAGCCTTAAGCTCAAGAATTGCAAAGTGCTAGCTGACAGCCAACCCTCGGTTGGGAAATTATGTAGAGCATGAGAGGCAACCCAAAGCCACTCAACCCAGAAATTGCGCAGGAGCCTCTTGCTTAGAAGTTTCCTAATGCATGAGCCAATGAGTTGCCTAGTCCTTACTAGAAATGCGCAATCTCTCCAGGAAATGCATGGAAGATTTTCCCAAAAAAGAGAAAAGTGAAAAGTGAAAAAGCATCCCTAAAAATAGGGAATCTTTAGTAGTCTGAAGGAAGCACTTGAGTTATTTTGGAAACTATCACCAAGTGTCACTTTTTCCTTGATTTTTGGCCTTCGCACCATAAACCCTAAATTGACCAAATTTATTTAAGTGACATTTCCAAATATTATTTTCACATTTGATCTTGGAGCTCTAGCATTCCTGAGGAGATCAAGGAACCTATTGTATGATCGTCGTCACTTTTCTGGGTAAGTTTTTCTTTTCTAGTCTTTTGTCACTTTTTCTGTCGCTTTTGCTTGTTTAGCTTGTGAGAGTGTTGATTCATTTATTTTTTTGAATGACTATTGGAATTTTAACTTGGTTTAGCTTGTAGAAGTGTTGTTTCAAGTTTTTCATTACCTTTCCCAAGTGTTGCATACATTACCCCATTTTTGCACTAATGATCACCGTTGGGGTGACTCTCTTCACATGCTTCATTTTCCTTCAATTTGATTGATTCCTGCACTTGTTTTACTTGCATGCATCATCACTCAGTCAAATATGCCCTTATCATCACACCATCCTTCAGATCTGCTCGATTTCACACTCCCCTTAGGAATATGTGGGCTTCCCTTTCCTGGAAATCGCTTTACCTTGCATGCACTATGCATTCTAGGAGCTCAAGGCCTCTACCTTGGCTTCTGGAATTACGCAGACATTCCCCTAGCCTGGCTCCAATTGTGCGCTACACAGTTCCAGGAGCCACCCTCCCAATCTTGGTCATTGATATTGTGCAATGCGCAGTCTCTCTTGGCGTGTGCCCGGACTGAATTGCGCATTGTGTAGTTCCAGTTAGCAAGCCTCCCCACTGACTATTGGGACTGCTCAATGCGCAGTTCCAGCATGTAACTAGTCACCTCTCTGAACTATAATTTCATAGTATGTCCCATCATGAGCCTAGTTTGTTTCTCTTGTCTTGAAGTTTCTTTTGGTTTTAAGCTAACATTTTCATGACATGAGTGTCTTCTCTATCTCCAGGTACAACAATTGTTGAGCATCTCTCTAGCAGTTACAGTCAACATGGCCTCCTAGAGAGTTGCATCAAAGCCTAACTATCGAGAGTAGTACAAGGGAAGCAGTTGAGCAAACATCAGTTAATCTACCAGTTTATACAAACACTCAGTTGTTCATTGAGAAGGTCATAAAGTTGACATGGCAGTAAATCAAGGATAAATTTGCAGAGGACTTCAAGGAAGACTTAAAATACTGACATGTATATATCATTATCCAACAGTCAGGCTTATACAAGGTTGCATTCAAGCACCCCACCTTCCCATATGTGGACATTATCAACTGTATTGTCTCACACACAGATCAAGAGACTATGATATTGAGCAGTGTTGATGGGATAGAGCTTACTACCTTTAAGGTGTAGAAATTTCATCAGATATATAATTTACCTCAACCAGAGAGGTGCATGCACACAATTTTCTATGCCACCCATAGCCTGGTGAAAACAAGAGATATATTTAAGCACTGGGTGAAAGAGCTGTCAAAGTTCAGATAGACACCCAATCATGTTTACAAGAAAAAGTCTCTCAGGAATTCCTACCATACCTTGATCATCTTTGCTTCTCGAATATATGATAAAGAGAGCACAAAGACCTTTCCTGAAGGTTGGGTAGTTGTATTGGACCAGTTGGTGAGTGATTGAAGAGAATTCAATTGCTTAGACTTGTTGTCTTATCAGTTTAAAATCCATGTGACTAACTCCTGGAATCCACATACTTACTGGACACAATCTGTGCCCAACAACAGTTTCCTAGCATGATCTGGACATGGGCACTAAAAGAGACTGTCATCAACATTTATTGCAAGTTACTTTCTTACTGTAGTTACCGAGGGGTAATTATAAGGCTAACTGACCAATTCATGATCTCATTATATAAGGTGACCTTTGAGCAGGATCCACCTTGCATGTCCCAAGAAGCAATGGAGGTGATACTTAACATTGCAGATTGGTATGCCTCACCCGGTGGCACCTTTATCAGAGTGTTTGGCATAGAGAAGCCTCTGCATGTTCTACCAAGGTATGCCACGGACAAGTTGACCATACAAGAGGTCTCATTTCACCTCTCCACGGGGTTATCAGCAGGATTGCACAGAAAGAAGAAATCACCATGGCCCGCTCTTCCTTTGCGGATCGGGTTATACGAGATTAAGAGCTTGAAAGATGAAGATGTCGAAGCTAAGGATATATTGAAGTTTGAGTTCGACACCAAGGAATTTAATTTGTATGATCCCCATGGTATTTGCAAGAACCATTATGCAAAGGTCTACTATCCATGGATCCATGGGAGATTTCACTGGCATAAGGAGGACCATTGGAGGTATTGTTACAATGACTCCAAGCTCCACGAGCTGGTCAGTATGGACACAACTTGGAAGGCTACTCTACAGACAACAGTAGCGCACGAAGCAACAACAATAACAACAATAAGCAACAATCCAGCATAGTCCAAGGGCAAAAGGAAGAATGCCAAGAACCTAGAGGTAGAGCAAAACTAGAAGATGAGAGCAGATCCTATCACGGAGAAAGAAACTTTGGCAGCAAAGGAAAAGAGGGAGCAACGGATAAAGAGAACAGAGTGAAGGAAGAAAGAAAAGCAGAGGTTGCAGGAAGCAAAACTAAAGTTGCGGGAGATGGAGAAGAAGTTGAAGGAAGAGCAGGAGTTGAGAAGGAGAGAAAGATAAGAAAATAAGAAATAAGAGGAACAAGAAAGGCAAGGTGCGATGACAAAAAAAACATTGCCCACATAGGTCGATGAGTCGTAACAACCGACAGTTGAAGAAGAGGTTGAACAGATGTAGGATCAGGAGCTTGCTCAGCAGATTGAGCAACTGATTGAAGTGACAGACATGGATTTGGGGTAGGAGCCACAAAATGAAGACAATGACCTTATGCTGCGAGCACCAGAGGTCACCTCTCAGTCTCCACCACCTCCAATGTCAGAACCAGTCCCGAGCGAGCAAGGAGAAGTTGTTCTCCTCGATAATGATTCAGTTATGGATGTGTACAATCTATCATTTGATGAGTTGCATAAGAAGATTGTACAGACATGGAGGAAGCACTTTCTGGATTATCATGTGTCACCTACATTCATGAAGGAAAGTGTGATAACATTAGATATTAGAAAGAATCCATTTTCCCTTGCCGATGCCACCTTGGCCTCTGCAGGAGAAACGAGCTCAAATGTTAAGTTTCTATTGGCCAAGAATGAAAAAATGGCAAAGAACTTGCAAACTGCCAAGCAAGAGGTAGAACAACTCAGAGAGCAGAGCACAGTTTCCGCCATGCCAGAGATGAGGAAAGTGATACTTGTTGAAGTATAAACACTTTAGACTACCATGTGGAAGCTCTATGATGGATTCTTCACCATGCATAAAGAAGTTTTACGTGTGCATGGCTTACAACAATAGAGCAAAGAGTTTGTACAAACTCTCAGGAACATACATGCTACCATCGCCCATGTGCAAGAGTGGACAATGTAGTACAAAGGGGCCCCACTTCACTTGCTAAAGAAGATCAGGCCACAGGCAGAGCTGGAGAAAGCAAAGGCCTGAATGTTGATCCATAACTATGAGCAACTCTCCCTGTTCGTCAACAGGATACATGCCTCACATGCACGATTGTACAAGAGTTTAGTTGTTATGGTAAGAACACACAGGACCCCGTCAATCAATTCCCTCACTGAGGCTAGACCCAAGAACCAAGTTCGACTGGAGATCAATGGGTACATGGAGAAACTAAGGTGAGAGGCCACAAGGGGTGAATTCGATCCGAGCACACATAACGTGCAAAAGTACATTGGTGGTCCTGTCATGGTCAACACCATGTTGTACATGCTTCAGGACAAGTTGGACATACATTCCAAGGCTATATGCCTGGATGCTATGGAGGCAAGGGTCTGCTATCAGAAAGACACCATCAAGATATGTTGTAAGCAAAATTCCAAGTGTCATTAGTGGAATGTGAAAGGTCATCATGTTATGTAATGATTTATTTGTAAAGAAGTTGAAGAGTTATGAGGGTAGTCAAAGAGTCACAAAGGGGATGTCAAGGGTCACCCACCCTTTGTTATAAATAGAACCTCATAACTCATAGGACAGGCTTTTGGGAGCCAAGTTTCTGGCTAGGATTAGGCTTATTGTGACGAGCCTTAGCTTCTCCACAGCGTAGAGCGAGTATACTTCTTTGGAGGAGCAGGTGTTCTTGACTGTAATGTTCTACTATTGGGGCAAGTGGTCATCAATGGTGTATGTATGGATGGAACTTTCACTTATAATAATAATAACATAGCCAATGCGCTTTCATGCATATGTTTTTATTGTAGTTGGACTATTTTGGTTGCTTTAGCAATGTATGTTGTTTAACTTACGCATTTTCTTATGAACAAGTTTGTTTGAAATTGTATGAATATTGTTGGATGGGTGTTGTTGGATTAACTTGTCACTTTAATTTGAGGACTATTCTACATTTTATCTTGTGATGTCATTCCGCTCGTGTGTTCCTTTCAAGTTGTGTACTATTACAGGCTTCTAAGGGCCACACTTCCTTTTCCCATCCATGTGTTATAACCTCCATGCATCTCACTTGACTCGTCACAAGATCACACACTTTCTCTCACCTAAAGTTATCATACTTACCTCTGCGAGCTATCGTGGTCAAGGCATCACACTACCACCCATTGCTCCAAACAGTTTGAGGTATATTTGGAACTTCTTATCGGCGAAATCCCCTAAATGTTGGTGGGTAAAGCATCGTCAACATTTCTGGTGCTAGATGGAGGGTCAGATGAAAAACTGAGCCCTTGAAGTCTATTTTGAAGTTCTGCACCTTTCATGACTTCTGTCCTAATGAAAACCCCGACATGTTTTTCTCCCATTGTTGATTTTGAAGCACTGACGAGTGTTATAAATGAATTGTCCAAATATAAGTTCAATGGAACACCCCTATTCAGGCACACAATTTCCTTTGCTAGCTTCTGTGATAGGCATGATGTACCCTCGGATGACATTTCCTGTGGGTTGTTCACTTTCACGTTCGAAGGGCATGCAAAGCAATGGTGTCTCACATTGCCCGCGGCCTCTATACACTCTTTCGATCATATGTTCAGAGAATTATGTTGTGCTTTCATTCTTTATGACCGTAAAGCAATTCCTCAACAAAATTTAAAATTATGAAAAGCACCTAACAAATCTTTTGAGCAATTTCATGGTCATTTTCTTCATTACTATTATGAATTTCCTGAAGATGAAATTGACTAGAAAATTTTGGAGGGAATATTTCAATATCTTGTTCACTTTTTTGAAAATATGCACAAGCTAGAGTCTTCTAACTCTCTCCCAACATACCTTGGTGTTAGAGCTTTAAAATCTAATACGAATAAGGTTTTTGTCCCAAGTGACCCTCTATCCCCTTCTCATCAAACAACTCTAGCTCTGAACGACGAGGAGGGAGAAGTTGTAAATCCACATGTTGACCTGTTATCATCTCCTCCCACCCCACCTGCTCAGGATTTTTGCGCAAATTTTGACTACAAGGCTGATGCTTGTCATGTGATCTTATCTTCTTAGCCTTCATCCATTGGTACCTTTGATCCTCCGGATTTTAGTGTGTTACATTCACCTGTTCCAAATTCCACATGTGATGTTCATGAGGATCAAGTTTTAGAAAGAGTTGGTGTTGAAAAACCAACCTGAACTATTATTTTTTATGAGTATATGTGGGAGTTTGAACAAGAATCTGCTGTGAAGGATGACCTCCTTCCGTCTGCACCTCATCTGCATTATCCTGACATCTTCCATGATTATGCCATTTCTAATCCTTCTTGTTAAGATTCATTTCTGGATGTTTCCACTTCTGATCATTCACAGAATATGTGGGATGTCAGTCTTTCATATGATTGGGAGAGGACAAATCTATATTCCTAGATCCACAAAATCTCTCATCTTACCTTTTTGAAAACATTGAGGGTGAAACTTCTCATTTTTCATCATCCCCTCTTTATGATTCGTTAGATCATGATTGTTTCATTGCTCATATTGAATTTTCTGATCGTGGTTGTCATGATATTTTCACTCTCTCATCCGATCATGATTATGATTCGCCTACTGTTGATCTTTCTAAGCCATTGGTCTTTGATGATCCATATTCTGAAGAAGTGGAAACTCCTCAAGTTGTCGAGGTGCTTTAGCCCAAGCTGATGGTTATGTCAAGTTCTTGTAGCCTTGATTTTAGTTCCACTTCTGATAAAAAATCTATTGAATCTATCCAGGCTCCTCATCACTTTGTTGTTCACATTGAAGATCAGTCTATTTCATTGTTTTCGCATCCTCCATCAGAATCATGAGATCCTATCACTCATGCATTGGAGGAGTCATATGTAGAAATCACAGTTGTGAAATGGAAGTTTTCTTCTTTCTTTATGTTTGCTTGTTTGTCAAGTTCGAAGGTGTGTACATGCTTGTATTTCATGTGCAATGTAACATGACACCATAATACATCCGCGAAGAGCCTTTCGTGTGCTTTCAATTTTTTCTTTCCTGTGGATGCAATGAAGCTTCAAACGATTTTCTTTACATTGTTGTATCTTTCTTGGTTGTTTTGCTTGCATATCTTTCTTATCAATTGTGTTGTCGCTTGCATGGGCCAACCAATGCGACGATGGTTGCATTGGAAATATCACCTCATATGAGTTGGCCCATGCTCTCCTTAGGTTAGGAGTAGGAGTGGTGTTTGATTTATTGTTTTGTTTCTTGATTTGCTTACTTTGTTTTTCTCCTTTCCTTTGTTTGTTTGCTTTTGCACCCATAGGCAAGTTTTCGCAAGAAACCATGTTCAGCTTCTTAGATAAGCAGGGTGAAATCTAAGAGGAACTTGTACAACTATCAACACTTGGTTATTTGTCTATTCCCTCTCTTTATGAGAATCTTGCATTTCTTTTATTTAATGATATCCTGATAGAAAATATGTTCCTTTAAGAGAGAGTCATGGTGAAATCACGATGTTTGCACTCTTAACTGGTACCGCCTACTCTAATCGATTTTCTATTTTCAGTTAATCCTTGTCAACTCAGTCAAGTAGAGTAAGGAGGGGGGGAAACCTTAACAATTATGTCACAGATATATATAAATATGCATCTCTGAAGGGAAAACTTCTTATGCTCTCAATAATTCGAGACCCCTCTTCCGCCTCATGAAATAAATAATTGCCTATGCACAATTCTTTGAAAAATGAAAAATGAAAAAAAAAAATTAAGGCAAATGAAGAGAAAGGCTTCCTGTGCAGATTGGTGAAGCAAGTAACTCCGTCGAGGTACTATCCAAGCTCGTTGGGAATGGAGCAATGCTTATGTTCTTGAAGTGACTCCATCAAGGTATTGTCTAGGCCTGCTGGTAGTGGAGCAACACCAGAGATGAAACTAAAAATCTGACAGTCTATATTACTAGTGAATTTATATCCTGTCATCCCCAATTGAAACAAATCTATTGACTTGGCTTGGTATGTGTGCTTCCGATAAAGAGAATGGAAGGGACTACATCCTTAACTCAAGATAGTGAGGAAGCTATGATAATCGAAGAAATGAACAATACTTCCGGAAGAGTTAGACTCACTTTGCATGAGACAAAGTCCATATAAAGAGTTGGAGTTCTACCAGTGTGTTGCCAATGTTGTGGCAGCTACAACCACTCTCCAAAATTTTGCCTATGCTTCGTTTTGGAGCCTCCCTTTTAAATCACAACAGCTCATCCTGCAGTAATCCAGGTACTTGTGCTTTGATGGAGCCTCATCCTTTGCATCATGGCTTGTGTTTGCTTACTTGATTTACTGTCTAACCCACAAGTCGATCTATTGACTTGGTTTCCACCCAGTTCCGGGCTTGCCTTAGAGAATTGTGCAATCCTTGAGGGAAACTAGTCGTGATCTCAGGAATTGCACAGTCCAAGCTGACAATGAGACTCGAGCTTAAGATTGCGTAGTTCTAGCTGACAACCAGCCCTTAGCTGGGAAATTGTGCAGAGAATGAGACGCAGCCCAGAGCCGCTCAGCCCAGAAATTGCACAGGAGCCTCTTGCTCATAAGCTACCTAGTGCATGAGCCATTGAGTTACCCACTCCTTCCCATAAATATGCAATCTCTTTGAGCAATGCATGGTAGCTTTTCCCAAAAAAGAAAAAATAAAAAAGTGAAAAAGCATCCCTAAAAAATAGGGATCTATTTTTAGCAATCTGAAGGAGGCACTTGAGTTATTTTGGAAACTGCCGCCAAGTGTCGCTTTTTCCTTGATTTTTGGCCTTCACGTCATAAACCCTAAATTGACCAAATCTATTTAAGTGAACCTACCAGAGCTCATTTTCACATTCTATCTTAGAGCTTTGGCATTCCCAAGAAGATCAAGGAACCTTCGATATTATCATCATCGCTTTTTCGGGTAAGTTTTTCTTTTCTAGTCTTTTGCCACTTTTTCTGTCACTTTTGCCTGTTTAACTTGTGAGAGAGTTGTTTCACTTGCTTTTTTGAACAATTTTTGTTGTTTTAACATGTTTTAGCTTGTATAAGTGTTATTTCAAGTTTTGCATTGCCTTTCCCAAGTGTCGCATGCATTACCCTATTTTTGCACTAACAGACGTCGTTGCAGCGACTGTCTTCACATGCTTCATTTTCCTTTAGTTTGATTGATTCCTGCACTTGTTTTACTTCAATGTGTCATCATTCAATCATATCTGCACTCAACATCACACCATCCTTCATATCTTCTTGATTTCACACTCCACTTAAGCAGATTTTGACTTCCCTTTCCCAGATCTCGCTTTCCCTTGCATGCACTGCGCATTCTCAGAGCTCAAGGTCTCTTCCTTGGCTTATAGAATTATGCAGAGGCTACCTTGGCCTAGCTCCAACTGTGCACTAGGCAGTTGCAAGAGCCATCCTCCAAGGCTTGGTCATTGAGACTGCACAATGCGCATTATCTCTTGGCCTGTGCCTAAACTGAATTGTGCATTATGCAGTTCCAGTCAACAAGCCTCCCCACTGACTATTGGGATTGCGCAATGCGTAGTTCCAGCAAACATCTGGTCACCTCTGTGAACCAAAATTGCACAGTCTCTCCCATCATGAGCCCAGTTTTTCGCTTAGTCTTGTCTTGAAGTTGCTTTTGGTTTTAAGCTAACATTTTCATGACATAAGTGTCCTCTTTGTCTCCAGGTACAACAGTTGTTGAGCATCTCTCTAATAGTTATGGTCAATGTGGCCTCCAAGAGATTTTAATCAAAGGAAACTGCCGAGAGTAGTACTGGTGAAGTAGTTGAGCAAACGTCAATTAATCTACCAGTTTATATAGACACTCATTTGTTCATTGATAAAGGCATAAAGTTGGCATGGTAGCAAATCAAGGATACTTTTGCAGAGGAATTCAAGGAATACTTAGAGAATTGGAAGGTATATATCAGTATCCAACGGTCAAGCTTATACATGGTTGCATGTAAGTATCCCACCTTCCCATATGCAGACATTATCAGATGGATTGTCTCACACAGAGATCTAGAGACTATGACATTGAGCAATGCCATTGGGATAGAGCTTTCCACCTTTAAGTCGGAGAACTGTCATCATATGTATCATTTACCTCTACTGGTGAGGCGCATGGACAAACTTTCCTATGCCACCCATAGCCAGGTGAACACGAGAGATATAGTCAAGTGTTGGGTGAAAGGGCTGTCAAAGTTCAGACAGACACCTAATCATGTTTACAAGACAAAGTCTCTCAAGAAGGCCTACCAATTCTTGATCATATTTGCATGTTGAATATATGGTCAAGAAAGAACAGAGACATTTCTTGAAGGTTGGGTAGTTGTAATGGACCAGTTTGTGAGTGATGGAAGGCCATTCAACTGCTCAGACTTGTTGGTTCATTAGTTGAAAATCCATGTGGCTAAGACCCAGAATCCACCCAAGGATGAGCAAGCAAGATTTTATATGTATGCATACTAACTAGATGCAATCTATGCCCAACAATAGTTTCCTGGCATGAGCTGGACATGGACACTGAAAGACACTGCCATCAACATTTATTGCAAGTTTCTTTCCGATTGCAGCTACCGAAGAGTAATGGTAAGGCTAACTGACCATTTCATCATCCCATTGTACAAGGTTATCTTTGAGTAGGATCCATCTTGCATGTACCAAGAAGCAACAAAGGCGATACTTAACATTTTAAATTGGTATGCCTCACCCGGTGGTACCTTTATCGGAGTGTTCAGGAGAGAAGCCTCAGCATGTTCTACCAAGTATGCCACAGACAAGCTGGTCATGCAAAAGGTCTCGTTTCACCTCTCCATAGGGTTATCTGCAGGTTTGCATAGGAAGAAGAAGGCACCATGGCCCGCTCTTCCTTTGCGGATCGGGTTATACGAGATTAAGAGCTTAAAATATGCAGATGTCAAAGCTAAGGAGATATTGAAGTTCGAGTTTGGCACCAAGGAATTTAATTTGTATGATCCCCACGGTATTTGCAAGAACCAACATGTGAAGGTGTACTATCCATGGATCCACGGGACATTTCACTAGCTCGAGGAGGACCCTTGGAGGTATTGTTACAATGACTCTAAGCTCCACAAGCCAGTCAATATAGCCATAGCTTGGAAGGTTGCTTTTCAGGCAGTAGCAGCACAGGAAGCAACAACAACGACAACAATAAGTAGCAATCCAACGCAGAACAAGGGAAATAGGAAGATTGTCAAGAACCCAAAGGCAGAGAAAAGCTACAAGATGATAGCAGATCCTTTCACGAAGAAAGTAGCTTTAGCAGTGGAGGCAAAGAGGGAGCAGCAGATAAAGAGAGCAGAGAGAAGGAAGAAAGAAAAGCATAGGCTGCAAGAAGCAGAACTAAAGTTGTAGGAGATATAGAAGAAGTTAAAGGAAGAGTAGAAGCTGAGAAGGAGAGAAAAAGAAGAGAAGCAGAAACAAGAGGAAGAAGAAAGGAAAAGCGTGATGATAGAGCAAAAAATTCCCATACAGGTCGAGGAGTCGAAACAACTGACAACTGAAGAAGAGGGTGAACGGATGGAGGATCAGGAGCTTGCTTAGAAAATTGTGAAACTTATTGAAGTGACTGACATGGAGTTGGGGCAGGAGCCACAAAATGAAGACACTAGCCCGATGCCATGAGCATTAGAGGTCATCTCTCAGTCTCCACCATCTCTAGTGTCAGAACTAGTCCCGAGCGAGCAAGGAGAAGTTGTTCTCCTTGATGATTATCTGGTTATGGATTTGTACAATCTATCATTTGACGAGTTGCAGAAGAAGATTGTACAGGGGCATAGGAATCACTTTCTGGATGATCACGCATCACCTGCATTCATGAAGGAAATGGTGATGGTGTCAGATATCAGAAAGCATCCAGATTCCCTTGTCGATGCCACCTTGGCCTCTATAGGAGCAACAACCTCAAATGTTTAGTTCATGTTGGCCGAGAATGAATAAATGGAAAAGAACTTATAGGCTGCCAAGAAAGAGGCATAACAACTCAAAGAGTATAGCGCAATTTCTGCAATGGCAGAGATGAGGAAAGTGATACTTGTTGAAGTATCAACACTTGAGACTACCATGCAGAAGCTCTATGACGGATTCGTCACCATGCATAAAGCAATTGTTTGTGTGCATGTCTTACAACAACAGAGCAAAGAGTTTGTTCAAACTCTCAGGAACATACATGCTGCCATCACCCATGTACAAGAGTGGACAATGCAGTACAAAGGGGCCCCGCTTCACTTGCCAAAGAAGATGAAGCCACAGGTAGAGCTAGAGAAAGCAAAGGTCTGGATGTTGATCCAAAACTATGAGCAACTCACCTCGTTCGTTAGAAGCATACATGGCACATATACACAGTTGTACAAGGGTTTGGATGTTATGTTGAGAACACACAGGATCCCGTCAATCGGTTCCCTCATCGAGGCTAGACCCAAGAACCAATTCCAGCTGGAGATCAATGGGTACATGGAGCAACTAAGGCAAGAGGCCACCAAGGATGACTTGGAGTTGAGTGCACATAACATGCAGAAGTACATTGGTGGTCCTGTCATGGTAAACACCATGTTTCACATGGTTCAGGATGAGTTGGACACAGGTCCAAGACCATATACCCGGATGTTATCGAGGCAAGAGTACACTATCAGAAAGATACCTTCAAGCAGTTTGGGGACATCATCGCACAATACCAAGCTTGGTATCAATATGTGGCTGAGAAGCGCCAAGTGGAGGTTGTCGAGTTGGTCTTTCCCCAAATTTTGGATTAATAGTGTTTTGTCTTGTTATGTTGTCTCTAGCTTATCTTTTCTCACATGGGTACATGTGGAAAATGTAATATTATTTGTAAATATGTTGTAAGTGAAATTCTAAGTGTCATTAGTGGAATGTGAAAGGTCATCATGTTATGTAATGAGTTATTTGTAAAGAATTTGAAGAGTCATGAGGGTAGTCAAAGAGTCACAAAGGGGAATGTCAAGGGTCACCCCACCCTTTGTTATAAATAGAACCTCATAACTCATAGAACAGGCTTTTGGGAGCCAAGATTTTGGCTAGGCTTAGGCTTAGAAAAGGCTTGGGAGTATTGTGACGAGCCTTGGCTTCTCCACAGCATAGAGCGAGTATACTTCTTTGGAGGAGCAGGTGTTCTTGACTATAATGTTCCACTATTGGGGCTAGTGGTCGTCAATGGTGTATGTATGGATGGAACTTTAACTTATAATAATGATAACAGAGCCAACAAACTTTCATGCATATGTTGTTATTGTAGTTCGACTATTCTGGTTGCTTAGCAATGTATGTTGTTTAACTTACACATTTTCTTATGAACAAATTTGTATGCAATTGTATGAATCTTGTTTGATGTGTGTTTTTGGATTAACTCGTCACTTTAATTTGTGGACTGTTCTACATTTTAGCTTGTCATTATGCTAGTGTGTTCCTTTCAAGCTACGTACTATTAGAGGCTTCTAAGGGGAACACTTCCTTTTCCCCTCCATGTGTTAGAATGCCCATGCATCTCACTTGACTCGCCACAAGGTCACACACTTGCTCTCAGCCAAAGTTATCATGCTTACCTTTGCACGCTACAGCGGTCAAGGAATTACACTACCACCCACTACTAGGACTTCTACTCTAAACGATTTGAGGTCTAGTTGGGACTTCTTATCAAGGAGATCCCCTAAATGTTGGCGGGTCCAACGCTGTCATCAGGTTGCTACAAATGAATGAGTAAAAGACAAGTGAGAATTACAAAAAATCCATGAAACTCTATACCATGCCTAGCTCCCCCTAATCTCGTTATACCTCTAATAAGAAAATTGATAGTATGGACCTGAATATGTAATGACGTCCATGAGTATGCCATGTTGTTTCTACTCATCACCACCAAATAATTGTATTTCCATGCTAATTCCCTACACTTCCCCTGAGATTGTGCACCTCTCATAAACTTCCACAACCATCTATGAATGTGCATGAGATAAACATGGACTGCAGAGGGGGATGATCTCTCTAGTTCATGCGTTGCTACTTCTTCTTTCTCCACACAATATTAGGTTGCTTCTTTTCATTCTTCTTTGGTTTTTTGCTAGCTTCTCTTTGAATCTATCACTCTTGCTAGATTTACCTTGAAGCACTAGTCATCATGCAGTCTCTTGCCATATGGCCAAATTTGTGGCATGTATAGTGCTACACATGGCCAATATATGAAGCAAGAGGATCAAATCTCCTGCTGCTCATGCTAGATCTATACCACGCATGCAATTTGCCTCTCCTCCGTGAGATAGATCTGCTATAATTTAAGGGACAAAATTTGATTCCTTTGGAAATTGATAGATCTACCATAATCCTTTATTGGATAAAAATATATTTTGAATGTAGGTACTCCTTAAGGTCTTCCTCTTTGCTATTGTTGGATATGATACTTATTTCCTTGACTATTTCTACTCTTGATACTACTTTTTTTTGCTACAAGATTTTTTGGTTCTTCATTGTTGTTCTTGCCTGCATGCGAGTTGGATTCTCCCTTTTGAAAACCAAGACCAAATTTATCTAATGGCGATCTTTGGTTTTCAAGCAAATTGTCCAAGGCTACAATGTTATTCTTTGTCTTCAGCTACTTTCTCATGGAGATCACTTCAACTTTTAATTTATCACATTGATCTTCCTTCTCTCTATATTATTTTCTCGTTCCTTCTTCAAAATCTTTTCAATTCTGCCAACTAAGTCCTCAAACTGGAAATATCCTCCTTGATCTTGGCATTCTTACCATTATAGATCTACAAAAAAAAATTCTCAATCCTTGCATGCAATTGTTAGTCTACCAACCTCAACAGATGATTTTTCAATAACCATTAAAGTTGACTCATATTATACTTGAATAAGCATTAGTTTATCACATTCATCATCATGATTGTCTAAATCAACAAGACTTACATCAAATATGTCATAAACATAGCTTAAAAATAATTCATTTGTAGTTTTGGGCATGGAATCCCCCCACATCATGTTTTGGGGCTCAAAGCCCAAGTTTTGGTCAAACGTATTATAAAGACTCTGCAAATTTCCGACGCAGAGCGCAAAGTATAGGATGAGTCATAGGGTTGTCACCCTAAAGTATTGTAATGTAATGCAAAGTCATGTCAGCCTACCCATGGTCCGCAGACCATGGGGTTGTATAAATAGAGCAAGGCTCTAAGTTGTAAAGAGAGGGAAGAAAGGAGAGGAGAAGGATAAGAATGGTTCGAGCATAAAGTAAGAGTCTAAGTGTATTGGGTCGTAGTAGTAGGAAGAGGCTCTGCAGCTGAGTGTGCAGAGGCCTAGTAGAGTCCGCAGCTGAGTGCGCGGACCCTTGTAGTTGAGTGTGCAGGGCGGAGTCAAGTCTGTAATCTTGATTGAAGAATAATAAAGAGAAGTTGATTCCTATTTCTATGTATATGTGTGTGCATTGCCTTCTTTACATTTATATTGTTTTATTTATTGCGCCCACTGATATGATTGCTGAATATGTTGTAATAATCATTAGTCTTACACAAATAAGTTAAGTAATCAGGTAATAACAGATAGAATAGCAAGGAACTTGGGTATTATACGGGTTGCGCCCCGAGTAGGGCTGCACGGAGACAACATCACAGGTTGAGAAGGAATAACAAGTGCGCGTAGTGACGTGCGTGCAGGCTCAAACTGCGGGTTGAGAAGGAATAACAAGTGCGCATAGTGACGTGCACACAGGATCAAACCGCAGACCTCTAGAAGCTCATCAAACATCCCCAGGGTGCGGAAACCTGGTTCTAGCACCCTCCCATACTACTTCGGGTGAGACCTCAGTCTGTGCTCCGCGGACTATTGGTGAAAGGGCGAGTATACCAAGATTTGCTTGGCTAAATCACCTATGAACCTAGGTCAGGCCCATACAAGCCAACAAATGGTTCTGTTGTTGGGACCGGGATCTGCATAAGGGATGTCTGATGTCGTGCCACTGGAATCCAACAAAGAAAGAAATTGAAGGGTGGTTGGACAAGAAGATTCACGAGTTCGCGGCACAGGAAAACAGAAATTCGTGAGTATCTAAGGAACAGTGGTTGGAGCGCTACTTGTATACGGAAATCCATGAAATTTTCTTTGTGTCCTTTCCTTCTGAGTTGTATGAGTGAATCAAGAAGTTAGCAGACAACTAGGGAAGGTGTAGGCCCAACAAACCAATAGTGTGGACTCCGGAATTAGTGCATAGACTAGAAGCGTTAGGAGATAAGATCGCATGAGTTGCGGACCATTGGCTTGACTGAATAATAGGAGGATTTATCATTGAGTTTGCGGTAGACACAACCGTCAGCTACAGTGAGGCGGAGCAACGTTTCCTCAAGGAACTGCGAGATAAGTATATTAAATCTTTGAACACTTGGATTAAGATGATATTGTGTGAAAAGCGGGTTATGCGAATAAATTAATGTTTGGAGCTATGCAAAGCGAGAAGATCTAAATAAGCGGAGGTAGCGAAGAATTAGAAACCAGTCCCTTAATTTCACGCTTGCAAGAAAGTGAAGAAGAGCTTGCGAAAGTTTCTCCGAGAAGCGTGGTCAATCTGATAAGGCAGCGAAGTCCGTGTTTACCACCTCCACCCACACCGCCACCCATCTCACCCTCCTCACCTCCATCTCCACCCACCCCACCTCTAACACCACCACAGTTCAGTATGGCGAGTGCGATCAAACTACTGGTATTCAGAGGAGTGGGGAATGAAGATCCAAACCAATTCTAGTTCGTGGTAAGAGCAGTATGGGAAGCACAAGGCGTCGTGGATGAAAATATTAAAAAGGCTACGCTGGTGAGTGCGTTGCAGGATCGCGCATTAACATGGTATATCAAGCATTCTAATGACCACCCAAACGCAAGATCCACAGAGATCTAGGTCGCGCTAAACAGGGAATTTAGCAGGCCAAAATCAAAAACACAATCAATCATCGGGTTTAAGGAGATCGTGATGCTCCCAGGTGAGACCCCCTGGGATCTAGACTAAAGGCTGAAGAGTATGATTCGCGAAGCCAATATGACGTTGACAGATGGAGAACATCGCGCATGGTTTGTAGCATCACTTACACCACACTTAAGGACAACGTTGTCATAGGAAAAACTTTCCACCCAGGCCAAAGCTTTGGAGATGGCAATGAGATTACATGAGACCCCTATACAAGACCCTGGGTTGGGAGTCCAACAAATCCACGCACAACTATAGAATTTGGTCTGGAAATGAAAAGTTTGAAACAAGACAGGACACCTTGGTCGAAGGCACATGAGGAAGTATGGTGCATAAAATGCAAAGGCCAAGGGTAAAACAAGGACCACTGTCCAGTGTTCGCGAACCACTTCGCAGGGGGAGGGCCGATGGCGTTAAGACCCGAGGCACAGGCAGGGCCAAGTGCGGTGCCTACATTATGGTGTGCGATCTATCAGATAGGAGGAAAATACACTACGGATAATTGTCATATGTTGCAGAAGTATACGCAGACATCCCAACAATTGTTTTGTAACTTTTGCAGGTCAGTAGGCCATGATGAATGCACCTACCGAAGCTACGAACTAATGATGGATCAGACTCCTACCTACAAGGTGTAGACCAAAACGTGAGCCCTCGACCCAAATGCAAGGATGGCGCACGCTGGATTTCAGGGGCGCGGTCAAGGTCGAGGTAGAATGGGACCAGGAAGGGGTCGCGGACAACTAATTTGTTACAATTGCGGAGGGCTAGGGCACTATGCCCGCGATTGCACAAACCTGACAAGAACATCATGTTGGTACTGTACTCAGTTTTATCATGAGGTAGAAGACTGCCCTTCGCTGATAGCGAGGATGCGTGAAAAGGGGGTACTTCAGACCCCTCCGACTCAGAATTTACAAATGATGAGGTCTGAGCCATGCGAAGAAGACCCAAATGTAAACATGATGCTTAGGAGTAGTACGACCACTGGCGATGATGAAGGGAAGTAGTCAAAAGAAAGTGCGTGGGTTCACAAGGCTCCTACAAAGGAACCCGAATTTGATTTAGAACGCGGGAAGGAGACATTCATGGAAGCTAAGAAGAGCTTCACAGAGGCCTCCACTTCAGGTAGTACGGATCAACTAGAACCAGGGATGAATCCTTTAATGCTCGCTACCTTTCTGGAGACATGCATGAAACTGCTGCGCGACAGCAAGGCAGTCAAAGGACTACAGGAACTTATCGCTAGGTGCGCGGGGTCAAGAGAACCGCGCATGGTCCAGAAACTTGGAAAGCATGCATTGTGCATAGGAAGGGAAATGAGGTTGATTGCACAAATCAGCGAGTATGAAACGGATTAGGTAATCCTGGATCTCAAATTGGCTGTGAATGTACTGCCAAAACAAACATGGGAATGGATGGGCAGACCCACACTATAGTGGTCTCCTATCCAATTATGAATGGTGAACCAACATAAGATTTTTCCCATGGGAAGATTGCAAGGGGTAACAGTAGACATTGAAGGTGCGAGCGCGCAGGCAAATTTTGAAGTGATAGAGATTGTCGATGATAGTAATCCCTATCCCACGCTACTAGGAATAGACTGGGCCACCGATATGAACAGAGTCATAAATCTGAAGAAGCACAAAATGATCTTTGAGAAAAAGTCACTACGCGTAGTAGTACCACTAGATCCAAGCGAAGGAGCGCGATACACTAAACCGGTGCATGACGATGATAGTGATGACGATCTCGATTGTATTTAAAAGATAACTGCACGAGAACAGGATTGGGTGAATCCGACTATAGATGGAAGAATTTCATGGGAGCACGAAAGCTCCTGCATTTCATATTCATATGAAAAAGTAGAACGATGGTAGAATTGGTTGCACGAGGTAACAACGCTTAATTGCAACATGATGATTAGATCACTGCGTTGCGTGACAACAAAGGCAAGGGAGTTGGTGACATATGATGGATTAATAGCAGTGGATGAATTTTTGAGTAAATTTGAAAGTGTAGTACCAGAACAGCAACGATTCAATGCTCTGAAATGGGTGTTGCGTGCAACGCCCGCACGATGGTGGGGTACGCATCAAGGAAATTTTTAGGACTGGCACGGATGCAGAAGGATGATGCACCTATGTTTTGAAAAACAACAGCTCTGAATGAAAGCCAGTCAGTAGGGGCGGAACAAATTGTGTGCCCACCTTTCCCGATGGGTACAGACATATGTTGTACAGCTCGCACAAGCGCATACCACCCCCAGAATAGAGAATCAGAACAAACCGCAGCAGCAGGAAAGGTGACGCATGCTACCAATTATCCACGAAGAAGCATTTGATAGGGTGTGTAGAGTACTGAACAAGGTTCACCAAGTGAGATGAAATGATTGGGACCTACGCGTGCCTGCAATTCAATGTGCCTATAGGACCATGTGCAAAACCCTGAGCGCGGAGATGATTCCAAAGGTGCAGAACAGAGTAGAGACCGTAATCTCTGAAGAGAATACAAAAAGAAATCCGCACGTAATGGCTCCCGCAGTTGTGATAGTGCGCGATGACTAGGATGAAGAAATCACACAGCTACGCGAGGTCGAACATATAAGGATACAAAAATCCATTCGGTGAGGGAACTTTAGACTTTGCGAACTCAAAAAGTACTGGGTATGATTGAGGAAGAAAAGCATTTTGATGGACGTTGAGATCAAGAGGCTGGAAAACGAGATCACGCAAGCATGTCTCGCTGATAAACCAAGGATGACAAGGAAAAATAAGGATGATCATACCACTGCATTAGAAGATTGTCGCCAAGAATTTATGACTCTGCTGCCATGGCTACGACTACACCTCACCAAACGCAGTAACCAGGGGAGTGCACTACATACAGTAGAACGTGCGGTGCCAGTTATCGCGAAGGCAATTGAGGAGTTTCCATGGACTATACTGAAAGGCGAGTTGAAGTCTCGCACAGGTGGTATGACCACCTGACTAGCCATAGGGAGTACAGTATCAATGCTCTAGGTAGTTGAGAGAGAGCGCGGGAATATAAAAGAGTCTGTTTGGGAGGTGCGTGATGAGGAAGGTGCGCGTAGAATCAGCATGTCACAAGGGTAGCGACCACACAAGGGGGGGTGCGCTGCCGCGCAGGTAGGTTAGGAAGTGACCATTAGTGTCACTATCCATGAAAAGATGTCTGATTTAAGGCAAAAGGGAGCGAACAACGGGCATTTAAGACATGGATTAAGGGAAAGATTTGGGGCAATCTGCCGCCAAGAAAGCATTGATGGCCTAGAATTGGGGGGAACGGTCGAATTTGAATTCAAAAGGCGCTATAAATCTCCAGGGGCTAACCACGAGACAACACTTGTTCATTTGAGATTTGAGCAGTTGATTAGAGCAGTGTTGAGCGCCGAGCAAGATTTGAGCCCGAAATTCATGAATTACCATAGATAGCTCAAACAAGATGGCAGTTACCTGGAGAGGTGTGGGCTTTGTAGAAATAACCACCAATGAAACCGCGCAGAACCCCACGGTGCAAGATGCTCCCGGAGATGCTGGAAACGCGTCGGAAATCCTGAAATCGCCTTGGACGTCGAGGCCCAAGAAAGATAAACAGGGAGTGGGACTAGTTCGCATGTCCCCACGGAATCCATGGTTTGGTAAACTCTCAATGGAAGAAAAGGAAAAGATTGTCACCATTGAGACCAATGACGAGGAGGAGGACCTACAGACTCTCGTCGATGAGATAGAGGAAGTAGAATACATGGAAGAGGACATCCTACCGGTGCGCTCGACAGCGAAATTTCCCAAGTACGACCCTCCACAGAACGGGAAAACTAAGATACCAAAAGACCTGGATGCCACTAAGAGCGCACTCCAGACCCCGCTCCTCCCCGATGGAATTGTGTTTGAGGGCTCGCACCTGGGTCGTGTGCCCACAATGAAGTTTGAAGATTGGGACCTCATGGACAGCGAGAATTTCCCACACTTAGAGATGGAGAGCCTCATGAAGTAGAGCATGGAGGGGCTAGTCACAACACTAGAGCTGCGAAAATGGCTAGGCGATGTGTGGAATGCCGGACTACTTCATTTGCTATGGATTCCACACTTTCACCGCACGCCTATCACTATTTTTGTCATCAAGCAACTGCTTTTCCTGGTGCATGATGGGTACTTATGGTTGGAGGAGCCTATTCCCATCATGACGGATCTCATCCATAGAATTTCTCGGATCCCCTGTAAGGGAAGAGATCCCATGGCGATAGATGGAAAAAGCAAAGATTTGGCACTCGCAGAGGCCATGAAGAAAAAATACAAGCTTGAAAAGAAAAAGAGGGGTTACACAATCAGCGGCATCAAAGATAAATGGGTACGTGTAGCTACCCAACTCCTGGATGGGAAGGTAATGAGAAAATGTCACGACGATGAGGTACCAGCGCCGGTAATTGCGTTGGCCGAGCAATGCACAAAGGGGGTCCAATTCAACTAGGCCGAGTTCCTCTACAAGGAATTCTTGACCAACTGCAAGGAAGCCTAGGAGCAAGGCAAGACCTTCCACTACATGTGGTTGTTGTTGTCCATTTTGCTAGTAACAGGAGAACTACCCTAGGACAGTCAGTTCCCTAGCATTGAACATGACTTACCAGAGGCTGCAAAGTATGAATCGCTCTGGGCCACCAAGGACACAAAACGGATTCGCGAGACAAAGATCTTCTGGGTGCTCATGGAGGTGAGCATCTAGATGTGGATCAATAGACGGCCACGCCTGTCCCCCATAGTGCACAACAGTCTGTGGAGCTTTGCAGACTTCAAGGCGGACATGCATAATGTTTACATCAAGGCGTGTAAGGATCCGGCGCAGCAATGGACCAAGCTCCCCTTCATCGCCATTGATGATGCAATCTTTTCAGTGTTAGAATCATGGCCCCCGAGTGGCACGCCCTGGATCTGGTGGAGTTGGATAGGACAGTAGCACAGAAACAAAAGGATGAGGCAAAGTTACGCATCACGAAGTTGGCCGAGAAGAGGTGCAATGAAGAAGCGGCCGCGGAGGTAAGGGTTGTTTGTGAGGCAGCAAGGGCCATCACAAAGCAGGCAAAGGCCGCCGATGAAGCAGCAACAGTGCAAGCAATTGGGGCCACCACAACGCAGGACGAGGCAGGCCAGGACTTGTCTACAAGACAAGAAGCAGAGGACACAGACCTCGTAGAAGAAAGCATGGACCTGGGCACAACTTCCACCCAACTGAAAAGGCTGCGTGTCACAGAGAGATCGGGTCCACGAAAAAAGGTAAAGGCATCCAAATTGGCCATTGACTCGATCACGTTAAGAGAAGGCGACCTCTACGACATTGGCGACACGATTCGCAAGGTCACCAAAGAAGCGCTTTAGGAAGCCATGTCAGAGCAGCTGATTGTGTTGGGGGCCCTAAGGGCGCAGCTGTAGGAACTACAGGTACGACCCCCATAGGAAGGAACTGTAGCCACCTACGGTGCAGCAAGCACATTAGTAGCGGAACAGCTGCTACATCCAAAGATGGCCAACACCATAGTGCTACAGGAAGGAGTGCTAACAGCAGAGAAAGAGGACGACAAAGCTGCGGGGGGCAGGATCAAGGGACTTGGCCTAAATTTGGCTACCCTTCCGCGAGACACATTATAACAACTGTAGGATGGCATAACAGGAAAGCTCCGCACCAGGGAGGGCTGCGCGATTCAGGTGATGAGTGAGCAAAATATCAACATCGAACAGCTCAGCCTGCAGCGTGACGAACTGGTGTCACAGAACCAACAAATCATGCAGACAGTTGATGAAGCATGCTGACGAGTCCCAGAGTTGTCCATCGCCATAGACCTACCAACAGAGATGAGGATCCACTATCTAGTAAGTGGAGTCCGAAACACGCGCAAAGAAACAACGTGTGTGCAACTAGAGCTGAAACTCCAGATTGTCGAACTGTAGCTGAAGGCGCAGCCTTCCACTCCTCTGGAAGTTAGAGAGCAACGCGTTAGCAACATTCAAAAAGGATTGGAAGAAATTAGACAGGCAATGCAGGACTGTACCAGTATGTTGGACCAAGCCTTTGATGTCCTCACATCCTTGCAGGAGGACCCCAACATCCAATGCCTGGAAATAGAGGCGTGCGAGCTGCAGGAGTAATATGATCATGTAAGGGGAACTGTGCAGACAGTCATCCTCACCCATTGGCTGGTAAAGATGCAGCAAGGAAGGGCACTGAAAGAGCAGGTGGATGTCGCAAGACAGAAAGAGGCACTTCTCAAAGCGTGCGTCCAACCATGGATTGATGAGGCCTTCACCATTACGACAGATATTGATGGAAAGCTCACACAAATGTAGGGACTCTACGTGCTAAGGTAGGCAGTTGATCCTCCCAAAAAAGCATCAGAAGAGCGCATGCAGTAGGTCCAGCAAACCGCAGAACAGTGCGCCACAGACCTCCGAGCAGTACGGGACCAGTTGGAGGGGCTCCGCACCAAGATCACCACACCAACAAAGTGACTCAAGACGAGTCACGATGATTGTGTTGGGGGCTTGTTGGGCATGGAATCCCCCCACAGCATGTTTTCGGGCTCAAATCCCAAGTTTTGGTCAAGTGTATTGTAAAGACTCCATGAATTGCGGACGCGGAGCGCAAAGTATAGGATGAGTCATAGGGTTGTCCGCCCTAAAGTATTGTAATGTAATGTAAATTCATGTCGGCCTACCCATGGTTCGCAGACCATGGGGTTTTATAAATAGAGCAAGGCTCTAAGTTGTAAAGAGAGTGAAGAAAGGAGAGGAGAAGGATACGAATGGTTCAAGCATAGAGTAAGAGTCTAAGTGTATTGGGTCGTAGTAGTAGGAAGAGGCTCTGCAGCTGAGTGCGCAGAGGCATACTAGAGTCTGCAGCTGAGTGCGCAGACCCCTACAGCTGAGTGTGTAGGGCGGTGTCAAGTTTGTAATCTTGATCAAAGAATAATAAAGAAAAGTTGATTCCTATTTCTGTGTATCTGCTTATGCATTGCCTTCTTTACATTTATACTATTTTATTTATCGTGTGCACTGATATGATTGCTGAATATGTTGTAATAATCATTAGTCTTACACAAATAATTTAAGTAATCAGGTAATAACAGATTGAATAGCAAGGAACTTGGGTATTATACAGGTTGAGCCCCGAGTAGGGTTGCGCGGAGACAACATCGCAGGCTGGGAAGGAATAACAAGTGCGCGTAGCGACGTGCGTGCAGGATCAAACCACGGACCTCCATAAGCTCATCAGACATCCCCAGGGTGTGGAAACCTGGTTCTAGCACCCTCCCATACTACTTCTGGTGAGACCTCAGTCCGCGCTCCGCGGACTATTGCGGAAAGGACCAATAGTACTTGGATTTGCTTGACTAAATCACCTCTGAACGTGGGTCAGACCCGTACAAGCCAACATGTAGTTATATCTTCATATTTGCTACATGGAAGTACACTAGGTTTTGTCGAAGCTTCACTTTTTGATATGTCAGTTGCACCATTCGAACTAGGGGTACAAATCTTCTTTGATTGAGGTTATTGTCATTGATAAGCCTTTTTTTTTTCTTCTTACTTTTCTTTTTAGCCTCTCCATTGTTGTTGTTATCACCTCCAAATAACATTTGCAGTTTGTCCCAAATCTCTTGGCATATTTTAGATCTCCAACTTTTTCAAAGTTTGCATAATGGATATTCTAAAAAATAATGCATCTCGATTAACCATTTTGCTGCATTACTTTAGATGAAGGTGGATCCTTGCCACATCCTTCACAAAACAATCTCAAAATGTTAGATCCATAAGATAATAACTTATCTTTCACTCTTTCTTAACATGCCTTGAAATTTGCAGTCGTGAGGACATATACTCCTAGAGGATTCATTCTATAAAAAATTACAAAAGTTCACCAACAAAACCCAAATTTACTCTCCAACGATTAAGCTACAACCAAGAGCCCTGCTTTGATACCAATTGTTGGAAAAGTGGCAATATTGAGGGTGGGGGTGAATCAATATTGTGTTATTATAATTTTTTACTCTTTTCTTTCAAATCTTGAATCAACCATTCATTAAGAGCTTAATATGTGAGAGGATTTATGCATAAACATGTACCATAAGAAGATATAACATGAGCATGTAAACACATAAGCGACATATACATATAGCAACCATCAAAATGCATACACAAATCATCATTACAATGAGACCCAAAGATATCTTATGGAAACCCTTCGAGGAGAAAAACCACCCTTGTTGTTGTTGAGTTGCTCTGAATCCTTTATTATATGTCAAGCAAATGATATATTTTACATTAATTGCTAGCCACCACCAATTAGGAGACTTGACCTCAAACACAGTTAGCTATCCACTGCCAGCTAAAAGACTCGATCCCAAAATATAGTTAGTTAGCCACCCCCAACTATTATCCAGCCACCACTCCCACAATATTGTTGCTAGCCACCACTAGCGTGGAATCACTACTTCAACTTAGCAAGCCACTAATTTCCGGAGGCAACTCCTACAAATACTCTATGTGGACCTCGTTTCATAATATTTCACACTGGATCCCTAAGAAACTATGGTCAACATATGTATGACTCAACTCTGCTATCGAACCCCAACAACCAGACACTCTCAACAACTCAATAACAATTTTCTCAACATAAACAACATCTGCACCAATAATTGAATACAATGGAAGCACAACCTCAATCAATACATCATTACATCAATTGAATACAATTTGTACAATTGAACTAAACTCTGCAAAAACATCATCCCAACATCTTTAATCTCCTCTACAAACTCAAACCTTGTAGAAGCACATAATGAAAATTTGATATAGACACACAACCTTAAATAACACAAACTAGCAACCATATAAAAACTCATGAACTAAAGCTACAACAAAATATTCTCCCATAAAACCCCTGCAACACACATGCATCGACAAAATAAACCATGATATGAAACTACAACAACTACAACCATAACTTTCCTCTCCATAATAACAACAACTGAGAGCTACAATATGTAACGCAAATGGATTAGACATCTAGATCTAACATGGCTCCATCATCATCTAAAATATTCTCCAACTCTGAGCTCTGATATGTTCTCCAACTTTGCAGACCTGTAGCATACACTCTCACTCAATCTAATCATTTCTTCTTCACACTCCGAGATTGTATAATTGATGGAAGGTGCAATCACTATCTGTTACTAAGCCTCCCCATTTTTGGGTTAATCGCCTTCTAGATTATGGTTAACTTTTTCTGACTCTTTTTGTAACAATCCCGGGTCAAAAGTTCATGTAAGAAAAGTTAACAAACGAAAAATAAGACTAGGGTCATGGAACACTTATTCCAAGCTGAATGTTGGGAAAAATATCCTAGTGGCATTACTTGTTGTGTTTATGGCTAAGGGGAAATTGCAAAAGGCAGTGGCAAGGGCTTGAAAAGGAAAAAAGGCATTTTTGGCACTTTATTTTAAGAAAATAAATGAAATTAGGAGAAAAGGGAGGTGAAAGGTCACAGGTTGCATGTGAGGAGGAAATTGAAGGAAAATTAATGGAAAATGAAAAAATTAGAGGCATCAAGAATAAAATAGACATCATAGCATCAATTTGTAGCCTTTTATTAGTTGAGTTTTGGAATTAGTCTCAGTGAGGAGAAGAGCACCATGAGGAGAAGGAAAGCAAGCAAGCAAAGGAAGGAAAAGGAAATCAAAGGAAGGACAAGGAAAGAAAAGGAAGGACAAGGAAAGTAAGGATCAAGTAAGGAAAGGTTGGATCAAGTAGCTTCAACAAGAATACTTTCAAGTAACTGATTGCATGTATTATTTCCTAGATGGTTTTGGCATGCATGGAATACGCATGTGTGTATTTGGTTTCTTTGTTGTCAGTGGCATGAATTTTGTCGGGTTTTGATAGTGGTTTTAGCCTTGCCTTTTCGTTTCCGGATATCCATGGTGTGATGGGATTCATTCTCAATTGAGCTTTGGATATCCGAAAGGTTTTGGATATGGGTGAGGTGATCTGAGGAAAATCCCAAGGTTTGGGGGTGGAGATGGTTTTCTCCAGGAAGCCATCAACAGTTGGGTGGGGACAGTAAAATTCCTCAAGGGATGGTCAAGGAATTTTGAGGCATCCAAGCTCAGTTTGGTTTTGTGATTTCAAGACCAGTTTAGGTGAGATCCTAGTATGGTGAGGGTTTATGTGGTTTAATATTTGGATCCCTTGGTTTTTTATGCATTGTTTTATCCCATGAGATCCCACATTCATGCTTGGAATATGGCATGTGGGTGTTTGACTGAAAGAAATATTTGGTTCAACCTAGTCTATGGTTGGGTGGTACATGGAAGTCCCTAACTTGGTTGGCTTTTGCATATGGTTAATAAGAGCTAAGTTTCTCTTGTCTTTGATGAGTAAATATACTTGTTATTATGTGGCTTTAATGGATGTTCTATCATTAGTATGTTTTTGGTTATATGCTGGTTATAAGAATGGTTATATGACAAATCTAAGTATTGCGCTTATCACATTTTAATTGATGGATGTCTAGTTATTGAATAAATGACCTAATTGGTGTTATGAAAGCTATTGTGAGAAGGCATTGGTCCTTCTTATTAAACCTCAGATAAGTTTCAGGTCCCTATGTTTAGATTTGCAATCATGGTCTGTAGGTTGCATGTTTACCATGCATTTGACAGAATGTCAGCCCTGTTTGGGAGGGGTCAGGTCAAGTCTTGGTTCAAGTTTTGTTGTGGAAGCTTTATTTCTATGTCATTCATCATTTTTGGAAGTTTCACTAAGTTCTAGGCAGAGGCTTGAGTACTAGCCTTGAAAAAGTGGCTCAGAATTCGAGGTTGTTGGCATACAACTAACTGGAAAAGTACACAGTCACTGGAAAGAATACCTATGGGACCACTTGAAGGCTTACATTTGCTTGGATTCCTTGGAAAGGGAAAGAATGAGGCTCTAGGTTAGTGAAAAAGTGAGTTAACTCAGGGGTTGGACACCTGGAGGGGTTAAGTAACTCGTGGAGGTCCTGTAGCACTGGAGGAAGGTCAATAAAGTCTTAAGTTATTGACTCCATTTTGTTAAGTTCATATAGGAGGTTGAGTCTGATCATTGTGACCCTCAACTCATGTTTACCCCGAGAAAATTGGTGAAAGTGGGTAACTGTGGGAGGAGGCGGTTACAAGGTGGTATCAGTGCAGGTTGCACTCTCTTTGGGAAAAATTTATGTTTTCAAGGTTATGGTTATCATGCATGAGGTCATGGTATACAGTTGGTATCATCATGCATGATTTTGTTATATTGTTATGATTATGATTATATATGTATCACACTAATTTGGATTGCTCTTGCAGATGAGATAAACCTCCCATGAACATCATGAGGTATGGATTTAATTTTAGTATCTATTTGGTTTATCTGACATGATACACTTGCAAGAAGAAGAGAATCAAAGATGATCAGAAAAATGGTAGACTACAAATCCCGTGACTCTCCCTACAGATCAATTGGGCAACAAGGAGATGAGTATTCTCTTGGTAGAGCAGATACATTGGGGCGTTTGAGGGAAGAGATTAGAAGTTGCAAAGCATGCAATGATAGGTTGGTTGAGGCTCGGGAAAGACTTGCAAGGGCTTAGGAAAAGCAGGTAGAAGTCAAAAGCAGTGATTGTTCAGAGCTTGTCAAAATTACAAAGACAGGGATGGTTAAGGATCAGTCAAGAGAAGAAAGAGAAAACTAATGGAGCCTATGGTAGTAGGTCTTGGTCCGGATAAAGGTTGGATAGAGGGGACATAGTCAGAGGCGACAGATCACTGGATACACCTAACAGGAGGACTGGTATGTATGAGCATCATTCTAGTTCCTCATCCAGGATACATCATCACAATCATCAATGTCATCATCTTATAGAATGAGTGAGTACTTGCCAGAGGAGTTCAAGAAAGTTAAGCCCCCTACATTCGATGGAGGGATGAAGAATTCAAAAGATGCATAGGTATGGTTACTTCGGATGAAGAAATTATTCAAATTTCATAGCTACTCAGAGAATATGAAAGCCAAGATATCCACCTCCAGTCTTAAAGTGAAAGCAAACATTTGGTGGGAGGATGTGAAGAATGTCAAGGGTATTCAAGAAGAAGAGTTGATTTGGGATGAGTTCGAGAGACTCTTCAAGAAGAAGTACCTATTGGAGAGGTACTATGATGATAGAGCTAAGGAGTTTTATGAGTTTCAGATGGGTTCTATGACAAATGATGAGTATACTAGCAGGTTCCTGGAGCTGTTGAGATATGTGCCTTACCTCAAGGATGAGAAGGCTAAGATCCAGAGATTCATCAGTGGGTTGTCAGCAACATATAGAGACTAGATTGAGTTTGATGAGCCTAGATCATTGGAGAAGGACATCTGGAAATTGAAGCATTGTTATGAGTAGTCAAAGCACAAAATTGAGCCAAACATGATTTGAAGGGAAATGAGAAAGTTAAATGGAAGTGGCCATCGAAGTGGGGAAGACCTCGAGATGTAGGTGAGAAAGAAAATGTTGTTGCTTACAAGAAGTTCAATGCAGTTGAGAAGGGACATGGGTTGCATCCTGGAGATCAGAAAAATAGAGGTGATGGTAGGGGACCGTTGCAGTGTTGGATATGTGGAAAAGATCATCACAAGAAGAATTATCCATTGTAACAGGGTGGTAGGCCTCAGATCTATAGTGCCCAGGAGGTGCAAACAGTTGGGGATGTTGGTCATAGCATTCCTCACATTTATGCAGTTGTGGACAACAAGCAGGCAGATCACCACGCATCCATTATTGAGATGGAAGGTAACCTTTGTAGTCAAGTTGTTACTATTTTGATTGATCCTAGATATAATTATAGTTATGATAATCTTAACTTGGTGGATAAGTGTGGCTTGAGAAAAGAAGTGCATGCAGAGTCTTTGTTGGTGCAGTTGGCTATAGATACCAAGAAGAGAGTTCATCACTAGGTAAGAGCTTGTGCATTTAAGCTTAATGGTATGCCTAAAATGGTACATCTGATTGTACTTCCATTGGGATCATATATTATGCTTTTGGGTATGGATTGGTTTTACCTTCATGTGACCAAAGTATATTATTATGACAAGCCCATTGAGTTCCTAGATGATAACGGGGAAAAGAGAATCTTGTAGGGGAAGAAGAAGCCTATATCAGTTAGGATGGTCACAACTATGCAGGCTAAGCGTAGTTGCAAGAAAGAGTGTGTGATGTTTGCAGTTCATATTTCCAGTGACAAGGGTAAGGATGTACCATGTATTAGAGCAATTTTAGTATGTGTTTCTAGCAAAGATTCTAGAGTTGCCTCCTCACAGGGAAGCAAAATTTTCTATTGAGTTGGTACCAGGGGTAGCACCAGCATCAAAGGAACCTTACAGGATGACCACACTAGAGTTAGTAGAGTTGAATTTGTAGCTGAAGGAAATTCTTGATAAGGGACACATTAGGCCAAGTTAACACCATCCTCCCACATCTACCCAATTAACCGGCCAAATAGGGTAAACATGTGACGAGAGGCTACTAAGATTGGATTCAGACTCCTATGTGACCTTAAGGAAGTGGAATCGATGGAAACAAAACATATAAACCTTCCACATTAGCTACAGGACTCCCAGGAACCATCCCAACCACTCAAGTAGTTATCCCATGGGTCCCACTAAGGTTTTAGATCACTTGACACTCAGATGCTCCCATGATATGGACCTGACAGTGTCAAGGAGGCTCTGGACACTCTCATGCGAGTGCATGCCAACATCCAGGGACTATTTTTCCTAGTGTTGTTCCAACATCCTTGGGATTTGAGCCACTTTTTTAGGCCCAAAGCCCAGGTCCCTGCCCAGAATTTAATGACACCTTCAAAACAGAAAGATAATAGGGAAACAATTATGGAAATGTAAATACTTGAACAAGCCCTTAACTAGACCCCTACTAGCCATGACAGGAATTTCGTCAAACATATCACAAATATGTAATCTACAGGTGTAAACAACATATTTAAGCATAGGGGTCTCATACTTATTTGAGAATCACTATGAAGCATTGTTCCCTTATATCATGTGCTGTGTTATCATCTATTAGGTCATAGATACATTGTTCATTCACTTACAAGTAAAAACATGACGAGAGCCATACATAGCCACTATCATAAAACATATACATAACCAACATAACAACAACATAAATACCAAGGAAATCACATCCATATGATCCACATATAAACCAGTATAATATTCATAGAAATATAAGGAGAAATAATATCATATTGATGATGCAAAATATAAACCCGGGATGGGACTTCTACGTTCCACTTGTTATCACTTAGGGAAAACCCTGGATGCAGGAAAAACCCTAAGGTAACCTCAAACCTATTTTAGGTTGAAATCTAGCCCTTCAACTCGGAGAGGGATATCTCCATAGAACTCTACTACCCTATGGTTACTGTAGTAGAAGGTTTTTTGCAATTGAGTTTAGGTGGCCAGATTTAGATCTTAGGATGAAATTGGTTGGGTGGTTTTCAAAACATACCATTGGGCATGGAGTCCAGTTCTTAAACAAATGAAATTACATATCCAATGAGAAAGTTGTACAAAGCATGAAAGCAACAAGTCCTTTGACTGTTCAGGAAATTGGAAGAAAGAGGAACAAGAAGGAAACAAAGTTTATAAATGACTGAAACAACAAATACTAATGGTTGATAATACAAGAGAGGAGCATAAATGAAATCCAATATTAGAAACTAACATTCTCAAACATGAAAGAAAATTTGCATAACAAAGAAGTACTGACAGGGAAATGCAACACATGAGTTTCCTACAAACTGCTCATTAAAAACTGTAAATATATTCAAGATTGCTCAAATATATCAGATTGCAAATATGTTTTTCAATTAATTTCCAACCCTTCTTCATTCTTCATAAATTGTTATATAAGACTTACATAATTGTTTGCACAATAGTAGTCACCATATTAATTACAATAATCTGAGATATCTTTCAAGTTCATGCATGTAAAATATAAAACTTAAAAAATATTATGTCTTTCCTAGAATAACTACAGGAAAATATGTTGATGTTTAGGTAAGGCAAAATATCTTGTTGAACTGTCTCCCTTGGAAATAGAACAGGTCCCTAAATGGTAGCTCAACATCCTAGCTGGAAAAATAGGTCCCTCTGCAAATCAGGCCCAAAACTCCTCCAAAACCACTTTTATGTTCATACTGTAGATGTCAGCTTTACTGATTTTATGTTCACAACTTTCGCTGACAGACTAACTGTCAGCGTTTTCATTTTCGCCTATTTTCAAAATCCCTGACAATAGGGAGGTTATCATTTTTGCCTATTTGAATATTGCTGACAACAGAGATGTCAACACTCCTTGTTCGCTCCAAAATTTCTGATACGTAGACTATTGACCTTTTCCCTGTATCGTTTTTCCATCAGTTAACACACGTAGTTTTCACGCCAAAATAGCTGAAAGTGGCTATGTCAACCTTATCAAAAATGCTGACAATGGGAATGTCAACTCTCCTGACTATTACACTGCATGAAAAATCTATAAGTCCGTTTATCAATGATAAAGAGAAAAAATTGTTTCATAAGATAGGTAGGCAAAAAATCTAAGTTTAATACCCAAGCATCTTAGCTTATGGTACTAGTAGCCTTAAGCAATACATCTACCTTCTCCAATCTCTGCTTTTCACTTTGCTTTGTCTCCATGGGTCCCTTTTTCACAGTTTCTATGTTTCGACTCTTCCTAGAGCTTATATCCTTCTTCTTCTTGTTAATAATAAGGTCCTTCAGTGCCATGTTGTCAACGTCAATCACCTCCTTAGCCAAGTCCGGGTTATTTTTGAGTTTTATCTTGTATCTTAACTGGTTAGTTGGCCTGGTATGTCTATTTCCATGCTTGCATACCTTAGGTAGTGGCTCCTCCTGTTTACTTTCCACCTATGGTTCTTTTCCCTTAAGGTCCTTTGTTTTAGTTGTGTATGCGGGGGAGTTTTGGAGGGTGGAGCTATAGCATGGGAAGAATCAACATCAACTAGTCGGTTTACAAGGGGTACAAGTTCTGGTTTATGAATCTGGGTTTACAGGGGGTACAAGTTCTAGTTTATGAATCTGTACACTCTTCCCCTCTGGTAAACCTTAGGGATATTTGGACCATATGAGGTAGATGGAACTCCTAGGTTTTCTTGGCTGGGAGGGGGTTCAATAGGAGCTTGACTTTTTTATTTCTTCCCCTTTTTGGCAGTCTGTGGTCTGCCTCTTCTTCTCTTAATGGGTTGAGGTTGAAAACCTCCCCAAAAAAATGAAATGACTCCAAGTCCTTCCTATCTTGGCTAGCTGGTTCTCTATTATCAATTTTATCAGGGCTTTGTGGTATATAAAATGAGAGGAAGGATTAGTACGAGCCCTGAACCTAGTTGTCATATGTTTAAGGCTCTCTAACAGATAAAAACATGGATTGATCCTAATCTGACCAGCAAGATGAGCGAGAAAGTAAAAATGGTAAAGGTTCACTCAATTATACTAACCTTCACACGTAAAATATTGTTGATAGAGGCATAGGGGGACATGCCATTGGTCCTGTAGCCACTCATTTTGAATTCCAACCCTCCAATTTTCCCCTCTGAATTCTTCTTTGAAGAAGAAGGGGACATTAATCCCTTCCAGAATGTGATTGTGAAATATTTTCTCACCATCCATTGGTAAGGTTGTGGCCTCAACAATGGTTTTCTCTGTAACTACAAAAGACAAACCTCACACCTCCACACAGTTCCCATCGAACCTCTATGCAAAAGGCTGAGCCACAAGGTCATGGTAGTCAGAACAACGGTGGAAGAATTTGCTCCATCCTGCCTGCTGAAACAATTGGAGAATCTCAGGGTAAATATTCAGCAAATCCGACGCCTTGGACTCGGACCGTTCATTTTACCTCCTCTCCCCATTTAATTGCGTGGTATTCCTAGGATTCGATCCTGAAACCCTGTAAACAAAACAACTCCCAATGCCAAGTGTAAAGGATCCCGAACTAACATCAACCAACTGCTTACGGGACAATTTGAGGTAACTTAACATACGGTCGAGGTAAAATAGGTGGCGACCGAATAATCATGTCATTTTAGGTTATGTACGAATAAAATTTGTATCATATGATAAGATTGTGTGAAATGACCTTTCACTTATTACAGCTAATGAAAAATGATTAACCCGGTACTTTTTCCCTTTCAAAAATGATGGAGACACATTTAATCGAAAACGTTGATGCTGACGTGGTCAGCACAATCATCATTTTTTAAATTTGAAAACTAGTTTAGGCGCTGACAATTGGTCTGTCAACCAAAATGAAATGTTTCTACCCTCGTTGTTAGCGAATTCCTTCACAATACCATATCGAATTTCCAAAAACGCTGATAGGCCCGCTATCATAAATTTTCCTTGTTTATTACAATTTAAATGCTGACACTACAATTGTCAACATTTTCTAAAAAAATAAAAAAAACGAAGTTTATTGTGATAACACCACCTGACCATAGAATGGATGAGCCAAATCTCTCTTCAACCATTCACCCCATGCCATATTCCAAGCATGAATGTGGGTCTTAAACCAAAAGAATTAACTTGGGCATCTCGAGGCTAAACCACCTCACCCTCATCAATAAAAACTAGGCTTTATCGTAATCCATCTCGGATCACTAGGCCAACACAATAAACATGTAATAACATGATTTACCATGATATCCACCAGATCACTAGGCCAAACGAGCATGGATGCCATCGGATCTCTCCACCTACACCGTGAGGAATTTTCCTGTCTCCTAGTCTCTCAGGATTTACCGCAATCCACACCGGACCGCTAGGCCTTAAATCAAGACCCAATCTCCAGGCTTTACCGCATATCCCAAACCAGGATTACTAGGCCCAACAGAGAGAAATCCACCTCTATACTTTACCATATATCATGTCATTCATCAGCAAGGATTCCTAGGCCCACCGAGGCAACACAATCATGGCTTTACCGCAACCCACAGTCTAGCTCAAGGGTTACTAGGCCAGTGACTTTACCATGATCCACAGTCCAGTTCAGGGACCACTAGGCCATGTGCTCTATGATTCAAAGATCCACCTCACTAAGCTTCGAATCCATCTGGAAATCTAGCTCAACCAAGACATGAGAACCCCATCACACCATTGCTATCCAAAAATGACAAGGCTAGGTTGAAAACACCGTCACACCTTGAAAAACCCACGTCATAACAATAAAAGAACCACATGCAATACCATGCATGCCAAATCTAGCAAGGAAAGTACACATGCAAATCGATACCTGCAAAGAATTTTGTTGTAGTTGCTTGGTCACGTTCTTCCTTCCTCTTGCCTTCTTTTCCTTTCTTAATCCAATGCCAAAATGCTCCAAGAAAACTCTAAGTGTCCAAGAGTGAGAGAGAGAGAGAGAGAGAGAGAGAATAATAAGAGAGCTCCAAAACTGAAATGAAAAAAGGTTACAAAATGATCCTCATAAACCTTTTTATCAATTAGGCCTCTATTTTCTTCATTTTCCTCCTCACATGCAATCTGTGACCTTTCACCTTCTTTTTCTCCTAATTTCCATTATTTTCATAAATAAATGTGCCAAAAATGTATTTTTTCCTTTCCAAAGCCTTTGCCATTGCCTTTGCCAATTTCCTTAGCCATAATAAACTAAATGAATACACACTAGGATGTCTTGCCCAACATTCAACTTGGAATACGTGTCCCATCAACCGTGGTTATTATTTTGCCTTTATTAACTTTTATTACATGGAATTTCATCAGGGTTATTACACCAAATGTATCGCCTTGGGGTGCACCAGTATTGTTCATGAAGAAGAAGGATGGCACTCTTGGGTTATGCATTGGTTACATGCAGTTGAACAAGGTGACGATCAAGAACATGTACCCATTACTGAGGATTGACGACTTGTTTGATCAGTTGAAGGGAGCAAAAATGTTATCGAATATTGATTTAAGATCAGGATATCATCATGTATGCATCAAAGAAGAGGATATCTACAAGACTACATTCAAGACCATGTATGGGAATTATGAGTTTGTTGTAGTTCCATTCAGTTTGAATAATGCTCCAGCTACTTTTATGTGCTTGATGAATAGTGTGTTGCATCCTTATCTGGACAAGTTTTTTATTATTTTCATTGATGACATCTTGATATATTCTAAGAATGAGGAAGAGCATGTTGAGCACTTAAAAGTAGTGTTGGGATTACTAAGAGATCATTGTTGGGTTGTGTTATATTCTTTCCACGTAGTTAATAGGGGGTTTGAAGGACACCCGTAACCCCACTTTATGGGGTCCGGTGGTTTTGGACCATATGTTAGGTTGGGCGGACCCACCTATGGTTTTGTGCATGATTTTTGCACATGTTTTTTGGACGCGATGGTTTTTCGGTCCATGGTATTGGACGCGATGGTTTTCGGTCCATGGTATTGGATGCTTCGGCATGTATAAATATGTATTGTAACATTGAAAGGAATATAATGAAAAATCAAGCTGGTAGTCCCGGTTTTGGGATCCAGGGAAAAATCTTTGTGCATATGTGTTTTATGGGTTATGCTCTCGCATTGTTTATTTTCTTTGTTTAAGAATTCGTATGCAGGTAATTTCTGTACAGGGTTAAAACCTACATTTGGTATCAGAGCTGTTTTGGCTTCAAGGGAACGCCTTTGTTGCTGAGGGGTTTCGCTCGGGCCTGTGGTAGACCGTGTTCAGTGGGAGATCTGCGAGATCGATTCTGGTGGTGAAAGAAGATGGCGAGCAGTGGAAAGATAGAGATTGAGAAGTTCAATGGTTAGAATTTTGAGTTGTGGAAACTCAAGATGGAGGATCTGTTGGTGGATAAAGATCAGTGGATCGCGGTAGATCCGGGTACTAAACCATCGGGAGTGACCGATGAAGAATGGAAGAAGTTGGATCGGAAGGCAAAGAGCACAATACGATTGTGTGTCTCAGAATCAGTATTGCTGAATGTATCAGGGGAAGCTACGACAAAGGCTTTGTGGGTCAAGTTAGGGACTTTGTACCAATCTAAGTCTCTGGTGAATAAACTGTTCCTGCGGAAAAAGCTGTATAACCTGAGGATGAAAGATGGAGACTCGGTGACAGAGCATTTGAATGCGTTTAATACTGTGGTAAGTCAGTTATTATCTGTTGATATTAAAATTTCATATGAAGATAAGTGCATCAGTCTGTTATGTTCTCTACCAGATTCGTGGGATAGTCTGGTTATTGCAATAGGTAGCAATGCAGCTGCTTTGCAGTTTGATGAAATAGTCTCAGCCTTGCTGACGGAGGAGATGAGACGGAAAAATATGGACAACCAGAATGGTGATGCCTTGTCTGTACGAGGACGGTCCCAGAACAGAAACAAAAATAAGTCATCGAGTGGGAGATCTAAATCTAGAGGGAGATCTAAATCTCCAGGAAAACCTACAAAGGTGGTGTGCTGGAAATGCGGAAAGGAAGGGCACTTCAGAAGGGATTGTAAATCTAAAGCTCCTGATAAAGGAAAGGGATCTGATGATGCTCCTTCTGCAGAGGCGAAAACCACCTCAGATGAAGGTGGGGATGTGTACTTGGCTTCTTCAAGTACACATGTAGATCATGAGGCATGGTTGATTGACTCAGGTGCATCCTTTCACTTCACTCCCCATAGAGAGTGGTTCTGCGAGTATGAGAAATACGATGGTGGTGATGTCTTCTTAGGAGATGATAGGAAGGCTAGAATCATTGGTCGGGGAAAAGTAAAGTTGAAGTTGCAAGGTGGAAGGGTTAGAACACTTCCGGGTGTTCTACATATTCCTGCATTGGCCAGAAATCTGATTTCTGTAAGCAAGTTGGATGATGCAGGTGTAAAGACGGTGTTCGAGAAAGATACCTGCAAGATGGTTCGAGGAGCACTGATATTGATGCGGGGAGTTCGGATTGGAACACTGTACAAGCTGCAAGGTAGCACTGTTATTGATGGGTGCAATAGTTCTATGGTTCCTGAAAATGGAGTAGAAAATCTAGTGGTCTCTGGAGAGAAGACCATGTTGTGGCATCAAAGGCTTGGACATATTGGAGAGAAGGGCCTTCGAATACTTCATGGTAAAGTTATGGTAGAAGGTATGAATGATAGCTCTCTGGATTTTGATTTCTGTGAAAATTGTGTGTATGGGAAGCAGAATCGGGTGGGTTTCCCCTCTGGTGGTAAGAGGACGAAACAGATATTAGAGCTTGTGCACAGTGATGTGTTTGGACCTGTGAAGGTTCCATCACTGGGTAAGTCTGTGTACTATGTATCATTCATAGATGACTTCTCAAGGAATACATGGATATATTTCCTTAAGAAGAAATCTGAAGTCTTTGACAGGTTTAAAGAATTTAAGGCTCTGGTGGAAAATCAGACAGAGAAGAAGATAAAGGCGCTGAGGACAAATAATGGTGGAGAATTTTGCAGCAAGGAATTTGAAGAATTTTGTAAGAAGTGTGGTATAGCACAGCAGAAGACTACTCCATATACACCTCAGCAAAATGGAGTCGCAGAAAGAATGAACAAGACATTGATGGAAAGGGCAAGAAGCATGCTCAGTGGTGCCGGGTTAGGACAGGAATTCTGGGCAGAGGCGGTGGATACTGCATGTTACCTGATCAACAGATCACCTTCATCAGCGTTGGAGGATAAGACTCCACAAGAAGTATGGACTGGTAAGAAACCCTCTCTTTCACATCTAAGGGTATTTGGATGTGATGCATATGTACATGTTCCAAAGGAGAAATGCTCCAAGTTGGATAGTAAATCTGAAAAGTGCATCTTTATTGGGTATAAGGATGGTTTAAAGGGTTATAAGCTTTGGAACCCAGTCACACGGAAGGTTGTGTACAGCCGAGATGTGTTGTTCAAAGAGGTAAAAGATGTTATTCAACATGAAGTCCAACCAAAGGAACCTAAGAAGATAGAGTTTGAGCCAAAGGAGGAAGAATCAGACTCTGCAGCAGAGGAGGAATCAGAAGATGAAGAGCCACAAACTCCGGCTGTGAGAAGATCAGTTCGAGAAAGAAGGCAGCCAGAAAGGTATAGTCCATCTGCTTTCAGTTCAAATTTTGCTTTGTCTGTTACTGATAATGATCCCAGAACTGTGAAGGAAGCAGTGGATTCAGAGGATGGAAAACTCTGGAAAGAGGCCATGGTCGATGAAATGGCATCTTTGCACAAAAATGAGGCTTGGGATCTGGTGGAGTTGCCGGCTGGAAGGAAACCCATTGGCAGCAAATGGGTGTTCAAGAAGAAGACAAATGCAGAAGGAAAGGTCGAGAAATACAAAGCTCGATTGGTAGCAAAAGGTTATTCCCAGGTGCCGGGAATTGATTTTGGTGATATTTTTTCTCCTGTTGCCAAGGTAACTTCTATTAGATTACTTTTATCTGTTGTTGCTGCTTTTGATTTTGAGGTAGAACAGATGGATGTGAAGACAACATTTCTTCACGGGGATTTGGAAGAGGAAATCTACATGAAGCAACCTGAAGGCTTTGTGGTGAAGGGTAAGAAAGAACTGGTATGCAAGTTAAAGAAGTCTCTGTATGGGTTAAAACAGTCACCAAGGATGTGGTATCAGAAATTTGATACATTTATACGAGGACTTGGCTTCACCAGAAGCAAAGCAGATCATTGTGTGTATTTTAAATTAATTGGTGACCGTATTATTTATCTGGTCTTGTATGTGGATGATATGTTGCTGGTTGGAAATGACAAAGAAATTATCCAGGATTTGAAGACCCAATTGTCCTCCAAATTCGACATGAAAGATCTTGGTGCTGCAAACTATATTTTGGGCATGGAAATTAAAAGAGATCGGTCAAAGAGGAAGCTCTGGTTAAACCAGAGGAAGTATGTCGAGACAATACTCCAGAGGTTTAATATCCAGGATAGTAAACCGGTGAAGGTTCCTATTCCTGTAGGTGTGAGGTTATCTACTGAACAGTGTCCCAAGACACAAGAAGAGGAAGAGGACATGTCCCGTGTTCCATATGCAAGTGCAGTGGGTAGCCTGATGTATGCAATGGTCTGTACTAGACCAGACATTGCACATGCAGTGGGAGTATTGAGCAGGTTTATGTCAAAACCTGGGAAGGAGCACTGGACAGCAGTGAAGCGGGTTTTCAGGTATTTGGGTGGCACTAGTGATTATGGTTTGTGCTACCAAGGAAGACCAGGATTGGACAGAGTGTTGGATATTCATGGCTTTGTTGATGCAGACTAGGCTGGAGATCTGGATCAGAGAAGATCTACAAGTGGGTATGTGTTTAACCTATTTGGAGGTGCAATCAGTTGGATGAGTAAGAAACAATCTGTAGTGGCACTATCAACTACAGAGGCAGAATACATGGCAGCCACTCATGCAAGCAAGGAAGCAGTTTGGTTGCAGAGATTGTGTTCAAGTATGGGGTTAGTACAGGGAGCTATAAGAATAGACTGTGACAGCCAAAGTGCAATTTTCTTGGCAAAGAACCCTGCTTATCATTCAAAGACAAAGCACATTGATGTTCAGTATCACTTTGTGAGGGATATGATAGAAGACAGAAAGGTGTTGCTGGTAAAGGTGGACACTTTGAAGAATACTGCAGATGCATTGACAAAATCTGTGAGCTCTGAGAAGTTCTCTTGGTGTAGAGAAGCAATGGGAATCTCAGGGCTGAAAAAATGACTAAGCTCTCCTGTGGCCCCCTGTGGAAAGAAAACAACAAGTGGGAGATTGTTGGGTTGTGTTATATTCTTTCCACGTAGTTAATAGGGGGTTTGAAGGACACCCGTAACCCCACTTTATGGGGGTTTTGGACCATATGTTAGGTTGGGCGGACCCACCTATGGTTTTGTGCATGATTTTCGCACATGTTTTTTGGACGCGATGGTTTTTCGGTCCATGGTATTGGACGCGATGGTTTTCGGTCCATGGTATTGGATGCTTCGGCATGTATAAATATGTATTGTAACATTGAAAGGAATATAATGAAAAATCAAGCTGGTAGTCCCGGTTTTGGGATCCAGGGAAAAATCTTTGTGCATATGTGTTTTATGGGTTATGCTCTCGCATTGTTTATTTTCTTTGTTTAAGAATTCGTATGAAGGTAATTTCTGTACAAGGTTAAAACCTACAATCATTAGTTTTATGCCAAGCTTAGTAAGTGCAATTTCTTTTAGACATAGGTACATTACTTAGGACATGTTGTCTCCAAGGAAGGCATAGCAGTGGATCCAAACAAGATAAGGGCTATCATGGAGTGGGCAACTCCTAGAAATGTGGATGAAGTCATATCATTCATGGAGTTAGCAGGTTACTACAAGAGGGTCATTAAGAAACTCTCACAAATTGCATATCCTATTACATCATTGCAAAGAAAAGGAAATAAATTTGAATGGACAGAAGAATGTGCAACAAGTTTCGAGCAGTTGAAACAATTATTGACAAATGCTCCAGTTCTTAAGATTGCGGATCCGGACCAATAATTTGTGGTGTGTACAAATGCTTGCAAGGGAGGACTTGTGGTCCAAACTTGTGCAGGAATGCAATAGAATAAATATATAAACATAAAAACATAGATGCAATAGGAAACAAAACTTCATTTCATTAATATCAAAGAACTGAAATATGCTTACATACAAAATGGAAATAAACTAGCTCGAGCGATGGTAGCTTTATCTCTCAGAAGAGATGTGGTAGCCACATGCCTTTGAATTGTGTTACAATGAGGCTTGATGAAATTTTTATGATCAAGAAATAATGAGGAACCCTAAACATCCAAAAACCTAACCCTAGGAGATGAAGTGCCAAAGCTTGTGGGCCTCATTGGAGTAATTGGAATGTCAACTTCCCAAGGTCGTAACTTTGGCATACGATGTCTGTTTGGCTATCATAATACCTTGTTTTGAAGATTTCAAAGAGGAGGCTGAAAAAAAAAAAACAAGAAAATTAGCTAAGCACTATTTTGGTATCTCCATTTTCCCTAAAATGTCTTTTAGTCCCTCAAAACGGATCTCGAAGTTTAGAACTCGAAAAATTGCCAAAAATAATAATTTGTGCTACGATTAAGGAAAATAAAAAAAACAATAGCAAGGGTCCAAGTGGAATAGGTGGATGGCCACCAATATCCACCTGGATCAGTCCTCCCCTAGGAATCAATGGTCCCCATTGCATTGAGTGCCTCCAAGAGATGGGGAAACTTCTATTGAACTTGGTCCCTGGTGAGCCACTTGCCTTGGTGCAGAAGTTGGCCAACTTTGACAACTTGATACAATTGGATCTTCTGCTGGCGAGTGTTCTTGATCTGCGTGTCCATGATTCGATTAGTGGTGGCCTGTTCCATGCAGTCTGGGTTTAGCTATGTTGATGTGAGTTGTTCTACAATGTCTTATCTGTCCAGTAATGGTGGAAAGTATGGTCAAAGGTAGTCCACATTAAACATTGGGTGCAGGCCAAGGAATGGAGGAATGTTGAGATCAAAAGCATTGTATCCCACAGCCTTAGTGATGGTTTAAGGCCCATATCGAAGCAGGTGAAGCTTGCGATGGGCCGTATAGAGACACTCCTTCTGTAAATGTAACCAAACTTTGTCACCCAATAAGAACTTGTGTGGCACCCGATGTTGATCATGGCGTTGTTTGTACTTAGCATTTGCTCTATCCAATATGTTGTGGACCTATTGGTGGATGTGTTGAATGAGTTCAATGAAAATGGTAGCTTTGTCAGCGTCAAAATGGAAATGAGTTGAATCTGCCTAAGTAGTCGTAAGTGGTATGGCAACATCAATGGGACATAGTGGTTGGAATCCCAACCGCACCTGAAAGGAGTTATGGCCAGTTGAGCTATGGAGAGCTCTGTTGTAGTTGTTTTGGACATAGGGGAGGCTTTCATCCCAAGTCCGTGGATGCTTCAACTTGTACATGCGCAGAATGTGCACGATCATCTTGTTGATGACCAGAGGCTTGACCAAAATGTACTTAGGAACATGTTGTCCTAATCTGAGATAATGGACTGTGGGATCCCAAACTATACCCACACTCATTCAAAGAAGAGCTTAGCAATGGCTTCTACTGTGATACTCTTCTTATAGGCCGCCAGAATGGCCATCTTAGAGAATTTTTTGACAACCATGAAAACACAGTCATTACCATGCTTAGTAGAAGGAAGGCCCACAATGTAATCCATGGAGATGGATTCCCAAGGTTGACTAGGAGTAGGCAGAAGAGTATATAGGCATTTCTTCTTAATGGTCAGTTTGGAAATGACGCAGGTAGTGCAAGATCTTATGTACCTCCCAACATCATGTCGAAGGTTTAACCAATAAAAATACTTCTGCAACAATGCCACTATTTTCTCTACTCTAAAATGTCCAACGACCCGATTGTAATGAACTTCCAAAATCATCTTGGCACGCTCACTTGAAGGGACATAGAGGTGTCCCAAGTGGCATAACAATGCACCCTTGAGGTGAAAATCTAGAACTTGCTTGCCTTCTAGGAGCATCTGGTATGTGTTGTCAAATTTTGGATTGCTCTTGTAAAGATGTGGTCACCCCGAAATCTTGTTTCCACAAGAATTGAGCACAGTGGTCAATTGAGACAATCTGCAACATTATTGGTGTTGGCATTCTTGTACTTAATGTTCAAATGGAACTGTTGTAGATATATGGACCATTTTTTATGGTGATCGTTCTGCAACTTTCCTTATGCCTATATGAAATGCAAGGGTCAGTGGTCTGTGTGGATGACTGTTTCCTTCCCCATAATGTAATGCTTCCATTGTCAGTGGGCCTGCACAATGAAATACATCTCTTTTCATAAGTGGGATACTTTTAGACTATATCTAAAAGTGTCTCATTGTGATATGCCACTGGATACCCCTGTTGGGTAAGAACTGCACCAATATCGTAGTCTGAGGGGTCTATCTCAATTTCAAATGGTTGTTGTAGGTCTAGTAACGAGAACCGGTGTAGAGCAGAGACGATGCTTCAACTCAATAAATTCCTTTTGTTGGGATTCAGACCAAAAGAACTTTGCTTTCACTTTGCCCTTGGTGACTTGACTCAAAGGCCAAGTGATATGAGAGAATGCCAACACGAACCTACGATAGAAATTGGCAAGACCCAGAAAGTTGCGGAGCTCTATTAGAGTGGTTGGGGCTGGCCAATCCCAAATAACTTGTATCTTGGTTGGGTGCACATGCACACCCCACTCATTAATGACATACCCTATATATTGAATCTCGATCACCCCAAAAGTGAATTTCTCCATATTGGCACATAGTTTGTGTTGTCGAAGGGCTTGGAGGACCTGTCGGATATGGTGTATGTGCTCTTCCCAACTCTAGCTAAAGATTAAGATGTCGTCTAGGTACACTACCACATCAGCTACATGAAGGTTGCAGGGGCATTTGTCAACCTAAAAGGCATGACCAACCATTCAAAAATGACCTCCTTAGATTTGAAGGCGATCTTCTACACATTGGAGGGTTCAATTGGTACCTGGTGATAATCATACTTTAAGTCAATCTGGCTGAAATATTTGGCACCCTTGAGCTGGTCCAGAAGTTCATCAATCTGTGGGATTGGATACCTATTCTGGACAGTGATCTTATTCAATGCCTGATAGTCAATACAAAGCCTCTAGGTTCCATCCTTCTTCTGTACCAAAATGATTGGGCTCCCATGGGGTGATGAACTTGGCCTGATGTGCCCTTTCTACAACAACTCCTGAATCTGCCTCCTGATCTCATCGTTCTCCATAACAGAGGATCCGTAGATTGGTCCATTGGGTAGCGATGCGCCCGAGGTCAGATTGATGGAGTGCTTGACTTGACAATATAGGGGTACCCCTATGGTTGAGGTGAAGATGTCCCTGTACTCCTCCATGACCTTGTCCATCTATTGTTGCCATGCGGAGGAGCCTTGTTAGGAGGATGTGGAGGTGGCCACAATCTTCTTCTTTCTCTAAGGGTGAATGATAAGGAATACAAACTTCTCAGTCTAAGAAATGATCTTAATGCATTTCTTCACAGAGATTAAAGAGTTGGCAGTAGGTGGTGCTACTTCTAGTGTCTTGTATAACTTATTTCCCAAAGTAATAATAATAGTGTGAGGCCTAAACTCATACACCACATGACACTTCCACAAGTATGGTTGGCCTAATAATACATCACAACCTTCAAGAGGAGCAACATCACATAGTACCTGATCTGTGAAGAGCTTGATGCTATAGGGAAGGCAACACTATTGGCTAACGCAGAGATCTTGTCCTTGGTAAAGCCAACTGATGCTGTACGACTACAAGTATGGTGTGGTTGGTAGGCCGAATCGCTTCATGACCTATACTGAATGAGGTTCTTTTTGGCTCCCATTATCAACAATGAATTGCAGAAGAAAACCATTCACCCACATCTATGGGTGGAAGGGACGCTTCCCCTCCTTTGGATATTCGGGCTCAATCTTCTAGTTCTTGGTGGTGGCAATGGGCTCCACGACAATAATCTACTTCCCTTTTCCATTCCCCTTGTCGGGTTCTGACTCAGATTCAAAACACTCATCTGATTTGAAAGCCTTAAGCTCGGCCACTAATGATTGCTTGGCTCGACACTCACTCGTGTTGTGAGTGGGGCTCTTATGGAACTAACACCATTTTCCCGTATCCTTCTTTGTCTTCGTGGTATTGTTCTTTGCTTGTGTCTTTCACTAGTTGTCCTAGGTCGCCCCTCCTTGGCTTTGTACTTTATTCTGCAACTTGGATGCACCTTTCCCTTGCTTTGGATTCGCAGATCCAAAGTCCCACTTCTTTTGTTTAAATTTTTGCTTGATCTTGATAATGTATCGATAGGCAGAGTCGAGCGAGGAGATGTCCAAGAACTCCATCTCATATTGGATGTACTTGTGTAGACACTCGTCATACTTGAGTACCAAATGCTTCTTAGAATCCTTGATACCAACTTTGTGCGAAGGGTATGAAAAATATTTGTGAACTCCGACACTTCTTGGTTCCTTCCCTGCCATTGTGTGGTCCACTTTATGTATTTATCTTCATATCTCCTGACAGGGTAATACTACTCCTTGATGGCATCTCAAAAATAATTCTAAGTGGGTGCAACTGAAAATAGTGAGGGTTCTCTCTCATACCTCTTCTCACGATATGTTTCCCACCAGTCCTTGACGTGGGGGGTGGCTTTAAGGAGTGCAAAAGTAATATTTTCCCGATTGGAAAAATCATGAATCGAAAAATATCCTTCTAATAGATTTAACCATGTATCTATGACATACGCATCTATCTGGCCTTCAAATATGGGGTTTTCAAGGTTGACTTGTACCTTAAAGGGAGTGAAATCTCCAGAGTGGTTGTTGGATGAAGATGTGTTGCATGTGGGTAGACGCCAAAGGATTTGGGAAAAGTTTTCCATCATCGCGTTCCTTTGTCACTCAAGGACTTCTTCGAGCAATATTTTGAAGCTATATCCTACTCCCTCATATTTATTTTCTTCTGCCATGGGAGGTCATCAGGATTTGCGAGACTGGTCTTGCAAAGGTTCAGCTAGTTCGAGCCCTAACTCCTTATACCCTGACTTCATAGGGGACATGCAAAGAAAAACAGAGAGAGAGCAGACTGCTCTGATACAACTAATCCGAACTTATGCAGGAACACAACATAATATATATATATATATATATATATATATATATATATATATATATATATATATATATATATATATATATATATACACAGAGATGCAGCATAAATAAAACTTCATTTCATTAATATCAAAGAACTAAAATATGCTTACATACAAAATGGAAATAAACTAGCTCGAGCGATGGTAACTTTATCTCTGAGAAGAGATGTGGCAGCTACATGCCATTGAGTTGTGTTACAATGAGGTTCGGTGACCTTTTTATCATTGAGAAATAATGAGAAACCATAAACATCCAAAAACCTAACCCTAGGAGATGAAGCACCAAAAGCTTGTGGGCCCCGTTGGGGTAAGTTGGAACGTCAACTTCCTAGGGTTGTAACTTTGGCATACGATCTTCGTTTGGCTATTATAATACCTCGTTTCAAAGATCTCAAAGAGAAGGCCGGAAAAAATAAGTAAACTAGTTTAGCACCTTTTTGGTCTCTCCATTTTCCCTAAAAATGTCTTTTAGTCTCTCAAAATGGCCCAGGGAGTTTAGGACCCGAAAAATTGCCAAAAATAGTAAGTTGTTATGCAATTAAGGAAACTGAAAAGAAACAATGGTGGGGGTCCAAGTGGAATAGGTGGGTGGCCACTAATATCCACCTAGATCAACTTGGTGGAGTCTAGATGTAGGAGGGACATGTGGTATGCTATGATTCCAGGAAACTGAAAAGAAACAACGGTGGGGGTCCAAGTGGAATAGGCGGGTGGCCACCAATATCCACCTGAATCAACTTGGTGGAGTCTTGATGTAGGAGGAACATGTGATATGTTATGATTCCAGGAAACTGAATGAGCATGAGCAAAACTATGTAACTCATGATCTTGAGTTGGAAGCTATTATTCATGCCTTGAAGCTCTTGTGACATTATCTTCTTGGAAATAGGTTTGTATTGATGAGCGATCATAGTGGGTTGAGATATCTATTTGACCAATCGAATCTGAATGTTAGGCAAGCTAGATGGTTGGCCATGATCAATGAGTTTGATTTCGAGATTAGGTACATTAAGGGTAAGGAGAACAAGGTTGTAGATGCTCTTAGTAGGAGAGTGCAAATGAACCATGTTGCAGCAGTGAGCTCATATGAGACAGATTTATAGGATTATATCTTACAGGCAGGACAACATGATGATAAATACAGGGAGCTTAGGCATAGGTTACAACAGGGTACATGTGATCAGGATGTGGATTATCATCTCATGGCAGATGGTTTGGTGTGATTTAGGGACAGGATCTATGTGTCAGATGACAGTGGGCTCAAGAATCTTGTCTTGAGGGAGTTTCATGTCAAGCCATATTCAGGTCACCCAGGATATCAGAAGATGTTGACAATAGTGAAGAAGTTCTACTATTGTGCAAATTTGAAGAAGGAAGTGGAAGAGTTTGCGGCTAGATGTTTGGACTGTAACAGGTGAAAGCAAAATGTAAGCATCCAGGTGGGTTGCTTCATCCTATTCTAATTCCAGAGTGGAAATGGAATGTCATTTTCATGGACTTAATTAGAGGTCTTCCGAGGACATTGAAGTAGCATGATTCCATCACTGTTGTGGTTGACAGGTTGAGAATGGTAACTCACTTCATTCCAGTGAAGACTACTTATTCAACTAGTGAGGTGGCACAAGTCTTCATCAGGGAGATCATGAGGATGGATGGTGTTCTAAAGAAGATTGTGTCGGACAAGGATGCTAAGTCCACTTCCAAGTTTTGGAAGGAGTTGTTTGTAGGTTTGGGGACAAATTTGGCCTTTAGTACAACTTATCATCCACAGAAAAAGAGGGATAGATAGAGAGGGTCAAAAGGATTTTGGAGGATATGTTGAGGATGTATGTCATGCACTAGTAGAGGAGATGGGAGGAGTACCTTCCATTGATTCATTTTTCTTACAACAATGGTTATTAGGAGTCATTGAGGATGAGTCCGTTTGAGGCATTGTATGTGCGGAGTTGCAATAGTCTCATCAACTGGAGTGATCTAGTGAACATGGTACTTATTGGACTAGACATGTTGGCAGAAATGGAACATGAAATGCAGGTTATAAAGAAGAATCTAAAGGAAACACAAGACATGCATAAGAGTTATGCAGACCAGCATAGGGAATTTAAGGAGTTTCAGGTTGTGGATCATGTGTATTTGCAAATCAAGCCCAAGAAGAGCTCCTTGAGGATTGGCTCATGTGCCAAGTTGGCACCACGATATTGCGGGCCTTTCAATATCCTTGAGAGGATTGGACCAATGGCCTACATATTTGCACTACCTTCGATAGTGAAAGTCCATGATGTTTTCCATGTTTCATTGCTTAAGAGATATGTAAAATATGTTGCTCATGTTATTGATTGGTCTATATTGCAAGTGGAGCTAGAAGGAGAATTTCAGCTGAAACCTCAGTGCCTGTTGCATTAGAAACAACTCATGCTCCAAAATAGAGCAATAGAGAAAGTTAAAGTGTAGCGGAAGCACTTTGGGCTCAAAGAAGCTACAAGGGAGATGGTTGATCAGATGCGGTCTATGTATCCTTCATTGTTTGCCGATGCAAGAAAATGAGTTTTTGGTATTTATACATATTTATGTATGGTTGCTATTGTAAAAACCGCAATGAACTATGTTATAAAGCTCCAATAAGCAGTATGGTTTTCATGTTGTCATGCTTGTCATGATGGTTTTTCTTTTGAGTAGGTTGTTTAATGTAAATACTACATCAAGATAAGTTATAAAGCTCCATGGGCAGTATGTTTTACTTTTTAGCGGTTTTGCTAGTTGTAGGTGTCATAGAACACTGAGGATGGTGTTCCCCTAAGGGGGAGGTGTCTATAACAACTCTGATTCAAAAGTTCATGTAATAAAAGTTAATAAAGGCAAAATAAGACCATGGTCATGAGACACTTATTCTAAGTTGAATGTTGGGCAAAATATCCTATTGGGCCTCACCTGTCGTGTTTATGGATAAGGGGAAAATGGAAAAGGCAGTGGCAAAGGCTTGAAAAGGAAAAAATAGATTTTTGGCACTTTATTTTATGAAAATAAAGGAAATTAGGAGAAAATGGAGGTGAAAGGTCACACGTTGCATGTGAGGAGGAAATTGAAGGAAAATTAATCTAAAATGAAGAAATTAGAGGCATAAAGAATAAAAAGACATCAGAGCATCAGTTTGTAGCCTTTTGTCAATTTAGTTTTGGAATTATTCTCAAAGAGGAGAAAAGCACGAAGAGGAGAAGGAAAGCAAGCAAGTAAAGGAAGGAAAATGAAAGCAAAGGAAGGCCAAGGAAAGCAAGGATCAAGCAAGGAAAGGCTGGATCAGGCAACTTCATTAATACTTGTAGGTAACAGATTGCATGTATGATTTCCTAGTTATTTTTGGCATGCATGGCATATGCATGTGTATTTGGTTTCTTTGTTGTCAGTGGCATGTATTTTGTTGAGTTTTGACAGTGGTTTTAGCCTTTCCTTGCCATTTATAGATAGGCATGGTGTGATTGGATTCATTCTCAGTTGAGCTTTAGATTGATGGAAGGTTTTGGATCCGGGTGAGGTGGTGTCGGGAAAATCCCAAGGGAAGGGGTTGGAAATGGTTTTCTATGGGAAGCTCTCAACCGGTGGGTGGAGACAGGAAAATTCCTCAAGGGATGGTGAAGGAATTCTGAGGCATCCAAGCTCGATTTGGCTTTGTGATCTCGGGACCGGTTTAGGTGAGATCATGGTATGGTGAAGGTGGAGGTGGTTTAACCTCTAGATTCCCTTGTTTTTTTATGGATTGGTTTATCCCATGAGATCCCACATTCATGCTTGGAATATAGCACAGGGGGTGATTCGTTGAAAGAAAGCTTTGGTTCAACCCAATCTATGGTCGGGTGGTACGTGGAAGCCCCTAACTTGGTTGGATTTTTCATATGGTTAATAAGAGCTAAGTTTCTCTTGTCTTTGATGAGTAAATATACTTGTTATTATGTGGCATTAATGTTTGTTCTATCATTGTTATCTTTTTAGTTATATGTTGGCTGTAAGCATGGTTATATGTCAAATATAAGTATGGCTCTTATCACATTTTAATTGATGAATGTCTGGTTAATGAATGCATGACCTAATTGGTGTTATGACAACTATTGTGAGAAGGAATTGGTCCTTCTTGTTAAACCTCAAATAAGTTTCATATCCCTATGTTCAGATTTGCATTCATGACCTGTAGGTTGCATGCTTACCATGTGTTTAACGGAATGTCAGTCTTGGTTGGGAGGAGTCAGGTCAAGTCCTGGTTCAAGTTTTGTTATGGAAGATTTGTTTCTATGTCATTCATCATTTCTAGAAGTTTCACTGAGTTTTGGGCAGAGGCCTGAGTCTTAGCCCTAAAAAAGTGGCTCAGAATTCAGGGTCGTTGGCATAGAAATGACTGGAAAATTCCACAGTTGCTGGTAGGAAGGCATATCAGAGCAACTGAATGCTTACATTCACTTGGATTCCTTGGTAAGGGAGCCATTGAGGCTCTAGGTCAGTGAAAAAGTGAGTTAACTCAGGGGTTGGACACCTAAAGGGGTTGGGTAACTCCTAGAGATCCTGTAGCACTCGACGAAGGTCAGTAAAGTCTTAAGTTGTTGACTCCATTTATTTAAGGTCATATAGGATGTTGAGTCTTATCATAGGGACCCTCAAATCATGTTTACCCTGGAAAAACTGGTGAAACTGGGTAACCGTGGGAAGAGGTGGTTACACTTTTTATAAAAAATCCCGAACAAAATCACCAGAAAAACCAATAAAAACATTTATGGTGCGCGCATAATATAGAGAAAATTCACCTACAGGCACAACCGCTGGGACAACTACTAGCTCCCAGCCACTATAGCTACACTCTTACCTTTGACATCCCAATGGATGGAAGCCTACAACGGCTATGACTCAGTGTCTTCCCAGTAATTATATCCAAACCTAGGAAAAAAACATAAATCTTATGCTCAAACTTGAATCTCTTCCTTGGCATGCCTCCTTCACCGTTTGTAGGACTTATCCAAGCCTTGAAAAGTCACCAACACCTCAGGAACCTTTGCATGGATCAATACCTTTGCATCAAGTCAAGGACATGGAGGCCTAGTTGGCCAAACATATCTACATGGACTAATACCTCCGCATCAGAACATGATCTCTACATCAGACCAATGATCACTCGACACAAATCATGAGGGCTACCTGCATCAGGTCGATATCAATAATAAGATAGACAATACTAAATCCATGTTGCCATCAATGCAAACACTACAATGCCAACATGCTCCCACTTTGGAATTGATGTCAACCTCAACATGATTCCAAACTCTAAGGCTAATCTCCAAACACTCCAAATTCTCTCCCCCTTTGACATCAATGGCAAAAGGAAATGCCAACATGTGTGAGGGGCTGAGAGAAGTACTCCCCCTAAAATACTCAATGCCATGCTGACTACAAGTTGAATATTCCCCCCTGAACATGTAATGGGGTTGCGACCATCTCTCCAAGTTGTTGTACATCTTATCTGTTGCTTCCAGTGTTTGCTTGTCACATACACGAGGCTACTCCATATGGACCAAGGGATATGATCCAATGATATGTAATGAAAGTACATGGCTTCATAGGCCTATTACATGGCTACAAGAGTGATAATACATGGTTGTACAATGCCTCCAAACAACCAACATATGACTGAAACATGACTCCTCACTCATGCATGAACATCACTCATATGACTCAACCAATGTCCCATAAGAAAGACATGATAGTATATGGCTACATAATCACTCCAAAATCCCATACATGGCTGAAAAACATGATAATCACCAACCCAAACATGGTTGTAAAAACTCTCATCTCACAAACAAAACTCACATCAACACATCATTGACATGACCATGGCTTTCTCTCATGACTCTAGGACCAATCCACAAACAACAAAATGATGAAAAAACCGAATATAGGGCTTCATATGAGAGTACATGGATGGAAGTAATGATGTACAATGTGACATACATGGTTGTTCATGCCCAAAACTTTATCCAATGATGGAAGTAATGATGTACAATGTGACATACATGGTTGTTCATGCCCAAAAATTTATCCAATGCACAATCAAGACTCCTAACTCTCCCTAAGTTATGAACCACTCAACCAATGCACCAATACATGAGAGGTTACAAAGCTTAAATTGCACACATGAGTGCACACATGGCTGAAGCAAACACTAACTACAATGCATGCCAGAAAAAAGACTACTTAGCCATCATGCCACTAATGACAAGTACATACATGTGGTTGAAGTATCCACTATAATTCCTCAATCCACAATGATATGCAATAAGTTACATGTCTGCTATAAGTGCTAGTCCATGAAGCCAAATGAGCATGGACATGCATGGCCAAAATAATGTCTCTTCCTAAAACATGCCAACATCAAGTGATGTTGAAATAGTGAGCCAAATAGAATGCATGTACATAGACCATTTCAGCCATAATATCGACGAGACATGTAAAAGCATATGGTTGAAAGTATCATCTCCTCTACATGTGGTTGAATCAATGATCTCCATCTATGCATGGTTGTACATGAACATTTCAACCAAATGTTAATAAATGAATACACACACACACACACCCTTTCACCCATGTAAACATATGAGTGGCTGTTATAAATGAATGAGTGAAAGACAATTGAGAATGCCAAACAAACCATGAAACTCTATATCATGCATAGCTCCCCCTAAGCTCATTATACCTCTAATAGGCAGGTTGATCCTGCAAACCTGAATATGCAATGAGGCTCATGAGCATACCATGTTTCTGCTACTCATCGCCACCAACTAATCATGTTTCCATACTATTTCCATACACTCCTCCCGAGGTTGTGCACCTCTCATAAACTTTTGCAGTCATCTATGAATATGCATGAGATAACCATGGACTACAGAGGGGGCTAATCTCTTTATTTCATGTGTTTTTTCTCCTTCTTTCTCCACATAATCTTAGGTTGCTTATTTTCATTCTTCTCTCGTTTTTTGCTAACTTTCTCTAAATCCACCACTCTTGTCGAATTTGCCTTGAAGAACTAGGCAACATGCAGTCTCTAGCCATGTGGCCAAAGTTGTGGCATGTATAACACTCCACATGGCCAAAATATGAAGCAAGAAGATCAAATCTCTTGCTACTCATGCTATATCTACACCACACATGCAAGATGTGTCATGTGTTAGAGGACACATTAATGCCCTATGTGTCAGATAGTTATTGGATGCCAAAAGATGAGTTGGCATGCAAAGCTATGATACTAACACATTGTCATAGTGAGATTTTGTGAAGGTTGTAGTTTAGAAAATATCTAATATCCTGATATTCTAGTATATATGTTAGCAGTGCATGCAAGGTTTATTGTTGATAACTTTTTGAAGATCCATTGGAGCAGAGGATATAGATATTTGAACATATAATGAACACAATTATGAACCTACACCTTGGTGTCCCTTTTTTAACAATTTTTTCATGCTATTAGAGCTGATCACTTTACTGGGTTTCTCTTGGATCCATTTGAGCTCAATTTCCTATCCTTCTGAGAAAAATCTTATGAAAAAATCTTTAAAATTAAGGGCCGTTGTTCCCAACGATTATAACCATTGTACCCTTAATACAACATCAACACTACCCATCTGGATTGAAATCATAAGACTAACCAATAAATACTCCCCTATATTCAGTTTAATATTATGGTACTTCCCTGGACAATTTATGGTACCTCCATCTGCAATCATCACTTGAAACTTTGGTGTTGGATATACAAAGCAATTAAGAAGTTTTTCCAATTCGTAACTATTGAAGTTATGGGCACTACTTGAATCAATCAATATTACTATCTTTTTCTTTTTGTTATATCTTTCTATCTTGAGGGATTGTGGAACACTGATGCTAGCCAATGCATGACAAGAGATTGTTGGAGTAGTCCCTTCTAGCTCTAGATCTAGTGAAGTTTCCACTTCTTGATCTTCTTTATCTTCACAGTTAATGTAGAATATTTATTCTCACTACATTTATGCACTTTAATATACTTACCATCACAATTGAAACATAGTCCCTTTGCTCTTCTTTCATCCATTTCTTGAGGGATCAACATTTTCAATTTAGGAGAGGAAGCATGATTTTCTCTATAGTTATAAGTGACCAATTTTCTAGTGGCCATATTTTTACTTTCAACTTTTTTTGTTAGACTGAAAGCATTCTCTATAGATTTAGGTTGAAAGAGACACACCTCATGTTCGATGTTTTCCTTTAAAGTTCCCATAAAAAGGTCTAACAATTTATCCTCTGAAATATTCTTTACTCAAAGTCTCAACTTTTAGAATTGTTACTTATGCTCTGTAACAAGACCTTTTTGTCGAAAAATTACCAATTGACGAAAGAATGTGTTGCACTCAATATAATCATAATGTATTATTTCCTCTGTATAAATGGACCAAGATATAACATAATCATTTTCTTTCACAAAGCCATTGACACCATACATGTTGGTATTATTCTTAACATAGATATTTACCATTTGTAAGGATTTCATTTGGTGTAGACCAAAGTATTGCTCCATCTAAAATATCCATGTTATAGGATCATTATGATCAAATTTCCTCATATCGATATTCGAAATGTGGTAGTTCCTCGATTCTAACTTGAAGCCCTGATGAGTGGATCTTGGACTGAATATTCATGAATATGGTTATGTGTTTTAATATTTGTGCTCTCCAATTGTGATATCATACTTCCCATATGATATTGATTCTCAACAACATGCTTCTCCTTTTGTTCATGATTTCCTTGGATCTCCACATACCTTTAAGGAAGTCTCTCCAAGAGAATATTTTTCATGGCAATCATGGATTTTGTATTTCTTCATTTTTTTTATTCATCTTCTTTTCTATTTCTTCCTTGTTTCCATTCATATTCTTTTCTATTCCTTGTTTTCATTCATCTTCTTTTCCATTTCTCTTTTAAGTAGTTCTTGATAACCTAATAAATCCACCTTTCTTAACACACTACTATTCATTTCATTAATTTTCTTCCCTTATTGAGATAGCCTAAAGACTAATTATTCACTTTTTCATCACGAGTCAAGGATGAACCTTCAATAGCTTTAATTAGTGTTGTAGATTTCTTTGGAGGCATGCTGGAAAATAATAATAGTACTCCTCATGATCACAACACTCATTCACAAAAAAGGGATCTTCTAATCAACAATTAAATCACTAGTAAGTTATGTACCTTAAATTGGAGAATATTAAAATGGTTGAAGTTTTCTTAATATATCTCTCAGAGTTAAGCCATTATGGATCTAATTTTATTTTTTTGTAATACTCTAATATGTATTTTTTGTAATTCCACAGGTGTGAACTGAATTTGATGTATCAAGTGAAAGTTATGGTAACTTTCCCAAAACATGCTTATTTTTTGCCTCTTCCCATGAGCAAACTTGTATAGTGTGCCATGTATCCAATTCTTCAAATATAATTCAAAAAGTTGTACCGGAGATACTTTTGTATGTGTCCTAAAATCCCTAAATATTTCACACTCTGAAAGTCCAAGGAACAAATAGCAAAAACACCAAGCTGAATTGTTTAAAATTTATTTTAGAATTGTTCACAAACCATAACTTCTATTGGGTATAACTTTAAAATTGTAGTGAACCAAATTCTTAAAATTGAACTAGATGTTCCCCAAGATTTCTCCCTAACATGGTCCAAGTTTCACTATTTGAAACATCATAGAAAAAAATTATTATGAAAATTCCAAATTGACCTGTTGGAAATTGATTTCAAGAGCATTCAAGAACCTGGGCTTCCTTAGAGCATATATATATGAAATTATAGTGAACCAGATCTGAAATTTGAACTAAATGTTTTCCATGATTTTTCCTCAACATGGTCCAAGTTTCATAATCATAAACCTCATAGAAAATAAACCTCATAGAAAATAAGTTATAGCGAAAATTCTAAACTGACTCTTTGAGATAGATTTCAGGAGCATTCAAAAACCTTAACTTCCGTGGAACATATCTCTAAAAATATAGTGAACCAAGATCTGAAATTTGAACCAAATATTGTCTGATACATCTTCTTAATATCCTCCAAGTTTCACTGTCTTAAACTTCCTACAAAAAAGCTATAACGAAGATTCCACAATGACCCATTTGAAGTAGTAAAACCCTAGGATCATGACCTCTGATATAAAATGTTATGATCCTTGTGCCTTAAAAACGATAAGCAACCAATAATTATAGTCCTATTAGAGGGAGAAACCTCCTTTTACAATGAATATAATGTACAAGACAATATTTGATGATCCTGAGACTAGGTCTCCTTACTATATATATAGGAGACAAAGAATACAATCATAATAAAATGAGACCATGAGGGGTTCTAGCCTATATAACAATATAACAATAAGTATGTATTCACTCAATATCTATGGCTTAATAAGGGGTTTTCTGATTACCATGAGGCTTATATAAGGCTTAACAAAATCTTGGTATGGTGGGGTTGTACTATGACAAATTGTTAGTGGACGTGAATTAGTGCGAGAGTGACACATAGCTAAGGGTTGCCACATGTCAACAATGTGACTCATACAGATGCTAATGTGGCCCTTACAAGGTAGATTTTCAAGTGGGCATAACTTTGTGCCCATAACTCATAATGGGATGTAATTTTTTATTATTCGAAAGCTCTCAACGACCAAAAGACGATGGTAGTATTAGTAATGTGATTTGAGGTTATAGAAGAAAGATGAAATTTTGATAATCCCATCTTAATAATAAACCTTGAAGGTTCAGTCTAGTTATGCCCCACAACCCTAATATGACATTAGCAGTTAGGTGTGCTAAATCCACAAAATTATTCTCCTTTCACCTACACATTATCCAACTCATATCTTTGTTTTCCCTTTAATGTGACCAAAATAAAAGCTTTACAATTTATGTCATTGTTATTACATCGACAGGTGTTTTCTCGATCAAAAGTTGAGAGATTAATCTTTCTTTATATCCAAATCTTTATCCTATAATTATAAATAAAAGACGTTGACATATTCTTGTCTTCTTCTTTACATTAAAAAATGGAATTTCGAATATTGATTACCTTACATATCTAAATGTATGTTTACTTTTCACATTTACTTAACAAAATTATGAAATTACCATGCAAATTATCAAAGATGGAATGGGAAAATGATGCCTGCGAACATATAACAACCATATTTACTAGTATGGTTGTGCTAGTATAGATGTCTTCAACATAACATTTAGTGGATGGGACAAGCCATTTGCTCACAAGTTCAATGTTCACTAAAAAATTATTTTGGGTTTATTAAATAGTCAATCATATTTAAGGAGCCTCTTATTTATCCATTGGGTATGATGTTAAAGTTCCATAGACAAACTAACAAAAATACTATATTTTCATAATCAAATAATTGTGTATATAAATTATTTTATGTGTTAAGTGTATATATATATATATGATTATTTTTTTTCTCCTTATTAAGAATTTATTTTTTTCAATCATTTTGATCTAGTTTTTTAGGTAATGATGAATAACCCATGGACTAGTACTTAAGGCCCATTACATTTATACCTCTCCTGTAACTTGAGATCCATTACAATGACACTGCACAACATATGAGTTGACCCCCTAATAGCAAAACATGTCAATAACTACCATGCAAATTATCAAATAACAACTCAGATGGAATGGGAAAATGATGCCTGCCAACATATAACAACCATATTTACTAATATGGTAGTGCTAGTATAGATGTCTTCAACATAACATTTAGTGGATGGAACAAGCCATTTGCTCACAAGTTCAATGTTCTTATTTTGGTTTTATTAAATAGACAATCATATTTAAGGAGCCTTTTATTTATCCATTTGGCATGATGTTAAAGTTCCAAACTCAAACTAACAAAAACACTGTATTTTCATAATCAAATAATTGTGTATATAATTTTTTTATGTGTATATATATATATATATATATATTCCTTGTTAAGTTTTTTTTTTTTTCAATCATTTCAATCTAGTTTTTTAGGTAATGATGAATAACCCATGGACTATTACTTAAGGCCCATTACATTTATACCTCTCATCTAACTTGAGATCCATTACAATGACACTAGACAACATATGGGTTGACTCACTAATAGTAAAACATTTCAATAATTACTACTTCAATGCATGGGAATAACGATAATTAAAGTGACCACATGACCTGTTGAAGTTATAATGTTGAAGGAGATTGATGCAAAACAAAATCTTTGATCCAATCTCTTAAGTAATGATGAATAACCTATTGACTACCATAAGCCCATTACATTTATACCTCTCACCCAATCCATGATCCATCATAGTGACCATGCACAACATACAAGTTGAGCCACATAGTCACCACCAAAATTCTTAGCATAACATTAAGAGTAAAGCATTTCAACGCTCAGTTCTTCTAACAAATGAGCATAGGGGTGCTTGACTTAGCCTCATAATCTCTTGGTACTATAAGGCTAAAGGAAATCATGACAAATCAAAATCTTCTATCTAGTCTTTTCAATAATGATAAATAACCCGCTGTCTATCACTAAGAGGTCCATTACATTCATACCTCTCACCTAACTCAGAAATCCATCACAGTAACACTTGTACAACATTCGAGTTGAGCCACATAGTCACCACCATAAATCTCACCATAAGAACAATAGCAAAACATTTCAACGATAACTTTTTCAATGAGTAAGCATAGGGACACCTGAGTGTTTTTTTTTAATCACAAGAATTGGTAGACTTGCTGCATGTCACTGAGGAGACTTGGGATCAAGTTGGCGGGACTACCACTATACATCTAAGCCAAACACAACTGCCCACAAGCATGCAAGACGAATAAACTGAATTTTGAACATGGATATGGCCCCTATTTTCGCTAGTAAATACCTTTCAATGTAAGACCTCTACCAATGTTTGACCTGGCCTAATAAACTACCTGAATTTTTATTTCTAATAAAAAAATTAACCTAATAAACTACCCTTTCAATGTAAGACCTCTACCAATGTTTGACCTGGCCTAATAAACTACTTGAATTTTTATTTCTAATTAAAAAATTAACCTAATAAACTACCCGAGTTGATAAACTTATAGCGTATCACAAAAGAAATATAGAAAAGTTAATGACATTTTTTTAGTGTGGTTCACAAACACCCTGGTTAGTGAGTGGTCGCTACATCCACGGAAAAATGTAGGCCAATCGCCCCTTGGGCTACTGGCAAGACCTAACCCCAAGGGCTTCGGGCAGAATCAACCCTGTGACCTCCCGATGGCGAGACATGGTTTTTGACCAACTAAACTAACCTTTAAGAAAATTAATGACATTGCCACAATACACTTGAGCTTACTGCCACAGCCCACAAACCACACTAACACGTAAACCACGTTTAAAACCCTATATTAATTGGCAAACACTTTCGAGTGAGGAGGTCCACTATTTGCTTATAGCCTAATGAACTCAATGAGTTGATCTCACGACCTCCCGTAGCCCGAGGAGATCGGGGCAAACCTAAACCAGGGATCGAGGCAGTGGCCCCTGCAACACCATGCAACTTCCAAGAGAATAGTTTTCCAACCCCAACTCAAATTGCCCACGTCATCGATCTCCACGTCAGCCATGCGAAATTTACTGTCCATGACAGCAAACATTTCTTCCGCCACGTTGACTAATCTGACCCGTCAGACGAGCACCATATCGGACGGCAGGAGGAGGAGAACGACGAAGGTTCTGGAATCATCTGGTAATTAGGGTTAGGGTTAGAGGTCTGCCTCCTGAACCTATTTATGGTATTCAAGGTCACCATTGAATACCAAGGTAGGAGGGTAGAGACTTTGCTGCTCTGCCTTTGAAGTATCCGTTGCATCTCTGTGTTATTTAATCGTTCTTTGAATTTGGGGGTAATATCTTCTGTAGAGTTTTGAAATGGCCGGCAAGGGAGAGGGCCCTGCGATCGGTATAGATCTCGGTACTACGTATTCCTGCGTTGGGGTGTGGCAGCATGACAGAGTGGAGATCATCGCCAATGACCAAGGGAACAGGACCACTCCCTCCTATGTGGGTTTCACTGATACTGAGCGACTCATTGGAGACGCCGCAAAGAATCAGGTCGCCATGAATCCCACCAATACCGTTTTTGGTTAGTACACAAGTCTCTGAGATCCGTTTTTTCTTGTTAAAAACTTGTCTTTTGCATTAATGTTTCTGGGTTGTGGGTGTCCGATGTTCTGATTTGCTTGAATTTCTGGATCTCATCGACTCAGATCTTTAGGGTTTAGTTTTGGGGTTGGATCTATGTTTCCGGAGCCCTGGCCTCCTCTATATGCTGTGTCTGTGTTTGTGTTGTATTAGATCTGCTTTCAAAAACAGTATGGATAGGTTGCGGCTGTCAGAGATCTATATGAGCTGATTTAGAGTCTATTTTATATGCTAAAATGCTTATAGTGGAAACGCCTGTATTGCAATATGAAACTTTATCCTGGCCCAAAATCGATGGATTGCTATCTAGCAATGGCCCTGTTGACTAGCATGTGGACTACCAAGCTTTTGTTTTCTTCTTAGGGTTACTGTTAATATGACATTCTGAAGAAACGACATGCAGAAAAATGTATTCAGATTGGGTGGAGGTTTAGCCATCAGGGGGCTTCTGTTATGTGTGTCTGATTTGTCAATGTTAATGTTATCAGTTTTTTGGGTTATATTTCATATGTAATATGTTTGATAACGAAGTTTAGTTGGGTGTTCTACTATCCATCTTTGGGAATTGTTTATTAGGTTATGGGTATGTTTCTTTGAATTGAGATATTCGAGATGCATGTGTGATCTGTTTGGGCTTTCGATAACCTCTCGGGATTTTGGACGAGCATCATCTTTTCAAGTAGATCTATTTTGAATAAAGAACAGTTGTTGTTTTGATCTATCTAGATCCTGAATATTGGGTTATTTTGATGCAGATGCCAAGAGATTGATTGGAAGGCGTTTTAGTGACGCTACTGTTCAGAGTGACATCAAGTTGTGGCCTTTTAAGTTAATTCCGGGGCCTGCTGACAAGCCCATGATTGTTGTTAATTACAAAGGCGAGGAGAAGCAGTTCGCTGCAGAGGAGATCTCATCCATGGTGTTGATGAAGATGAGGGAGATTGCAGATGCTTACCTTGGTGTCACAATAAAGAATGCCGTTGTCACTGTTCCTGCATATTTCAATGACTCCCAGAGGCAGGCTACCAAGGATGCTGGAGTGATTGCTGGGTTGAATGTGATGAGAATAATCAATGAGCCTACTGCTGCTGCTATTGCCTATGGTTTGGACAAGAAGGCTGGCAGTGTGGGTGAGAAAAATGTATTGATCTTTGATTTGGGTGGTGGAACATTTGATGTTTCACTTTTGACTATTGAAGAGGGTATTTTTGAAGTGAAGTCTACTGCTGGTGACACCCATCTGGGTGGTGAAGATTTTGATAATAGGATGGTTAACCACTTTGTACAAGAATTTAAAAGGAAGTTCAAGAAGGATATTAGTGGTAGTGCTAGGGCTTTGAGAAGATTGAGGACCGCTTGTGAAAGGGCCAAGAGGACTCTTTCATCCACTGCTCAGACAACCATAGAGATTGATTCTTTGTATGAAGGTATCGACTTTTATTCAACAATTACTAGAGCTAGGTTCGAAGAACTGAATATGGATCTATTCAGAAATTGTATGGAGCCTGTTGAAAAGTGTTTGAGAGATGCTAAGATGGATAAAAGCTCTATCCATGATGTTGTTTTGGTTGGTGGGTCTACTAGAATTCCCAAAGTGCAACAGTTGTTGCAGGACTTCTTTAATGGGAAAGAGCTCTGCAAGAGCATTAACCCCGATGAGGCTGTTGCCTATGGTGCTGCAGTGCAGGCTGCTATTCTAAGTGGAGAAGGCAATGAGAAGGTTCAAGACCTGTTACTTCTTGATGTTACTCCTCTCTCCCTTGGTCTGGAGACAGCAGGCGGTGTTATGACTGTTTTGATTCCTAGAAATACAACCATTCCTACAAAGAAAGAGCAGGTCTTCTCTACATACTCGGACAACCAACCCGGTGTTCTCATTCAAGTGTATGAAGGTGAGAGAACACGAACAAGAGACAACAATTTGTTGGGCAAGTTTGAATTGTCTGGTATCCCACCTGCTCCCAGAGGTGTTCCTCAAATTACAGTGTGCTTTGACATTGATGCCAATGGTATCTTGAATGTTTCGGCTGAGGACAAGACCACTGGACAGAAGAACAAGATTACAATCACCAATGACAAGGGTAGGTTGAGCAAGGAAGAGATTGAGAAGATGGTTCAGGAAGCTGAGAAGTACAAGTCTGAGGATGAAGAGCACAAGAGGAAGGTTGAGTCCAAAAACTCGTTGGAGAACTATGCTTATAACATGAGGAACACGATCAAGGATGAGAAAATTGCTGCCAAGGTGGATCCATCCGACAAGAAGAAGATTGACGATGCAATCGAGCAGGCAATCCAATGGTTGGATAACAACCAGCTGGCTGAGGCTGATGAATTTGATGATAAAATGAAGGAACTTGAGAGCATCTGCAACCCGATAATTGCAAAGATGTATCAAGGTGCAAGTGGTGACGTGCCTGGAGGTGGCTTTGGTGGCGTTCCTCCTGAGGGTGGACCGTCCAGTGGTGGAGGTGTTGGCCCTAAGATTGAAGAAGTGGACTAATCTGTCTCTCAAAATGCATATGATATTACTGTATTTTCTGTCGTAAGAATTATATTACTATTAGCATAATTTTGATGTTGAAATTTATATTTAATGATGCAATTGCCGGCTATTATGGCGATTTTATGTTAATGTTGAACCTCGATGCAATAGATGGCCATTGCGGTGATTTCATACGTACTTGTGGTGTTGGAATATTTATTTGATGTCGCAGTTAAGGGCTTTACGATGATTTTCTATTTGATTTTCTGTTTTAATTTCATAGAATGATCCACTTGATAATGGCAAAATCAGTGACTGTTGTAATTTTGTATGCTTTTATCATTTGATGAATGTCTTTTTGCTTTCATCATGCTGTTGATATCGTTTTGGATATTAGGCATAGCAGTTGGTTAGTCAAAGCACATACAGGTCAAAATAACTTTTAACAGCTGCAACCACTTACAGCTCTCCAAATTTTTTAGAAGCTGGTCTCCTCAAAAGACTTCTGACTTATTAACTAGTCAGGTTGCTTTTTCTCTAAGAATAGTGCAACGCACGTCTATCTATGGGATTATTTTTAAAAATATTTCAGCCAAAAATTTGAAGTCTCTTTTTTTAAAATATTTCAGAAAATTTAAAGTCTATTATGAGAATTTATGGAAAGAATTATCATGAAAAAAATTATTGACAATTTGAAGACATTTTCAGAAGATTACATTAGTAGAATGAGGAAGAAATTACCTTGGTAGAATAGTAGAATGAGGCTGACACATTAGTAGAAATGAGACTGATCCATTTCGAACCAAACAGTGGTTCATGATCATTGATAGAATAAGGACCAGTGTGGTTAGTCAAAGCACATACAGGTCAAAATAACTTTTAACAGCTGGGTTTTACAACCACTTACAGCTCTCCAAATTTTTTAGAAGCTGGTCTCTTCAAAAGACTACTTCTTAACTAGTCAGGTTGCTTTTTCTCTAAGAATAGTGCAACGCACGTCTATCTATGGGATTGTTTTTAAAAATATTTAAGCCAAAAATTTGAAGTCTCTTTTGTTAGAATATTTGAAGTCTCTTTTTTAAAGAATATTTCAGAAAATTTGAAGTCCATTGTGAGAATTTATGGAAAGAATTATCATGAACAAAAATTATTGACTATCTGAAGAATTATCATGAACAAAAATCTGAAGACATTTTCAGAAGATCACATTGGTAGGATGAGGGAGAAATTACATTGATAAGATAGTAGAATGAGGCTGACACATTAGTAGAATGAGACTGATCCATTTCGAACCGAACAGTGGTTCATGATCAATGATCATGAGTACCAGTGTGGTTCCTGATCATTGATAGAATGAGGTTGTGATCATTGATAGAATGAGGTTGTGGTTCATGATCATTGATAGAATGAGGTTGATGTTTTTGGAACCAATAATTTTGTAATTCATGATTAGAACAAGATTGTAATTAAGATGTCAATATTTATTGATAGAATCAGGACAAGATTGTAATTAAGATGTTGAAATTTATTGATAGAATGAGGACTAGTGTGGTTTATCATCATTGGTAGCAATGAGTAGTTCATGATCAGGACAAAATTGTAATTAAGATGTTGAAATTTATTAACAAGATTGTAATTAAGATATTGAAATTTATTAATAAAATTGTAATTAAGATATTGAAATTTTAATATATTGTAATTAAGATATTGAAATTTATTAATAAAGATTCTGTTAAGCTCCGGACGCTGAAATTTTGTGGGCATACAGCCCGACTGTGATATTCATTCAAATTTGCAAGTTTATACGTTAGTGGGTATACGGCCCTGATTGTAACATTCTTTCAAATTTTGAAGTTTATACCTGAGCGGACATGGCCCTGATTGTAACGTTCTTTCAAATTTTGAAGTTTATACCTGAGCGGACATAGGCTATTTATACAAGTTTATACGTGAGTGGGTTTACGGCCCTTATTGTAACATTCTTTAAAATTTTGAAGTTTATACCCGAGTGGAAATACAGCCCCGATTGTGGTATTCTTTTATTACAAGTTTATGCCTTAGCAGGCATATGATTTATACGCAATACTGTATGAAGCTAGGGGGTTCATTCAGCCATATGATTTATACGCATGGTATGAAGCTATGGATCATTCAGCGATGCACATGGTGACATATTCAAGTATTTATTAAAAAATTATTTATCGGAATCCTCCAATATTGCCATTCTTTGAGATCAAAGAAATTTATTAAGGCGAAAGTACCATATTTCGGACAAACTAATGTTTTACTGGGAAACAATGATGTTTTTTTACTAAAACAAATGTTTGTGGCTTCGTCTTGTTTGTGGCCTTGCCTACCAACGCCACAAGCAATTTCTCTGGCAAATTCTCACTGGAATTTGGTCTCTTTTTTCTTTCAAAAAAACGTCACAAGCAATTTCGCTTGGAAATTTTCAATTTCTGGCAATTTGGAATTTGGTGTTTTTCGCTTGGAAATTTTCAACTGGAATTTGGTTTGTGTTTTTTGTTTTTGTTGTTGTTTTTTTTTTTTTTTCGAAAAAACGCCACAAACAATTTCGCTTGGAAATTTTCTCTGGAATTTGGTCTTTTTTCTTAAAAAAACGTCACAAACAATTTTGTTTGGAAATTTTCACTGAAATTTAATCAGTCTTTTTTTCCTTTTCCCTCTGAAAAAAATCTGATTATAGCAGTGTTTTTCTTAAAAAAAAAATTGATTATAAGACTGTTTAAATGATTTTTTTAAAGGTGGAACTGGATTCAGTGTTAAACTTTGGGGCAACCAAAATCTGTAAGCTGAATAGCTTTGACCCAAATTTCACAAGGTTTCTGCTATAATTTTGTCAAAATCATGTTGGAATTTTCACTATTTGGAAAAGCAAAATTGTAATTTTTCTTGAATAGTAAACTTTCATTGGAACCTGACTTTTTTATCAGGAAAATCTGACCATAAGACCTAAATTTTCCAAGATTTCTGTTATAATTTTGTCAAAATCATGCTGGAATTTTCATTATTTCGAAGGCAAATTTGTAATTTTTCCTGGAAAGTAAGTTTTCATTGGAATCTGACTCTTTTTTTCTCAGAAAAATCTGACCATAGGACTGTTTGACCCAAATTTCCCCAGATTTCTGCTATAATTTATATAATATTATAATGCTAAAATATTATTATAATATTTATCATATGTTATTTAACTGAAAAGTATGAGTTAATATTAATATTAAAAATTGTTAGAATAATATATTAAAATTGCTAGAAATAATAGTTAGTAATTTAAAGGGTTTAATAATAAATAATAATTAATATTATATTATTATTATAATAATGTTATAGTATTAGTCTTAAGTAAGGATTAAAATAATCTTGAGTGTGGTTCAGATCATCCAACGGCTAAGTTTGACTAGAAAAAGAGCTATATTGAAAAAAATGGCTATATAAGGTCAAACTAGATAAATGGCTAAGGTTGACCAAGAATGGCTAGATATGACTAATCAATTTTAATTATATAATATTATAATGCTAAAATATTATTATAACATTTATCATATGTTATTTAAGTGAAAAGTTCGAGTTAATATTAATATTAAAAATTGTTAGAAATAATATATTAAAATTGCTAGAAATAATAGTTAGTAATTGAAAGGGTTTAATAATAAATAATAAATAATATTATATTATTATTATAATAATGTTATAGTATTAGTCTTAAGTAAGGATTAAAATAATCTTAGTTATCGTCATATTATATGTACTATGTCCCTTCAGATTATTCATGATAAGGGGGAATATTAATATTTAACATATATCAAAATATGTTAAATTTATATTCATTAATATAAATTTAATAGATCTATGGATAATATTACCGTTTTTTTAGTCAAACCTAGCTATTGGATGATCTCCTAACCCTATTTAATATGCAGCCTATCTGGTTCTTTAACTTGTCTTGACGATGAACCACACGTGGGTTTGAAACGCGTCGACAAATGTTCTATCATGTGATTTACGCCTCGTTGGTTTGAAACGCGTCGACAAATGTTCTATCATGTGATTTATGCCAAAAAAACTTTTCTTGCCTCAGTGCAACAATTATTAAAGTTGTTATTCAAGTATTTATTGAGATGTTAGGTTTTTTACGAGATCTATATTCTCACATATTGTTATATTTATTATGTATTTTGTGTTTTTATAGTTTTATAATAAATTTTATTTTATTGATGACATTTCAAATATATGTAATTTTTTCATAATGAACTCATATAAGTTATAAATAAAGTATAAAAAATAATTAAAAAAATATATGTATATATATTTATTTTTAAGTAAGAAAAAGTTTTGTAAATTTCATATTTACAAATATTTTAATATAAACATTAAATTACTTTAATATAAACATATTTATTTATGATGATGATGATGGTTAACGTCCATTGAGACCAAACTTTGGTCTATCTAACCTAAAGAAATGGATTATTTAGTTTGATTTAAGATTTTATTCCTATGCTAAAAAAGTTTGGAGAGAAGCTCACTATAATTTTGACATCGTAAAAGGCTAGGAAGGTCAATATTGCAACAAAGATTATGAAACTGAGATCTAATGTGGTTTTACGTGGGGCACTTTAAGAGGAAGTGATTTTCATCTTCAATGTTCATATTCTCACAAAGATGGCAGATCGTTTCCATCCATGGTGTTTTAAGAACTGACCAAAGACTTATTTCACTATGGAGCTCATGAGAGTTCGTTTTAATCTTGGCTATATTAATTTTCTTCTTTGAGCTAGTTAAAACAGAGAGATACTTTTGATCTTCTAGGGTGAGGTTGATGACTTCCTTATAATATCTTAATTTTATTTTAACTGCTAAATCTTTTTCACACCACATTTTTTCTTTGAACTTAGAAGTAATAATATTTTTAATGTTTGGGCCTGGAGTATGCCCTAAAACTGCTTCTGCTTGGCTAAGAGCTCGTCTTCCTCGGACGTAAGGAAACAGGGTAACGGCCCAAGACCCAGAGGCATCTGGCAGGAGTGAAAGTCTGCTCCCTTACGGACCACCAGCGGGTTATTTCAGGTGGCGTGGTTTTCCTTGATAACAGTGATGTGTCAACTGACATTCGCGGATAGCAGCCAGAGATGGCTGTCCTCACTGTTGGTTTGACAAACTGAGTTTGATAGGTTTTTCCACCTTTTGAAAAAAAAAAAAAAAACAATATTTTTAATGTTATTAATGTTTTGCAATGGAGCATTTTTGTTGAGCTTCCAATGGTTTAACTAGGGCCTTGCGTTTTTATACCAACCTCGTATGAGCCTTAGGTGGTTTTGGCTGGAATTTAAAGCTAGCTTAGGGAGTCTATGGTCTCCTATGTTATTGAGCTTGTGCTTGTACAATAGAAGCCTAGTCATAGCTAGGCTCTCGATAGGGGAAAGACCCACTTCTATAAGGAGAATAGGATAGGGTGTATTGCTTTTAATTTTGAGGTTATATGTTATAAAACGCTTCTGGATTTGCTCAATTTTTCTCTAGGGATTCTCTAGAGATGCGACAACCCCAAATCACATCCATATAATATAACAGGATTGACTAAAGTTTCAAAGAGGGACTTCTTTCTATCCCACATTACGAGGTTTGCCATTTTACAATTATTTTCAATACAAAATAATCTTTCCACCTGTGATTAATCCTTTTCTCAATGCTATAGTTCCAAATGAGTTTGTGATGAATATCAATTCCTCAATACTTGTATGAAGACACTTCCTTCAAGTTACTATTGTCATACATAAAATTAGCATAAGTATCCTTCTTGGATTTGATAATGATAACTTTTTAACAGTCATACCCATGGTAGAGCATAAATCCTTAAGAAGTTTAAGTTGTTTATGAAGATCAGATGGACACCTTGCGAGAAGAACAATATCGTCAGCATAGAGAAGAAGGATGATGACTTTCCAGCTAAGATCGTGCCAGCACAACCTACTTCCTCTAAACAACCTTCTAACTTGTCAATGTAAATGCCAAATAGGGTGGGGGAGAGGGGGCAACCTTGTTTAACTCCGATATTACACTTACTATCTTTCGAACACCCCTCATTAATCCTTAACTTGGAAATTACATTCTCGTATAACTTTATAGCGACAACTCTCAACTCGAAATGAACCTTTAGCTCTTCTAATCTATTCCACATGTTGTTTCTAGGAACCGTATCGAAAGCCTTTCTAAAGTCCACAAAGCAACAAAAGTGATTGGATTTATCATTGCGACATTCCTCCACAATGATCTTAAGCGTAACGAGGTGGTCCGTTGTTGAGTGCTGCCTTCTAAAACCCACTTGGTCTTTAACCTGCTTACTTTCACTTTCAAGCCATATGCTCAACTTATTTTCTAAAATAGTACCATATAACTTGGCTAAGAGAGCGCTGATCATAATAGTCCGATAATTAGAGGGGTTATTTGCATCCCCATTTTAAAAAATAGGGATAATGAGGCTCTGAGTCCATGGTTTAGGGAACCCTTGCTTGATCGCTTGTGGATGTGGGGGATGAGGACAAGACCTCCAATTTTTAAGATTTCTGCCTGGTGACCTTCAATGTCCTTAGCTTTCCCATTTTCCAGGCGTTTAACCCCAAAATCAATGTCTTCTAATGAAAAAACTTCTTTCGTTGTGAGAAGGGTTTCAAAGTTATCCATGACATTTGGAGATTCATAAAGATTTTTAAGATAGCAATTCCAGTCGTGTAAATAAATTTTATTATTATCTTTAGTTTTCCTAGTTAGAAATTGCCTCCAGAATTTCTTAGGAGCTACCTTAGAGAGGTGTAAGAGATTCTCTTGTCTTTTACGAATATACTGGCTTTTTATCCTTTTAGTTAGGGTTTTGTATATTTTTATCTTGCCAATTTTAAGAGATTCATCAACAACTTAATTGCTCTCCTCGCACTTTTACAATCTTTGTCATACCATGGGTTGGTTTTGCTATTTCTTTTATTACTTAAAACTTCAATTGAGAACTTGTTAATAGAATATGAGAGGGTTGTAATAAAATAATGATAGAGGTCTTCCATGTTGTCTATTCTAGATAAATGAAGCAAATTAGTTTTTAATTCATTTAGAAAGAGATCATTTTTATTTCTATTAAAGATTAAGTTCTTTTGGCTATAAGGATTATCTTCTATGGGATCTCTATGCATGACAAAATTGAGAGTTATAAGTAAAGGCCTATGATCAGAGTCAGGTTCGCGGTCGTTTAAGATGTCAAAATTTATTATTTTGTTGTATAAAGGTAGATCGGAAATAACATAGTCTACTAAGCCCATGGATGCAGGTCATCTGGCTAGAATTGGGCCACTTCTTTAGATCGTTGTAAATTATGAGATCTTGAGCACTACAAAGCTTGACTATCTCTGACCCAAAAAAATTCTCCCCGAGGTCTTCAGAGCTCCTTTTGTACCAGCTAGCCAGAGTAAAGTCTTCGTCTAACCAAAGAGGATTAGGGTTGGAATGATTGCTTAGAAGAATAGCTTGGTTGTTTGAAGTTCAAGCATTAAAGTCACCCATTAAAAGGATATTACCTTCATTCTTTAGGCTAGAAATATCATTCTCTAAACCATTGTAAGGACTATTTTTATCTAGATTTTTTTTCTTATAGAAGTTAGAATTGATGGGGAAAAATAACAGATTGCTATGTAGGTCTTTTTATTATAATGTCAGTAATCTCTATCCAACTATATTGGTTGTAAGGGTTGTTTTTATAAATCCTAGCATGGGGGGAGATGTTCTTCTTAATGTAACAAGCTATACCCCCAATGCCTCAACGGGAGGATCACTTGTTCCAGGTAGACCATAGTGCAAAGCCATCTATGTTAGGGACCTTAGATTCTTCATGCTCCTAAGTTTCAACAAGCAATATAATATCAACATCGTTCGAGATCCAACTTAGCTTGGGGCCTTTGTTCCATGGAAAGCCTCGACAGTTCCAAGAAAGAATCCGGAGCATGTTGAATTGCTATTTATTACTTTTTTTTTGGTTTCTATCTCGAATAACGGTGTTTCTATTTCTGATTATTGCCCGTTTTCCTTCCTTTCTAGCTTCTCTTACCTTTTGAACCTCCTTTCTTAATTTTGCTTGATCTTCTTGAATGAGATCTCATTTATAAATATTTCTGTTCCTTTTAGACTTGAGGTTTTGCGAAGTATGTCATATTTATGGTCAATAGAGCTCACTTTTATTTGGATCAACCTTCCTTTATTCTCAGTTAATTTCCCCAACCTCGTTGCTTCTGTGAAACACATTGTTTCAATTTGTAATTTATTATGTAATTCTGTTTGGGCTATGGCTAAAGTATCCTCGTCTACCTCCTCTTTCAAATCGAAGATTATAAGGTTCAAGGCCCTTTTGTTATGCTCACGGTCTAATTCTATCAATTTTTTCATTTCATCTTTAATTGGTTTGATATCTAATTTCCCTGCCACACTAATTTAAGGTGAGATGGCTATTAATTTTTTCTTCTAGTTCTTTAATCATGTCCTTCATTTTAAGACTCTCTAAAGTATCAACATCTCCTTACTGGAATGTTTGGTTCGTATCTTGGTTTTGTTTTTCTATAACCTGCAACCTAGTCTCTATTGCCTCCATTTTATTCTCCAATAGTTCTATTTTATTTTCTATTTGTTTTTGGATCTTGTCTTCAAAAGATGTGAATTTATTTTCCAGCATGGCTTTTAACTCTGTTTGTAACTTGACTTCTCTTTCTTCTCTATGTTTCTCTAAAGACTCTATATATTCATAAAGGCTCTGGAGAGTAACTATGCTAGGTCTACTTTTGGTAACCTTTGGTAGTTGTGGTGAATTATTCATACTTGAAAATATATGAGCATATATGTATTAGAAAAGATAAGGAATGTGTGCATCTGATATTAGTAAATCGGACCACAGACCCCCGGATCGAACCGCAACCCGCAGGCCGGATTGGATCTAGAAAGATGAATGGCTGAGACTGCAAAGATTGAAAAAGTATTTGGAAAAATCGCACCATAGAACCACCGAGACCACAAAACCACGCAGAGATGATTGAACCATATACATATCTACAAATACACGCAAATTATTTGACGAACCACTGAGACTGCAGAAACACGCAGAGATCTACACCCACAAAACCACGCAGAGATCTATTTATATAATGATCTAAGTGCCGTAGAGATTAGGTAAGAGATGGCACTACAGAACTGATGGCACCACAGAACCATGTAGAGATCTTCACTCGCAAAACCACATAGAGAGATGGCACCGCAGAATTGATGGCACCACAAAACCATGCAGAGATCTACACCTGCAGGACCATGCAAAGATCTTGTTATTATCACAGGATATGCCCAATTGAATCCTCAACTTCCATTACATAATTTTCTTTGTTATTCAATAAATCTATATATCTATATTAAATAATGCAATTAAATAACAATTATATATATACAAATAAAAATAAAAAGAATTATATTGATTTATCTTAATCTCAAAAGAGTTTTTAAAATGTAACAATATTATTATTAATTTTTTTTCGTTGTAACATTAAAAAAAATCCTAAAAAAAGTACTTGTGTTTTGTTTTTTTGTTTATAAAATTTTCAATAGTAATTCTATTCAACTTATAAACATTTCAATAGTAATTCTATTAAACTTGAAAAATAGGGACAAACTTACATTTTGCGCCCAAGAGAATTCAAGGGATAAAATTACATTTTTGCTCATGCTCGAGAGCATTCAATTATACCGGAGAGCATTAAATTATGTTAGCCAAAAGACCTATAAAAAACTAAGCACAAAACTCCAAGAAACATCATTCAATTATGTTAGCCAAAAGACCTATAAAAAACTAAGCACAAAACTCCAAGAAACATTCTTTTAATAATCAGAAGTCCCCATAAAAAAACAAAAGCTAAGCACAAAGCTCCCAGAAATATTTCTCCAATAATCTGAAGTCCCCATAAAGAACATAAAGCCCAAGAAAAACAACTATAAAAAATTACATTTTGGGGCTAAGTGTAAGGATACTTAACTACCTTTTTTGTCTTTCTTTTTCTTTACTTTTGGCCAAACTCCTTTGATTGAGAGTGGCATTTACAATTTTCAATTGATTCTTTTCCGCAATTTCCAATAAATATATATATATATATATATATATATATATAATTTAACATAAAAATATTTTTATATTGTTTGATTATGTGTTATTTTAGGATATAAATTATGTGTTTAAAGTTGAAGATGTTCAATATTTTGAGTAGACACACTATTTATAGGAAAAAAATCTGATTTTACTATGTTAATATAAGATGTTATCATATTAGAATTTTCATTTCACCATGAAAATAAAATGTCATTAAATTGATAGTAATAAAAAAGATTTTAACAATAAATTCTTTATTTCATTTTATTATATTCTATTTTCAGTAATAAATAAAATATAATTGATGATAAATTTATTTAAACATAACTTTATTATTTCAAAATTTGATAAAAATATAAATAAATTTCTTCCTGTTAAATCTAAATAGATAAATTTATTAAAAATGTCATTTGTGAATATATTATTTAAATTCACTATTTTTTAATATATTAAACAATAATGATATTTTATTATAAATATACAATAAAATGATATAAATGAAATCTATTTTATTATTTTGTTATATTATTTTGTTTTATTAAATAATAAAAATGTTGGGTTTGTTTGCTTTTTTTTTTTTTTTAATTGGGAAAAATAGTAATTTCCATTTATTTGTAGAAATAATTTAAAATTACATTTTGTATATACACGCTTTGTGTATATTCCATGATGTTTTTGAATATATATTTTCTAGGCTTGTAAGTTTCTTTTATATGCTTTCCAACTTTTGCCCAAAATTTACAAATATCACTTTTAGGATAATTACATCAAAATTGGTGAAAATTAAATTTTTCACTTGCTAGAAGACACGGTCTAGTAGACTACAAAAAAGTCATTATTCAAGAAGATTAAGAGTTCTCTTCCTGAGTGAGAAGGTCCCTATAGGGCGTGTGGTAGAAATCGTATAAATTGTTGTCTCACTGCCCCATGATTCACCAAAGACCTTGTTCCATTGCCAACCCGCTTTCTAGAGTCGACCAACTACCCGATTCCATTCCCTATAGATGTGAGAACATGTAAAGAAATTAAGATTCTATGAGCGACGATGTTTCTTCTAAAATAGGTACGAGTAAGATGTTTTTGCAAGCTTGTGTTTTGATGAGAAAATTAATTATTAGCACAAAATCTGCAAATACTTGTATTTGTGTGCATCCTTTTTCTACTGCAAAGAGCAACATGTTTTTACAAGCCAATATTTTAGCTTGATTGTTTGTCCTAGGGATGAGTCCCAATTTCACATGAAAGAAGTGAGATTATGAGAAAAGGAGAACAAATACTCCTTCGTTCCTCTGCCTTGAGTTACTAGGGGCTCCATCAAAATAAACCCATGGCTTAAAGCGGTCTAAATATGCCACTATCACTCTTGTTGGGGCTTCTTATTTTTCTTATAGGAAATGGGCTAAAATCGCTAGAGATTCCATGGCTATGTGCTTTAGGCCAAAATTTTTTCCTGAAAAATGACTCTGTTTCAAGCTAACCACACCCCCCAACCTATGATCAAAGGGAGTGCTTTGCAAGCACAATAGACAGGATTAGAGAGCAAAGCCCTCCAAGCTCCCTCCAAATCCTCCCCTTCCCATGCACCAATTTGTCCTGCAACATTTCTTCACATTCCATACCTGCTTATAGAAGGGACACTTCATGAACACATGTAGGGCCGATTCTTTTCCTCCCTTGCATAGGGGGTACCATCCTGACCCGTTCACATATATCTGTTGTAGCATGTCCCAAGTGGGGACCTTCTTCTCCATTAGACACCACATGAATAGTTTTTCCTTTGCACACCACCTTCTACAACCATTTCGATTTTGCTAAAGCTCTGATGGCCGTTAGGAAAATGTATCCAAGCTTGGGGTTGTAGGTTCCAAAGGGGCAAATACTCCAAACCAATTCATCCTCTCTGTTTATCAGCTATATTTGACTAGGTGTTAGGGCATTTAGGAAGCCACTCCATGCGTCTTGGAACTTTGCCTCTAATCCCAACTCTTCTGCTAATGTCCGTCCTTGTCTTCAAATGGTTGTGTTGGATGGGCTGGTGATATGAGTAAGTTTGGAGAATACTTTGTCTCTCATGTAATCAATTAAAGGTTGGGGGAGTACATGCCCATAACCAACACCTGGCCATGGATCGAGACCAATTCTCACCTAGTCTCCATTGCCTACTGTCCATGCTAACCCATTGCTGATGAGTTCAAAGGAGTTTAATGTTGAGATGTGTAACTTGGGAGGTACCCCCACAACCCTTGGGGTGTGAGGTTTGTGAGGAGTTGACCCATGAAAAATGTGTCTTGTGGACAATGTACCCAAGTGGTGGGCTAAAGACCCAAAGGAATGTATGAATTCAGAAGCCCTGAGCTAATGATTAGAGATCCTATAAATTTAGGAGACCTAAGGGGAGGTATCATACATCAAGTGAAATTCATCTAGCAGAGAAACAAGTGTAAGAAATGATACACAACCTCAGGAGGAAGCCACAATCCTGGAGTAAAGTGTATGGTTTGATTTTCTATGCTAAGGAAGGTCGAGTATGCTCTGAGACTAAAGTTGAGTTTTTGTGGAGGTTGGACATGTTATTTGGTGTGGTTCTAGGCATATGATCTGTGTTATATCTATGTGTATAGGGTCGAGTTGATTTCTGTTGTGTTAAGGAGGGTCGAGACCCTTAGTATTGTTTTATAGTGACACTGTAAGGCCTTTGGTGTAAGAGAAGTGAGGGCCGAGCTTCCTCAAAGCAATGTGAAGGTGTTAAGGGTTGACCATATGAGGTATATGCAAAGGTTTATGGTTTGAGGTGGCCATAGGGAAATATCAGACCACGAGGTGGTCGTAGATGCCGTTGATAGGTTCGAAAAAACTTAGTAATATAGCTGCATAGGGTCAAGTCTTCTCAGATATGTGTAGAGGTGATTTGGGAAGGTATGTTACATTGTTTCTATGTAGATAATTGCTAAGGTGAATGTGCGAAGGTCTATCCAGTAGAGGTGTGATTAGGCAACAATTTGAGGGCCTAATCTATAGTGATATTGAAGGGGACAAATCATTGTGAGCAGACCATATTTTGTAGCCTATGTTCAGTCACTTTAATGTTGTAAAGGGATCATGAGGAGGTTGAAATTTCAGTGCCTGTGTACAGTGACATTTGAAGTAGAAATCCACTGTTAGAAGGTAGATTTTAGGAGCTTATGTCTGTGACCCTTGGAGCAACATAGTCACTATAAGAAGGCAAAATTATTGAGTTGAAGTGTGCAAGTGAATATGAAGTTGCATACTTCCTTGTGAGTGGCTAAAAGTAGAGGTATTGGAGCAACAATATTCTCTTCGAGTATAGGTGGCAAAGGACTTGCTAAGTTTTCAAGACAAATGGATTGAAAGAACTGGTGTCAAGTGCTTCTTCAGCAAGTCAAGTTTTCTCTTGTTCTTGGGTATATCGATATTAAAATGTTGTTGACATCAAGCCCTAATTTTCCTTGTATCACGGCTAATTTTAAGGGCCATGATCTGTGGTACAAGAGTCCTATGTTTGTTGTATTAAAGTTGTAATACAATAAATTTTGGGTTTGTAAATCTATTGTGTACTTCATTGTTTCAGTACTGTACATTTTCCACTGTGCAAAGTGCTTGGAAGTTATGAAATTTCAGTGTGTTTGTGATAATGTTTTAGACATAAACCTGACTTTGAAGTGCCAAGGAAAATTCAACAATTAGTACAGCCCTCCGAATCACTGAAATGTTCGCTCTCGATTTATCCAACCTTCTAATCCAATCTTCCAACAAACTCAGAGCAATGCATTTTTGAGTGACTACAGATGTCCATAGGCTATGCATTGAGAGAAATCTCCATCCACACTTAGAAGTCAAATATTTTGAGAACATGAATATTTTTTTCAAGCCCCAACCTCCAAGATCTTTGGCACCGCTGTTTTATCCCATTTGACCCAAGGAAGCACCCTATGTTCCTACTCGCCAAACAAAAGAAAATTGAAACAAATTCTTCTAATTTTTTCCAAGATACGTTTTGGAATCCATGCTAGTGACATCCAATATATCATAATGGTTTCTAATACCGATTTTATCAGATCTAAGTGATATTCCCTTGATAGCCACCTGAATCACCAACTTTTCAATCTTTTCTCCACCTTGGAAATGAGTCAGTGCTAATCCTCCTTTATATAATAGTTTGGTTTTAGTTGAAATCTCAGGTACTTTAAACCCTCATCTAGTGGTTTAGTTTCGTATGGAAGAAGTTGGGTTATATGGTGAATCCCCCCATATTCCAAGTTATGAAGGGAGATTGTGGAATTTCTGTTATCTATTATCATTCTCATGGCTTTCCCATAAAGAGTAAGAATCCTGATCAACTTGTCCACCTCTCTTGGAAGATATGGCATTTCAGTGTGTTTGTGATCGTGTTTTAGACATAACCTGATTTTGAAGTGCCAAGGAAAATTCAACATTTAGTACTACCCTCCAAATCACTGAAATTTTTGCTCATGACTTATCCACCCTTCTAATCCAATCTTCCAGCAAACTCAGAGAAATGCATTTTTGAGTGACTACCAATGTCCATAGGCTCTGTGTTGAGAGAAGTCTCCACCCACACTTAGAAGTCAAAGATTTTGAGAACGTAAAGATATTCTTCAAGCCCAAACCTCCTAAGAGCTTTGGCACTGCTGATTTATCCCATTTGACCTAGGGAAGCACCCTATGTTCCTACTTTCCAAACCAAAGAAAATTGAAGCAAATTCTTCTAATTTTTTCCAAGATATATTTTGGAATCCATGCTAGTGACACCCAATATATCAAAATGGTTTCCAATACCAATTTTATTAGATCTAAGTGACCTGCCCTTGATAGCCACCCGAAGCACCAACTTTTCAATCTTTTCTCCACCTTGGAAATGAGCCAATGCCAATCCTCCTTGAAATAATAGTTTGGTTTTAGTTGAAATCCCAGGGACTTTAAACCCTCATCCAATGGTTTAGTTTCATATGGAAGAAGTTGGGTTATATGGATAATCTCCCCATCTTCCAAGTTATGAAGAGAGATTGTGGAATTTCTGTTATCTATTATCATTCTTGTGGATTTTCCATAAAAAGTAAGAATCCCCATCAGCTTGTCCACCTCTCTTGGATATCTATTGCATAAAATGAGGATATCATTGACAAATAGAAAGTGCATAAGATCCAACACTTGGCGATGAGTGTTCCTTGAAAGTCCCCTCGTCTTTTTGCCTCTACTAGGAGACAACTTAACCCTTCTACTACTAGCATGAACATGAGTGGAGAGGGGCAAAACCCTCTTTGGGCATGAAAGAAGGGAGAAGACAATCCATTTAACATCACGACAAAGGATACTGTTTGAATACAATTCATTACCAAGGAAATAAAGTTCGGACTGAATCCCACATGAGTCAAAAGAACCTTGAGGTAAATCTCATTGACTATATCATAGGCTTTGGAGAGGTCTATCTTGATGACAACCGCTTTTAAGTTATATATTTTAATGTTGTGTAATTCTTCCTGAGCCACTCCTATTGCTTCATGAATTTTCCTCCCCTCCAAAAATCCAAATTGTTTTTTTGAAATTTATTTTGAAATAATCAGTAGAGGATATTTCAGCCTCAAAATGCCCATGAAATTATCATGTAATTTCCATGTCGTAGTATGCAAACCACTCAAAATCCTTTAAATTTAAAAAGAAACACTTGTAGATATTTTGGAGGGAAAAGAAGAAAACCATTATTTATTTATTTATTGTATTTTTGGTTTATCTCCTTATAGGTTTACTCAAAATTCAATTGTAGACACTCGTTTGATTCATAATTAAATTCCACATCCAACGAGTACCCATTATGCATACTTTTGAGAAGACCAACATTGATAAAAAATGAAGAGACATTAAAAAAACATATTCAACATATCTTCAATTTTTATTAATGTGGGTCTTCTCAAAAGTATGCATAATGGGTACTTTTTGGATGTGGAATTTAATTCCACATCCAACGAGTGTCTACACTTAAATTTGAGTAAACCTATAAGGAGATAAACCAAAAATACAATTCTATATATATACTTTTTTTTTTCCTCTAAAATTCATAACTCTTATTTTATTATTTTTCCTTAGGAGGCGCTTGATTTTCCTCTAATGGGGGTTGAGTTTGTTAGCAATCACTTTTCTACTACCTTATATATAGCATTACAAAGAGAGATGGGGTGAAAATCCAAAAAAGATATTAGGTAGTCCATTTTTAAGAATGAGAGCTATAAAGGTCGAGTTGAAAACTGGAAGTATTTTTCTCTCCCTTCTAGATTCTTTGATCACGAGCAGGTTTGGTCGTTCACTATAGTATCATATAGGCCTAGGAAGAATTAGATATCCCAATAGTTTGGGCCCGATCTCTTGTCTTTTTGGAAACTATGTAAGACTGTTTTTAGTTCTTCTTCAAATGCTTCTTCCATGATGGTCCTGTTGTCCTCATCTTCAACAAACCTTGGGAAAAGTTGGGTTGTTATGATTACTTTTACAATTGAGGCCCGAAATGGAGCACAAAAAAGATTCTCAAAGTGACTCTTTCCTAGGGCCACTAAGCCTTCAAAGTTTGAAACCTCCTTTCACGTGGGATCATAGAGACTCCAGATAGTGTTGCACATTTTTCTTCCCTTGGCATAAGTCTGGGAAATTTTGATATTTTCATCTCCACATTCCAACCAAATGGCCTGATTTTTAGATGCCATTCCGCCTCCCTTTCTTCTAGGAGAAATTATTATTATTATTATTATTCTTTTTCCAGTCTAATGAGTGCCTCTCTAGACCCACTAGAGTCAAACCCTTCCTCTTCTTGATTTGCAAGAACCTAAAGGTGCTTTTTGATCTCTGCTAATTCCCGAATGGCTATCAACTTCTTCTCCTTCACCCATTCCTTCGTTTTATGTTTTGATAAGTTTTAAGTTGGCTTGGAACTCTATTGCAGTTGAGGAGTGCTATTGGGGGCCAAAATCTTCCAATGAGTGTTCACTAGGGTTAAGAATTCCTCTTCTTTTAACCAGGATGAGTTCATCTTGAAATGTTTGTACGTCATCTACGATACCCCTTTTATTTCTAGAAATGTTGGGGAATGGTCGATTATCCTCCAACCCCTATCCACTATTTGATAAGGGTAAATCTATCTACCGAGGTTTCCGAAAGTAAGAATTAGTCTATTATCTTAGCCACCTTATTGACCCATGTGCATCGATTGCTCTAGGTGGAGGCTAGTTTTGCTGGTTCCACATCCACCAGTTTACTTCGTTATGGTTTATTTAAAAAATAGTCTGCAAGAGTATCCAACATTTCCTTTGGACCTTAAGACTTAGATACACCCACAAAAAAAATTCAAGTCTCCTCTTATTAGTAGGGTATTTGAACTTATTATGGATTTGTTAGACTGTCCCAAAACTCTTTTCGGTTAAGAGAGGGCCCTTATAGATTTATTAATACTATAACAAATGTTCCAAGTTCCTCTGAAAATACCTCAAATCCTAACCCTGAATCCATGCTCCAATAGTTTGAAGCTTGAATGTTTCTGCTTTTCCAAACCACAATTACCCCCCCCAGATCTTCCTCTAACATTTAGACCTAGGAACCTCCAACCACCCAATAAAGCTTCAAGACACTTGGCTATTGAGTCACCCTCTCCTAGGGTTTCTTGTAGAAAAATTACAGTCATATTGATAACTTCTACTAACCCTTTCGGAGCACGTTTTTTATGGGGACATGCTAAACCCCTGCAATTATAAGAGAGTAGTTTCATTTGTGAACCCCTCCTGGGGTTGTTAATGCTCTAAGCGCCCCTTGAATTGATTGTTGTTTTACTGCTACTAAGTATTCTTGTGCTTTTTCTTTAATTTTTTTCAATTGACATTTTCCACCCCTTCCTCTTCCTTCATTGGTGGAGGGGGAGAGCTTACCTAGTCCCTTCACAATACCCTCCTTTTGTGGAAAAACTGGTTGAGAGTGCAAATGATACAAAAATGCTCTCACTTCTGAGTTCTCAGAGTGAGCTTTTGAGGCAAAGGATGTAGGAGAGGAGTAACCATTATACACTTATGGACACATGGACAGGGTTTTAGCGGGAAGTAAGGTAGTGAGGAGGGTTGCATGATAGAGTGGGATAAATATGATTCCATAAAAACCCTAGAATTCCCGACATCTGACCTTGAATGACATTATTTTTTAATTAAAAATAGGGGAAGAGATGCGTGGGAAGGAGCCAAGATTGTATCTTCCTTTGGCCCCTTCGTTCTTCTCGTTGTTGAGACTTCAGTTGCATTCTCCTCTTGCACCCTTGGGATATATTTTCCTGTGAGTCCATGGTAGCCTTTGAAGCCTATAATGGGTCCTTTCTCTGGGTGTTGGAGCCCTGTTTCTCGCTGGGGATTTTGTGCACCCTTTTTTTAACGAGAGCTCACAATCTTTGACCAAATTTACATACTTATGGCAACATTTGCATTTGAATGGGATACTTTCATAATCCAATATCTGAATTGTTTCCTCCACTTTCCTGATATTGATATCTTCTACCAACCCTTCCCATATATCAATATTAACCAATATGTGGACTAGGGAAACATTCCCTGTCATCAAGTAAGAGGAATCATTTTCTATTTAAGTTTCCAGGGATTTTCTAATATCTTTCAAGACTAATGCATCCTAATAGTTTGGAGGTAGGTTAGGAAGTCTTACCCAAATCAGAACGACATCCATTCTTTCTCACTTGGCATCGAAAAAGGTGTACATAAGTTGAATATTACGGAGGTGGAATCAATCTTCCAAACCCTTTGAGTAGCCCACTTTGCATCGGCCGTTTCTTGAATTTCAAGTAAATCCAACCCCTAGACAATAGGGCAACATCCAAGGGGCTTTTAATTGTAGGCTCAATTTCCTTGTCCACCCAAGTTTTAAGGGAGGCTATGCTAAATTTCCTGGCACCGACACAACCCTACCAGGTATTTATCTACCATTCCTTCTTCTTTCAGCATTTTTACATCCACCCCAAAAATCAAGGATAGTCTTGCTCTTCTTTCCTTCTTTACACAATTTCTTTGGTCATTTTCCACCCTTCTCCTGTTCCACCTTTTGGCTCAAGTTTCCCCCATAAACTTAGAGGGTTCCTTCCCTGACAACCTTTCTTCATTTCCTTCTTTATTCTTACCCTCTCATTCCACTGGCTCTAGAAGATCCCTCACGAAGCTGTTCAAGGATGGATGTATTTTGAGCACCTGAGAAGGAAATGTGGCTAGAAGACATTAAAAAAATTTTGAGGTAAAAAATGGGTCTCAAAACAAAAATATACAACAAAAATCAACTTTATAAGAAGCAATAGGATTCAATATGATGATGTCAACCATGGTGGATGATCCACCATTTTTGGAGTAAAAAGGTGAACAAATAAAAAGAAAAAAATATAAAAAATTACTTTTTTCAACTTATCTCCCTACGATTTTACTCAAATTTCGAGTGGGAGCACTAGTTTCATGCATACTTTTAATCTCACATCCAAGGAGTACACATGTTACATACTTTCGATGGATCCTACTAAACAAAAAATATGAAATACATGAAAAAACATGATTGCAATCATGTTTTTTTAATGTATTTCATATTTTTCATGTAGTAGGGTCCATCAAAAGTATGCAACATGGGTACTCTTTGGATGAAAAATTAAATTCCGCATCCAATGAGGGCTCCTGCTCAAAATTTGAGTAAAATCATAGGGAGATAAGTTAAAAATACGAGTTGAAAACATAGTTTTTCTTTATTCCCACCAAAACTTGATCAAGTAATCTAATCTTATATTATTATTTCCATTTTTGTTTTATAATATTCTTTAGGAGGCCCATTTTAGACCTCAAAATTTCTCTAATGGCCACTGTAGAGAAAAAATCCTTTGTTAAGTCTAAAACCCTACGAGAAAACTGCATTAGCCTAAAAAAGTTGGGGATCTGGCCCTAGATCCAAGTTTGTTGGTAGGAAATTTGGAAGTAGAGGGGGGGGGGGGGTGGTTAATTCCATGGAACCCCATGGAAAGTATGAAGAGCCCTGGATTTGGTCCTTTGAGCCAAGACTCATCATTTGTTGTATTCCCACAACTGGAGAGAACAAAGACCAGTTAAATTATTCTGAACGTCCAGAAGGAAATCAATTTTCTTCCATGGCTTTGTCGATTAATAGGGGTTCGAAATGGGGCTCCATAATTGTTTAAACCTTAGAATTATTGTCTTCTTGCTCGTAGATGCGTTCTAGAGTGTTTTCCCAAATTTGATAATTATTGATTTCTTCCGATTCATAATATACCAACCTTCATCCTCCATGAGAAACCCTTGATTGGTGTTCGAAAAGTCATCCAAGATTTCGTCCTCCTTGTTTCTCGCTCATCTTGACTGCCTTCCAACTAGAGAAGAAAGCCTATTCTTTTTTTTTGCAAAAAAAGAAGCAAAAAGAAAACTTCAAAATCGTCATCAAAATCTTCCTACACTTAACGTCCTCCCTATGACTTTTAGATACGTTAGCTCACCGCTCCTTCACTCCCTGCAGCTCTATCCTACCGGTTTAGACTCTCCCTCGTAACTCATAAAAAACGTTATTTATAAATATGGTAAATATTGCAAATAATACCATTTAAAGTTTTCTATAAAAACATATATAAAAAATTATATTAATATAAAATATTTAAGAATAAATTAAACTTCTCAAAATTCAATATAAAACTATTTTCACATTTATTAGGATAATAAAATTATTATAAAATATAATTTTATTGTTATGTTAAGTTTTTTATTTTATAATAATAATAAGCAAATTTATTTATTCATAAAAATAGATTTTTCATTGGAGGATAACAATCATCTGAATCAATACAATATGTTTATAACAATTGTTTTGCCTAATACAATATACTCATAGTAACCCATCATTTCTCTAAACCAATTGAAGTAATCCATTTAACAAAATTTCCCAAAAAAACTATATATTAATTAACATTTTTTTTTTAAATAAAATCTTTAAAACTATGAGAAGTATCATTTAGATTTCTATTAATTTTTTTAAGATTTAATAATGAATTTAGTATTTTAAAATAAAAAATGTGTGCACATTTAATTTTATTATGTTAAATCTATACTAACTATAAGTTTATATGTTTATTTATAAGTTTATCTATATTATGTTAAGTTAGTTGATTTATTTGAAGTGAGGCACTTTGTATTATGTAAAAGGAGTATTACATAGATTAAGAATTTTTTGCTATGTAAAGGGAAATTAGGCCAGTAACATTAGTTTAGAGTCTTGAGATTGTGAAGACCTCGTCTAACTAGAGCATCTTATAAATATAAATTTATAAAAACATAATGGCCGTGCTAGACCTTTACATCTACATGAGAAGACAAAAAAAACTACTAGTGCTACAAGCAAAAAACCAGTAATTCATAACAACTATTAGGAAAAATCTCCAGGCATCTTCCCTTGTTGGTCGCTACCTTCATTCGAGGAGAAGGAGATGCTGGTTGATTTCCTGGCTACAATAGTCAGCTTGCGGTCTACACTGTCAACTTTTTCCTCTAGTTTTTCCAATCTCATAGAATTCTCTTGTCGAGCTGTCTTGTACCTCCCTGTGTGGCTTGGAATATGCAAGTGATGTTTAATCTTGTGTCGGCTTCGAGCCATGATCAATAAAGTGGTAGGAGCACATACAATGCCTCAAGTATAGTGGGAACCACTCCCTTTTTGTTTGATCTGACATCGTATCAAGGCAAGTAGAAGGGAGAAATGCTTACTCTTAAGCACCCTCCTTGGGAAAGTTATATGTATATATATATATATTATATTTTAAAGTTTGTAAAAAAATACATAAAAAAATCTCAAGCGATCTATCTTTTCAAAATTCATGTATAAAAATGTTTCCGCATTTATTATAAACTTTTACTATGACATATCAATCATCATCATTAATAAATTTTTGTTTTTTTTTTCAAAAATAAAATATTTATAATAAATTCATCAAATATGAATATGATAAAATTATCATTCATAAGTATTATCTATCTATCTATATATTTTTTTCCGGGGAAAATAGAGTTCATAATTTCTATTAAGAGGTATAATAGAGATTACATGCTGTAGATGCCAATGGCATATGCGGAATCGTGGTATTACCACTGTTCAGTAGTTACAAAAGATCTGTCCCATAAGTGTCGCTATGGATACGGTGGGGCTGTATCCATTTACAAAAATTTCAGATATACATAATGTACTGTAATATGCAAAAATTGAGGTTTTACCTCTGTTAAAAAATTATACAATATTGTCTGAAAGAGCCATGCCAATATATACAGAGCATAATCTAGTGAATCAAAAATTCAAAATCAGTAGGGGAGGTTGTCCCCTTGTAGCAGTCCATCTATGTAGGGGCGATGGTAGAAAACGTGCATCCCGTCTGGACTGTATTCCTCGATCATCCAGTCGCCTAGAGGCCGATCCGCCGCTTCTTTCGAGAGCCGGTCATCAGTTGTATTTCTTTCCCTGTATATATGAGAAACAATGATCTGGTCAAAATGTGTTTTGAAAAAAACAATTTCTTCCAAGATATGTCTCAAAGAATATGTGTAACAAATGGAATTATTGTTTGCCCAATCAATCACTATCTTAGAATCACCAAAGATTTGTATTTGTCTGCAGTTTTTAGATAGAGCGAAATAAAGAAGATGTCTCAATGTGATGAGTTCGGCATGATTGTTGGTACCCAGACCAAGACCCAGTCTCAGATGAAAATAATGAGTTTCTGTTATGTGGAATAGGATACCCCCTCCACACCCTTGAGCTGATGCGGCCCCATCAAAATATGCCCACGGCATATTCCTGTTTATAATTTCGGGAGTGATATGCCTGGGAGTAATAGCTTTAATGTCAAAAGGAATTTCTGTGTAGGCAGCACATATGGTAGGCGGAAGAAGCTGCCAGTTACGCCTGCCTTCCGCAAAAATGATATCATTGCGTTTGTACCAAATGTACATGGACACCACTAATGGAAAATTTCTTGCTTTCTCCGAGGACACAGCAGTCCACCATTGATCCCAGGCAGTGGGAATGTCATCTGCATGCCAGGCAGATGTAATGTTGAGGGCTTGATTGACCTGCTGCCAAATTTCAATGGTAACTTCGCAAGAGAGAAATAGATGGAATGTATATTCCTCCGCCTTGTTGCATAGAACACACCAGGTAGGTCCAGCAAATGCTCGTCTTTTTAGATTTTCCCCAGTTGGAATTTTATTCGCTAGTATGCTCCACATTAAGAGTCTGGATCTGGGCTGAGCTTGTAGCTGCCAGATTTTCGACCACCAATTTATGAGTAATTCAGGCTTCTTGTCCTCAATGAGCTTTAAATATCCCAGCTTAGGTGTATATATGCCTGATTTAGCAGGTGCCCAAATGAGTTCATCATCCTGCTCATGTAGCTTAATATGAGTTTCGATGAGCGCCTGTATGTATCGCTGCCATAGGTCCGCCCACTCATCTGTTAATTGCCACTGTTGATCTGTTATCCAAGCCTGCGAGAATATAGTAGATCGGATTGGGTCACCGACCTGTGCTAAGTGTTTGATGCCCTTATAGTTGAGATGTCGGATCATGTCTGCAGGTAGGAGGTGAGCGTTTCCAGACCCAGGCCATGGATCCAGTCCAATGCGTACCTGAGTTCCATTACCAATTTTCCATAGAAGGTTTTCCTTGATGAGGGGCAGTGCTTTAAGGGTAGCTTTCCAGATTACAGATACACCTTGGTGATTCCAAGAAGGTCTACGAATCCAGTCAATGATATTTGTAGGCCAAATGTATTTTTTGTGAATAACTTCTGCCCATAAGCTGTCCATCTTGAGTAGTGACCATCCCTGCTTAGCTGTTAGGGCAAGTGCAAATTCTGAGAGGGATTTAAGTCCCCACCCACCCCAGTTCTTGGGCATAGATACCAGGGACCATCTTGTCCATGCAAAGATCTTTCCCTTTTTGTTCCCATTCCACAGGAACCTGCTGCAGATCTGTTGAATTTTTTGTAGTATGCTCCTCGGAATCCAGGTGAGGGACATCCAGTACACTGGTGTGGCCTCAAGTACAGATTTGATTAGCTGTAATCTGCCCGCTTTTGATAGTAAGCGATGGTGCCAGCAAGTTATCCTCTTTTCAATTTTGTTAATGAGCCACCCCCAGTGTTCAGTTTTGTAACCATCCGGCCTTAATCTGAATCCCAAGTATTTGATTCCATCCAGTAGATTATTTTCCAGAAAGGGAAAGAACTGGGCAGCCAACTGAGTTTCTTGTTGAGTACATCTCGTCACTGATCTGGTGGATTTGTCCCTGTTTATTTCCATACCCGTGGCTTTGCAGAATAGTTGAAGGATACTATTGAGTGCAGTGCTATCTCTGACACTGCCATTGAGGAATATGAGTATATCATCCACGAACAAAAGGTGTGTAATGGAGAGCTGTTCGGTAATTTTGAGGCCACTTATCTCCCCATTCCTTTTTGCATCCGCGATAAGCCTACTCAACCCTTCCATAACAATGAGAAAGAGTAGTGGAGAGAGTGGGCATCCTTGCCTGATACCCCTGTTGATGTAAAAATGATCTGAGGCTGCACCATTGATGAGAATGGCAAAAGAGACAGATGTAACACATCCCATGATCCAGTTAATAAATGGCTGAGGAAAGCCCAGGTGTATAAGGATCATTTTAAGATATAGCCAATTCACCTTGTCAAAAGCCTTTGTAAGATCAATTTTCAAGGATACCCCTTTCAGTTTCTTCAGCTTGATGGAATGTAAGGTTTCCTGGGCAGTGCCAATAGCCTCTTGAATATGACGATTTCGGAGAAAAGCAAATTTTTCAGCAGATATATGGGAGGATAGAATCGGCTTAATACGGTTGGCAATAATCTTGGCAATGATTTTGTAGAGGCAGTTACAGAGAGATATGGGCCGAAAATCATTGAAAGAAGTGGGTTCATCGGCTTTGGGGATCAAGGCAATATAGGTCTGATTCATAGGAGGGTGGATGTGCCCCGAGATCCGGCTTTCCTCAACAACAGCTAATAGATCCTCTCCCATCTGTTCATAAAATGCCAGATAGAATTCCACCGGCCATCCATCTGGTCCCGGGATCTTATCTTTCTTGAACCATTTTAGTGTACTTTCAAGCTCCAGAGATGTGACTGGTACTGTAAGATCTTCCAAGTCCTCCTGGCTAACAAACCGAGGGAACTTTTCTGCAGTTCTAATAATATCAGGAAGATTGACTTCAGGTGGTGCTGTAAAAAGACCCTTGAAATGAGACACCCCAAGTCTAGCTAATTGCTGATGAGTGGTAGCCCATCCGTCTGGCTCCCTTGGAAGTCTCCATATGGTGTTCGAAGCCTTCCTGCCATTGGCTAAGTTATGAAAGAATTTAGTGTTACAGTCCCCCGCTTTGAGCCAAATGGCTCTACTTTTAAGCCTCCATTGCTCCTCCTTGTCATGTAGAATTTTTGCTTTTTGACCGTGCAAACGATTGAGTAGTTCTTTGGATTCGTCAGAGAGGTATCCAGATCCTTTGTCATCGGTCAATGAAGCAATCTGTGCTTCAGTATCCTTCAGAATCTGTTCATCTCTATTCCTTTTGGATGTCGCCCAATTCTCAGTCAATGCTTTGAGTTTATTGAGTCTTTCACATAAATCATAGGCCTTCCTCTGCTCCCGCAGAGGAGGCTGTGTTGCCCAGAAATCCGTGACCAAATTGATATAATCCGGATCCTTAAGAAAGCCAGCAAAAAATTTGTATGGAGATCTCGGCTTGGGCTTGTTGTCACTAATCTGTAGAAAAATTGGATGATGATCAAATAGACCCCCTGTACCAACCCATTGTCTGTATAGTGGGCATAACTGGATTAGATCCTGGTGCATCATAAACCTGTCTAATCGCCTCCCCAGTGCAGCCTCCCCTGTGCGCTGATTGTGCCATGTAGGTAGTTTCTTATTCATAGGAATGTCCACCAGGTGATGAGAGTCTAGAAGTAATTACATTTGATCTGCAATGGTATCCCACTGGGCATTATGTCCCCAGGATTCTCCAACTCCCATTGAGAAGTTGAAATCCCCTCCGATCACTGTATGCTGTGTGATATGGTTACCGGATAGAAATTCTTGCCAGAAGGGAAGTCGATGCTGGTTGGGACCATATATATTGATAATTCTGATCGGGAAACCCAGTTCACCAACCATAATATCCATTCCGAGGAAGCCTCTGCCCCCCCAGGCGGAGATAGATCTACACTTCCTTGGATTGATGCCGATGAGTAAACCACCTGATTGCCCACATGCGTCCAGACCATGCAGAGTCCATCCCGGGAGTAATCCTTGCAGGCATCCCACCGCCATCTCAGCTGTACATAGAGTCTCTTGGAGAAAAATAATATCACACCTCGATACTAGAAGGAGTCTTTTCAGAGCCAGTCGTTTTTTGGGGTTGGCTAGTCCCCTGCAGTTGAAGGAGAGCCAGATCACGGGTCACCACAGTTCATGGGCTCGATAGCTCTAAGTGCTCTTTCAATGGTAGTCTGTCGCCCCATGGCGACGTCAGCCACAGCATTTAACTTAGCCGATGAGATATGTGAAGGTCTGCCGCGTTTCTGTTTATGGAGACGACCAGGGGATGAGCCCAGACCTAATATACGAGTCCGAGCTCTAGGTCTCAGGTGATAGTGATGTGAGCCGGACAAATCCGGAGAAGATGGGTGGTCCGCATCCCCCAAGATCAGGTTGTGCGTGGGAGGGGTGGTAGATATGGATGGCGGAGGAGGGGCAATGGTGCAGAGTATGGAGGGGATGGTAACAGGCTCAGAACGGGGTGCTTGTATAGATGAATGCACATTAGACAGCATATCAATAGAGCATGATTGTGAGAGAGGGGGGAGGGAGTCATTACCCGGTCGAGTAGGTACAGTCGCGGCCGATTTAGCAGTCTTCCCAGCAGTCCTCGAGCGGGTCCGCGGCGGTCCAGGTGCATCCAAGTCCTTGCTGCGACCAGATTTTGTAGTGCTGTCCCCCTTCTTCATGGTAGGGATCTCCTGTTGATTCTGTACCCCCTCCGATGGCAGGTGCTCGCCATCATTTTGATTCACCGTAGTCTGTTGACGAGGGCCCTTAGAGTCCTCAGAAATCCCCTTCGCTAGCAGAGGGCAGTCCTTGAAGAGGTGCCCAACTTTGTGGCATCTCCTGCATCGATATGGCACTCCCTCATAATCAAGGGGCTGTTTGCGCGAGACATGATTATGGTGCAGGGTGATCTTTTCCACCAGCCCGGGCCTGATATTCATATTAACCAGTATTCGTGCCATAGTCCTGATGCCTGTTTTTTCATATGATCTATCATGCTCCAGATAGGTGCCTAAAGTGTCCCCAATTTTTTTGAAGGTGAATTGATTCCAGAATTGCCAAGGTAGCCCAGGAAGGCGTACCCAAATGGGGCCTTCCCCGAGTTGTTCGCGCTCTGGATCGAAAAGGGGATCCCACCGTTTGAGCAGGACCGGAGCGAGCTCTATATGCCAGTATTGGGTGAGAACCCACTGTGTGTATTCGGGCCTCTGAAAGTGTAGGGCAAACCAACCCCTTGTTAGCACCATAATCTCCGGGAGTTCTTTGAAGAAAGACCCCCAAATCTCGTTCACCCAAAGCTTGAGTCTCTCCGCGGAGTATGTTCGACCCCTGACTCTGCCCACCAGAACTTTTCGAGCCGCATCCATAACGTCCGGAAGTGGATCTTCAGGCCCCAAATTGATGTTGTAGTCAGGATCAATGGACCGGAGGCAGCGTCCCTTGGTCACCTTCTCAGAGCGTTTTCCAAATGGTATACCCTTCAGCAGGTTGCGGCACGGGTCAGATGAACTGTGTTGTGCTGATGCAGCGGAACGCACCGGAAGTGGCGGGGTGGTGAAACAGCCAGAGTGAATCGGTGTGCGAGGGGTTGAAAAGCTAGAACCAGGGAGACCGGATGCAGGGGGGATGCAGGGATGCTGGTGTGTCTGAGGCATAAATGATACAGAGGGGGAGTGGGAGCTCGAAAGGGGCGGAGGCGGAGGAGGCGGGGGGAGTGTAGGGCGGTTGTGGTCCTGAAGTGAGGCATCCAGGAAAGGGGAACTAAGGAAGCATGTGCCCAGTAACTGTGCCGTAGCCGGGGAGAGAGGAGGGCAGTCAATAGGCGGGGTGTCCACAGTAGAGATAGCCGGCCCTTTGTTTTTTCCAGCAGAAGACAAATGTGGATGCAGGTTCGGGGCACCTGTCGCAAAACCCAACGAAACGCTCCGCGGAAGCATAATAGGCCTGCTAGTATGTGCCCATATATCTTGATGCGGCATGGGGTCCGCCTCGTAATCAACCAAATCCTCGTCACCCATGATAATCTGTCGGTTATGAGGCGCGAACAGGGTTCGAATAGTGGTCCGTCTGCACCGTGATAGAGAAAGTCAGAACGACAGTGAGAGCAGCAGTGGGTGCCCAGGGGGGACCGCAGGAAGACCCAAGAAACTTCGCGCAAAACAATAACAGTGCCGCAGTCAACCCAACACTTCACATGAAACCCGGAGTCTGCCTGTAAACCGCCATGGGGAGTAGTTCAGAAACGAAAACCTATCTAGGGTTCCGCCATTTTCGCCGTCGGAGCTCCATCGCAGTCATTCCTACTATCTATATATATATATATATATATATATTTATTTATTTATTTTAAATTAAAAGTTTTTAATCATGTCAAAAAGTAGAGTTAACAATTGGCTTTGATTTTTACTTGGTTTACTACTACATAAACTATCTTAGTAGAAGAACATGTAGCCTCTACTCTAAGATATCAACAAGTTCAAAATCGTTGGAACTTAGTCAACATACATTATTTAACTCAATAATAAATAGTGCCAGGAACTAAAAGATGGGCACTATTTCTAATCAAGGCATAAACAAAATTCTCGTTCATGCAAACCAGCCTAAAATATATTGAGAACATTGACCAAATAAAGTTCAAAAACATATATAAATCTAAGAAGAAAGAGAGGCATCGACCTCAATTAGGATTGGATTGGATTGGTTGTGGATGCTAGGATTTGGTCCTGAAGTAGGCTCCAACTTCTATGTGCACAAGTCTGTGGTCAATATCCTTCGACCGTAACCTTATGTCATCCATAACCAATACAATATCATCTTTCGGATAATTTTTGTCCAGCAGGACCTTTCCTAGGAGAAATTTCATCCTCCAGTAAAGATCAATAGTATATAAAAACTTTTTTCTGGTGCCCGTGGGTATGGATCACATATGGAACCAATAAAACATTGATGTGGCCACTTCAGAGTTTGATAACAAACTTGCTCCCCACCACATCATCCTCTAGGCCATGAAGCTCTCCTCTATGCCCATTGGAGTTTGATCGTTGTAAGCTTGAGACAATGAATTTTTTGACATATGGGCTCTTGAACCTTTAGGGGAGCCATGACCTCCTCCACCTCTTGGACATCGGGTGCATTGGCGCACCATTGTTATGACTTGAAGGGAAAAAAACTCTTTGGATAGTGCTACTGGAATTGTTCCTCAAGGGAGGTCAGGGTAAATTTCCTGTGGTGAAAATTAGTCCACCCATGAGAACAAGGCTTGAAGCCACGAAAAAAACATAGAACAAGACTACTCCACAAGAGGGAAATTTTCCAATCTAAGACTTGCTAATAGCTTTAGACTAGGTGGAGACCTCGTCACAACTTTTAGATGGTGATTCCTTAGATAATCACAAATTCTGAGACCACATAGACATGAGTTGTAAACCTTATCCTTGATCAGGTGCTGTCATGATTCATTGATGAATCATCAGTGTAGAATGGTCCAATTGATATATTATAAATTCATATTTTGATATCAATACAAGATGTAATATAATGGCATTCAAAGGTATTTTCCGCCAGTTTACTTGTCTTGTCTTGCTTACATAATTCCTAACATGGTATCAAAGCTCAACCAAGTGGAGATCTAAAAAATATGTGAGATTTCAACCACTTGGAGCACTTAGATAAGAATCAGATTTAGGAGGTTGATTTAATGCACAAGCTTCCAACACGTAAAAGAATTGAGATCTACAATGATCTAAGAGATTTCAAATTTGATAAATATGTTTTCCTCCATGGTTACAAAAAATAAATCTCTAGATGTGATAGGGAATAATTGAGATCAGGGATCAAATAACTAAGTTTCCTCAAAGTCTCCACGATACTTTCCAAAGGCTTCTAGTAAGTTTATTTCTTGTCACAAGGTGTAAGAATATGGATTAAGGCTCTTTCTGCCACTTTGTTTGTCATGTCTTACTTTCCTAATTCTTATCAATAATGAGGAGATAAGATTGTAATTGCAGTAGGTCCCTTCGCATGATGATAGTAACTACACACCAGAAGGATATCAATTTGAAACATGCAACAATCCAATGTTGGGTACATACTATTGTGAGGAGAATTAAATTGAAGTGAAACACCATTATGAAGACAACTGAGATGCATATCCACTTAACGCATCAAACTCTTATGACAGGGGGTGAAAACATGTGCATATTACCTATTGAGTGAGGTGTAGGTGCGCATGCCACCCTATCTCATGCCCTCATCCTTATTCGTCCTTTTTCACCCACATAGGGAATGGTTTTTTCTTTTAATTTTTTTATCAATTAATAATAACGTAAATGATTAAGTTTTCAAAGTTCAACAAAATATTGATTTGCAAAATATGTCAATTGATAATAATAAATATGATCTAATATCTATTTTTTTTACAATAATAATAAAGATGGTGTGCTACTGAGTTTAACTTTTCAAATTTTAATAGGACAACTGTTAGGTCCCTATAATACTAGTTTAGCCCCGATATTGTTATTATTGTGACCCATAGAAGCCCACTATTTTTATTATTGTGCCCTTACATTACTATTGTTATGTAGGCCCTAATTATATTGTGACCCTTTAGACTCTTATATATACAAAGGAGGTATTGTCATTTGTAACATCCAAGAATTGTTCATTTATGTGATGCAAAAGTAGGGCGCCCCCTCAAAGAGACTTATTTTCAAGTCGTTGATCTATCCTTTCTTCTGTTTTCTGATATGTTTACATAAAATTTGGTATATTATCTTCTCAAGTTTCCCAACGATACCCCTTCATTCAATTTCCCTTCCTTCTTAGAAAAATTTCAAAAAAAGTTATTGAAAATTAAAAGTTATTGTCCCCAAAAATTGTAACTGTTGGAATCCTAAGACAACATCAACACCACCCATTAGAATGTAAATCTTTGGACTATTCAATACGTATTCCCCCATGATTAGATTGATATTATGGAATTTCCCTCACCAATTTAAAGTTCCTCCATCTGCAACCATCTCTTGACACTTTGGCGCTGGGTATAGAAAGCAATTCGAATCCTTGGTTATCTTACAATGAATGAAATTATGGGTACTACCCAAATCAATCAATACTATTACCTTTTTCTTTTTGAGATATCCTTCTATCTTGAGATTTTGAGAGGTAATTCCTTCCAATGCATTACAAGATATGGTCAGATTCATTTCTTCTTTTTCAACCCCTAGTGTTGGTTCTGTTAGAGTCAGTATTTGCATACTGCCATCAGTGATCAAAACTCCTCTTTTATATCATGTTAGTGTCCCATGTTGAAATTTTTATCATTCCACCTATGTCCTCATACAAAACATTTACTCACTGACCACCCAAGTCAAAAATCCCACTCTCCCTCAAAAAATAAATATTTGCTAGCCCACCTTCCAGTGTCTTACTGAGCATACATTCATTTTAAAAGCTCATTTCATCATGTCTTATGTCAGTCAAGTCTACATGAAGTCTGGTTATTCAAGGTCCCATTAGGTCACTAGGTTTCATTCCTCCAAGGTCCAATAAAAACACCATTCACTGCATAAAGCCAACAAAAGCATGAGAGTGAAAGAAATAATATCCATTTTTCATTCAAAAAGGATTTGCAAACATGTAACTATGGTTGCCAGAGCTCTAATTTTCATTCCAAAAGTATAAGTTTTGTTTTAGACTGTAATTTTATTTCAAAAAGAGAGATGTAATAAATTTATTTATTTATGTAATTTTATGTTTATCATATGTAATAAGTCACTATTCCTAGCTGTTTAATCAAATTATATTGCCAATATCATCCAAGAAAAATTCAAAAGTAAAGATTGCCGAAACTCCAGCGTCATCCACCTGCAAAGGAAAAAGTCAGAAAGGAAATTAGAAAAGAGGTAAAAAAGGTGAAATGAAATGTTAGAAAGTGGGTTTTAAAGTTAAAAGATCAAATTCACTAAGCTATAAAAGACTTATTGGCTTCAAACTCAGCTTCATTTGCCTCTTACCACTGTTTGAGAAAACCCCAAGAGACCCTTTTCATAGTTCAAGGCGAAAATTAGCAGAACAGAGCAGGCGCTGCGCGTTCTCTTCTGGCACTGTGCGTTTCCTTAAGGCGTTGCATGTTCCCTTAAGGCACCGCGCGCTTGCCTGAGGCACTGTGCACTCTGCATTGGCGCTGCGCATTTTTCTAGGAAGGATACAGTCACCTCATCAGCTCCTCTAAAGTGCATTCAACCTCCAAACAAGTAGCAGCTAAGGAATGTGTTTTTCTTCCTCCTCAAGTCACTCCCAAAGTCATTGAAAGGTTTAATTGAAGATTTAGTTTAATTATATATCTAAACCCTAGATCTTGCCCCAAAACTACCTTGCACTCTCAATCCCTTTTATACACTTCCCTACACCTTCCTTCCCTTTCCCTAAACCTTTTTATCCCAAATACCCTCTAACCCTTTGTCCCAAAACCCTAAGTCCTAGGTGATACAACTACTTAGGCTCCCAAACCCCCTAAATTGCAAACAATTTCCCCCATCCCCAAGATATCATACTACTACCCTATATCCCCCTCCATTACATATATCCCGTCACCCATCATCTTCATATTTACCCTTCCCCATTTCCTATTTCCAAAAAACTACATTCCCACTACCTTATACCTCCCTAGGGTTTGATATTAAACACCATGGCAGATGAGGAATACAAACCACACAATGTGGAAGAGGAAACATATAGATAAGAAACAAAGGTCAAGAAAGCTCATAAAGGAGGTCAGATATACAGATTTGAGCCCACAGATCTCAGGGAACTCTTGGCATCCCCTATGTCAAATGGCTAGGCTGTTATGATATCTGTGAGAAAGTTCAGGTAGTCCAACATCATCCTGAGTTGACTAAGATCTTCATATCTAAACTCCAAGACAACCAACTCGCTCTAGCAGGTATCACTTTTACTTTATCTACTGCCATTATATCAGCTGCCACCAGAATCCTAGATGTTGGGGAGAAATGGTTTAAACAAGGTGATTTGGAGAGACATTATTATGAGCCTTACATGAAACCAAAGTACTGAAATGAAAGAAGGGGATATTTTCCTTTTTCACACCTCCTTGACAGATTTTCCCCAATGATGAAGATTATTATGAAATATTTTTCATGTGAAGGTAGATTTTCTAGGCTTTATTCTTATCACATCCGGCTTTTAATGCATTTCAATAGGGTAAAAATGCTCAATATACCCTACTATCTTTTCCGGAGTGTTGAGAAGATGGCTGAAATTTCCCAAAAGAGGGAGTATAAAGATAAAATGAAGAGTCTCTTTCATCATTCCCTCATTAAAATCATAGTCCTTTATCATCTCAAGGAACTCAACATTGCATGGAGTACCTTCATAGCTAATCCCATATTCACTCATTCATCTACTCAGAATGTTCAAATCATCCCTTCATCATCTCATACTTCCACCTCCATTCCTCCATCTTAACCCAAAGATCATTCATCCTCATCTAATGAGTCAGCCTCACCATCACCTTCATCATCACCTTTCCATGAGCATATTCATTCACCTAATAGAGATGAAATCAGAGAGTAAGAGCACATTGAATAGGGTGAGGTCATCAAGCCTAAAGGGGCTGATTTGGGCACTTTGACACATACTTATCAGAGAGGACATAGGCAAGTGTTTGCCCCACAGATTGTGGGAGGGGCCTTGCTTTATTCATCAGCAAAGTAGGTACAGAAGGGCAAGGAAAATATGATAGAGACAAAGATCTAGCAGGAGGATGAGGACCTCCATGAGGCAGAGCAGGATTTTGACTTAGTTGACCTAAGTGAGCATGATGAAAGTGAGAGCACAAGAATTATCATCAAATAAAAGGATTCACTCATCAGGGAGCTCCAGGTCAGCTTGCAAAGGGAAAAATATATCATGCCATATTATGAGCAGGAAAACAAGAAGTTTGAGACCAAACATGAACTCATGGAGATTCAACTCATCAAGGTAAAGAGGGAGGCTAAAAATGCTAAGGCCTTACTTGATGAAGCATATGGAGAATATAGTGACCAACCGAAGGAATAGGTGCCAAGAATAAGGCCAAGGACTAGAGGCCTAAAAAGGGCATTGGAGCTAGAAAAACAGAAAGAGGCTGAACTAGCTAATGAGCTCACCCTAAATGAACAATTTTCCAAAATGATCAATGAGAACTGGGAGCATTGGCTTGAGAGGGTGAACAACCATCTTGAAAATCTCTTAGATAAGGCTAAAAGAGACACTGACATTCAAAGAAAGATGGCAAAGTATTATTGCCGAAGAAACCAAATAGCAAGGGCAAAGCTCAAGGCTGCTAGGGCAAGAATTGAAGCCCTAACTCACCAAGAAGAAAAGAAGAAGCTTGATATACTTGCAGAGGCTTCACTCCATGCCTAGCCACACCAAACATCAACTCTTTGACCAATTTTTAAGACTCTTGGTTCATTTTTTGTAATATTGTCTTTCCTGTCTTTTTTGAGGCAATTTCATATCAGCTCCTTGGTCAAATGCACAATGCCTTAGGCGCTGCACACTTTTTTGAGGAAATTTTTGGAGGAATGGAAGCCACCAGTGGATTTAGAAGGACCAAGACATCTAGGAAAACCATGTTTCCAACCCTGGAATGCAAAAATGGTAGGTAAAAAAGGCAAAAAACTACCTAAAATTCAAGTTTCTACCTCATTTATGGACCAGGCATTGCACATTTGAGTAGCCTTGGGTTAATGGAGTTTTGGAGGGTCAAATCAAGCCCATTTTGAAAACCAGGGGAAGTTTTGGAAACTATATAGGATAAGATTTCCAATGAGATATCCTGGGCTAAATTTGGACATCAGGAAGGTAGGAAAAAGTGGATTTGAACATGGCATTGCACGTTTGACACTGGCACTATGCGTTTGACAGTTGGCCCAATTTTTCACTGTTTCTCTCTAAATTTGATTTTTACCTATGGGAAATCAATGTTTTATTGATGTGGTTGATGTAATTATTATGTTTTTAATGTTACCTAAGGTAAGTACATTAGGTAAATGGCCTCCATGACTTTTAATGAATCAATTTACTTAAGTTAGGGATGAGTCACTTTGACCACCCTACACTCTAGCTATCAGTTCAGTTTTTGTTGTAACTGCTCCTCTTCTCATGGATTCGACCCCTGAGGCTAGGATGAATTGGTTTGAGGCCTATATCATGTAATTTCTCAGTCATTCTATAGGTTGGACTCAATTGGATGTTGTACTAGTGTTTCAGACTTTGGCATGGAATATATTGGATGAGTTGCAACTATTTTGTTGGGATTCCCGTGGCATGGTATTTTGATACTGTTTCTTCTTCAGTTACATGTGTGTGAATGGTTTGTGTCTTCTATGATCCATTTCAATTCTAAATATGTTTTATTTTCAAGGTGTGATAGGCAGAATTCATATTCTATGCTATGTTTTGGGAAAATCATCATAATTTGTTTTATTTATTCAGTTAAAAAAAGAATTCATGATTTTCATGCTCTTTTTAGCACCTCATCAGTCTAAACCATTTCATCACTATACTACAAAGTGTTAAAGTAACTTGCCTACCTTGCCCCATCAAATGTATGCAATTCTGATTCTCTTTTTCCCTGACCTAGTTCACTCTCTGACCTAATTCACTCATCCAATTACTACCCCAATCAAATCAAATCAAGCAAACCCTGAGCTACTATATCTAGCCTAAAACCCTAATCCATCCAACCCTCTTAGTTGTGATCCTTTGGAGAGATCCCTATCTGGCTTGGTAGGGCAAGCTACCAAGTCAAAAGATGGTCTGTGGTTACCTCAACTGGACTCTTCCTCAACCTTGGAGATCTGGAGGAGTGATAACATACTGGTGCCATTGTCGGGGAACGAAAGGTTCATTTTCCCTGGGTGTATGACTAGTTCTCATTCGAGTTTGGTCCTATGGATGATGGGACTAAGCTTCATAAAGGATGATTCTGTAATTGCAGTGTTGAGATTGTAGAGCTGGCCTCGAGGAGACAAACAAGGCAAAATTCTGCATCCTGATCCAGTTGATTCAGTCGAAGACAATTAGAGCTTGTTCAAAAAGTGAAGAAGGTTACAAGTCACAAGTTCGATTAGACTTCATTCCATTGGCAAGCTCTTGATCATTACTAATTTAAAATTTCTATATTGAAGACTTTCCTTTGAAAAGATCTTTGTTTAGCTCAAAGTCTTAGGTATTTTTCCTCATATAGTCTGTGACCCTGTTAAGATACTGGCTCTGAAAAGATATACCAGGTCAAACCCTGACCCAAATCCTCCTTCTTCGGTTGATGACCCTGAAAGATTGTTAAGAAAGCCTAAAGTCCTTTTCCCTGAGACTGAAAGCACAAAATTGGAAAGGACCACTTCCTTACCAGATCAGATACTTAGTATTGAGGATATTCTGTTTGACATTAAATTTGAGCTATCCCTATATCTTTTGAAATATGAGTCTTGTCTTACAGAAGAAGTTTTTTATCCCATAAAGTTTGATTCATACCTACCCGCCTCAAAGTCCTTGTTTAGTCAACCTTCTGCTACATCATAGTCTTAAAAACTTGAGCACAAGGTTTGATCTAATTTTGAGAAACTTCAAAGCCTAGCTGATCAATTACAAATCACTGCGGAAAAGGCCTATATTCAGTATCATCTTGAAAGCTTATCTTCTGCCATATCCCCTACCACACCTACAAAAACATCCATATCGCCACCTTCATATTCATGCCAACCAACACAACCCATTACAGTTCCCATTCACCATTCCCCAACAGTCATGGCAAGATTTTCACCCTTAGTATTACCTGGTCAGTTGGCAGCTTTACCTCAAACCTATGGCCAAAGACTTCCTCTTTTTGATGGCAGCCCGGGAGTCACAACACAACAACATATTGATAAGATGGCTGATTTCATTGACTTAGAGGAGGTTGATGAAGATGATGCTAAAATGAGACTAATGGCTCAAAGTTTTTTTGGAGATGTCAAAAAATGGTTGTGTGGTTTGGCAGTTGTTTCCATTGATACTCCTCAAAGGTTAAATGAGTTGTTCTTAGCCAGGTGGTGGGAAAAGAAGAATCCATTGCAAATCTTGGTGGAATACAATACATTGAAATGGAATCATAATGAAACGGTTCAGGAGTTCACTATAAGGTTTAATCAGATCTACAATTCCATTTCAGATAACATGAAACCTCAGCCCAATTTGGCACTTCAACATTACCCAGATGCTTTTGATCCGGAGATGGCTTATCAACTAAGGGAAAGAGATCCTCCAACTTTGGAAGAAATGTAGAATAATGCAGTAAGTGTGGAAGTGAACTTGATGATTAAAAAGTCTTAGTTGAAACATGAGAAACCAGAAAAGAGAGTAACCATCAAAGAAGAACCTTCTTCTTCAACCAATCTTAAACTAGATGCACTGATCATAACCATAGAGAAAATGGCCGAATGGATGATAAATTCAGATAGATCTCAAGAGCCACAAGTTAGAAATCCAAACTTCAGAAACCAGTAACAACCTCAGTACAGGATAAAACAGAGAGAGCAGAAATATTCTGAGGCATCGACATCTTAGTAGCCAATTCGGACACCCTTGTAGCAGAACTATGCTCAGGGAGAGTTTGATGATGAAATATACCCGATTGTCGAGGAAAATCACTTCTTTAGGGAATATTACCATCCCATTTTCTTGACTGAAAATGAGAAGTATGTCGAGGAGATGGAGGATCCTAAGGATGAAGACTACATACTGGAAAATGACAATGCATTGGAAACTCAATCCGATGATTATCAAAGAGGATATTTAAATGCACTCAGCTCTCAATAGAAGCAATATTACTTGAGAAATAGAGATGTCCCAATCACTCCCATTCAGAAAAGGACATCACAACAGAAGGATAATAAAAAAAAAAAAAATCCTCAAGGAAATCAAAGCAAAGGTAAAGAGATGGAAGTAGCTAATCAAAGAAAAGTAAATAAAGCATCTACAAGAAATCCTAACAAAGACCATGACTATCAGAAGAAGGATTAGACACCAAGAGATCTACCCGAGAAAAGAGACATCATCCAAAAAGACATAGACAAATCCAACTCATTCAATTTAGAAACTAAAATTTCAAAGTTGAAAGTGTCAATCCCTCTTACTGATCTTGTCAAAAATAGCCATTACAAGTCTGATATAGTTAAAATGTTGAAAGTTGATCCCATGTCTGACATGGTTAATATTGAAGATGACCAACCTGAATTAATTTTTGGTCTAGCCATAGATGGTTAGTCAGGAGATAATGATGTTCCTCCATTTTTAAACCTGAGTTTAAGAATCCATCAATTCATTTTTCATAACTCCATGCTTGACTCTGAAGCCTCCCATAATCTAATGCCCAAAGCCATCATGGAAAGGTTGGGTCTAGATATAACTCGTGAGTACCATGACTTGTACTCTTTTGATTCTAGTAAGGTCTGTTGTCTTGGTTTAATCAAAGATTTGGTAGTATCCTTGGACCAAATCCCAACAAAGAATGTTTTAATGGATGTGGTGGTAGCTGACATACCACCATGGTTTGGGATGTTATTGTCAAGATCCTGGGGAGCGAAACTAAGAGGCACATTGCAGTTAGACTTCTCCTATGCCACCATCCCGGTTTTCGGGCAATTGAGGAAGTTGTATCGAGAAACCAAAATGAAATTCATGATAACTAGCAAGGAGAAACCCAATAATCATCCTATAAATGTTGTACATACAGATTTAGAGTCATTTATTTTACATAATGATAGTGGACTGAACGATGTAGATAGTTAGCTTTTGGAAATTAAAGATGTGCCAGATATTTTCAATTGTATAAGGACAATTTCAGATCAGGAAAAAGGAAGGCTGCCAAGTTCATTAGAACAACCATTGGACAAGGCAGAGAAAGGCTCAGAATAGCCATTAGAGAAGGTAATGGAAAATTCAGAACAGTCTAAAGAGAAAGTTCCGAAAATTGACCCAAAACAGAAACAAGATGTACAACCCTTCGAAGAGGAACCTAGCCTTTGGACCATGGACTTTAATGGTGCTCTTGGGAAAGATGGGGCAGGTATTGGCATTTGGATTCGAAGTCCACATCATCAGCAAGGTAAGATCCCTCAGAATGTTAGATTATGCTCATACAAGTTATCTTTTGATTGCACTAAAAATGAGGTGGAGTATGAAGCGCTGATCACAGGTTTAAAGGTCTTGAAAAGGTTAGGTGCACAAAAAATTTCGGTGTATGGTGATTCAGAACTTGTGATCAAGAAAGTTAAAGGTGAATATCAAGCTCACCATCCGCGAATGAAACAATATAGAAATGCAGTTTTAGATATTCTTAGGATGTTTCCTGAGTATGCTCTTTTAGTTGTACCAAGGATTCAGGATATTATTGCGGATTCATTAGCTACAACTGCAAGCAATTTCAAAATCCCCATTTTTTCAAACAAGAAATTTGAGATTCATGTGAAGCATCAACCCTCTGTTCCTGACAACTTGCGATATTGGCAAGTATTCTGGGATGACAAACAGGTGAATAAATTTCTTCAGAGTGAAGGAAAGTTTGAGAATTGTTCCATGGATGAAGTTTACGATAAGGATGATCAAGTCATCGAGGCAACCCAAGTTGATATATTACAGTTGAAGGACAACAATATTCTGAAAGGTCTTGTACCTTTGGAAGACTTGTTTGATCAAGATGATGTAGCAAGGAAGCCTACATTAGTTCCTACTGAGAAAGGTGTGGAAGACGTGAACATTGGAGCAGAAGACAAACCAAAAATTATCAAGCTTTCTAAAACATTGTCTCCTGAGGTAAAAGAGAAATACATTCATTTATTGTTTGAATTTTCTGATGTTTTTGCATGGGATTATGCATACTTAAAGGAGTATGACAAGAAAATAATTTAGCACACCATCTCGATTAAGCCCAATCAAAATCCCTTTAGACAAAAGGTAAGAAGGATTAACCCAAGGTTGCTGCCATCCATAGAGAAAGAAATTAGAAGGATTTTCAAGGCGGGCATCATTGTTCCCATCAGATTTTCTGATTGGATATCAAATCTAGTCCTGACAAGAAAGAAGACAGGGGAGATTAGGCTCTGCATAGACTTCAGAAATTTAAACAAAGTATCTCTAAAAGATAATTATCCTCTTCCAAAAATGGACCATATCGTTCAGAGAGTTGTTGGCACTTCCCGGCTATCACTTTTGGATGGCTACTCCGGTTACAATCAAGTTTTAGTGCATGAAGATGATCAAGACAAGACAACATTCACCACACCTTAGGGAACATCAAAATATGAAAAAATGCCATTTGGTCTAAAAAATGTACGGGGCACTTTTCAACGTGCCATGGACATAGCCTTTTCAGATGAAAAATATGTTTTCTTGGTTGTATACTTAGATGATGTAACCGTATTTTCACATTCAAATGATGAACATTTGCATCATTTAAGAGTCATTTTTCAGAAATGTAGAAAGTTCGGGATCTCTCTCAATCCAAAGAAAATTCTGTTTGCTATGGAGAATGGCAAACTTCTCGGTCACATCATTTCGAAGGATGGCATCCGGCTTGACCCTTCACGATTAGAAGCCATTCAGAAAATTGACTTCCCTCGTAGCAAGAATGAAATCCAAGCATTCAATGGTAAGATGAACTTCTTACGTAGATTTATTCCTAATTTTGCTGAACATGTTAGAGAAATGACCAATATGTTGAAAAAGGATAATGAGGTGAAATGGTCCGAAGAAGCCCGAAAGTCCTTTCATGCAGAAAAACTTGCCTTAACCACTACCCCCATTTTAATTAGTTCTGATTACTCTGATGATTTTATAATATTTTCATTTGCTTCTGAGCATACCATGGCATTAGTATTAATGCAAAAAGGGATAAAATCGAGATGCCAATAACATTTTTCAGTCACAACATCAGGGATGCATCCCTTTAGTACAACATCATTGAGAAACAAGCCTTGGCTTTACTAAAGGTGATCAAAGATTTCGGAGTTTACATTTTACATTTGCATACTCTTGCTTATGTGCCTAATGCAGCGGTAAAAGAAGTTTTTGTGAAAAATGACCCAGAAGGTAGGAGAGGTAGATGGATAGCGGCATTATTAGAATATGATCTTGAGATCAAGTCTACCAAGCTGATCAAGGGTCAAGGCTTAGCCAAACTCATGGCCGAGTCAAACCTTCATGCTTTAGATATCAACCTTGTAGCAGCATTGTCCGACAATCAAGAAGAAGTGGATCTCATTCAGGTATCTAAAATATTTCTATCATCCCCACAATATTATGATATTATTTATGTGCTTCAACATCTAAATCCCCCTCCAGGAATGTCTAAGGCTAAGAGTAGGTCATTGAAGTTGAAGGCTTCCAAATATTGTATCATGGACAACGCACTTTATTGGAAAGGTCCTGGAGGTGTGTTACTGAACTGTTTGACCGAAGATGAGTCCAAAGAAGTAATAAATGACTTCCACAAAGGAAATTGTGGGGGGCACTTGTATTGGAAGACCACGACCAAAAAAGTACTGAGAGCGGGTTACTATTGGCCTACACTTTTTGCAGATATCTACAAGGTAGTGATGAGCTGTCACAAGTGTCAAGTTTTCCAAGGTAAAAGAAAGCTTCCTCCTTTGCCTCTACAACCTATATAAGTAAATGCACCTTTTCAATAGTGGGGCCTAGATTTCATAGGTGAGATCAATCCATCATCATCCACACAACACAAGTGGATATTGATAGCTACAAACTACTTTACTAAGTGGATCGAAGCAATTCCAACCAGGCAAGCAACAGATTCAGTTATCATTCAATTTTTAGAAACTAATATCTTGTCTCGTTTTGGTTGTCCTAATAAGATAATCACAGATAACGCGACAACATTCAAGTCCAAAAAGATGATTGAGTTTTGTGACAAATACAACATTAAGTTGGGACATTCTAAAACATACTATCTGCAAGGAAATGGTTTGGCGGAGTCCTCCAATAAATCCTTAATCAATATCATCAAGAAAATGTTGGAGGCCAACAAAAAGAATTGGCACAAAAATCTAATCAATGCATTATGGGCAGATCAAGTGAGTAGTAAGAAATCTCTTGGGCTTTCTCCTTTTCAGATTGTATATGGAGTAGATACTGTTTTTCCTTCATCATTAGCAGTACCAGTCATGAAATTGTTACAAGAAGCGGGAAGTGAAGAGAACGATATTCCGCGTTGGATCAATCAAATAATTCACCTACAACAGATACGGTATGAGTTATTTCAGAACACCTCTAAGCTTCATGAGAGGATAAAGAGAATGTATGACCGGAAAACAAAGGAAGATGACTTCAGAATTGGAGATGTAGTGCTTCGTTGGGATGCCAAAAACGAAGACAAGGGTAAGCATGGTAAATTTGAAAACCTATGGAAAGGCCCTTATTAGATTTTAGCGTTCCTAGGACAAAATGGTTTCTTGTTGGATGAGATGAATGGAGAACCATGCTTAGGAGGACCAGTCAATGGTAGGCTCCTCAAGCACTATCTTTTTTGAATTGTCCTCGTTTCATTGTACATACAATTTAATTTTCTGCAAGTGTGAAGTAGAAGATTAGTGGAGATTGGAGCCTGAAGTGAAAGTCATGGAGCTTCACTGATTTTTTTTCCATTTTTAGTATTCAATCGTGAGTTAAGTAAGTCAGTTTTGAGTTAGTTTGAATCATTTGAGTTGTTAGCATTTGCTCATGCATTTCAGTTTAAGTTTTTGACCGTATTGGCCCATATGGTTAGGCACTTGGTCTACAGTGTTCTTGACACCTCCAAGGAGCTGCCATCCCCAAATAAGTCCGATGTTAGAGTAAATATTTTCATACTGCCATCAGTGATCAAAACTCCTCTTTTATATCATATTTGTGTCCCATGTTGAATTTTTTAACATTCCACCTAGGTCCTCATGCAAAAAATTTACTCACTGATGGTAGCCCAAGTCAAAAATCCCACTCTCCCTCAAAAAATCAATATTTGCTGGCCCACCTTCCTCTGTCTTATTGAGAATACATTCATTTTAAAATCTCATTTCATCATGTCTTATGTCAGTCAAGTCTACATGAAGTCTGGTTATTCAAGGTCCCATTAGGTCACAAGGTTTCATTCCTCCAAGGTCCAAGAAAAACACCATTCACTGCATAAATCCAACAAAAGCATGAGAGTGAAAGAAATAATATCCCTTTTTCATTCAAAAAGGATTTGCAAACATGTAACTATGGTTTCCAGAGCTCTAATTTTCATTCCAAAAATATAATTTTTGTTTTAGATTGTAATTTTATTTCAAAAAGAGGGATATAATAATTTATTTATTTATGTAATTTTATGTTTATCATATGTAATAAGTCACTATTCCTAGCTGTTTACTCAAACTATATTGCCAATATCATCCAAGAAAAATTCAAAAGTAAAGATTGCCGAAACTCCAACATCATCCACCTACAAAGGAAAAAGTTAGAAAGTAAATTAGCAATGAGGTCAAAAAGGTGAAATGAAACATTAGAAAGTGGGTTTTAAAGTTAAAAGATAAAATTCACTCAGCTATAAAAGACTTATTGGCTTCAAACTCAGCATCATTTGCCTCTTACCACTAATTGAGCAAACCCCAAGAGACCCTTTTCACTGTTCAGGGCGAAAATTAGGAGAACAGAGCAGGCACTGCGCGTTCTCTTTTGGTGCTGCACGTTCTCTTCTGGCACCGCACATTTACCCAGCGCTACGTGTTTCCTTAAGGCGTTACACATTCCCTTAATGCGTTGCGCACTTACTTGAGGCGCTGTGCACTTTGCATTGGCGCTACGCGTTTGTCCAGGAAGGTTACAATCACCTCATTAGCTCCTCTAAAGTGCATTCAACCTCCAAACAAGTAAGTAGCAACTAAGGAATGTGTTTTTCTTCCTCCTCAAGTCACTCCCAAAGTGTTTGAAAGGTTTAATTGAATATTTGGTTTAATTCTATATCTAAACCCTAGATCTCCCCCAAAAACTACCTTGCACTCTCAATCCCTTTTATACACTCCCCTACACCTTCCTTCCCTTTCCCTAAACCTTTTTATCCCAGATACCCTCTAACCCTTTGTCCCAAAACCCTAAGTCCTAGGTGATACAACTACCTAGGCTCCCAAACCCCCTATATTGCAAACAATTTCCCCCATCCCAAAGCTATCATACTACTACCCTATATCCCCCTCCATTACATATATCCCTTCACCCATCATCTTCATATTTACCCTTCCCCATTTCCTATTTCCAAAAAACTACATTCCCACTACCTTATACCTCCCTAGGGTTTGATATTAAACACCATGGTAGATGAGGAATACAAACCACACAATGAGGAAGAGGAAATAGATAGAGAAGAAACAGAGGTCAAGAAATCTCACAAAGGAGGTCAGATACACAAATTTGAGCCCACAGATCTCAGGGAAATCTTGGCATCCCCTATGACTGTGACATCCTTCAAATGGCTAGGCTATTATGATTTCTGTGAGCAAGTTCAGGAACTCCAACATTATCTTGACTTGACTAGGCTCTTCATATCTAAACTCCAAGACAACCAAGTCACTCTAATAGGTATCACTTTTACTTTATCTACTGCCATTATATCAGCTGCCACCAGAATCCCAATGTTAGGGAGAAATGGTTTAAACAAGGTGATTTGGAGAGACATTATTATGAGCCTTACATGAAACCAAGGTATTGAAATGAAAGAAGGGGATATTTTCCCTTTTCACACCTCCTTGACAGATATGCCCCAATGGTGAAGATTATTATGTAATATTTTTCATGTGAAGGTAGATTTTCTAGGCTCTATTCTTATCACATTCGGATTTTAATGCATTTCACTAGGGTAAAAATGCTCAATATACCCTACTATCTTTTCCAGAGCATTGAGAAGATGGCCTACATTGCCCAAAAGAGGGAGTATAAAGATCAAATGAAGAGTCTCTTTCATCATTCCCTCATTAAAATCATAGTCCTTTATCATCTCAAGGAACTCAACATTGCATGGAGTACCTTCATAGCTAATCCCATATTCACTCATTCATCTACTCAGAATGTTCAAAGAATCCCTTCATCATCTCATCCTTCCACCTCCATTCCTCCATCTCAGCCCATAGATCATTCATCCTCATCTGATGAGTCAGCCTCACCATCACCTCCATCATCACCTTTCCATGAGCATATTCATTCACCTAATAGAGATGAAATCAGAGAGCAAGAGCACATTGAATAGGGTGAGGTCATCAAGCCTAAAGGGGCTGATTTGGGCACTTTGACACATACTTATTAGAGAGGACATAGGCAAGTGTTTGCCCCATATATTGTGGGAGGGGCCTTGCCTTCTTCATCATGAAAGCAGGTACATAAGGATAAGGAGAAGATGATAGAGACAAAGATCCAACATCAGGGGGAGGAACTCCATGAGACAGAGTAGGATTTTGACTCAGTTGACCTAAGTGAGCATGATGATAGTGAGAGCACAAGCATTGTCATCAAAGAAAAAGATGCACTCATCAGGGAACTCCAGGTCAACTTTCAGAGGGAAAAATATATCATCTCATATTATGAGCAGGAAAACAAGTAGTTTGAGACCAAACATGAGCTCATGGAGATTCAACTCATCAAGGTAAAGAGGGAGGCTGAAAAGGCTAAGGCTTTACTTGATGAAGCATATGGAGAATATAGTGACCAGCTAGAGGAATAGGTGCCTGTTAGCTATGCTACATTTTTTAGCATTTGGAGGACCAAATATCAGCTCGGCCATGTGTGTATGCAGAAAAGGGAGCTCGCAGCCCTCGTTTAGCTTCTTCTCCTTCATTTTTCTCTTACCCTCTTAGCCCCAATGTCTCTATTTTTCTTCTAAAAATATCTTCATTTCCCGCTTACCCATCTCCTACAAAACTCTGCATAACCCATTTTTTTAAGCCCGGGCGCTTAACCTATGAACTCGCACCCATATAACCTTCCGCTGTAACCATAGCCGTTGATTGCCATGCCTCAATCTAACGGTCTTCGTCTTTTCCCCGCACGTTAAACCACATTCATCTCCCCACCGTCCGATCAACCCTCGCCGCAATCGGATGGCATCCACAGCTCTCGCTCTCGTAACCTGCACACTTGATAACCTGTGGGGAAAGCGGTTTCCCCGCCGTCACATCTGCCATGCATCGTAATTTTATTGCATCGCGGCCCCATATACGGATATCGCCCACCTCCGATAGGCGGTGCGATAATACCGCTTACCGCCTATTTGTACGTCTCCCGCACATTAATTCCCATGCCACTTTCCCGCGCGATAGCCGTTGGATCTGCCACGGGCAGATCTAACGGCTCTCGACTGCCCGCTACTGCTGCTGCCCGATAGCCGTCGGATCTGCACGAGCGTGATCCGACGACCCTTGTTTCTCCATCCTGTTACCTCCCGGTAGCTCCCTTCGATACGATCCCTGCCGTCGAACCACGTGATCCAACGACTGAGCTTTGTCCCCGTCATACCATGCATCCTCCATGTTGTTTTCGTGCCTCTAACTTGTATCATTCGCCCGAAGGATGAAGCGATCAGCTACCAGATACCCTGCGCAGTTAATATTTCAACCACTGCATTCAACAGAGAGGATGGTCGAGAAGAAAAATGACAGCCTCGGGCAGATTCCAACATTAAGCAGTTATGGGGCTTCTTTCAGTCAACACTCCACTTGCTCAGGGAAGGACAACAGAGCATCAGAAAAGATAAATTTTGTTCATTAAAGCAGTCAGATTGTAGCAGAAACTCCATCAGAGAGTTAAAGGCGGTTGGTGGTCCATTATGACCCCTTCACGCCTAGAATAACAGAATATCATTGTAAGCAAACTCTATATATACCCAGAAGACAGAATGTAATAGGGTTGATGGATATTGCTTTGATGTAAGGTTCACCTTCTAGAGACTGTAACTATTGTGATACCTGTAGCGTCTGGTCTTCATTTTCAGCTAATGCAAGCTTCTTTTGCTATTAATTGCTCATTTTCCACTTCTGATTTGTTCCAGGTTGTGCCTGTTATGCATTTTTCATGTGCTCTTGATGTTTAGCATTAGAGGGGCTATCATCCCACCTCTGTGTTAGAATCTAGTAAGTATTATTGAATGTGTATGCAGGTTTCTGTTTTCTTAGTGCCAGAGAGCTGTCATCCTGTCTGTGCATTAGGAAATAGATTTACAGGCCTTTTAACTGGTTGCAGCTGGCCGTCATAGGGTCTTGTGCATATGCTGGTGTGGTCAGTATTCTCCATCTTCACCTATTCCTTAAACTGTGAGTAATTGGTGGTCTAAAGCCTTGTAGTCTAGGGGTGTTCACCCATGTCTGGGGTTAAACATAGTAGAAGTGGTTATCTGGCTTGAATATGCATAATTCCTTCCATTCATCCACCTATTTCCAATATTTTTGTTGAGTTTGTAATGTTCCCGAGCATCTCTGAGATACAACCTAGGAGAGTTTCTTGGGGTGAGAACATAAATTGGCACCGTTGCCGGGGAGAGGAGATTGAAGTTCAGCTTCCCTGGGAGAATGACACAGTTCCAGATTTTGATGATAGACAAGGTCTGGGTACATTTTTGGTTGTAATCATCTATCTGGCGACTCCACTGGAGGAAGACCAACCTTTGGTGACTCCACATTGTAGTTTTGGTTTAGTTTGTGAGGCATGCTTGAAGAGATCCTCAGACATCACCAGCTGAACCAGTGCTTGACCCTGAGAAGATCGTTGAGCAGAAGAAAACATTGCAGAAAGGAGCATCAGGATCAGGTAAGCCTTAGAAATTCCATGTATCTCTGTTAGTGAAGGTCACCTTCAGAGATTCGTTTAGCTCCTTAGTCATTCATTTCCCTTTCGGATATCAGTCGAAACAAGCATCCATGCTGTCCATCATATTCCTCTGTCTTTGTCATTCTTTTCATTGATCCATATCAATCAGTCTACCAGTATCCTTCCACTTACCTCAGTCATGGTAGGCTAGCAAGCTCTCACAAAGATAGAAAGAATAATTGCTGCTAGGTATGGACCCTTGGTCTTGCCTATCCCTTTGAATGCCATGCTTGTAGGAGAATATCAAGAATATATGCCCAAGTTTACTGGTATAGAAGGAGTATCAACTAAAGAGCACCTTGAATCTTTTTATTGTTATGCTAATAACCTAGATATTAATGAAGAGGATGTGTGGATGAGGGTTTTTGTCCAAAGCCTAGAGGGAGAGGCTAGAAATTGGTTCAGAAATTTACCCCCTAGGTCTATAGCAAATATTGAGGCCCTAGATGATGTGTTCCTAAAGCACAAGGGAGATAATAAAGATCTGCTCTATTATCATACTGAATTTGGGAACTTGCAGAGAGAATATGGTGAGCTGCTGTCTAATTTCAACATCAGATTCAACCATATGTACAGCAGAAGTTAAACCTACCCCTACTTCTGCTATGATCACTTACGCCCATGCCTTCGATTCTCAGTTCTGCCTACTGTTAAAAGAAAGAAGATGTACTTCTTTGGCTGATATGCAAGATGTAGCCTTTGAAGTAGAAGCAAATATCATTGCTGCAGAAAGACTCGAAGGTGATGCCAAAAAGAGAAGACAAGGGGGTGAGTCCTCATCATCCACAGATCCTGAGATCGATAAAATGTCCAGGATGATTGAGTTTTTGGCCTCTGAAATTTCCAAATTAATGGCTGAGCAACATTTCGAGGAAGCAGGAGCTCCTTGTACCTTTGCTCTTCCAACTCCTAATCCATATAGAGGTGCACAGGAGCAGTTGTAGATTTTGCAGAGAAGCAGAGATACAAACGAGGAAAAAAGGGTGAAGACCCTTTTTCACAGTATAGTCATGGAGGAAGAGCACTATGAAGAAAAGGATGAGGTCCATGGTTTGGAAGACAAGGGCAGTGCCCCCTTCTTAACCAGAGCTTCTTATGAAGAAGCATTATCCAAAGGAACTGCTTGTCAGTTTGTTGTACCTGCAGAACAACAATCTTATCAGCAGAAGTAGCCAGCAACAGATCCCTTCATCCTTGAAGAGTCTGAGCCTGAAGCCAGCCCAGCTTCCAATGACTATGCAAATCTGCGAATTCACCTACCTGCTTTTGTTCCCTACCCAGTGATCAATAAGGGAGAGGGAAGCTCCCCATCATCTTTTGTCCCTCTGTCTGCTCAAAGGACAATCCCTCAAAGTTGCCCCCTGAACTCTGAGGCAGGTCATAGCTCCATTCTCAAGGCTGATACTGATCACCTCAGTCTTGATGTTCTGAAACCTGCTCAGATGGCCTCCACATAGATTGAACAGGCAGCTTGTCAGGTGATAGAGGAAGAGGGTGCACAGTTTTGGAATCCCTCCTTGGATGAGGACTGTTCTAAGAAAGATGCAGGAGCAGGTGATGTCTCTGTGTCCCCTCCACAAGAATGCAATGGTTCATCATTCATATTAGTTGTGAAGACCACAAATGACATAGAGAAGTACACAACAACCATTGTTATTCAGCAGGTGTACAAAATCTCCCATGAAGAATGTCCAAGGAGGAGAACACACAGAGAGGGGATGAAATTTGATCCATATCTGCCTATTAAGGTCAAATGCCCCAAACTTTTTGAGGTAGAGGATCAAATAAATCCAGTTTTGTAGCTCTATGATGAACCGACCGAGAGCAGGAGAAACAGTTTTGATGGCCCAGCAGATGGCCAGTTTTTGAATACTTATGTTGTTTAAGGTTCTCAAACCTTAATGATTGTAAGCATTTTCTTTACAAGTTTTAGCATAGATTTAAATAGACTCCATGCCCAATGGATACTAGGCAATGTTTTTTAAGCTGGTTTTGTATGAAGGGATTGGTCTGCAGTTCTTGAGACCTCACAGGGAGGATCTCATCCCCAGAAGGAGCCAGTGTTAGCTCTGCTACATGTTTTAGCATTTGGAGGACCAAATATCAGCTCGTCCATGTGTTCATGCAGAAAAGGGAGCTCGCAGCCCTCGTTTAGCTTCTTCTCCTTCATTTTTCTCTTACCCTCTTAGCCCTGGTGTCTCTGTTTTTCCTCTAAAAGTCTCTTCATTTCCCGCTTACCCATCTCCTACAAAACTCTGCATAACCCTTTTTCTTAAGCCCGGACGCTTAACCTATGAACCCGCACCCATATAACCTTCCGCCGTAACCATAGTCGTTGATTGCTGTGCCTCAATTTAACGGTCTTCATCTTTTCCCCGCACGTTAAACCATGTTCATCTCCCCATCGTCCGATCAACCCTCACCGCGATCGGACGACATCCACAGCTCTCGCTCCCGTAACCTGCACACTTGATAACCCGAAGGGAAAGTGGTTTCCTCGCCGTCACACCCGCCACGTGTCGCAATTTTATTGCATCGTGCCCCTGTATACGGATACCGCCCACCTCCGATAGGCGGTGTGATAATACCGCTTACCGCCTATTTGTATGTCTCATGGAGAATACAGACCTTTTAACTGGTTGCAACCAGCCATCACAGGGTCTTGTGCATTTGCTGGTGTGGTCAGTATTCTCCATCTTCACCTATTCCTTGAAATGTTAGTAATTGGTGGTCTAAAGCCTTGTAGTCTGGGGGTGTTCACCAATGTCTGGGGTTAAACATAGTAGAAGTGGTTATTTGGCTTGAATATGCATCATTCTTTCCATTCATCCACCTATTTCCAACATTTTTGTTGAGTTTGTAATGTTCCCGAGAATCTCTGAGATATAACCTAGGAGAGTTTCTTGGGGTGATAACAGTGCCAAGAAGAAGGCCAAGGACCAGAGGCCTAAAAAGAGCATTGGAGCTAGAAAAACAAAAAGAGGCTGAACTAGTTAATGAGCTCACCCTAAATGAACAATTTTCCAAAATGATCAATGGGAACTGAGAGCATTGGCTTGAGAGGGTGAAAAACCATATTGAAAATCTCTTAGACAAGGTGAAGAGAGACACTGAAATTTAGAGAAATATGGCAAAGTATTATTTCCGAAGAAACCAAATAGCAAGGGCAAAGCTCAAGGCTACTAGGGTAAGAATTGAAGCCCTAACTCAACAAGAAGAAAATAAGAAGCTTGATATACTTGAAGAGGCTTCACTCCATGCCTAGACACACCAAACATTAGCTCTTTGACCAATTTTGAAGACTCTTGGTTAATTTTTTGTAATATTGTCTTTCCTATCTTTTTTGAGGCAATTTCATATCAGCTCCTTGGTCAAATTCTCAAGCACTGCACACTTTTTAGAGCCACTTTTTGGAGGAATGGAAGCCACCAATGGATTAATAAGGACAAATACATCTAGTAAAACCATGTTTCTTGCCCTGTAATGCAAAACTGGCAGGTAAAAAAGGTAAAAAAGTACCTAAAAATCAAGTTTTTGCCTCATTTCTGGACTAGACGCTACACATTTGAGTAGTCTTGGAAGAATGGAGTTTTGGAGGTTCAAATCAAGACCATTTTGAATATAAAGGGAAGTTTGGAAACTAGACAAGATAAGCTTTCCAATGAGCTATCCTGGGATAAATTTGGACATCAAGAAGGCATGCAAAAGTGGATTTGAACTTGGCGCTGCGCCTTTGACATATTTCCCAGTTTTTCACTGTTTCTATCCACATTTGATTTTTACCTGTGGGAAATCAATGTTTTATTGATGTGGTTGATGTAATTATTATGTTTTTACTATTACTGAGGGTAATTACATTAGGTAAATGGCCTCCATGACTTATAATGAATTAGTTTACTTAAGTTAGGGACGAGTCACTTTGACCACCCTACACTCTAGTTATTAGTTTCGTTTTTGTTGTAACCGCTCCTCTTCTCATGGATTCGACCGCTGAGGCTAGGATGAGTTGGTTTGAGGCCTATATCATGTAATTTATCAGTCATTCTACAGGTTGGACTCAATTGGATGTTGTACTAGTGTTTCAGACTTTGGCATGGAATATATTGGATGAGTTGCAACTGTTTTGGAGGGATACATGTGGAATGGTATTTTTATATTGTTTCTTCTTCAGTTACATGTGTGTGAATGTTTTGTATCTTTGATGATCCATTTCACTTCTAAATATGTTTGATTTTCAAGGTGTGATAGGCATAATTCATCTTCTATGCTCTATTTTGGGAAAATCATCATAATTTGTTTTATTTCTTCAGTTTAAAAAGAATTCATGATTTTCATGCTCTTTTTAACACCTCATCAGTCTAAACCATTTCATCACTATACTACAAAGTGTTAAAGTAACTTTCCTACCTTGCCCCATCAGATGTCTGCAATTCTGATTCTCTTTTTCCCTGACCTAGTTCACTCTCTGACCTAATTCACTCATCCAGTGACTACCCCAATCAAATCAAATCAAACAAACCTTGACCTATTATATCTAGCCTAAAACACTAATCCATCTAGCCCTCTTGGCTGTGACCATTTGGAGAGAGCGCTCTCCGGCTTGGTAGGGCTAGATACCAAGTCAAAATATTGGTCTATGGTTACCTCAGCTGGACTCTTCCTCAACCTTGGAGATACAAATGAGTGATAATAGGTTCCTGGTTATATCTTCTTCTTTTTCTTTTAATTTTTCTTCTTCCTTTTCTTCCTCCTCTTCATAATCTATGTAAAATAATTTCTTCTCAGCACATTTATGACCTTTAGTGTATTTGCTATCACAATTGTAACAAATCTCTTTTCTCTTTTTGCCTTCAGTTGTTGTGGTTTCAACCTTGTAGGTTGTGGAAGGTTAGGAGTGACAACACTTCCATTTTTATAGTTATGAGTGGTAGACCTCCTTGTTTCCATAAATTTTCTTTCCACCCTAAATGCATTCTCCAATGACTTAGGTTCCCAAAGGTAAACCTCATGTTCCATATTATCCATTAAAGTCCTTATGAAGACATTGACCATGTGATTCTCACGAATATTAGTTCCCTTGATATGCAATATTTGGAAGTCATCAACGTGCTCCGCCATTAAACCCTTTTGTTTGATATTTATCAATTGGATAAAGAAAGTATTGCTATTTATATCCTCATAATGTGCTATCAATTCCCGCGTAAAAATTGACCAATTTACATCGATTTACGAGAAAAAATCCATCAATACCACACAAACTGATTGGGTTATAAATACAAATTTGTGATGCGTACCTTTTGTGTGTGTTGCACATCATGTAGATCAAAGAATTGCTCCATTTATAGTATCCATGTTACCATTTATTTTCCATCAAACTTCCTCATGTCGATATTTGGAATGTGGTTGTTCTTAAACCCAACATTGGAGTCTCTAAAATCATAATTCATAATTCTTTTTTTCCTCATCATGATTTTCATGGATTACCTTGTCACCACAAGGAAGCCTTTCTTGCAGCAACTTTGTCAATCCTTCCAACTTGACATTCATTGTGTCCATGTCTACTTTAAAACCATCCTTCAAACCTTATATGACCCTTTTTATTTTTACTTCTAAACCATCCATATTTACATTCATCATTGCTTCCAATTCATTTTTGATTACTCTTTTCAAGAGCGAAATTTGTTGCACTTTCTCTCGTAATTTTGATATATCATGTTGCATTTATTCCTCTTTTTCATACTTCATAGTAGAGCTTTTTGGTTGCTTACTAGGAGTATCCATTTTCTTGTTGCAAGAAACATTAGAACCAATAATGATATCTATGCTTTATTATTCCCTTTGAATAACTTCAGACTAATTTTCAAACAAAATTTATGCATATTTAAAATAATACACACCTTTGTTTCCTACTCTTTGGAGCTTGATATAGAAACTGTTGTATATCTGTAATTTCGGCCTCCCCAGGTATGAAATTTCATCTTGTGGTAGCTCTCTGTGTCCTAGTTCTAACACCACAAGTTAGACCGAGATTGGATTCTTCAAGATAAAGTTACGCCAAATCACCCAAGATGACCTACTTATGGACTGTTCAATAAAAGCAAAGTTGTACGTACTTCCACATGTCACTGTTTCATAGTTTTACCCTCAAAATGGTACCTAATAAACTAAAGTTTGTACAAGTTTGGCCACTTTTTACGAAATTTAATTTATATGCCCGAAACAAAAGCTATGATGATTTTCCCTGAGACACCTCTTTGAGACAAAATTCTAGAGCATACACAAACCCTAACTTCCTTGAATCATATATCTGATAATATAGCGAACCAAGATCTGGAATTTTTACACAGTGTTAACCAAGATTTCTTTTCCATGTGGTTGAAATTTTAGCTTCTAAATCCTCGTAAGAAAAAAGTTATAGTGAAAAGTCTAAGGTGGTATGTTTGAAGTAGTGAAACCCTAGGATCCAAAGCTCTGATACCAAATGTTAATGAATCATCTAATGTTAATCTTAAAGCTATTTTCACATATAATAATTTATTTCATTTGATTTATTATTTTAAATGTATGTTGATGGGTTTATTAAATATGTCCAATCACAATCATAAAATGGAGATGTGTTATTTAAATTTCATTACAATTATTATTTATTTATTTTTTCTAAGGAAATAAATCAACCTTTCTTTACAATTTTTATTTATTTGTTTTCTAAGGAAATAAATCAATCTCCCTCTCAACCGAAATGCAAGAGTGAGGTTGTTGGTACTAGGCCAACCCACAGTTATACTCACTTAACAGTTCTTTTCTAAGGCTTAAAGCCACTACAACAACAATCATCAAGGCATCAAAGCTCATCATGTCACTAGCAAAGAGATGAACATGGGTGGGAAGGATAATAATTGTTCTACCCAACCACCTACGATAACCCCAATTGACTTCCTTACAATATTTTATAGGAAAATGATTAAACAATAATGACGAAAAGGATTAGTGAGTTTATATTTTCAAAATTTAATATAAAGACACACACACACAGAAAATGAAATATCTAAGTGATCTCGAATAAACCTATCAATGTGTATGTAATAGTGATCGACTTCTAAGTGTTTTAGGGCAATCTCATTTTTGGTTATGTGAGGAATATGGATATAGCTAGAAATTCTATTTTTTATTTGCATGTTATAAAGTTATTCTAAAGGTTAAATAATTGAAAATTTTATTAGAAATATAAGTAGAAAAATATTTAGCATGTGGATATTTCAATGAGGCTTATCAAGGCCTAGATTATATTTGTGGAATTGGCATCATTCCATATTTTTTTAGAGATACATAGTTCAAGTCAAAGGTAATATAGGATGAGGAGCAAATAACCAAATGAAATTGAATGCCTTATTTTATTTACTAAAATTTGCTTTAGATATAAGGATTAATGAGCTTCAGATCATGGGTGATTAATTTTTGGTCATTAATTCTATGAAAGGAAGCCTCCAAGAACAAACTAATTATCTATCTCCACTAGCACACAAATTAATGACAATATCTAATCAATTTCTTTGGAAAACTATACTCATATATATAAAGAGCATAACAAGCTTGTAGATAAATGTTTAAAGGAAGGATTTCATTTTCTTGAGATTTATGGTTCCTTGGGAAAAGTAAAATGTGTCCGATTAATGGTTTTACTAAAATTTTCATTTGATAATTTTTGAACTTCTTTTGAATATGTGATTTGTCAATACACAAGGCTATTAAAGTCTGTTCTTTGTTTCCAGTTACTTGATACATAGTATATGTGACATTATGAAAGTTTTGGATCTTTATGGATCTATAGTGAAAGATTATAAAGAGAACTATCTTTGGATGATATTTCTAGGATTGTGCCTAGAGCCCATGAGTATTGTGCACACACACAGATATATATAAGATACATATGTTTTATTTTGAAAAATTGTAATAGTGATCGACAATAAAGAAGTCACATCTACAATGTTTGAATAATTAAATAAAGAGATTATATAATTGTTATAGACGGGAAGGGGTCCTATTATTCTTTAAGGAGTTTTTGTGTGACTCATTTATCTTATCTATTTGGGCATCATGCTCCATGCTCACATTTGTGTACATGATATACAATCTAATTTATGGTGTTATTTTAAATATTTGGTGCATAACATTTGGTTTTAGACCATAGGAATCTTAGCTTGGCTCCTTCAAACTTGTCATTTCAAGATTTTCCCTATAAGTTTAGATAGAATTTTTTTGGGAGCAATAGGAGACATTAAAAAGTACATATCGCAAAAAATCATATCTTGATTTGCTATACTTTAAGGTATAGGATGTGTAATAGTTTTTGACAAGTTTGAAAACTAGTTTCAACAAGGGCTTTAGTCAAAAGAGTCATATTTGATTCTAGAAAGATTCAACTTGAGTGCCATTATTTTTATTGGAAAAATTATGGATAACAATGTTTTAGGTCCAAATCCTTTGGATATGTGACATACTTTACAAGTTCACTCTCTAGAAAGGGAAAAAAGTCATTGAGCTTTGGGAAAGGTTCATAAAGTTCACTTAACACATTCAATTTTTTTGAAACCTATGAAATTGTAGCAAAGACATATAAGAGTAAGGCATGCCAATTTTTTTTTCCATGGGTACTTTACTATGTCACCTCAAGCTCCACAATTTTTTTCTATATGAAACTAAAAAGGTTATAGAGAAAATGTCATGTTTATTTGATTGAAGGAAGGAAATCCATAGATTGTTTGCTTTGAAACCAAATATTATGTACAAAAAAATTAACTTTTCCTTGGCATATTCAAACTTGTCAACCCTATGAAATTATAGAGAAGACATATGAAGATACAACAATTCCAAAATTTCAAACTTATAGATGCAGAAAAATCAAAGTTACCTTAGTTGGAAGGTTGGTCAGTGAGAATCTCTAAATTAGAATTTTAAAAGGTATGTTATTTTGAAATTAACATATCTTTTCATTGAAAGATCCAATATAGGGGATTCAAAACTTGTTGGAAAATTAACATAACTTTTCATTGGATGGAGAAAAATTATTGGAAAGAGGAAATACATAATAATATGTTGGAAAAAGAATAATAAAAAATTTGGATTATTATTGTCAATATATTGAGATTGGAATGTGAGGTTTATGGTTGGATTTTAAGTAGAATTAATGGGAATAACTTACTTTAGTGGAGATAAAGAGAACAAGAAATCAATCTTGGGGAATGGTTGAGGATGATAAGATAAATTTGTAGGAATCCTTTTAGGGAAAGTAATAATTTTTATGGTGAAGCACAATAGTGGTGGATGAGTATTGATTAAAAATATTAGACAAAGTACTACATGGGAAGTATATGAAAAGTTTTTTAGAAAAAATGGATCGAGGACTCAAAAATAGAAGTGATGCATACAAATGAAGATGAATTCAAAGAAGATAAAGAAGCAATTTTGAAATTATAAAAAGGTATTAATGAATGAAAAGAATAACTTAAGAACAAGGGTAATCAATTGTGTAAATTATAGTCACTTAATGGATCACTTCTTATGGAGGCTAAAAATTTAAAGTAACAAAAGATGAACAAATATAAGAAGGACAAAGAAATATTTAGATTATGGATTCATAATAAAAAACCACTAGATGAAGTCTTGAAAGATAGAAATAAACATTACTAAAATAAAGAAATATGAAGGATATTGGATGAAGAACTACAAAAATACTTGAAGAGGAAATTTGCAAGAAGATTGAAGAAGCCCTAAAATGAGAGAAGGTAAAATTGGAAATGAAATCTAGAGTTGAAGGACATAAGAATTTGATAGATGACATCATGTTAAATTTTCAAAAAGAGAAGGAAGACAAGATTCAAGAAGGTCACTAGAAAATAATTGAAGTTTTCGAGCTCCAAATTGAACATATTAAAATTAAACATGATCATTAAGGGAATTTTGAGGTAAAAATGAGCCTCAAACAAAAACTATACCATTAAAATAAATTTTAAAAGAACCATTAACATTTTAGAGGATGACATATCCCTTACGGTTGAGTTGTCATTGTTTGAATTAAATATTCTTATTTGTCACACTCTATGGATGACAAAACCATTGTTAGCCATGGTAGTGTTGTAAGTAAAGTACTCATAAATTTCTTTTGAATATAATATAAATGTACTCATAAATTGAAGTACTTTTAAAATTCTCATTAGGGCTAAACTGAGTTGTTGGGACTAATGGTGTTGATGCTATTGGCGAGTATTAAAATTACCATATTTTAACATGCTCCTTTTCTTATTTCTAATCCCTTTTCATTTACTTGTAACATTATATTATCCCATTTTAATGATCATATGTAGGATTTAAGCTAAACTAAGTGGTTGGGCTTAAGGGAGTTAATGTTATTGACAAGTCTTAAAATTACCATATTTTAACATGCTCCTTTCCTTATTTTTAATCCCTTTTCATTTACTCGTAACCTTATATTAGCCCATTTTAATGCTCATGTGTAGGATTTAAGCTTTAGGTGTTTCTAATTACATTTTTTAGTATTTCATTGAATTGTGATTAACATTAGAGAGAATTAGTGTATTATTTATTTAATTTTGAAGTAATTGCTCATGTGTGAATTTTTTATTTAGGAATGGGTCCACAAGCTACGAGGTTGAATAAATTTGGGTTAATAGTGTAGAAAATTTGTAGATGTATTACAGACTAGCATACCATAGTGGAGGGGATCGACCACCACCAATATTACAACCACTTTGGGAAGATAACACAACAAATATTTCATGGTTTCAATTATTGGAAGGTAGATTTCTATGTGCCCAAGTGTGCATATTTATTTTCATTATAGATTAACAGGTATCCCATGTATATACCATGGATATAGGGAGCTAAACACCATTAAGAAATATTTTTTAACATATTATTGTAACCCACATGATAAATTTCGAATTTGACAATTAGTTAGGAGCTAACATGAATCTTGGAACAATGTATGAGTTTTTGTAGCCACTTGAGAATATTCTATCTTCAAGTGGATCTAGATTAAATAGTTGTTACAACCACTTAAGAATATTCTCAAGAGGATTTGTATTTAGACATTTGTTGTAACCATTTTCTAGAATATCCTATCCATAAGTGGATCCATATTTAGATATTAGTTTCAAGCAAGCTTATATATAAAAGATAATTCCATTTCCATTCCAAGGAGAGGACTCTTAAAGCATATAATCCAAATTATCGTGGCATCAAATACAAATTTCATGAGATATTTCTCCAATTTTAATTGTTTTTTTTTTATGGTAATGTGTGACTTGATTTGAATTATTCTATTGTAGTTTCAATTTGGTGCCATGTTCTAGGAGGTAGAGCTCACTCCATTAGAAAACAACATTGTATAGTTTGGTAATCTTTCATTTCTTGTGTGTGTTTATTTATTTATGCATCTTGATTTCCTTTATCATATTTTCCTTTTATTAATTTATGATTTATACAAGTGTGTATCCTTTCTGCAATAGCAATTCAATTCATAGACTAGTTTTACCAAAGTACCAATAACGATAATTATTATTTGTAGGAAAAAAAGAATTTCTTAACTCATGCAAGAAGATTTCCCGGTGACTGTAGGGGTTCCCATTGTCATGATCAAGTGTTCAAGTATATGGATCATTGACAAGAGTGATTGGGATTTGGATATATGGAATACAGTAATGAAATTTCCTTTTGGTAGAATCATATTAGACAAATAATGTAAGTTAAGAATTTGCAACCCACAAATATAGTGCACGACATCTCACAAATACATTGGAGAACTTGGTTGATAAGATTAAATGTATAAGTGATATTGGTCTAATAGAAAATGTATAGAAATACTGTCATTTTTGGAACCATTTCTAGATAGGTGTCCAAGGCACAATGATACTTCTTGTAGTTATTTTAGATAACACATGGCAAGGGGATGAGTAAGGAGAATATGTTGTTTGTCCTCTTTGTAGGTCCTCATATGGAGTATTTTGTATTCATATAGATGCATGCCTTTAAAGTAAGATTTTTTTTCCCTTTTATTTGTGGTATAGTAAGATCCATGCATATTACTAATCTCTTTGCAGAAAGCATGGTAAGAGGAAGATGGAGTTAGTATATGAGGATTCCACTAGAGGAAGAGTCAAGGAGAATTCATTTCAAGAAGCACCAAAAAAGAAAAGAAAATAAAGGGAATACAATTTTTAGTTGATGCCCCATAAATATCCATCAACAAAAGAAACAATCATTTTCAAGGAGGCATGTCTCTCATTGCTGAAATCATGAAGTTTGGAAGACCTCTCATGAGCATTGGAAATTGCAATTCTTTAAGTTCTAAGCATGCACATAATAAATGTCATACAATACTTTATTCATATCTTGAAAATTATGGATTTGGTCAATTAGATTTTTGGTATATGAGAGGATCACATTGAAAACAATATGTCTACAAAAATTAAATAGTAACCAGATCACATTTTAAGAGATATATAATTTTCAAATTTTATAGCGGGTTTCTATGGAATGCTTGTAGGTGTTGTTTTGACATTTTGTGAAGGTCATTTTGAAAAATTCAGTAACTGGATATTTAAATTTTTGGTGTGTGGATGCATTAAATTAAAAAATATAAACCTGCAAAAATTCACACAAACCCATCATTTGGAAGAAAAAACTCATTGATCAAATTCTTGTGGCAATGAACTCCCTAAGATCAGATTTGGGACAATAAATTTTTGAAAGACCAAATGGATAGGTATTTAAAACCCATTTCTATGGTATATTTCCCTATGAATATAGTTTACAAACCAATTAGAACTATGCCATTTTGATTTCATACGAGAAACTTATGCCCTAAATACTGACTTCTTATCCTAAATTTGCAATAATGATTTTTTTTTCTAGGTTGTTCACTGACATATTTCACCCATAAATTCTTCATTTTTATAAAACTTGTTTCTATTAAATATACCTATATGAATATAATTTCATCTCCAATAGGAATCAAGTTAATCCGTCATCAGGAAAAAAAAGTTATACCAAAAATCGTGATAGTTGATCTTGGATGGAAATCAAAATTAGATCCTTCATGCAACTTGTTTCAACATGTTTAACATGTCATTTCAAATTAGTTTCAAAACATGTTTCTTGATCTGTAATTGAAACTTGAAGGTGATATACAAATTTCAAGTGAAATTTTATGTGTTATGGGTAATGGATCGAGTTACAAAACACATAAACAAGTGATTTTTAAACTTAATTATCAACAAAAACAAAGACAAAATACCATATCAGAAACACATAATAATAAACATGATAAAGGAGTTCACTCCTCTCTTGGGCTACATCTCCTGGTCCAGCTTCCAATGCAGGGCCTCTTTCATTAAGTTCTTAAATTTATGTTTTTATGGATTTACGATGCTCAAAATGAAAAAAAATGTCTCCAATGGATCCATAACTATCAAAACCCCCCATATAGGTTATTTCTGTACCTCATTTGGCCAAAAATGGAGAAAGTTATGTCTATTACAAGTTTTTCCCAAATTCCATAGCTAATCCTCCTACAATTTGACCCAAATCTAGCTTAAGCGCCCCAAACCTGGTATCGATGCACAAACCTGGCCTACAATCCTTGCCTACGTGTGAAATTGTTAGAGAGTTAAACTTCCCATTAACCCCCCAGTTCAGAAAAAACACGGTCGTATGGGGGTCACGTGCCCTAGGGCCGGGGTTAAATGCTCACCCCCACCGGCTAGGCCCCCAACGCATTACAACGTTGTCAAATGCACCCATGGAACCCAGGGCTAGTGCTATATTCTCGCTGCGAGGGATTATTCAGGGCGTGCTCCAACTATATGTTGGAGGTGGGGTCGTCTGTCGACCATGTGTCACAGGGCTGGCCCCCTCTTCTCCTTCGTGCACCTATTTGTATGTATGGTCATGTGACCCCGAGCTAGCCCATGGTCTCGCCCCATGGTTATGTGGGTGCAGGGACCAGTGCTGGGGCTTAGCTCTGACCCAACCCAAAACGTATATTGCACTTCTCCTTAAATAAAAGCCATCAAATTATGTTGTTAAGAAACAATGTGTAGCGGGTTGGTTGAGGTTTGTGGTTCTTTTTGCTTGGTTGTGGGTTCAAGTCTCATGGGAAACTTAACCCCTTCACAAAAGTTTTACCCATCACTGGAGGCCACGTGGCAATTTCCAATTGGCCCACATGGCTCTTCCCCATTAGTCCACCATAATATACAATCAACCCATATATTAATTAAAAATAATTTATGAGCCAAAAAAAATTTAAATTTTTGGACCAATTAGGAGTGGCCAAGTGGCATCTTGTCACTGGCCCAAAATGTATAGTCACCATGTCAATTCTGCGATTTTTTTCCTGTTTGAGAATTCGACCATAACACGATATCGGGAGCATATGATATCGGTTTTGAGTGAAACGAGTTGTGTTGGATTTAGGTTGCTGATATCTACGCACTAGTACAAGTTTTGAGCATTTTTGAACAATTTGAATGTTGAGCACTAAAATGATCCCTTGGATCACTCCTCCCCATTGGAAGATTTTGGACCTCCAAAAGACTACTTTCAGTCAAAAAATAGATGAGGGTACAATTCCCTCACCCTTCCAACCTCAATCCATTTAGATTTTCTTGGATTTGTACCTTTGAGACCAACACGAAGGTACTCCATATTCCCTTGTTTTGAACTTCTTGTCCTTTTGTCAAGGATAGTATCCTATTACAATTCTTCAAGAAATTCTGGCAATAAATCTTCTATTGAAGGAACCTGAACATGCTCTCAAATTATCAACATTAACAACTGCATACATTTTCATATAAGGAGGCAAATCCAAATGGAAGGCATTGTTACCAATCTTTTCTAGAATCTTAAAAGGTCCATACCTTATTGGTTTCAACTTTTTACCTTCTCCTTTAAGCCTCTCTTTGCTAATGTAAAGCCAAACTTCATCTCCAACTTGAAAACTGTGGTCAACACGATGCTTATCATGCCTTGTCTTATACTTGGCTTGACTCTTTTCCAACTGTTCTTGAACCATTTGATGCACCAATTGAACTTATTCAATGAATCGCTTGGCCTTATCAACGTCACTAAGACCATCAATAGAAACATCCTTCCCAAAGATAAAATCTAAAGAAGATTTTGGTAAATAACCAAAGCATGCCTCAAATGGAGATGTTTGAGTCAAGGAATTCTTTGCCCAGTTATAAGCATGATGAATGTAGTGTAAGTGTTCATCCCAAAGCTTGGGATGTTTTCTACTATAACCACGAAGAAGATGTACTACCATTCTGTTCACCACTTCTGTCTAACCATCAGTTTGTGGATGGAATGCTATACTATTTTTCAACTCAGTGTTCATGAGTCCCCATAAGTTGTACCAAAAGTTCCCGACAAATTGAGAATCTTGATCAGAAATAATGGAGTTGGGAAACCCAAAATGTATCCACACATGTTGAAATAACATTTGTGCAGTTTGTTCACCTGTAACCTACTTATTACAAGGCATTAAAATACACATCTTGCTGAAACAATCTACCACAACATAAAGATAATCATGATTTATTTTAGACATAGGCAATCCTCCTACAAAGTCCATAGAAACACTTTCCCAAGGACGAGAAGGGATGGGAAGTGGAGTATACAATCCTAAATTTATATTTCTAGGTTTACTTGTAGCACATAAAGAACATCCTCTTACATAACGTGACACACTTTCATTCATTGTAGGCTAGTAACATTACCTTTGTAATTGTGCCACCATATTGCCTACACCAAAATGGCCAACAATAAGAGAAGTATGCGCTTATCTTATGATGTTGACTCTTTCACCTTGTGGAATGGATAGCTTGCCAAGATGATACAAAATTTTATCATGCACATGGTAATCCAATTCCTCTACTTGGTTTCCTTGACACAAAGTTGCATATACATCTTTAAAGTCATCATCTAAAGCATACCGTTCAAAATAGCTCTCATGCATGATAGAATTATTCTTAAGAATAAATGAAGCACTAACAATTGGTCTAGAAAGAATATCAACAACCTTGTTATGGATAACTTTCTTATACCTTATCACCAAGTGTAATTTCTACAAGAAACCCATCCATCTGATCTGCCTCACTTGCTGTAGCTTAGTTTGTGATTGTAAGTATTGCAATGGTTGATGATCAGTGTGAATTATAGTTTCCTTTCTCATCAAACAATGTTTCCAATTTTTCACACTTTGCACCAATGCATACATTTCCTTGTCATATGTAGGATAGTTATCTACTACACCATTAAAAGTTTTAGAATGGTAACATATGGGCTTACCATGTTGCATCAAAACCACTCCCATGGCATAGTCACTTGCATTTGTTTGTATCTCAAATGGCTATCTTAAATAAGGAAATGCACGAACTGGAGTTGTACTGATTCTCTCCTTCAATACATCAAGGAAGTGCATGAATTGGAGTTGTACTGATTCTCTCCTTCAATACATCAAATTTTTTTTGTTGCTTTCCCCCCCCAATTGAAAAACCTGCTTTATGCTTTTCAAGGCATATAATGGAGCTGCAATTGAAGAAAAGTTAGAAATAAGCTTTCTCCCCAGAGTTGGATACTAATTCATGTTGTTTAGTTGCAACAGTCTTTTGTTTCCCTTTGTTGTCAAACTTTTTGGGTCTCATTTTAGGATGAAGTTTCCAACATTGCTCTTCATCATGGCCCTCTTTTCAACAATGTTTACATGTGAGTTTTTCTCCCTCTTTCTTGATTGAAACATTCTTATTTCATTTCCCTTTGAATTTCCCCTTTCCTTTGTCTCCACTCTTAAATGGATTTTTGTTTCCCTCTTGAGGAACATTCTTCCCTCTCGCTTCTAAATGAGTTGCCTGTACACAAAATTCATCTAGTTTTGTAGTGTTAAACATGAGAATTGTGTGTCTCAAATAGCTGTGCAATCCTCAAATATATTTGAGTATAATGCCTTGAGAGGATAAATATATACCCAAAATCAAAGCTCTTTTTCTAAATTCTAAATTCTTGAGTATAGCTTTTCACATTTTTACCTTTAGCTTACCTAAAGTTTTGCCAATCCATAATATATTTTTGCATGTATTCTAATGGATAAAATTGCCTTCTTATTGCAACAAAAAAATCATTCCAAGAGGGTAAAATCTTAGCATGTTTCTTCATTTACTTTTGAGTTTTGGCTTCCCACCAAATAAGTGTTTCACCTTCCAATCTAAGGGAAGCAAGCTAATTTTTGGTTTCATCATCCTTGATTCTTTATATCCCGCAATACACTTCAATTTGAGGAACTGAATTATCCAATTTCTCAAAATTTACCTCCCCATTGTACATATGCAATTAAAAATTTATATCAAGCTTAAGAAAAGGAGTTTTACCATGTCCCTTTGGAGAATTTGGACGTGTTTATGAAAGGGTAGAAGAAGTAGAAGATGGGGATGAGGATGGAGGTGAAGGTGGTGGTTTGTCACCATTCCCTCTATTCCATTTTGGAGGCTTGTCTCCTTTTCCTCCATCTCCTTTTGGAGGATTTGAGCTCTCCCCATACAACCTTGAATTACTCTCTTCATAAAGAACCTTTACCATTTTAGACATATCAAAGAAATATTTTTAGAAAGTTCTTTCATCTTCAAATATTCCTTCAGGACCTTCTTCATGTGCCATGACTATTGAAGCTTGAGGTGTGTTTGTTCCCTCTGAATTTTTTTTGAGATCTTGGCTCCAAAAGTTCTCCTTCTCCTCTTTTAAGCTTGAACCTTGCAAGAATTAGAAAAACACTTGCAAACAAAATCAAAACTTCACAATAACCTTATGCTTTGACACCAAAATGATATATAATTGAAACTTAAAAGTGATATACAAATTGCAATTGAAATTTTATGTGTTATGGGTAATGGATAAAGTTACAAAACACATAAACTTAATTATTAGCCAAAACAGAGACAAAATATCATATCAGAAACACATAACAACAAACATGATAAATGAGTTCACCCCTCTCCTAGGCTACATCTCCCGGTCCAACTTCAAATGGAGGGCCTGTTTCATTAAGTGCTTAAATTTGTGTTTTAATGGCTTTATAATGCTTATAATGCAAAAAAGAAAAATGTCTCCAATGGATCCAAAACTATAAAAAACCCCCACTTGGGTTATTTCTGCACCTCATTTGGCCAAAAATTAAGAAAGTTATGCCTGTTACAAGTTTTTCCCAAATTCCATATCTAATCCTCCTACAATTCGATCCAAATCTAGCTTGAGTGCCCCAAACCTGGAACTGGTCAAGAAACCTAACCTATAATCCTGCCCAACAGGTAAAATTGTCCGACAGTTAAACTTCCCATTAACCCTCCAGTTCAGAAAAAAAAAAAAAAAAACCTGCAGTCGTATGGGGGCCACGTGCCCAGTGGTCGAGGTTAACTGCCTTCCCCCGCTGTCCGGGCCCCCAATGCATTACAACATGGTTGCATGCACTCGCGGAACCTGGGGCTAGTGCTATATTCCCATTGCGAGGGCTTATTCAGGGAGCACTCCAACTTTATGCTGGCGGTGGGGTCGTATGACAACCATGTGGCCTGGGGCTGGCCCCTTCTTCTCCTCCGCGCACCTGGTTGTATGCAGGTTCATGTGACCATGGGCTGGCCCCTATCCATTACTCTATTGTCAGTTCTTCTCTTGGTGCGTTGGATTGTGGGCTATGACCACAGGGCTGGGGCTAAGCCTTGCCCCACAGTCTCGCCCCATGGTTATGTGGGCGCGAGGACCAGGGCTGGGGCTTAGCCTTGGCCCAACCCAAAACATATATTTGCCTTCACCTTAAATAAAAGACGATAACTTATGTTGTTAAGAAACATTATGTAGCGCATTGGTTGAGGCTTGTGGTGGCTGTTGCTTGGTCGCAGGTTCAATTCTCATGGGGAAATTGGCCCCTTCACAAATTTTTTAACCCATCACTGGAGGCCACAAGGCAACCTCCAATTGACCCACATGGCTCTCCCCCATTGGTCCACCCTAATACACAATCAACCCATATATTAATTAAAATTAATTTTCAAGCCAATAAAAATTTGAACTTTTGGACCAATGAGGAGTGGCCAAGTGGAAGCCTGCCACTGGCCCAAAATATATAGTCACCCTGTCAATTCTGCAAATTTTTTCCTATTTGAGAATTCGATAAGAACACGATATCGGGAGCACATGATATCAGTTTTGAGTGAAATGAGTTGCATTGGATTCAAGTTGCCGAGATCTGCGTATTGGTACATGTTTCAAGCATTTTTTAAAACTTTAATTTTGAGCACTAAACTAATCCCTTGGATCATTACTATAAGTGTTATGTAACCATATCACAAAATAGATAGATCAACGACTTCAAAATTAGCCTCTTTGAGGGGGAAACCTCCTTTACATCACATAAATGAACAATTCTTGAATGATACAAATGATAAGACCTCCTTGATATATATAGGAGTCTAAGGGGTCTCAATATAATCATAGCATACATAACAATAATAATGTAAGGGCACAAAAATAACAATAATGGGTGTCTATGGGGCACAACAATAACAACACGGGGGATACATGGGCACAAGAATAATAATAGGGGCTAAACTAACAATAATAAAGGGGAATACACAAGTATTATAGGGACCTAACATGCCCGTCTCCTTCAATAAAGTGTTGTACTCAATGCTTGAGTAGTTCCGGATGCTTCTTTATAAAGTTATCATCCTTCCATGTGGAGTCTTCAGTGGGTAAGTTCTTCCACTTAATGAGATACTCTGAAATTAACCATTTTGTAGTTGTTGGGTTCTTGTTTCCATGACTGCTTCAGGCTCAAATATGATTTTTCCTTCTTCGTCAAGTTCTAGCAACATTGTTTGAACTGGGATCTTGTCACCAATAACCTTCTTTAAGCTTGAAACATGGAAAACTGGGTGTACTCAGGAAGATGCAAACAAATCCAATTTGTATGCCATAGTACCAATCTTTTACAACACTTTGTAAGGACCACAATACTTAGGTGATCAATTATTATCCTTCTTAGCTTGCTTAAGAAACATTTGTTTCTATGGTTATAGTTGTAAAAATACTCGGTCGCCTAAATCAAAACTTCTTTCACTACAATGTTGATCTGCCTGTTGTTTCATTCGATTCTGAGCTAGAGTGAGGTTATCTTTTAAGGGTTGGAGACCTTGATGTTGATGCTCAATGTGATCTTCCATTGCTTGAACCTTAGAATTTTCTCTTAAAGATGATGTGATGGATGGTGGATGAGATCCATAAAGTTGCATAAATGGGATCATTTTTGTTTCAGTATGGAAGGAAGTGTTATACCACTGTTTAGCTAGAGGTAACCACTTGACCATTGTGTTTGTTTATCATATTCAAAACAACGAAGATATCCTTTCAAACATTTTTTCACTATCTCAGTTTGCCTGTCAGATTGAGGATGATAAGATGAGCTATGAGCTAATTGAGTACCAAGACAAGAAAATAATTTTGTCCAAAAATTTCCGATGAAAATGGGGTCTCTGTCACTTATAATAATATTTGGGTTTCCATGTAGATTTTGAATTGTTTCCATAAATTCAGTAGCAACTATATTGGATTTAAAAGTATGAGATAATGAACAAAAGTGTGCATAATTGGTAAGTCTATCAACTACCACCATCATGACACTCTTTCCTTTATACTTGGGTAAACTTGTGATGAAATCCATTGAGACCTCCTCCCAACACTAACTTGGAATGAATAAAGGTTGTAACAGACCCAAGGTCTTAATTGTCTCAACTTTATTTTTTTGGCAAGCTAAACATTTTGCCACAAACTTCTGAATATCATATTTAAGGCCATCCCAAAAAAATTCTTTCTTGACCCTGTGGTAAGTTTTTAAAAATCCCGAGTGCCCTCCTAAGGGGGAGGTGTGCAATTGTAAAATAATATTTTGCTTGATTTGGGAATTATTACAAAGATATAAGTGATCTTTGTACCATAATGAATCATTTTTCCAGCTAAATGTATCAGATGCAATGGGATCTTTCTGCAACTTTTGAATCAGTGTCCACACCTCTTCATCAATCTTCCATTCATCCCTTGCTTCGATTATTCAATCAGGTTAGATAATAGAAATGGAACAAATGAGTGCTTCCACATCCTCATCCTTTCTTGAGAGTGCATCTGCAACAACATTTTGTTTCATTTTTTTTGTAGATTATTTAAAAGTCATAACCCACATATTCGTGACCCATTTTTGTTGCTCTTCTAAAGATAATATTTTTTCCAAAAAGTATTTAAGACTATCATGATATGTTTATACCTTTAAGTGTCTTTCCATTAGGTAAGGTCTCCATTTCTTTAGTGCATCTAGTATTGACAACATTTCCTTTTCATAAATAGGTTTTGTAAATACTTTCCTTTGATTGAATGACTTTCAAAAGCAATGGGTGTTCCTTCTTGCATTAAAACAACACCAATTTCATTTCCTGAGGCATCACATTCCACAATAAAGGTTTTTTTGAAGTTAGGCGTAGATAAGACTGGTGCTTGGCACATTGTTAGTTTAAGATATTCAAATGCCTTAATTGCTTCCGGAGTCCAAGAAAAAACATCTTTCTTCAGTAATGTTGTTGTAGGAGATGCTATTCTCCCATAATTCTCAACAAACTTGCGATAATACCCTGTCAACCCGAGAAATCCTTGAAGATTCTTTGTGGTTGTGGGGATTTTCCATTCCTTAATGGACTTAATTTTGTTAGGGTCTAGCTTAACACCCTTATGAGATACAATACGACCCAAATATTCCACCTACCGTACTCCAAAGAAACATTTGTTGAGGTTTTTGCATATAATTGTTTCTTCTCCAATATTTTGAGCACCCTGTGAACATGTTGGACATGATCCTTCCAAGAATTGTTGTAGATTAGTATATCATCAAAAAGTACTTATAAAAATTTTCTAAGGAAGGGTTTTAAAATGGAATTCATCAAACCTTGAAATGTCGAATGTGAATTCGTAAGGCCAAAAGGCATGACCAAAAATTCATAATGACCCTCATGAGTTTTGAACGCTGTTTTCAAAATGTCTTCAGTCTTCATTATAATTTGATGATATCATGAACGAAGATCCATATTGTTGAAGTAAATTGCTCCATGTAATTCATCCAACAATTCATCAATGACAGGAATGGGAAATTTATCTTTAATAGTGAGCTTGTTGAGATCCCTATAATCCAGACACATACACCATGATCCATCCTTCTTGTGCACCAATACTACTAGAGTAGAGAAAGAACTTTGAATAGGTTGAATTATACCAACCTCTATCATTTTTGCAACCATACGTTCAATTTCACTCTTTTGGGCATAGGGATATCTATAAGGTCTGATGTTTAGAGGAACACTTCCTGGAATCAAATGAATAACATGATCATGGTCATGAATAGGTGGGAGGCCTTTAGGAGTCTCAAATACCTCGGAATGGTTGTCTAAGACTTTTTGGAGATTTGGAGAAATAGATGATTTTTATGTTTGAACCTCTAGTGAGCATAATTGTGAAATTACGCCTTGTTGTTATTTCTTCAGAAGTTTTGTCATGCCATTAGAGCTGATTATCTTTCTTGGTTTCCCTATGATACCAATTAATTCAACTTCCTTTCCTTCCAAACAAAAATTCAAGAAAATTTCTTGAAAATTAAAAGCTATCATCCCCAAATATTGTAACCATTGGACTCCTAGTACAACATCAACCCTACCCACTGGACTAGAAAGAATTGGACTATTCAATACATATTACCCCATGGTTAACTTGATATAATGGCACTTTCCATAGCAATTTATAGTTCCTCCATTTTCAACCATCACTTGACACTCTGGTGCTAGATATAGGAAGCAATTCAATTCCTTGGCTATCTTACAATGAATAAAATTATGAGTACCACTTGAATAAATTAACACTATTAACTTTTTCTTCTTGATATATCCTTCTATCTTGAGTGTTTGAGGAGCGGTAATTCCCACCAATTCATTGCAAGATATGGTTGGATTTATTTATTATTTCTTAGGGGTTGGTTTCTAGTGTATATCCTCCTATTTTGATGTTTCTTGTTCCTTTTTTTCCTCCTCTTCAGAATCTATATAGAATAATTTCTTCTCAGCACACTTATGACCTTTAGTGTATTTTCTATCACAACTGTAAGAAATCCCTTTTGCTATTTTTCCCTCCAATTTTGTGGTGTCAACCTTGTAGGTTGTGGAAGGCTTGGAGCAACAACACTTCCATATTTACAGTTGTGAGTGGTAGACTTCCTTGTTGCCATAATTTTGCTTTCAACTTTTCTTGCCACCCTGAATGCCTTCTCCAATTATAGAGTTTTAGATTCTATACATTCACCATTTAGTAAATGTGCATGCATGGGGGTAGAATGATTCTATAGGCATTATCTTCCACCTTTTCTAGTATTTTAAAGTGGCCATATCGCAGAGCCTTTATTTTCTTACTAGGACCCTGTAGCCTCTCCTTGTTCAACTATACCCATAGATGGATTTTCTTGATATTCTCAACAAATTTTTATACCCTTAAGGCATCACTTGTAAGATCCTCCCTCACTTATTTCTATCCATATACAATATCAAAAGGTGAAGGTGGAAAATGTCCATTTTTTTTTTTTGCAAATGGGGACTTACAAGTAGAAGTGTGGATTACTATGTGTTGAAAATAATACTGAGAGGGGGGGTGAATCAGTATTATCAGATCAATCAAACTTTTTCAATGCTTAGAAACATATACGCTACTTCAGTTAGGTGAACCAGCGTGTACACGCTACTGTGATTAAATAAAACAGCGTATAAGAAGAAAACTCATAATTTAGTTAGCTTATTCTTCAGTTAAGTTCTTCAGGACATTATTCACCACATTAACAGTAAACAGGTGCAGTATAACAAAACAGATCACACATGAACACCAAGATATAAGGTGGAAACCCAATGTGGGTGAAAACCACCTGCTGCAAGTTGTCTCTATCTTTCTTTAATAAGAAACTTCAGTTTACAATATTTTGTACTGGTGCAGCCCTATACCAGTACGCAGGCTACAACCTGCAGAAGGCTACAACCTTCTCTCGTTCTCCAAACTTCCTTGGAAGGGAGCTCCAACCCCCTTTGCTCTTGTACTAGCCAAGATACTAGTACGTAGGTGCTGACCTACAATCTTCTTTCCCTCAGGTACCTCCTTTCATACATTTTCAGACTGGATATTCCTGAAGCACAACATTACAATCTGTAGACCCCAATTCATTCAACTTTCACAACAGATCCATGAAGCATAAAACAACCAATACTAGAATTATCAAACTTTGAATCACTGAACCACTGAACCCTGTCAATCACCAGATACCAGAACACAGAGCAGTCTACAGAACTCTGCAATAACAGTCAGATCCAACTGCAAACCCAAAAATCAAGCTTTAAGAGATATACGCTACTTCAATGAGCGAAACCCGCGTATACACGCGCTTTTACCTAAGCCAACCTGCGTACAGATCTAAAAATAGATTCTCTCAACTTGCAGCTGTACCAGACATCAGTTAGATCCAGAACATAATATTGCGACAGTATGCAGATCTAGAAATACGCATAACCAACCATATCATAATAGAGCATTTCAAACCATTAGATCCCGATTTATCCTTAGATCTAGTCTTCCATCCACCGATGTGATTTCTCCTTAGCTCATATCAAGCAACCCAAACCCTGCATATCAGATCTCTTTCTCTCTTAGATATTCAAGCCTTGTCGAAAGATGCACTTGCCTAATGATCTTCTTCTCCTTATATAGCCTTAGGCCTTGCTCAATACCAAGAGCCAAAACCATAGTAACACAATACCATCAACTTCAAAACTAGGGATTGACACGCCCGTCGAGACATAATGGTCCGAAATCATAGGCACAACTTCCAAGGACTAACCACCATGGACCAAAGGTACCTTTCCACATACACGCTCTTTTTCTGAATCCAACTAGCATGTACACGCGACTTGGGCTTAACTAACCTGCGTATATGAACTTCCTTGGCATGCTGTACTAAGATCTGTCTTCTGATTAAGTTGCCATCACCTGTACCAACCTCTGAGCACCTGTACCAACCTCTAAGTGAGTTGCCATCAAGGACAACACTTGAATCATAATGCCAACACTATGTTATAAGAGTACTGTATATATACCAATTTTCATTCCAATTATTTAGATGCTTCTAATTGTAACCCCTCAAAAGTTGTACCAAGGTCATGTTGACTACTTTTTTTTAACCATCTGTTTCCAGGGTGGAATGTTCAATAGATCTCTTCAACTTCATGTCCATATTATCCCACATTATAGTCCAAAATGCACTAAGAAATATTGTGTCCCTATTTGAAATGAAGCTCCTTGGTATCCCAAAGTGCATCCATACATTTCCAAAGAAAAAATTCACTGCTTCTTTTCCAATGATGGTTTTTTTATAGGGCATTAGAACACAGATATTGTTGAAATTTTCAACTACCATGAATACGTAGTCATGTCCCCACCTCCATGGAAATAATTTCCAGATAATGATTTGGTATAAACAAGGGATGATATAGACATTGCTTCTTGTTATTAGGCTTTCCTGTTAAACAAAACATGCATCCTATTATGAACCTAGCTACCTGTTCTTGCATCTTGGGTAAATACACATACATCTGCAAGTTGGCCATATTTGCCTTCCTTACAACAAAATGCTCAACATTGCAGTTACTTAGCTTTAGGAATACATAAATTATATAACTTGTAGAGAAATTTTTTTTGGAGATGGTAGTCAAATGTGCTATCACCATCGTGCATATGACTTAGGATATGAAACTAGTGAAACACCTCATTGAATTCCTCATCCTCTATATATGCCTCTCTATATGAATCATGGGTGAAAGGATTCATGTTCATAAGAGTTTCCAATGTTGTGATCTTTGATGTGGTTGGTCTTCAAAGCGTGTCAACCAACTTATTTGTGCTTCCCTTATTATACTTGATTACTGAATTAAACTGTAGTAGAAACACCATAAAATTGTAATTCCTGGCCTATTGTAGCTTACTCTGGGCCTGTAGGTATTGTAGTGGTTGGTGATTAGTGTGGATTAATATATCCTTTCATATCAAATAGAATTCCACTTCTCAATAGCATCTAATAGGGAATAAAACTCCTTATTGTAGGTAGGGTAGTTAAGAACCAACCCAAATACTTCAGAATAGTAGCATATAGACCTTCCTTCCTACATCATGACTACCATGGTAACATACCCACTTGCATCTGTCTCCACTTTGAAGGGCTATTAAAAGTTTGATAACACCAAAACTGATGCTTGACTAATATTTTTCTTTATCTCCTCAAAATCCCTCCACTAACCCTTTCTCAACTAGAAACTCTTTCCAATCCTTGTTATGGTGTGGATTAGTGCCGCTACTACTGAAAATGAGGGTATGAATTTCCTCAGGTATTGTGTTGCCTCCATGAAAATTATGACCTAAAAAACATTAGTAGACACTCACCACTTCATGATGGCCTTCATATTGGTAGGACCTATCATCACATCTCTTCTACCTATCACATACTCGAGATACACCAAAGGTTACTATGAAAATTCACACTTCTTGAGATTTTCCAGTAGCTAGTTCTTCTTCAATGTCTTTAGCACTTACATCAAATGTGATATTTTCTCCTCCTAGGTAGCATTGTATATCAATATATCATATTGATAATACTTAGTTGTTATGTCCATATTTTTAGATTTTTTTCCTTAGTCAGAGCCTTCTTGTAGTCCCTTTAGTTGTAACCAAATCAACATGTTACTCTCCCTAGTTGCAACATCCAACATCTCCTGATATGATCTCAATTTCATTCAATTTAGTATCTCTCTATTATTTTAGTTGCTTAAATATCCATTTATATATATATTCCTAAACATGAATTTACATTATGCATTAAAACATGAACTAAAAAAATGCCTCAATCATTTATGTTTACATGCTTTTGCACTACTTGAACCTTTCTCATTATTCATATACATTCATGGAATGTATAATAACTTAACTTATGAGAACTTATAACCATTCAATGTCATGTCTTGTAGGTATAACTTACTATCCCATTTCATATGAAATCAAATGGCAAGGAATCATTTATTCCAATCAACAGGGAATCATTAAGCGACCATTGACATCACCCTAGGCATAGCTAATCCCATTTCTAGATTTACTTTCCATTCATAAATTCATATCAATGTTGATATTAAATTTTTACTAAGGAAATTCTTACCTAATTCCCTATCAATACTTTGAGTATACCTTGAAAATGGTACCTGCATGGATTTTAGTAGTTAATGGATACTAGATGGCTAGTTGGTGTCTCAGGGAGGGTTCTTGCCCTAATCTTCACCAACCTCCTGATCAATACTTTAGCATCCATTTCCTTATCTTCCTTAGTATTTACAGAGCATCATAATAAGATTATCTATCCATATAGTCAACATATTCTTGGTTGTAGGTTCAACATTAATCCATGGCTAGTCATAATAACAATCATATGAAAGGAACCTACTTTAATTCCCCAAGAATATCACATGTGTGCTCTATCATCATTTATATGCACTAAATACAATATGGAACTTATGAATTCTTTCTATTTAGTCTCTTGCAATCTCGTCGTGCCTATGCCCTTTATTTATTAGCATATAACAACTTATCAAACTTTAAAAATGAATCAAAATAACAAGAAATAATTTGAAATATTCTCCCTCATAATAATGGCTATATCACTTTGCCATGTTCTTCTGTAATTATCATTCAATTGAGCTATTCAGTAAGAAGTCTATAAACACCTTTATTGTGTCCTCTTTCACAACCTTAGAAATTACTATTACATTAACTTTTATTCGTTTGTTGCATCTTCTGTATTTATACCTCAATATCTTAATAGAGAGTTACTACTCATGTCATGAAGCCATAAGCTTGAGTCAATATCACAAGCTTGGATCTATACAACCATTTTTGTACCTAATAATCCTTATTCACCTAATGTACAATATCACTGATTTACTCCATGCTTTGGAACATATTCTTTATTACTCTAGAAACCTTGCATTTTTAGTCTACCTTTGGCACTTAATTCTTCCTTATTGGCCCATCCAAATTTGGTGTTGAAATCTGTCATGATAGGTTCATCCATGTGGTGTACCTTTAGCTCTTTGGTCCTACTATTTGAACCACAACTATAGAAATTTTATTTTTCATGAGGCTATTTACTCCAATTATTGAACCTATAACTCTTATACCATATGTAACATACCCAACTCCTTAACGTTTGATTAGGGATGTGGAGTTAATCAAGATCCAACATTCAATGTTAGTTATAGAGACAAGGATATCAAATTTACTCTTACTTTTGTCACTTCAAATCACATTTCTGAGATCACCATCATCTTGAATTAATTGAATCCTCATAACAATATAATTTTTACCTCATTTTGAGTTACAGGCACAAAGTAATGACCCTTTGAAAAATATGCCCTTCAAGACCACATCAACATTCATGCAATACCATGTGGTTGACAAGTGGTAGTTCTTGGACACATGTCATTCCTACACAAGTCCATGCTCGTCATCCTATACCACTAATAAGTACATCAAATTTCTACCCCACTAGGTGAAGTTCTACTATTTATGCTCATATATGGGCTTTTCTCTTGATCTAAAAATGGGTCATTGTTTGATAGGTTACAAATTCGCAATAAACTTCCATGACCCAACGATTTGTTGATTTCCATTACTATCAACCCTCAGTCCTAGACTTAATTCTAGTTCTTCTTGATCTGATAGACCACCAACTGATGGAGCCTAATCTCTGTCACATAACAGGTGTTCAAATAATTTTAGTAATTTCCCCCAGGCCACACCATTAGACTCACCTTCTTCTCAAGTGATGGAGATCAACCCTTTTGCCACCTAAAAAGCTTTTAGGTGATGTTAGTATCAATAGGTAGACTGAATATGGAGTTATAAACCTTACGGTATCTTATCTCCCAACACCCCAGTATGCTAATAGGCCAATGTCCTGATATCCATCAAATAATTTGAATAAAAGAATTAGAAGTAGAAAGACAGAGACAACCTAAGTCCAACTAAAAACCAATAAAAGAAAATTCAACTTCAACAAGTTCTAAGCTTAGTTACCTAGTAAACTATTCTCCCAAAGCTATCCGTAGGAGGTTAGGATTTGTATATAAAAGAGTGAAGATATAATAAAGAGGGCCCTCTGGAAGTCATGTTAGGATGATTAGGGCCCGAATCTATCCAATTAAGGTGTGAGATATAGTTATGTTAACCTTCTTGTACAATCACCCAAGGTGTATGTACCCTTATGAAGTTGTACACCCTCTAGAGGAGATGAAATGGTGTATTATGCATCTACCTCTTACACTATAACCACTTCCCACTCACAATCGCCCATGAGATATTCAAGGAAAGGCCTCTTAATTTACAATTGGTGAACAAGAAGAATAGTAATGTGTTGAGACTACATACGTGGTTAAGAAAACAAAGCTTGAAGCTTCAAAGAAGTGATGTCGCTTAGAGGACTTGAAACTTCTAGAAACCTCCACACATGCAGTAACCCAACAAATACTAAAGCAAATGAAAGATGGGTTATCACCTCCACCTATCCTAGTGCAACATTGTGCTTAACAACTATGTTAGAGATGATTTACCAATAAGCAATTTTTGCTACTAATGGATTTTGTGGCCTTGGAGAGTTTATTCTCCAACCTTATTCCAACATCTATTTTTAGACTACTATTGTTATGAATCTCGTGCCTTAAAAATGATAAGAAACCAATAATTAGAGGGGGGAACTCCTTTTTACAGTGGATAAAATGTACAAGAAAATTTTTGATGATTCTAGTACTATGTTTCCTTAGTATATATATGAGAGATAAATGGTACAATTATAATAAATGACACCATGAGGGGTTCCAACCTGCATAATAATATAACAATAGAAATGTAATAATTCAATTTAAAGGAGTTAAGAAGGGGTTTTAGGGTTAACATGGAGCTTATATAGGTCTTAACGTGCCACCCCCCTTCAAATAAGTGCTTTCCTCAACGCCTAACTATTTGTGGGTCCTTTTGCATGAAGAACTCATCTTCCCATATCGCCTCTTCCACTTGTATATTCTTCCATTTGATGAGGTACTCAGTAATTGCTTGTCTCAGTGACTTAGTCCATGTTTCCAAGATTGTTTTTGGTTCCAGTATTAATTTTCATTAAAGGAAATTTTAGCCTAAAAGTGGCCTCCTAAGGAAAAATAATAAAATAATAGTTAAAATAATAAAATAAGAGTTATGAATTTTAGATGGAAAATAAGAGAACTATTTGTTAATTGTATTTTTGGCTTATCTCCTTATAGATTACTCAAATTTCAAGTGTAGACACTCATTGGATGCAGAATTAAATTCCATCCAACGAGTACCTATTATGCATACTTCTGAGAAGACCCACGTTGATAAAAATTGAAGATACATTAAAAACATGTGTTTTAATGTGTTTTTTTAATGTATATTTAAATTTGATCAATGTGGGTATCCTCAAATGTATGCATAATTGGTACTCGTTGGATGTGAAATTTAATTTCGCATCCAACGAGTATCTACACTTGAAATTTGAGTAAAGATATAAGGACATAAACCAAAAATACAATTAAAAAAGTAGTTTTTCTTCTTTTCCCTTCAAAATATTTACATGTACCTCTTTTTAAATTTAAAGGATTTTGATTGGTTTACATATTATGACATGGAAACTACATGAAAATTTCATGGGAACTTTTAGGTTGAAATTTCCTCTAATGCCTTCTTCATTAATCTTTAGTAGAATAGTTTGGATTGAAATCTTGTCACCAATTACCTACTTTGAGCAAAAAACATGGAAGACTAGATGTACACTTGAGGATGGAGGAAAATCTAATTCATAAGCCATACTTCCAATCCTCTACAACACCTTATAGGGTCCACAATAAATCAATGATAATTCATTATCCTTTTTTGTTGCTTGAGGGACATCTATTTATATGGCTGTAGTGTGACAAGTACCCAACCCCCCACTTCGAATTCCCTTTCACTGCGATGTTGATCTACTTGCAATTTTATCCTATTTTGTGGCATAACCAAGATGTCCTTAAATAGTTTGAGAACCTCTTATTGGTTCCATATGTGGCCCTCTATTGCTTAAGCCTTTACAGTTCCTTTCATGGGTGATGTGATGGATGGAAAATAATATCCATAAAGTGCCATAAATGGTGACATGTTTTATGAGGTATGGAAGGATGTGTTGTACCGCCATATTTCCAAGGGCAACCATTTTACCCATTGTGCATGTTTATCAGATGCAAAACAATGTAGATATCTGTCTAAACATTTATTCCCAGTCTCTGTTTTCCCATCAGATTGAGGATGGTAAAATGAGTTGTGAACCAATTGAGTACCCAATCAAGAAAATAATTTAGTTGAAAAATTTCTAGTGAAAATTGGATCTATGTCACTTACAATAATATCTGGCATTCCATGTAAATTTTGGATTGTTTCCATCAATTTTTCTTCTAATGTACTTTCTTTAAAAGGAAGAGAAAGATAACAAAAATGTCTATACTTTGTCATTCAATATATCACTATAATAATGAAACTATTTCCTTCATATTTTGCTAAAGTTGTAATAAAATCCATTGAAACTTCTTCCCAACACTGGCTTGGTATGGCTAGTGGCTAGAGGGAGCCCTAGGGTCTTGACTATCTCTCCCTTATTTTTTTGGCATGCCACACATTCGACCACAAACATTTGAGCATAAAATTTATTACCTTAAAAAAAACCTTTCTTGATCCTATGGTATGTCTTTAAGAACCCTCGATGTCCTCCTACAAGATAAGTGTGTAATTTCAAAAGGAACTTTTTTATTGAGTTGATAATTCTTACATAACTATAGGTGATATTGATACCCTAACAAATCATTTTTCCACATAAAATTTTATAATATTTTAGGATCCTCTTGTAGTTTTTGAATGATATTGCATACCTTCTCATCTTGCTCCGATTATCTCATTGCTTCTCCCACCCAGTTAGATTGTGGAATAAAAATAACGCATAGTAAACCATTTGTGTATTTCTATTTCCTTGAGAGTGCATCTACCAAAACATTTTATTTTCCATTTTTGTAGATAATTTCAAAATCATACCCAACATATTTGTGACCCATTTTTTTTCTCTTTTGAAGATAGTCTTCGCTCCAAGAAGTACTTCAAACTATCATGAACTATTTTTCCTTTGAAGTGTCTTTTGACTAGTTATGGATGTCGTTACTTAACTGCATGTAGTATGGAAAACATTTTATTCTTCTTCAAAGTAGTGGGTTTTAGTAAGTTATTTCCTTTAAGTTCACTATTTTCAAAGGCAATGGGCCTTCCCTCTTGCATCAAAACTACACCAATGCCATGACTTGAGCGATTAGAGTCCACAATTAAGGTTTTTGTGAAGTCAGACATTGCGAACATGAGGGGTACACACATAACCTCTTTAAGTTATTCAAAATATTTTCTTGTTTATTTAGTCCAAGAAAATGCTTCCCTTTTCAATAATTTTGTTAGAGGTGTTGCTATTTAAAGCATAATTCTTAACAAACTCGCTAGTATCCTATAAATTCTAAGCATCCTTTGAGTTCCTTCAATGTATTGGGAATTTTCCTTTCCATCATAGCTTTGATTTTGTTAGGACCCACCTTGACACCCTCATGTCAGACAATATGACCCAAATATTTCACTTCTTGAACCTAAAATGAACACCTAGAATGCTTTGCATATAGTTTTTGCATTTCGAATAATGTTAACACTTTGTCGATATTTTGTACATAAACTTCCCAATATTTTCTATGGATTAGTATGTTATCAAAAAAAACTAACACAATTTTTCTAAGTAAGCGTTTGAATATAGAATTCATCAAACATTGAAATGTTGAAGGGCATTTGTAAGTACAAATGGTATAACAAAAAACTCATAATGACCTTGATGTGTTCGAAAGGTTGTTTTGAAAATGTCTTCTTTCTTTACTCTAATCTGAGGATATCCAGAATGAACATCCAACTTAGTAAATAAAATTTCTCCATGCAATTCATATAATAATTCATCAGTAATAGGAATAGAAACCTTATCTTTGGTTGTATTTTTGTTGCATTTTCTATAATCTAGACACATATTCCATGAACCATCCTGTTTGATAACCATCACCATTGGTGAAGAGAAAGTGGTTTGGCTAGGTTTAATGACGTTTGCCTCTAATGTTTTTTGAACCATATACTCAATATCACTCTTCTATGGATGTGGAAACCTGTAAGGCCTAATGTTAGGTGGTACACGTCCATGTTGTAAATGAATATCATGCTCATGATCTTAGACAAACAAAAGACCCTTTGGCATATATCCAAATATATTAGAATGATTTTTCATGACTTTTGGGAGATCCACTAGAGCATAAGATATAGATGTTTGAACATCTAGTGAACACAATTGTGAAATTACATCTTGGTCTCATTTTTTTAGCAATTTAGTCATTCTAGTAGAGCTTATCACATTACTATGTTTCCCTTGAATACCTATAACCTCAATTTACTTTCCTTCTGAGAATAATATTATGAAAAGATCATGAAAATTAACGGTCAGTATTCTCAAAGACTATAACCATTAGACCCATAATATAACATTAGCACCAATCATTTGGATTGCAATAATGAGACTAACCAACAAATACTCCCCCATATTCATATTAATATTATGGCACTTCCCTTAAAAATTTATGGTACCTCCATCTACAATAATTACTTGGAATTATGGTGCTCAATATACAAAACAATTAAGAAGAATTTCCAATTTGTAATTGATGCAGTTATGGGTACTACTTGAATCAATCAACACTGTTACCTTTTTATTTTTTTATATATCTTTGTGAGGCCCTAGAATTGTCGCATTTAATACATATTTTTTCCTTTTGATTACCTATGATTTTATCTAATCCCTATCACTAATATTATCATTTTGCATGATTTTTGGGCTATTATCTTCAACTAGGAGCATGATAAGGTAATCATTTATTCTTTAACATATTCCCTTTGTCGGATTTCAAATTTCCGCGATCTTCATATTTGTGTAAATCATTTTCCTAATGATGAACCACCATTGCTGGTTCGAAATGTCGATCACAACAACAAACTTAATGCGATATGAATCCGAAAAATTATTTACATACATATTCCCTTTGTTTCAATAAGAATTACATCAAGATTATTATTAATGATAGTTTTTGTGTCATTTTAGGTTCTCAAGAAGGCGCATGAAACTCCAATCAAAGATATACATGCATCAATAATTGATTTCTAAGTCCATCAATAGCTAGCCTTGATCCTACACCAACAATAATTCCTACACTCAATTGGGGTTCGACATATTTGCAATCTTTTGGGAAAAAATAGGGATATGGTTTGTGTCCATAATGATTTTTCATGCTCCCAAATGAGTCAAAAGACACCCATGTCATATATGTGGATTTATAGAAGATATTTAATGCCTCTACCCCAAATTCGCAAGAATTTTTCAAACAACCAACTTCCTCCTCGATTTTCATGTACATGAGGGTGAATCTCAATATTCCGGGACAAGGGTTTTGTTTCTGCTATGGAATATTGAGTATCAAAAGGGACATTTTCCAAAATTCACCATGGTCAAGAAGATAAAAAAGGTTATTTGGGGCCATCTGTTAAAAATGCACAATTTTCAAGAACTTCTGAATCATGCTCAAATTTGAAAAAATGGGTTGTTACAATGTAAATTTGTAATGTAATATGTATAAAAATCCTGTGCTGGAGAAAAGGATATTATTATAGTTTCAGAAAGTTGGTTTAACATTTGAGATAACTTCCTTTTGGGTGTTTGATCCCGAGCATTCATGATGTAGAAGGTTGGGCTATATTTTCAATACAAGAATCTTGTGTCAAGTTTTATTTTTTCAATTTTTATTCCACTTATGATTCTATAATTTGATTTATTTAAGCAACAACAAGCTGGTTGGGAGGGTCTCCCCACCCGACTTGTTTTCCTCTCTCTCATTTACCTCCTTGTGCATTCATAATATAGATATGTTGATGTGATTAATTCGATTTGCAAGGTGTGGTGCAATTATGTTGCTTTTTTATTTGAATGAGTAAGTACTAATAGCATGTGGTATTTGAAATTCTGTGATTTGGTTTAATGTTTTCATTATAAGTTGGGGAAAAATGCACACCAATATGAAATTGAACTCACAAAGTATCATTTTCCCAAAGTATAGACTACGAATATATTGCAACAAGCGATAATAACCTATCCTTTGCTTTGTGTTCTATAAATTTGTCTCGTGCGGTTCTTTGAATATATGAGATCTGAAGGAGGATACGACCAATGGATAAAAACCTGTAGCTTTTATTTGAGTTTTGACATATAATATGATTAACTTATTAAGACTATAGGGTGTTGTGTAATGATATTTCAAATGTAACAACCCCAGGTCAAAAGTTCATGTATTAAAGTTAATAAAGGAAAAATAAGACCAAGGTCATGGGACACTTATTCCAAGCTGAATGTTGGGAAAAATATCCTACTGGGAATCACTTGTTGTGTATTATGGCTAAGGGGAAATTGGAAAAGATAATCACAAAGGCTTTGGAAAGGAAAATAGGCATTAATTGGCATTTTATTTATGAATAAAGTAAATTAGGAGAAAAGGGAGGTGAAAGGTCACAGGTTGCATATGAGGAGGAAATTGAAGGAAAATAACGGAAAATGAAGAAATTAGAGGCATCAATAATAAAAAGACATCAAGGCATCAATTTGTAGCCTTTTGTCAGTTTAGTTTCAGAATTGGTTTGAGAGAGGAGAAGAGCACCAAGAGGAGAAGGAAAAAAAACAAGCAAAGGACGGACAAGAAAAGCAGAGGATCAAGCAAGGAAAGGTTGGATCAAGCAGCTTCAGCAGGAATACTTGTAGGTAACAGGTTGCATGTATGATTTCATAGCTTGTGTTGGCATGCATGGTATATGCATGTGTATGCTTGGTTTATTAGTTGTCGGTGGCATGGATTTTGCTGAGTTTTGACAGTGGTTTTAGCCTTGCCTTTCCATTTCCTTATAGTCATGGTGTGATGGGATTCATTCTCAATTGAGCTTTGGATTGCCGAAAGGTTTTGGATCCGGGTGAGGTGGTCTTAGGAAAATACCAAGGGTTGGGGTTGGAGATGGTTTTATCTGGTAATCCCTAAACAGGTGGATAGAGACAGGAAAATGCCTCAAGGGATGGTGAAGGAATTCTAAGGCATCCAAGCTCGGTTTGGTTTTGTGATCTTGGGGTTGGTATAGGTGCGATCACAATATGGTGAGGGTGGAGGTGGTTTAACCTTTGGAATCCATTGCTTATTTATGGATTGGTTTATCCCATGAGATCCCACATTCATGCTTGGAATATGGAATGAGAGTGATTGGATGAAAGAAAGATTTGGTTCAGCCCAATCTATGGTTGGGTGGTATGTGCAAGTCCCTAACTTGGTTGGATTTTGCATATGGTTAATAAGAGCCAATTTCTCTTGTCTTTTATGAGTAATAACACTTGTTATTATGTGGCTTTAATGGGTGTTCTATCATTGTTATCTATCTGGTTATATGATGGTTATAAGCATGGTTATATGACATATTTAAGTATGGCTCTTATCACATTTTAATCAATGAATGTATGGTTAATGAATGCATGACCTAAATGGTGTTATGATAGCTATTGTGAGAGGGAATTGTTCCTTCTTGTTAGACCTCAAATAAGTTTCAAATCCCCATATTCAGATATGCATTCATGACCTGTAGGTTGCATGTTCACCATGTGTTTGAAGGAATTCCAGTCATGGTTGGGAGGGGCTAGGTCAAGTCTTGGTTCAATTTTCTTTTAGAATTTTTGTTTCTATGTCATTCATCATTACTGGAAGTTTCATTGAGTTATGGGTAGAGGCTTGAGTCGTAGCCCTTAAAAAGGGGCTCAGAATTCGGGGTCACTGGCATAGAACTGACTGGAAAAGTCCATAGCCGCTAGAAATCAGGCCTATGGAAGCGACTGGAGGGTTAGAGTCACTTGTAGGCTTTGGAAAGGGAACAACTAAGGCTCTAGGTTAGTGAAAAATAAATTTAACTCAGGGGTTGGACACTTGGAGGGGTTGGGTAGCTCCTGGAGGTCCTGTAGCACCTGAGGAAGGTTAGTAAAGTCTTAAGTTGTTGACTCCATTTCGTTAAGGTCATATAGGAGTTGACTCTTATCATAGTGAACCTTAGCTCATGTTTACCCCAGGAAAACCGATGAAAGTGGGTAAATATGGGGGGAGACGGTTACAAGGTGGTATCAGATCAGGTTGCACTCTCTTTGGGTAAAATTTGATGTTGTTAAGGTTATGGTTGTCATGCATGGGGTCACGATATACAATTGGTATGGTCATGCATGATGTTGTTATATAGATATGATTATGATTATATATGTATCATGCTAATGTGGATTGATATTGCAGATGAGATGAGCGTCCCTTGAACATCAATGAGGTATGGATTTGATTTTGGTATCTATTTGGTTTATCTGACATGGTACACTTGCAAGAAGAAGAGAATCAAAGATGACAAGTAAAATGGTAGAATACAATTCACATGACTCTCCCTACATATTAGTTGGGCGAAAGGAGATGAGTATTCTCCTGGTACCACAAATACATTGAGGAATTTGAGGGAAGAGATAAAAAGTTGCAAAGCACACAATGACAGGTTGGTTGAGGCTCAAGAAAGACTTGCAAGGGCTATGGAAAAGTAGATAGAAGTAAATGCAACGATTCTTTAGAGCTTGGCAGAATTGCAGAGACATGGAAAATTGAGGATTAGTCAAGAGAAGGAAGAGAAAACTAATGGAACATATAGTAGTAGGTCTCAGTCCAGATACAGGTTGGATAGAGGGGATACAGTTAGAGGTGGCAGATCACTGGATACACCTAATAGGAGGAATCATATGTATGGGCATCATTCTAGTTCCTCATCCAGGAGACAACATCACAATCATCGTCCTTATAGGAGGAGTGAGTTCTTGCTTGAGGAGTTAAAGAAATTCAACCCTCCTACATTCGATGGAGAGATGAAGAAGTCAGAAAATGTAGAGGCATGGTTGCTTGGGATGAAGAAATTCTTGAGATTTCATTTCTATTCATAGAACATGAAATCCAATATATCCACCTTCAATCTTAAAGGGAAAGCATATGTTTGGTGGGAATATGTGAAGAATATCAAGGTTATTCAAGAAGAAGAGTTGATTTGGGATGAGTTCAAGAGACTCTTCAAGAATAAGTACCTATCATAGAGGTACTATGATGGAAAAGCTAAGGAATTTTATGAGTTGCAGATGGGTTCTATGACAAATGATGAGTATATTAGCAGGTTCCTAGAGCTATTGAGGTATGTGCCTTCCCTCAAGGATGCGAAGGCTAAGATTCATACATTCATTAGTGGATTTCCAGTAGCATATAGAGACCAGATTGAGTTTGATGAGCCACAGTCATTGGAGGAAGCCATCAGGAAACTTAAGCATTGTTATGAGCAATCAAAGCGCAAATTTGAGCCTAAGTGTGACTTGAAGGGAAATGAGAAAGTTAAAAGGAAGTGAGCACTAAAGCGGGGAAGACCTCGGGATGTAGGTGAGAAATAAAACGTGGTTCCTTACAAGACGTTCAATTCAGTTGAGAAGGGACATGGGTCACAAAAGACTAGAGGTGATGGTAGGGGACTATTGTAGTGTTGGATATGTGGCAAAGATAATCAAAAGAAGGATTTTCCATTGTACCAGGGTGGTAGGCCTCATATTTATAGTGCTCAGGATGTGCAGACAGTGGGGGATGTTGGAAAAAGTATTCCTCAGATTTATGCAGCGTTGGATAATAGGCAAGCAGATAACCAAACATCTATTATCGAGATGGACGGTAAGATTTGTGATAAAGTTATTTCTATTTTGATTGACCCTGGATCTAATTATAGTTATGTTAATCTTGACCTGGTGGATAAGTGTGGTTTGAATAAATAAGTGCATGCAGAGTCTTGGTTGGTGCATTTGGCTACATGTCCTAAGAAGAGAGTTCGTCATTAGGTAAGATCTTGAGCATTTGAGCTGAATGGTATGCCTACTCTTGTAACATGCATTTTTGTTGCTTGTAGTATTCATTTTTCATTCAAGAACCTGAGAATATTTCAAAAAAGATAAAAGCAAGAGGAAGAAGTGATAATGACATAGCGGAATCGCTAAAGGAACAAGTATAAAAGAATCGGTCCCAATGTACCCATGTGACCAAGTTAAATCGTAATATAAATGGTTATACGGAGCCATAATCGAAATATATATATATATATATATATATATATATAGATATACTATTTTGTAAAGCCTAAAAATAACAGTGAAGTGAGAATTCGTAGAAGTCAAGCTCAAAGAGAGTTGAACAGCGGAAAAATGAAAGGCCAAAACCCTGAAGAAAACCCTGGAACCACAAAATACTGAAGAAATGTTGCAAAGTCAAAGTGAGTGGACAGATGAAAAATGAACGCATAGGAATCGTCAGATCGTTTAGATCGATGGACAGTAATGGCGGAAGGTGAGGAATCACCAGAAGTTGATATGGATTGTCAAATTAATAGATCCGCTAGATCGACAGTCATCGTAAAGCAGGAAAGTAGTTTCGCCACAGGAAATGGTATTTCGGGTGAGGTAGAAGTGGTAAGTGGTATTGAAGGGTGAGCACCCGATTCCACTTATCGAGCGACACGTAGCACGAGGGTGGAGAGAGAAAACCGCTTTATCGGGTGGTTAATCCCCGTGCTTGTTGTCTACTCAAAATCGTTGTGAGTCGTCAGATCCTGGGATTGAAATCTATGACGGAGAATGGACCCGATAGCCGAACCCGAAAATATATGAATTGTGTTTTAAAGTCTCGGTGTGTCCGTTATATCGCATATCGTTAAGTTTTGTATTGATATGTCATTTGAAAGGGCCGATTGCGATTTGTGATACAAAGTCAATGGAGAGTTGAACGGGAGGATCCGATGGATTTATGCAACCGATTTAATTCTTTTTGAGTTCCACAGTAAACCAAAGATTAGCATTAATTTCATTGTATAAAGGGAAAATCAGTGTTAAAACCAAATCAGAAGAAAAGGCAGTTGGGCATGTTTTCTTTGTATTTTGGCTAATCAAAATGCCCGATATATACATAAGCCCAGTTTTCGCATAAGTCAAAGTCTAACTTAGTTAATTACGGTTAAAGCGGATTAAGGATTATTACAACATCCACAGAGGAAGTCAAGGGCCGATTAACAGATCCGAAAAGCCAACAGTTATCCTCATCTTCTAGTTCAGTTATTTCTTGTTATTGTATGTTCTTCGAGGTGTCTTTTACCCTCTGTAAAATTCTGTAATAATTTTTACTTCAAATAGTTAGAGAAGCAGTTAAGTAGTTTGATAGTTTCAAAGATCAGTAACTATTCCCAATGTATAAAAGAGAAAAAATTACAAATAAAAAGGGGGTTGAAATTTTGAGGAACCCAAAGACTAGGCCACTGTATTCCTGATATAAATGTTGATTTATGAAAGAATCAGAGGTTTCCATGAATTGTTTGGTATAATTTTGTAACTTCTCTGTCATGTGTCATCTTATGTTTTCTTCTTTCAAGTATAGTAATGAAGCTGCAGGTCTTTATTTGCTTATGTAGATAAAGTTAAAATTCCTTAAGAGAGTGCACCTATACTTGAAGTTTTCACCTTCCTTTCTAAGTTATAGATAATAGTTTTTGTGTAAGGCAACATATTATCTTTAACTTCTCCAAGCGTCACATATAGTAGTTTCTATGCTATGTAGCATCTTGTCTATGATTCAGTTCTCATTTTCATAATTCTTAAGCTACAGATAGTAGTTTCTGTGAAAGACTAGCATATTATCTTTAACTTTTCCAAGTGTCACCGATAATAGATTCTGTGAAAAGCAGCATATTGTCTTTGACTTCTTCCTTCTTCATTTGTCATTTATATCCAGCAAGTAAATGGCATTATGAGATTTTCAGGTCACATATGTATTAATAGTTAAAAACCAAGTTTTCCAGGTCCTTCATTTGAGAACACAACATATAATCAAGTGACAATAATTACAATCATTAATGTCTTAAGCACAATTTCTACACAGCCAGGAAATTGGTTTCTTAAGGAACAACACCTACAACAACACATCTGAATGTACTACCATTGGGATGATATAGTATGATTTTGTGTGTGGATTGGCTATATCTTCATAGGACTAAAGTATATTTTTATGACAAAGCTACTGAGTGTCTGGATGATAATTGGGAAAAGAGAATCTTGCAGGGAAAGAAGAAGTTTACATCAGTTAGGATGGTCCGAGCTATGTAGGCTAAGCGTAGTTGCAGGAAAGGGTGTGTAATGTTTGAAATTCATATTTCTAGTGATAAGGGTAAGGATGTTGAGGATGTATAAAACTTCAAGAGGTACCCTGTATTAAAACAATTTCAGGACATGTTTCCACTAGAGATTCCAGAGTTTCCTCCCCACAGGGAAGTGGAATTTTCTATTGAGTTGGTACCAAGAGAAACACCAACATCAAATGCACTCTAGAGTTAGTAGAGTTGAAGTTGCAACTGAAGGAAATGCTTGATAAGGGATATATTAGGCCAAGTGTATTGCCTTGGGGTGCACTAGTATTTTTGCGAATAAGATGGATGGTACTCTCATGTTGTGCATTGATTATAGTCATCTGAAGAAGGTGATAATCAAGAACAGGTACCCATTGCCGAGGATTGATGACTTGTTTTGTCAGTTGAAGGGAGAAGTAGTGTTCTCGAAGATTGATCTGAGATCATGATACCATCAGGTATACATCATATAAGAGGTCATCTACAAGATTTCTTTCTGGACTAGGTATGGGCATTATGATTTTGTTGTAGTTCCTTTTGGTTTGACTAATTTCCAACTACTTTTATATGATTGATGAATAGTGTGTTGCACCCTTATCTGGACAAGTTTGTTATTGTATTCATTGATGACATATTGATATATTCTAAGAATGAGGAAGACCATGAAGAACATTTAGCAAAAATGTTGAGATTACTGAGAGAGAATCAGTTGTATGCCAAGATTAGCAAGTGCAGTTTATTTTAGATAGAAGTACATTACTTGGGACATGTTGTTTCCAATGAAGGCATCGCAGTGGATCCAGAAAATTAAGAGCCATCATGGAGTGGGCAAATCTTTGGAATGTGGATGAATTCAGATCATTCATGGACTTATAAGGTTACTATAGGAGGTTCATCAAGAACTTCTCAGGCATTTCATATCCTATTACATCATTGGAAATAAAAGGTAATAAATTTGAATGGACAAAGGAATGTGCATCCAGTTTTGAGCAGCTGAAGCAGTTGTTGACAAACACTCCAGTTCTTAAGATCATAGATCCAGACAAATAGTTATTGGTGTGTACAAATTATTGCAAGAGAGGACTTGGTGGAGTCGTGATGCAAGAGGGACATGTGGTGTGTTATGAGTCCAGGAAACTGAATGAGCACAAGAAGCACTATGTGAGTCATGATCTTGAGTTGGCAACTATTATTCATTCCTTGAAGATGTGGATACATTATCTCCTTGATGGGAGGTTTGTATTATTGAGCGATCATAGTGGGTTGAAATATCTATTTGACCAACCGAATTTGAATTCTCGAAAAGCTAGATGCTTGACCACGATCAATGAGTTTGATTTTAAGATCATGTATATTAAAGGTAAAGAGAACAAGGTTGCAAATTATCTTCGCAAAAGAGTGCAAGTGAATCATATAGTAGCTATAATTTCTTATGGGACAAATTTACAGGATCAAATATTACAGGAAAGACAACAGGATGATAGGTATAAGGAGCTTATGCATAGGATACAATAGCAGCGTACATGTGATTAGGATGTGGACTATCATCTCATGGCAGATGGTTTGGAGAGATTTAGAGACATGATCTATGTGCCAGATGACAGTGGGCTCAAGAAGCTTACCTTGAGGGAGTTTCATGTCAAGCCATTATTCAGGCCATCGAGGATATCAAAAGATGTTGACAACAATGAAGAAGTTCTACTATTGTCCGAATCTGAAGAAGGAAGTGGTCGAGTTCGTGGCTAGATTTTTGGATTATCAATAGGTGAAAGCAGAGTGTAATCATCTAGGTGGGTTGCTTTATCATATTCCAATTCTAGAGTGGAAATGGGAGGTTATTTCCATGGATTTAATTACAGGTCTTCCAAGGACATCGAAGCATAATGATTCTATCATGGTTGTGATTGACAGGATGATCAAGGTAGCTCACTTCATTCTAGTGAAGACTACTTATTAAGCTAGTGAGGTGGTACAGGTCTTCATCAGAGAGATCGTGAGATTGCATGGTGTTCCAAAGAATATTGTATTAGACAGGGATGCTAATTTCACTTCCAAGTTTTGGAAGGAGTCGTTTGCAGGTTTGGGGATAGATTTGGCCTTCAACACAACTTATCATCCATAGACAGATGGATAGATGGAGAGGGTCAAAGGGATTCTAGAGGATATGCTAAGGATATATGTCATGCATCAACATAGGAGATGAGAGGAGTACCTTCCATTGGTTGAGTTTTCTTACAACAATGGTTATCAGGAGTCACTGAGCATGAGTATGTTTGAGGCACTATATGGGTAGAGTTATAATACTCCCATCAGCTGGAGTAATCCAATGAACATAGTACTTATTGGACCGGATATGTTGGTAGAGATGGAACAAGAAATGCAAGTTATAAAGAAGAATCTGAAGGCAACACAGGATAGGAAGAAGAGTTATGTAGACCAACACAAGAAATTTGAGGAGATTTAGGTTGGGGAGCATGTGTATTTGCACATCAAGCCCAAGAAGAGTTTCTTGAGGATTGGATTAAGTGCCAAGTTGGCACCACGATATTGTGGGCCTTTCAAGATACTTGAGAGAATTAGACCAATGGCCTATAGACTTGCACTGCCCCCAACAATGAAATTCCATGATGCTTTTCATGTTTTGTTAACTGAAAGATATGTAAAAGATGTTGATCATGTTATTTATTGGTCCGTATTGCAAGTGGAACCAAAAGGAGAATTCCATCCAGAACCTCAGTGCATATTAAACTAGAAACATCTCATACTAAGGAACAAAGCAATTGAGCAACTTAAAGTGCAATGAAAGCACTTTGGGCTCGATGAAGCTACATTGGGGATGACTGATCAAATGCAGGATATGTATCCTTCATTGTTTATCGGTGGAGGAAAATGAGTTTTTGGTAGTTGTACATATTTATGTATGGTCTATATTGTAAATACCACAATGAGATATGTTATAAAGATCCAATAAGTGATATGGTTGTCATGTTTTCATGTATGTCATGATGGTTTTTCTTTTGAGCAGGTTGTTCATTGTAAACACTACATCGAGTTAAGTTATAAAGCTCCATGGGCAGTATGGTTTGCTTTACAATGGTTTTTCTAGTTGTAGGTGTTATAGAACACCGAGGGAAATGTTCCCTTAAGGGGGAGGGGTCTATAATAACCCTGGGTTAAAAGTTCATGTAATACAGTTAATAAAGGAAAAATAAGACCAAGGTTATGGGACACTTATTCCAAGCTGAATGTTGTTCAAAATATCCTATGGGGCATCACTTGTTGTGCATTATGGCTAAGGGGAAATTGGCAAAGGCAATGGAAAAGTATTTGAAAAGGAAAAGAGGCATTAATTGGCATTTTATTTATGAAAATAAAGGAAATTAGGAGAAAAGGGAGTTGAAAGGTCACTGGTTGCATGTGAGGAGGAAATTGAAGGAAAATAATTGAAAATGAAGAAATTAGAGGCATCAAGAATAAAAAGATGCAAGAGCATTAGTTTGTATCCTTCTGTCAGTTTAGTTTCAAAATTGGTTTGAGAGAGGAGAAGAGAACCAAGACGAGAAGGAACGCAAGCAAGCAAAGGAAGAACAAGGAAAGCAAAGAAAGGACAACGAAAGAAAAGGATCACGCAAGGAAAGGTTGGATCAATAAAATTCGATGGGAATACTTGCAGGTAACAGGTTTCATGTATGATTTCCTAGCTAGTGTTGGCATGCATGGTATATGCATGTGTATACTTGATTTATTTGTTGTTGGTGGTATGGTTTTTTTCGGGTTTTGACAGTGGTTTAGAATTTCATTTCCATTTCTGGATAGCCATAGTGTGATGGGATTCACCCTTGGTTGAGCTTTGGATTTCCAGAAGGCTTTGGATTCGGGTGAGGTGGTCTCATGAAAATCTGAAGGGTTGGGGGTGGAGATGGTTTTCTCCAGGAAACTCTCAACAGGTGGGACGAGACAGGAAAATTCCTCAAGGGACAGTGAATGAATTCTGAGGCAGCCAATCTTGCTTTGGTTTTGTTATCTCGGGGCCGATATGTTGGATATAATACTAAGAGGGGGGTGAATCAGTATTATCAGATCTAAAATTTTATTTTCCAAATAGATTTATATATGCTACTTCAGTGAAGTGAACTAGTGTGTACATGCGAATGTACTTAAAGCAACCAGCGTATATCCAGAGAACTTTTGATTTAGAAAATTTATCATGTATTGAGCTTAAACCAGTGTATCAGAGATTTATTAGACAGTGCAGTAAAAGCAGAATAAAGCATCACACATAAGCAACACACATGAACACCAAGATATAAGGTGGAAACCCAATGTGGGTAAAAACCACCTGCTGCTGTCATCTCTATCTTCTTTTTAATGATAAGAAAATCTGTTTACAATCTTGTACTGGTGCAGACTCATACCAGTACGCAAGCACCCACCTGCAGAAGGCTACAACCTTCTCTTGTTCTCCAGCTACTACTGGAAGGGAGCTACAACCCCCTAGCACTTGTACTAGCCAATATGTTCACTAGTATGTAGGTGCCAGCCTACATAAAACTCCACTCTTCCACCAGGGACCACATTTCATGAATTTTCAGACTGGATACTCCTGGAATACAACACCACAATCTAAAGGCCACGTTTCATCCAATTTTCATACTGGACCCATCAACAACATTGAAACCCATAAAATTATAACTGCAATACTACCATCAAATATACCTACAACAACCAATCACTGAAACCCAATCATCACTTTCTGAATCAGCCACAACTAAATTAATCAATCACTTGACAACCCATCATCACTGAAACAAATCACAATCAATCTGATCATTCAGAACACTGTCATCAGAATACAATCACCTGAACACAAAGCAGAACCCAGAACTCTGCAATAGCAAACATAAACAAATGGAACTTTAAACATCAGACTTCATAAGGTATACACTACTGCCATGTGTTGAGTCTTGAAAATGTCATTCATTTCCATTACACTTTCACTATTATGTCCATTATATCACCTCCATTTCACCTCCATTTCACTACTATGTCACCACATTCATCCCACTTTCATTATCATTGGGCCACCTTTATGTTTTTCCAATCTTTATTATTTCTAAGCCTTTTAAGTGAATTTGTGGTTAAACATTAGAAAATAATGTGCATATGCTTATACCTAACAAATGGGTTGAGATTGTTGACATGTGTAGGTTGAAAGGAGGCTTCTAGAAGACCCTTATGTGGCACTCTAAGGCCAAATTCGAATTTGGTTGGAAAGAATCATGGGATCATGAGGATATGTGTCACATCTCCTAATTGTATTGTAACTCTAAAAAGACATGTGTCTTATCAGTTCCTATTTTGATTAGGACTCTAGAGGTAGAGGGAGAGATTCATGGACTATCATTAATGAGATGGCTCTCATCTTTTTGTATAAATAGGAGATCTCTCTCCTTCATTTGTTAGTCTTTTTAGTCCCTAGTTCTTAAGTTTGTAGTTCTTCCTTGATGGCTTTTGAAAGCTTTGGAGAACTTTGTTGTACTTTGTACTTTTGAAGAAATTGAATAAAGCTTTGTTGTTCTCAACATGGAAGGAGATGTGAAGTAGATGTCATGGAGCATATTAGGATGTAAGGTAGAGTAGATTTCATTTTGTAAATATTTCTTTGTAGAATGTAAGGTAGATTAGATTTTTCATTCATGCAATTTTAATTCATGCAAGTGTGTTTAATTTTGCTTTGATTTCATAGGTGGTAGAGGGCCCCTGCCTTGTATAGTTGTCATTTAATTTTGCATTTTATTTCACCATGTATATTAGCTGTACATAACAAAGCTTTTTGATTACTGTTGTTTTACATTTTTCTCATGTATATTAGCTGTACATAACAAGTTGTTTTAATTACTGTTGTTTTACATTTTTCTCATGTATATTAGCTGTACATAAATTGCTTTCAAGTTGATTGTAGATTAGTGATGCACATAGCCTTTTAATGAACTAATGACGTGATAGAATCATCTTGTCCTTTTGCTGAAGCAACAAGGATACTGGGTCTCATAATCATTAGCTCATTATTTGGTTATTGCATTTTATTTTGATTGAACTAGTTGTATATTTACACTTTTGCTTAAATACTAACTCCATCAATAACATGTTTTAAGTTCTTTTGAAGTGCTAAGTTTTGGAAATTACCATTAGGGACATAGGCCTTGTCTTGAAATCTTTATCCATACTTGTCCTTTAAAAGTATTCTTAAGACCTTAGAATAGGATTTCCATTTTCATTAAACACTTTAGAAAACCAACAAGAACAAAACCCCAAAAACAACATAAACTATAAAACAACGAAGTAAGAGAAAGGTTAACTAAGCACATATAGTGCACCACACTTCATCAGTTTACGATACCCGGATTGATAATTTATGTAGAGCAATTTAAGACATTAAATTGAATAGACACCATGTGCCGAACCAGTGTGTATACACACTTTTTCCAAAGGGAACTAGCGTACAAATTTGCAATTCAAATTTATGATGTATACGCTACTTTGATTTGCTGAACCTGCGTGTATACGCTCTTTTACGAAAGAGAACCTACGTACAAATCTATAAATGATAACTTAAACATTACAACTATTCCATATTTCAGTCATACCCAGATCATCACATTTACAGAATAAAACATGCGTCAGTATTTAGATCTATACTGTTGAAGATCAAACCACATAATGATAATACTCTTAAGCCTTTATGATCTCGATCCATCATCCCATCAACCTTATAAGTGCATCCTTAGATCAGATCAAGCAAACCATCAAAGGCTCATTAACCTGCATATATGATTCAACACTTCATAAGATGTTCAGATCCCTTGCACACCATGGCCTAATGATCTTCTCCTCTTTATATAGTCTTAGGCCTTTCTCAATACCATGGACCAAAACTACTTAGGACCAATACCTTGGACCAAATACCTCGGACCAATTACCTTGGGTCAAATACCTTGGACCAAGAAATACCTTGGACCAAAAAATTTGTTTTCCCAAGATATACATGCTTTTCCTTCTGCGAAAGTGTGTGTGTGTACCTATATGCTCTTTTTGTTTAGTAAACCTACGTGTATACGCAACTTGGTCAAGGTGAACCTGCGTATACCTCTCTTCCTCCATTCTTTGTAGTCTAAACTATAATTCTTTGCTGTTGACATGATGCACTATGATCTTTCATCTGAGTGAGTTGCCATCAAGGACAACACCTGTATCATAATGCCAACAATCTCCCCCTTTGGACTTGATGGCAACAACAACACCAAGTCACTCTCCCCCTTTGACATGAAGGGAAAAGGGTGGACCAAGATATTTTCTCCCTTTGACATACATTATGCTGTTCATGCTCCCCTTGAGTACATGCTGAATTCTCTGATTTAGCTCCCCTTTTGTACATGCTGATATGCACTGAAACCATCCATACTCCCCCTGAGCACAAGCAAAAGGTTGCAAAAATATTTTCTAAAAGAATAACATGACTCTATAACTCAATTATGTGAGGATGACCTTCCTATCACCAATAACTCATACATACATCCATCTCCCAACCAAGTGGGGATATACCAAATTTGACTCATCCACCCAACCAAGTGGGGATATACCAATTGTTTATACATGACAAAAACAAGAGATATTACATCATCCATCCCATGTAAAGTGGGGATACAAATTACATCATTTGTCCAAGAGGACTCATTCAAATGTATGAGAAGACATATCACACCCTAGAATTTTACATGACTTGAGTAACAAAAGGTATAAATATCTGAAGCCATAGCTGGACTCAACAACCATAATGCCAACAATGCTGAATGTACGTGAAGGCTAATGCTCCCCTTGAACCTGTACTACTTGTGCATTGTTAACCAGTCAATGATCAAGGCATCTTTGTTAGTCATATAAAATTAATGAACATAGCATATCGATAGACATTAATCATCAATATCAGTCAAAGTACCCATATCAGAGCCCGCCCCACTGATTATTGTCTGAAACACATATATGCTCCTTGACCCACAGAAACCCGCGTGTGTACACGACTATTCTTCATGAACCATGCATATAATAACCTTTCTTTGAAAAATTGAATTTAATAGTAGGATGATGCAGCAACTACTCCCAAATTTTGTCTGAGATATTCAAATGTCTCTCTAGGCAGTGGTTTCGTGAATATATCAACAACCTGTTCTTTGGAGGGAACATACTCCAATTTGAAATTTTTTTCAAGTACTTGTTCACGTAGAAAATGGTATTTGATGGGTATGTGCTTGGTCTTGGAGTGCATGATTGGATTATTTGAAATACTAATGGCACTTGTATTATAACATAGAATGGAGATGGGTGGAGTACATGTGACTTGAATGTCTTACAAGGTTTGCATTATCCAAAGTAGTTGTGTGCAGCAAGATGCAGCAACCACATACTCTGCTTCAGTTGTAGATAACGCAATTGAACTTTATTTCTTGTTGAACCAAGACACTAACCTGGAACCCATATAGAATGCACCACCACTAGTGCTTTTTCTGTCATCAACACTTCTTTCCCAATCTGCATCTGTATATGCATGAAGAGTAAGATCTGTATCTCTAGGATACCATAACCAAAGTTTTGTGTTCCTCAAAGATATTTGAAGATTATTTTGACTGCCTGAAGGTGTGATTCCTTTAGATTTGCTTGGAATCTTCCAACTATTCCTACTACATGCATGATGTCAGGTAGGGTACCTGTTATATAAAGCAGACTTCCAATCATGGATCTGTAAGTTGGTTGATGTACTGTTGCTGATTCATCATTTGAGCTAAGACTGCATCCTATTACCATTGGGGTACATATGGGTTTAGAATCTTCCATGCCATACCTTTTCAAGATCTGTTTGAAATATTTGGTTTGTGAAAGAAAAATACCATCTTTATTTTGTTGAACTTGTAGACCAAGAAAATAGGTAAGTTCACCAAGCAAGGACTGTTACACTAAAAAATGTCACCATGACTATTTGCATTAGTATGGCTCCATCAATTGTCATACTATCCTCCTTGGCAAGTCTCATGCCTCTGCTTTCCATGTCAAACTCCAAGAAAGAGAGAAAAGTCATTTAAAGTCAATTATCTCTGGTACGCAGTTTCTCTTAGCCTTACCTGCGTGTACGCAACCCAAGTTCACAATACCTGCGTACTTGTACGCTCTGTCTGTAAAGCAATGGGTGCGTACTCCTGTAAAGGTCAAAAGGCGCAAGTTTCACTCCAAAAAAGTTACTTGTGGTCATTTCTAGAGCATTCTAGAAGCTTGTTTGACGTGTATGGAGCGCCTCCAGATGGTTCATGTATCCCTATGGAAGAGGAACTTATCCCATCAAGAGGGGAGCTAACCCACCCAAAGAGGGGCTTATCCCATTGATGGTGGACCTGATTAACTTCCTCTACAGCACTATAAATACATGCATTGGGCCAGAGGGAGGGGAGGTTGAAAGCTGAACATTCCTAAGGGTAGATGCTGCTGAGATTAGGACTTCCTTGTAGAAGCTTGTGAGGAGAGATTGTCATCCTTTCTTGTTTCATTTGGAAGTGGGTGAGCTGGTCAAAGTAAAGGAAAACTCTTGCTGGACCCTGGGAGGAACTTGCACAACACCAAGGCTCAGGTTGTAATGGTTTCTTTTGTTTCCTATTAATACAAATAAGTCCATTCTTCTCAACAATTTGTTATTTATGAGTTGTTTTATATACTCCTTGGTCTGTATGTTAAATATGTTTTATTTTATGCGATATTCAGGTGCTATTTAAATATGTTAGTGAATGCAGGTTTCGAAGAGAAGGAGGAGCTCATCCGGATCGACGAGGCTGGACTACTACAACAACGTTGGACTACAGGTAGGATCTAAACACTTGGTTTCTTATATGGTAAATGCATATTTAGAGAAGGATTGTTCTTAATTGTCTTGTTTGTCACTAGAAAGCCTTAAGCTTCTAGGGAGGTTGGTTTTGTCCGCAAAATTGACTCTTTCCGCACGACAAAATGGCGACTACGCTGGGGAACTCCATTGATGTGAATGATTTTTCCTTTGTCTGAAACTTTGATCTGAGAAAAGTCTTTTTCTTTCTGGTTTTTGGTTGTCTGACTGTGTGTTTGGGTGGGCTAGCTTAGGGTTAAATTAGATTTTAGTTTATCTTAGTTTTGCTAGAAGTACGCAGGCTCTGAGTTCAGCACAGTGCGTACTTGTACGCACTGCGACTGTGTGCACAGAGCGTACTCGCACCTGTGTAAACAGGTTGCCTGCGTACCCTGTCAAAATTGAGAAAATTTCAATTTTCTCCTTTTTGCCTATTAGATTTTGCTTTTAATTTGTTTTTTCCACCCAGATCCACTAGTTTCCTACCAGAGATCTTCATCTGAACTTGTTTCGTCAGTGTCAAGTGTTTTAGTGGAATTCATAGAGATTTTGCCTTAGGGTTTGATTTCTAACTGGTCCTGTAGTGCCTTTGGCGTTAGAGGTTGTCAAACTTTGGATCTCCCTGGTTTTGTTCAACCCTCTTAGGAGTCGGGCCTGTCATAGAATTCACCCTTGTGAGAGACCTACCTTTGTGTCTTCTCTTTGCGAATCTCGAAAAAGTTTGTTGATTGAACTTTGAATTTTATTCTTGAGAAAAAGAACAAAAGATTTTGATTTTTGTTTTTGACTGGTTTTTGGTTCTGCATTAACTAGTCCTTAGTTGCATTTTGACTGAGTAAAACATCCAGGAATCATCTTTAGTAGGCTTTTGCCTCATTAAATTTGCTTATTAGGTGAATTTCTTTTGATTTACTTTTAAGTAGCTTTGATTTGATTGTCGTAGATTTGTAAAGGTTTGCTTTTTGATTTTTAAATGCTTTGTTAAGTAGGAAAAAATCCAAAAATCTCCTTTGAAAGAAAAGTTTGCTTAGTGGCATTTGAGTCTTTGAATGAAAAGGGAATTTTCGCAAAATAATTAGTGGTCATGTGTTGCATGTTTTGAAAAAGATAAAGAGCTTGTTTCTTTGATTTTCATTGCCAAGAAAGTTGTTTTTATATAAATTTTGCATTCTCCAACTCTCTTAGCTAAGGAATTCATTGAAAAAGAAAATTAGTATAAATCATCCTAAGTGCATCTTTGTAGTGGTTTGAGTCGAGTCTACACACCATCAGTTTCATCTCCGCTACCTTTTGTCTTAAAGAAAAGCCATAAAAATTAACGCTTAAAGTAAAATCAACTTAGTAACTTTTTATTTACTAGGGCTCTGAAACACCAATATAGATCAGGCTAGTGTCTTGGAGTAGGAGAGTAATTAACTCTCCAAGACAGCAAAACCAAACAAGTAGCTTATCTTGTGGTAGGATAAATCCAACTGTTTCATTTGTACTCTGGGAAAGCTCCTCTTAAAGGAGAAGCACGAGACCGTGTCCGAACCAGTGAGGGGATCAATCCTCCTTCATTGGGAAAGACGCTAGATACGCACGTATTACAAATGGTAAACCTCAGATTATTGTCGAGGAGCCTGGGGTCACTTGTCGGTAAACCTTGGATTATTGTCAAGGAGCCGGCAAGGGGATTGAGCTTGTTACTCTGCAGTTGCGTGCTATCGGGTCGTAGACTGTTCCCCCAGGTATATTTGTTGCTGTTGGTAACCTTAGTGACCATTATATTTAGGATTCTACCCGAGGTGACGGTGGAGGGAAGATCCCACTGTACCTGGAGCAGACGTCGGCTAGACTCACTTGGATTTTCCGGGGGGTTCACTTCACTCGAGACGGTTAAAGTGGAGGAACTTGTGCCGGTCTGTTCATTAAGCAGGTTGCCGGGGTAACTGTTCCACCCACCACATCTGTACTGAATTCGGCGATGTTGGGCTTCATCACCAACTAGTGTTTTCGGTCCGGAAGGCTACTGTTTGTGCATGGTTTGATGCCCTAGATTCTTTAGGCGTGTGATTCAAATTTGTTTGGTTCTTTAGAGACTTTAGGTGGTTTGCTTTGAGATTTTACTTTGTTTGCATGTGCAGTAGTTAAAAGTTTTTAACTGTGGCGGAATTACCGAGACAGTCCCGTAGACTTCGGGGCCAGTCTCCTGAGATTGTTACCGTGGCCGATTTGTTGAGGAAGTCCCATAGACTTCGGGGTGATCCTCCTGAAGACGTCCCAGGTCATTATGAAGGTTTGAAAGTCCTTGTAACTCCTCCTAGTGGCAGTAAAGTAGGTTCACCTGAAGAAGGAGAATCTTCGTTGGTAGTCCATCCAGATTACCAAAGTCTAGAAACAGGTTATAATCCTGAAGCTGTTGCAGTTTCTGAGCTTGCTAGTAGTTTTTCATCTACTAGTGATATAGGCGAAGAACCTGAAATATCTGAACCTGTTACTCCAACTTCTAGTGTTCATGATTCACCTAGGGTAGAAAGAGTCATCACTGAAAATCTTCCTTCTGGTTTGATAGCTATTGAAGAACTTGCTCCAGAAGAATAAGTAGGCCCTATTCTTGAAGATCAACCTACTATTGATCTAAGAGAGCGTGAATCTATCTTTTACAATCCACCTAGAAGTACTACTTGATATCTTTCGTTAACCAATTACTTAGACAACTCAGGCATAAGTTTTTCTCCACCTCGTACTCCTTATCCACCCGGAGGTATTTATACTCCTGTAAATATGTCTAGTCAGTCGTCCGTGTTTACTCAACCCCCTGAATCTTTCTTGTATGGTGGTCCTTCTGTTCCTGCTGGGTATCAGTCACTTTCTGGCACTTTTGCAGGAGCATCTCCTCAACCCATTGGACATGGGTCATTAGCTGGAAACAATGGTAATAAACTGTTGGGTGTAGGAGACATTTATATGATGTCAGGTTCAATTCCCGGTTCTCAACCTCAAGGTGGTCAATTACTGCCTGGGGGGCAGCCTCAATTAATGCCTGGGGGGCAACCCCAAGGTACACAAATTGCGTCTGGGGGGCAACCTCAAGGACAGTATGTACCTATGGTACAGTATATTCCTCAAGGTCAACCCCAGCCTCAATATGTACCTCAGGGTCAACCTCAGTATCAATATATGCCTCAAGGTCAACCCCAGTATCAGTACTTACCCCAAGGGTATCTACCCCAAGGTCAGTACTCGAGTCAAGGTTATCAACCACCTCAAGGTCAATCTTATATTCAAGGTACGAGAAATATACCTTTCAATTATCAATCCTACCCTCAATCCGGTTATGGATCTCAATATCCTCAACCTGTCATGGGTCAATACCCCGGAATGAATGTAGTGTGGGATCCATTGCAAGTTCAACAAGTGTTGCAGCCAAGTGTACAGTTGTCATCTCAAACTAGACAATCTGTGGTTTCTGGTCAACCCCAGCAACCAGTCCAGTCTAATGTTCAAACTTCTGTACCTTCGGTAGTTACTCAGTCGCCAATTGCACCTAGTACTCCATCTCAAACGACTGCTGCAACTACCACAACATCTGTTCCTTCCACCACACCTACTTCTGGAGTATCGACAGCTTCGGTTTCTACTGTCTCTGCCACTACTCCGCAGACATCTTTACCATTGTCTGGATCTACGATTCAAATTACGGTTCAAATGCCTATGGGGCAGCCAGGTTTAAGTACGGTTGTTACTTCTCAACCACAATTTATTTATCAACCGTACCAGGGACAGTACCAATACGGGCCTGCTGTCCAACAACCGGTTTACCAGTATCAACCGTATCCTGGGTACACTTATCAACAACCACAACAACCCCAGTACGGTCCGGTTAATCCTGGTTTTCCGGGAGGATACAATATCCCGAATGCGATTCCTGTTCCAAGTTATCCTGGATATCCTCCTCCTGGGACTGGTCTTGTGACTCAAAGTTTTAGGGATCCTAATCGGCAATTGCCGTTTATCGCAACTTTGGATTTACCAGACTTGACGCGCCTAACGAACGACCCAATAAATTATCTTCCGTTCTGGCCGCCAATGCCAAATAAGTTTCCCAATGACATACCCAAGTTCGAAGGTAAGTCTGGAGAGGATCCATCAAATCACGTGATGACTTACCACCTCTGGTGTGCTTCAAATTCTATCTCGGATGATTCGATCCGTTTACGTCTTTTTCAGCGTACGCTCATTAGTCTCGTGGCCAAGTGGTACATTGAGTTACCACAAGCCTCTTTTTATAACTTTAGTCAGTTAGCTACCTCGTTCTTAACACATTTTCAGTTGCCGGTCAGATATGATAATGGCACCGAGTTATTAACTTCATTAAAACAGTCGACGTCTACTTATATTTCTAACCATATTCATGAATGGCGACGTCGAAGGCGTTTAGTGAAAGTTTTTATCCCGGACCAAATCTTCGCTGAATGGTTTGTTAAATCATTATTACCGAAGATTACTGAAGACGTAGCTAAGGCCGGAGTAGTTACTGAAGAGAAAGTCATTGCTCAAGCGCAGTACCTTGACTTAGTTTATACTCAGTCGGGTACGTTACACGAAAAGATCCCAGATCTTCCAAAGTCGAATCAAATTGCTGCTGCTCCTTCAGGATCTCATGCTGCTGATGGCATGATTGGTACGGTGAATACTAAAAGCAAGAAGAAGTCTTCAAAGAATTCTTCACCCATTATCACCTTACCAGACTCCCCGACAGGAGAGTCTTCTGCTGAAGTTTCCGCTGATATACACGCTGTAGAGACATCTACGGCCAAATCAAAAAACGGTGGGAAGAAGAAAGGCAAGAAGAAGGATAAAGCAGACAAGGCTCCAAAGGAGAAAAAAGAAAAGTCGGAAACCAATGACGAAAAGCGCAAACCTCGATATCCTTGTCTTATTTGTGAAGAGGATCATTTTACAAGAGATTGCCCTCATCGGGCCGAGGTTGTGAAAATCGTCAAGGGTTCCCCAACTCCTGCTGTTTTGAAAGATCCATTTCCAAAGCAGGAGAGTAAGATGATAGGTTCTTCCTCGAGTGCCAGTGAAGAACCCATATTGATGATGTCTCATGTACGGATTGTGACTCGATCACACGATTATGGTAGTAAAAGTCCTGTTGATGGATCGAAAGAAGCAGAATCTTCTCAGTCAAATCCATCAACCTCAGCTCCCGGTTCGATCCACTACAGATCGAGAAACCTAACCCTGACTTAGTAATTAAACCGCCCGCCAAGGGTGTACTTCGAAGGTCTGCTTTCAATCCACATGCGAGAGCGGCCCAGAATTACAACATTGTTGAGGATTTAGCTGTTTCACCCTCAACAATGTCGGCCTTGGAAGTGCTACAATCATGTCCAGCACAAAGAAAATTACTTTTGTCGGCTATAGGAGCTGTTGATGTTCAGGACCCGAACCTGATAATCTTTGATCTAGAAAATAGTACACCGCGTTTACCTCATCAGATGGCTTCCCAGATCCCAGTGATAGTCAAAAACAGGCCTATTCATCGGACTGTAATTGATGAGGGAGATTCCACGTGTATTATGTCGATTCAGTGTTGGAGATCACTTGGTTCTCCTTCGCTGAACCAATCCCCGACAATTCTTAAGGCCTTTGATGGCCGTGGGTTCCATCCGTTTGGCATTCTACAGGATTTGCCTATAGGGGTTGAAGGAAAAACCGTTAGTCTGGATGTGGAGGTCAGGGAAAATTTTAAGAACCCCCCCTAAATTTATAAATATAATAAATGGGCGAATCTCCATGGTATATAGGAAAAATGAAAGGCGATTTTATCAATAATATAATATGTATATATAATTTTTGGGCGAATCTCTCACCAGGCATGGCGAATATTTTACTCAATTATAAAATCTTGTAAGATCTTGGCGAGTCTTTCACTAAATAATAAAACTTTGTAAAGTCCTAGTGTCTTAGCATTGGTTTAATTCCCCCATTTAAATAGGCTACATTCTAGGTGAATACCATGGGTCAATACCATGTGCCATTTTGGTGAATACCATGGGTCAATACCATGTGCCATTTTTATTTTTATTAATTCTAATATTAGGGTTAATAATGGTTTTTTGCATGGTATTAATAACAATCTAGTCCATGGTATTTGTCCCATAGTATTTTGGCCATAGGTTTCACCTAAATATAACCCATTTTTTGAGTGTTCGTAAATATAAGGTGACTTATGGAGTAAATATAAAAAAATGTTTTATTTGTTTACCATACCTCTCGTTTATTTATATTTTTATTAATTTACCATACCTCTTTTACAAATATGGTATTTGGCCCATAGGATTCACTTAAATAAAACCTCTTTCTTGAGCCTTCATAAATAGAACGAGGGTTATGGACTAAATATAAAAAGAGATTTTATTTATTTACGATACGTCTAGTTTATTTATATTTTTATTTATTTACCATACCTTTTGAGTAAGTATAAAAAGACGTTTTATTTATTTACCATACCTCCACTTTACTTATATTTTTATTTGTTTACACCCTTACATGTATATAAGGTGGCTTATGGAGTAAATATAAAAAATGTTATATTTATTTACCATACCTCTCATTTATTTATATTTTTATTAATTTACCATACCTCTTTTATAAATATGGTATTTGGCCCATAGGATTCACTTAAATAAAACCTATTCTTGAAAATGGGCGAATGGATTCACTTAAATAAAACCTATTCTTGAAAATGGGCGAATGGAAGGTTGTAAGTCCTAATTTCAAGGGCTAAATTTACCTTTTTTACCCTCTCCCTTAAAATAAGGTGGGCTATTTTAGGTGATTTGTAAAAATGTACTATGATACAAAATATTCGCCCACTAAAAATTTAAAACCCCTTAATTTCGCCAAAGGGCGAACATTCGCCCCTAAAATTATCCTTGGTGGAGGTGGTTGATGCCCCTCTAGACTACAACCTTCTCTTGGGTCGAAGTTGGTCTTACGCTATGACAGCGGTCGTCTCATCGGTCTTCAGAGTAATAAAATTTCCACATAATGGCAAGATCGTGACAATAGACCAGCTGGCTTTCTTTTCATCCGACCCAGCCTCTTCTGAGAGTATCCAGCATGTCGGTAAAACGACTATCCCTTATAAGGATGTTGGCGTAGGATTAGTTAAAGATTCCGGTTTACTGGGAACTTTTCCTTTTCCTCCAATCAACGCAGACCCTTCATTCGCATTCATTCATATGATTACATCAAATACTATTATTTACGATGATCCATGGATTGTCCCATCTGAATCTGAAATAGACTCATTCGGTGATGCTATGCCTTTGAGTCCATATGAAATTGCTTATGAGGCCGTGCAGTCTTTTACCGACTCGCGTTCAACCCAAATCGACCAAATGAATGTGGTCCGTGAGGAATCACTTTTCACATCAACCTCAGAATGGATAGCGTTTCCCGAAGTTGTGTCATCTGACGAGCAACTTCGCGAAATCCTAAGTGTAGACGATCTACCATGGGAAGATCTCCATCATAGATCTTCGTTTTTACCTAAGGGTGATGACTTCGAAAATGATTGTTCATCAATATTTACGGCTGAATATGTCAAGGACGCTCAGAATCCCATGAAACATCCTGATTCAGAGTTGAATTTGGGAAACATTTCCCAAACTATTGCCATTGACATTTCAGTCAAAGCTGGAATTGTTGAGAACATTCATATAGGTGCCTCGTGTACAGATGACGAAATTCAAACATACAAGGCCCTATTTCAAGAATTCCGCGACGTGTTTGCCTGGTCCTATGAGGAAATGCCATGTATTGATCCCTCTATTGTTGTTCATGAGATCAAGACTTACCCGGACGCTAAACCCGTTCGGCAATGTCTGCGTCAGATACACCCTCAGAAAGCGGCTGCAATTAAAGCAGAAGTTGAGAAGCTGTTGAAAGCAGGTTTCATTTATCCGATCCCGTTAATGGATTGGGTATCGAATATTGTTCTGGTTAACAAGAAGCAGGGAACAATAAGAATATGCATCGACTATAGGGATATTAATCATGCTTGTCCAAAAGACAACTATCCCACACCCTATATCGATCAAATAATCGATGATTGTGCTGGCAGTGAAATATTTTCCTTTATGGACGGTTTTTCCGGTTACAATCAAATCAATATTCTACCTGCCGATCAACCAAAAACGGCTTTCATTTGTCCTTGGGGGACATTTGCTTATTGCAAATTACCTTTTGGGCTTAAGAATGCCGGAGCCACTTTTCAAAGGGCGATGTCTTATGCATTTCATGACATCAAACACATTGTGCAACCGTACCTCGATGATTTGCCTGCTCATTCATTACATCGAGCTGATCACCTTGTCCATCTACGAGCAATTTTCATGAGGTGTAGGCATTATCGTATACGTTTGAACCCACACAAATGTGTCTTCTGTATAGAAGTGGGACGATTGCTGGGATTTGTAGTTTCAAAAGCCGGCATTCGCGTCGATCCCTCGAAGGTCGAAGCTATCATCAAATTGCCTCCCCCTTCGAGTCTTCGCCAACTCCAAAGTTTGCAAGGGAAAGCAAACTTTCTACGCCGATTCATTCCTAACTACGCCGAGATTACAAAAGGTTTTACACGGTTGTTGAAACAGAACGCTCAATTCTCTTGGGATGAGATAGCTCAGCAATCTTTTGATGCACTTAAACACGCGTTGACCCATGCACCGTTGTTGCATCCTCCCAACTACAACCAAGACTACTTTTTGTACCTCGCCGCCTCTCATTCCACAATTGGGATGGTATTAGTTCAGGAAGACGAATTCGCAACGGAACATGTGATATATTATCTTAGTAGGACGTTAAATCCCACTGAGCTAAAATATTCGCATGTGGAGAAATTGGCCCTGGCAGCCGTTCAGGCTGTCCAACGTTTTCGTCATTACATTCTTCTCCGTAAAACTACAGTCATTTCGGATTGCAACCCTATGATCTACATCTTGACTAAACAATTGCTAGGGGGCAAGTACTCTAAATGGATCGTTATCCTACAAGAGTTCGACTTAGAGTTTGAAAAATCTAAGTCTAAGAAATCTTTAGTCTTTGCAGAGTTGATGTGTGACTTCCCGCGTGCTGACACGGAAACTGTGGCAGAGGAACCCATTGCGGACGAATATTTGTTTCTCATCAGCACTTTAGATCCGTGGTACGGGGATATAATCATCTATCTCCAAACCCAATCCTTTCGGCCCGAAGCTTCTAAGACGGAACGTCGGAAAATTCGATTCCAGTCCCAACAGTACAAAATTATTGGAGATACTCTTTATCGCGGTGGGGCGGACTTGGTTTTCCGACGTTGCTTAACTCACGAAGAGGCAGAAAGGGTCTTGAATGACTATCACTCTGGGGCGTGTGGCGGTCATATGTCTGGGTATGCCACAACTCAGAAGGTGTTGCGTGCTGGCTATTTCTGGCCGTCCATGTTTAAAGATTGTATCATTGCGGTCCGAAAATGCCACAACCGTCAAGTGTTTGATCGCAAGATGCGCGCACCACCAGCTCCTCTCCACCCTATAATTGCCATTGGTCCTTTTGCCAAATGGGGTATCGACTTTATTACATGTAACCCTCACTCGGCCGAGGGGCATGTGTATATCATCCTTGCGGTTGATTATTTTACTAAGTGGGCCGAGGCGATGCCTACATTCGAGGCAGACGGCAAGACAGCTGCGATTTTCGTATTCAATCACATTATTGCTAGGTTTGGTGTCCCACAAGCGATAATCACTGACCATGGGCGCTATTTTCGAAACATTATGATGACAGAACTTACAGGCCAGCTTGGTTTGCGCCACGATAGCTCAACCCCTTATTATCCACAAGCCAACGGTCTGGTTGAGTCCATCAACAAAGTTTTGGTCATCATGATCCGACGAATCATTGGCATTCATCGGTCGAATTGGCACAACATGTTATTTTCCGCGCTTTGGGCATGTCAAACTTCGGTGAAAACATCAACAGGGTTCACTCCTTTCCAACTAGTTTATGGTTTGGAAGCCGTGCTACCCATTGAATGCGAAATCCCATCACTTCAAATGGCTGTCGAATTACTTCCAGCTACTTCTGAAGAGGAGAAGCGTTTATTGTATTTAGCTCAATTAGATGAGACTCGACGCGATGCTGCACTGGCAATCGAGACTCATGCAAAACGAATGAAAGCTCAGTATGATCGAAATGTGACCCCTCGAATTTTTTCGGAAGGAGACCTAGTGCTATTGTATGATCAAGCTAACGATAAATTAGGTGTTGGAAAATTCGTTCCTATGTGGCATGGACCCTACATTGTTAAGCGAAAGCTAGCAAAAGGGGCCTATGAGCTGGTTGACTTTGATGGGGACTCTTTGGGTAAACCCAGAAATGGACTTTACCTAAAGAGGTACTATGCTTAAATGGTGGGTGTGAAGATTTTCGTTAGGATAGTTAGATTAATTTTCTCTTTCTAGCTAGTGTGTTTGTTAGAATAGACAGTGTGCTTAGTTTAGAAAGTGTGTTTTTCATCGTTATTCTGCTTATCTTGGTTTTACCCTTGATGTTTGCAGATGTCGATGCCTCTCCAAACGTACATTGGATTTGCTGATGGTGCTTGTCGTAGTACATGGAATATCTCTTCCGCAGCTTGGGTTATCTATTCGCCCTCTGACGAGTTAGTCTCTATGCATGGGGTGAGCCTCGGTCAAACAACAAAAAACATTGCAGAATACAGTGCAGTGATTGAATTATTATCTGAATCCATTTCATTTGGAATTCGGAGTTTGATAGTGAGGTTAGATTCTGAACTCGTTGTATTACAGCTTAATAGAGTTTATGCCATTAGAAATCCAGTGTTATTAAGGTTATTTTTGAGAGTGCGTCTTCTCGAATGTTAGACAGACATTTGCGATAATCATACATGTAAATTTAAAAACATTAACATTTAATCACACATGTTTAACAAGATAAGCCGGTAATAATGATATATATAGATAGGAGTGTGTCAAAAATACATCGTCTTCGATCATAGGTCGCAAAACACCTTATGATCGGCAAAAAATGATAAGTACAAAAAACCAAAATGTCACATGTGTCTACAAAAAGTGACTAGCCAATCACTGGTGGTGCTCTCTATACGACACCACTGCCCGCGCTACTCTACACAGGAACCTCCTGAAAGGTCCTGGGACTGCGACCACATAGCGCTGAAGTCGGATAGGAATATCGTCTATAGTCGTCTCTGGTATGTCCGCCGTAAGACGCTCTAGGTCTTGTTCCAACTCGACTAAGGTCTCTGCAGCCGCATCCTGTGGGGCCGGTGCTTGTGCAACTGGTACTCTTCTCTCGAATGGCCGGAGATTGGCCGGACGTTGTGGGCCTACATCTGCATTTTGAGAATTGTCACTGTCAGTTTTGAGACGATATAAAAAACAAAAAAATATAGATAATTTAAAAACTTGTGAAAAATGAAGTACCTCTGTCATCCCATTGTTCTCCCTGTGGAAGAACCATGTTCGAATCACCGCGAAAATCCACTCCGGCATAAGGAAAATCCTGGATCGCAAAGACCTGGTTCTCCAACCAGTGAAAGTAACCCGCAGGAAATCGGACAACTCCCGCTCCCTCATCAGGATGCCGGGCCATCACCGTTACCCATCGCATCAACTTTGGCTCCCGAGGTGGCCCAACCGCAACAGTGAGATGCTGAGGGATAAGCATCGGAACTCTCTCTAGGGCAAAGCTCACAACTAAAGGCCCATACCCAAAGGTCTTTAATTGCCCGTTCTTTGCCCTAGTCAGTTGGCCCTTCATATTGGCCAACATAGCATCGCACCAGTTGAAAATGGTGCCTCGAAAGCAATCAATCGCCATCCGCATTTGGGACCCGGTGGCATTGTGCAAAGCAGCTGCGCCGCAGAGTCTGGTAACTGTAAAGGCAATTACCATAAGTTCAGGTCGGGATATGTATTTGATTTCTATCCCCTTCTCCTGGTTTTGATTGTTGCACCACTCTAGCCAGAGACTAGCAAGGGATTGGCCACCCGGCCTAGTCCCGAACAGAGACAGTTGCTCGCCCCTATTAGGCAAACCAGTGAGAAAATATATGTCTGAGGGCTCTATCTCGAGCTAGTGCCCTCCGATGTAAAAGCATTGTTCCTGGACGTTCCACCTTTCAACCAGCCACTCTAAGAATGGAACCTGGGCCCTCATGCCAGGTATGGCCCAGTACTTGTAGAGACCGCATGCCTTCAAAGCATCAATGGAAGGTTGATGATCTATTGCGGCCAAATCGACATCTTCGTGTTCTCTTTCGCGCCAATCAAGCATGGTGGGAAATCTACACACCAGAAAACACCCATTAGAATTCATTAAATCAAAAAATAATGGTTTAATTTTAAGACTTGGGGTTTTGAAATTGCTTTGCGCGGAGTACGCACCCCGCGTTCAGAAACAGAGCGGCGGTACGCAGCTGTTCTGAAGGTGGGCTGCGTACTCCGACCATTTTCCCATTAACGAAAATGTCGGGGTACGCAGGTCGCCCATGGGGCACCTGCGTACCCCGAAAAGCGTATCCTAAAACCCCAAAGCCCCCAAAAAATCAAACTAAGGCTTAAAATGAAATTCTAAACGGATGAAAACAAAGAGGAGGATGTTGTGGAATACCTGAAAGAGACGGCGCTCGATTCCGACGGTCGGATTCTCCGCAAAGTCCACGGGAAGTTTCTTGCCAAAAGCCCTTTTCTCTCCCTCAATAGTAAAATCGTAAAAATGACATGGTAAAAAGTCTTTTTATAGGTTTTTTGGATAAATGAATGCTAGGTTTGTTTATTTTTCACCATGGAAAGATATTTTTCAATGTATTTTTGCCTATCTTAAACAGGTATGAGTAATGTGTTGTTTTTGTGCAGGACAAAAGACTTTCAGAGAAAATTATCATTTTTCACGAACCAAAACATCAGAGTCATCTTTTAAGCCCTTTTCTGACTCCTAAAACATGAAAAGATTGCCAAGCGTTTCTTTTACACTCGTTAAAACGGAATTAAAAGACGGTCCCCTTATAGCCCTTTTCTGACCGTAAAAACAGGAAAAGATTGCCGGGTTTTTGTCGTTTCAAACTCGATACTGGAAATAAAACGACGTGTCCTTGATCGCTTTTTACTTTTCAGGTCAGAGGCACTAATCATGAAAGTACTCCTTGGTCGCAAGATCAAGCGGTTCTCTCAAGTATTATTTTATACTTTTTCGGGCTTGAGAGACACAAATTTATGAAAAAGTTCAACCCTGGAGTCTTCTTTAGTTTTTTCAGACTCTCTAAAATTGAAAAACGCCGAGTTTCTCCTATACTGGACTCGTTAAAATTTCACAGTAAAGGACCTGTTCGATTACAAACATGAACGAACCACTCCTTCTTAGGGTTCGAATTTAAACTAAGTTGGACTCATCCGAAGGATGAGCTTATAATCAAGCATATGTTATCCTCCTCAAGCTTGTAAAAAATAAAGAGGTACTTGCCAGAAATGGTGGGGGAAAAGAGAGAAGAATGAACCTATTTGTTATCCTTTGTCACAAAAGAACCGTACTACCACTCTTGAACACGACACTTTTCATTCACCTGGGTTGGGAAATCCTTTGTCTTAAAGTTGATTAAACCACTTTGAAAGTCTTCAACCGTTTCTGGGTATTAACTTTGGGTCAATCGTCGCCAAGCCATCTGTCGTGTCGTTATGTGTTCAAGAGGTCTCTGCAAATAAACCATTCATATGCAAAATACTTGTCATCCATTTTGACCATCCCTGAGTCAGTCCTTACAGCAATATTTCTTCAACTTGAACTATGATTTCGTGTTGTGGGCTTGCCTGCAACGGGTCGCTTTCTATCGACATCAGCACATTATCTAGAGAGATGACTTAGAAATCGTCAGTACCTTGAAGTCTGCATGCATCAATGGCAGGTTTCTCGCCTTTGACGACAATTTACATCATTGAATTTCGATCGAAGGATTCCGTGACATGTTCGACATCAACTCATTCATTCGCATCTCATGGATTGTACTGGGTACTTTGAGAACCATTAACATCACTGGTGGTCTCTCTCACACTTGTTAATGGTTTACATCATTGACTGGTAATCAAGTGGTTTCTACCATGTTCGACATCAACTCATTTATTCGCATGGATAGAATCGTACCAATTCGGGAAGTAGAAATGAAGACCCTGGATCTAGTTTCCACCATCCAGGCTGCGAGGAATTTTGTATTCATTATAAGAGTAGACTAGTCATAAACAGATGGCTGCGTCCATACTGTGTCTACATTTGTCTATGATTATAATGTACTGCGAAATCATTCCTGTATCAGAGCAGTAGTTAGATTGTTAGTTAAAGTTTTCAATCTGAGTATGGGAATGCCTACCTCAGCGATGATATCATCCTATATATGTATTTTGTGTTGAATATTTGCAGGTTCTGACCAGGCTCTCCACAAGATAATCCTTGAAATGATAAAGTACTTCACCCTTCCTAGATGATTTGAAACCCTAAATCTACTTCAGGCTTCGCACTTTAGGGGGCAATCTGTTACACTAAAAAATGTCACCATGACTATTTGCATTAGTATGGCTCCATCAACTGTCATACTATCCTCCTTGGCAAGTCTCATGCCTCTGCTTTCCATGTCAAACTCCAAGAAAGAGAGAAAAGTCATTTAAAGTCAATTATCTCTGGTATGCAGTTTCTCTTAGCCTTACCTGCGTGTACGCAACCCAAGTTCATAATACCTGCGTACTTGTACGCTCTGTCTGTAAAGCAATGGGTGCGTACTCCTGTAAAGGTCAAAAGGCGCAAGTTTCACTCCAGAAAAGTTACTTGTGGTCATTTCTAGAGCATTCTAGAAGCTTGTTTGACGTGTATGGAGCGCCTCCAGATGGTTCATGTATCCCTATGGAAGAGGAACTTATCCCATCAAGAGGGGAGCTAACCCACCCAAAGAGGGGCTTATCCCATTGATGGTGGACCTGATTAACTTCCTCTACAGCACTATAAATACATGCATTGGGCCAGAGGGAGGGGAGGTTGAAAGCTGAACATTCCTAAGGGTAGATGCAGCTGAGATTAGGACTTCCTTGTAGAAGCTTGTGAGGAGAGATTGTCATCCTTTCTTGTTTCATTTGGAAGTGGGTGAGCTGGTCAAAGTAAAGGAAAAATCTTGCTGGACCCTGGGAGGAACTTGCACAACACCAAGGCTCAGGTTGTAATGGTTTCTTTTGTTTCCTATTAATACAAATAAGTCCATTCTTCTCAACAATTTGTTATTTATGAGTTGTTTCATATACTCCTTGGTCTGTATGTTAAATATGTTTTATTTTATGAGATATTCAGGTGCTATTTAATCGTTTGATTGTTAGTGAATGCAGGTTTCGAAGAGAAGGAGGAGCTCATCCGGATCGACGAGGCTAGACTACTACAACAGCGTTGGACTACAGGTAGGATCTAAACACTTGGTTTCTTATATGGTAAATGCATATTTAGAGAAGGATTGTTCTTAATTGTCTTGTTTGTCACTAGAAAGCCTTAAGCTTCTAGGGAGGTTGGTTTTGTCCGCAAAATTGACTCTTTCCGCATGACAAGGACATTTCAAATTCTTGCTGCATTACTGAAGTAAAATTCTGACTCATGGATTCTTCATTTCTACCAAAAATGATATCAACAACATAAACAACAATAATTAGCAATTTATCAGTGTCAATCTTTGTATATAGATTGCTATTTGCTGACCCTTTTGAAAAACCCTGTTGGTGTAGATATTTTTCAAGGTGGTAATACCAGGCCCTTGGAGCCTGTTTCAGACCATAGAGAGCCTTTTTGAGTCTGCATACAAGTTTTGCATCATTTCCAAGAATGAATCCTTCTGGTTGTTCAATATAAACTTCTTCTTCTAAATATCCATTAAGGAAAGCAGATTTTACATCCATTTGGTATACTTTGAATTTCTGAAAGCTAGAAAGAGCAAGAAACATCCTTATGGCTTCAAGTCTAGCAACAGGTGCAAAAGTTTCTTCAAAATCTATACCTTTGCTGAGCATACCATTTAAAAACAAGTCTAGCCTTGTTTCTAATGACTTCTCCATTTTCATTCAACTTGTTTTTGAATATCCATTTAGTTCCTATAATATTTTTATCATGAGTTCTAGGAAATAATTCTTAAGTATTATTCTTTTCAATTTTCTCAAGTTCTTCATTCATGGCCTTGACCCAACATTCATCTTTGCATGCTTCATTTACATTTTGAGGTTCGGTGGAGGATAGTAATGCTAGATAGCTTGAGGTTTCTGTAATAGTTCTTCTTGTTTGTACACTTGTCTCTTTTTCCCCTAAAATTTGAGTTTCTGGATGATTTTTTGAACAGCTGAATGGAGTATTTTCTTCTACCGTTATCTATTCTTCTGGTGCTTCATTGGTTTCTTCTTCAGAGTCATTGTGATTTGACGTGGGAAAATAATCCCTATCTTCTTCATTTTCATAATCTTCTGTTTTTATTTGTTTTGGATTTTTGCATGCTTCATCAACTACAACATCAATACTTTCAACAATTTTCCCAAGTCTTTTATTATAACATTTATATCCTTTACTTCAGGAAGAGTAACCAAGAAGAATACCTTCATCTGTTCTGGGCTCAAACTTACCAATTTTTTCATCAGTCCTTTTGATATAACATTTTCTTCGAAAAACTTTAAAGTATTTTACAGTAGGAGTCTTACCATACCAAAGCTCATGTGGAGTTTGAGTGCTGTTTACCCGAACATTTGCTTGGTTGAGAATAATTACGGCTGCGAATGTAGCTTCACCCCAGAAGGTTACAGGAGTTCCAGATTCATCTAGCATAGCTCAAGCCATTTGTTGAACAGTTTTGCTCATTCTTTCTACCACTCCATTTTGCTGAGGAGTTCTTGCGGTGGAGAATTTCCTTTTTATTCCATGTTTTTCACAAAAGTCAAAGAATTCATTCGAGGTAAATTCCCCTCCTCGATCAGATCTGAGGCATTTGATTTTGCGATCTAATTCATTTTCAACCAAAGCTTTGAAGGCTTGGAAATTTTCAAATGCTTCATCTTTATGCTTTAGAAGACCTATCCAACACATTCTGGAAAAATCATCAATGAACAAAATAAAGTATTCTTCTCCACGAGGTGACTTTTTCCTTGATGGTCCACATAAATCAGTATGGACAAGTTCAAGAGGCTTACTAGCTGACCCTTCTTTTTCAATGAAGTGAGCTCTAGTTTGCTTACTGATTTGACATGGTTTGCATATTGTATTTTCAGGGATGTTGATATCTAGAAGATCATGAACAACCTTGAATCTACATTCTTTTCTTATTTGAGAAAAGCTTAGATGTCCCAATCTTCTATGCCACAGCCAGTTTTTATCATTTTTGCTTAGATAGCACTGTTGTTGTCCTCCCTTGAGTATGTATAAGTTGTTTGGAGTTCTTGTACCATTGATCATGGTCTCTCCTGTATCAAGCTCACGAACAACACATCTGTTTGATCAAAACACCACTTCATTTCCTTGATCACACATTTGACTGACACTCAACAGGTTATGCTTTAGATCGTCTACATACATAACATTTCCAGCTTTAACCTTTTCTTTCAAGAAAACAAGGCCTTTACCTTTTATGACAGTAGGAGTACCATTTCCAAATTGTAGGTTTTAACCCCGTACAAAAATTACCTGCATACGAATTCTAAAACATAGAAAATAAAAAATGCGAGAGCATAACACATAAAACACATATACATAGAGATTTTCCCACTGGATCCCAAAACTAGGACTACCAGCTTGATTTTTCATTATGTTCCTTTCAATGTTACAATACATATTTATACATGCCGAAGCATCCAATACCATGGACCGAAAACCATCACATCCAATACCATGGACCGAAAACCATCGCGTCCAATACCGTGGACCGAAAACCATTGCGTCCAAAAAACATGTGCGAAAATCATGCACAAAACCATAGGTGGGTTCGCCCAACTTAACATAGGGTCCAAAAGTGGGGTTACGGGTGCCCTTCAAACCCCTTGTTAACTACGTGGAAAGAATATAACACAATCCAACATTCTCCCACTTGTTGTTTTCTTTCCATAGGGGGCCACAAGAGAGCTTAGTCATTTTCCCAGCCCTGAAATGCCCATTGTCTCTCTACACCAAGAGAACTTCTCAGAGCTCACAGATTTTGTCAATGCATCTGCAATATTATTCACAGTGTCACAAAGTGACACTGAACATCAATGTGCTTTGTCTTTGAATGATATGCAGGGTTCTTTGCTAAGAAAATTGCACTTTGGCTATCACAGTCTATCCTTATAGCTTCCTATACTAACCCCATACTTGAATACAATCTCTGCAACCAAACTGCTTCCTTGCTTGCGTGAGTGGCTGCCATGTATTCTGCCTCTGTAGTTGATAGTGCCACTACAGATTGTTTCTTACTCATCCAATTGACTGCACCTCCAAATAGGTTAAACACATACCCACTTGTAGATCTTCTCTGATCCAGATCTCTAGCCTAGTCTACATCAACAAAGCCACGAATATCCAACACTCTGTCCAATCCTAGTCTTCCTTAGTAGCACAGACCATAATCACTAGTGCCACGCATATACCTGAAAACCTGCTTCACTGCTGTCCAATGCTCCTTTCCTGGTTTTGACATAAACCTGCTCAATACTCCCACTGCATGTGCAATGTCTGATCTAGTATAGACCATTGCATACATCAGGCTATGGACTGCACTTGCATATGGAACATGGGACATGTCCTCTTCCTCTTCTTGTGTCTTAGGACATTGTTCAGCAGATAACCTCACACCTATAGGAATAGGAACCTTCACCGATTTACTATCCTACATATTAAAACTCTGCAGTATTGTCTCGACATACTTCCTCTAGTTTAACCAAAGCTTCCTCTTTGCCCGATCTCTTTTAATTTCCATGCCCAAAATATAGTTTGCAGCACCAAGAGCTTTCATGTCAAATTTGGAGGAAAATTGGGTCTTCAAATCCTGGATAATTTCTTTGTCATTTCCAACCAGCAACATATCATCCACATACAAGACCAGATAAATAACACGGTCACCAATTAGTTTAAAATACACACAATGATTTTCTTTGCTTCTGGTGAAGCCAAGTCCCTGTATAAATGTATCAAATTTCTGATACCACATCCTTGGTGACTGTTTTAACCCATACAAAGACTTCTTTAACTTGCATACCAGTTCTTTCTTAACCTTCATCGCAAAGACTTCAGGTTGTTTCATGTAGATCTCCTCTTCCAGATCCTTGTGAAGAAATGTTGTATTCACATCCATCTATTCTACCTCAAAATCAAAAGCAGCAGCAACAGATAAAAGTAATCTAATAGAAGTTACCTTGGCAACAGGAGAAAAAATATCACCAAAATCAATTCTCAACACCTGGGAATAACCTTTTGCTACCAACCAAGCTTTGTATTTCTCCACTTTTCCTTCTGCATTTGTATTCTTTTTGAACACCCATTTTCTGCCAATGGGTTTCCTTCCAGCCGGCAACTCCAATAGATCCCAAGCCTCATTTTTGTGCAAAGATGCCATTTCATCAACCATGGCCTCTTTCTAGAGTTTTCCATCCTTTGAATCCACTGCTTCCTTCACAGTTCTGGGATCATCATCAGTAATAGATAAAGCAAAATTTGAACAGAAAGTAGATGGACTATACCTTTCTGGCTACCTTCTTTCTCAAACTGATCTTCTTACACCCGGAGTTTGTGGCTCTTCAGCTTCTGATTCCTCCTTTGCAGTATAGTCTGATTCTTCGTCCTTTAGCTCAAACTCTATCTTCTCAGGTTCCTTTGGTTGGACTTCATGTTTAATAACATCTTTCACCTCTCTAAACACAACATCTTGGCTGTACACAACCTTCCTTGTAACTGGGTTCCAAAGCTTATAACCCTTCAAACCATCCTTATACCCAATAAAGATGCACTTTTCAGATTTACTATCCAACTTGGTTCGTTTCTCCTTTGGAATATGTACATATGCATCACATCCAAATACCCTCAGATGTGAAAGAGAGGGTTTCTTACCAGTCCATACCTCTTGTGGAGTATTATCCTCCAACGCTGATGAAGGTGACCTGTTGACCAAGTAACATGCAGTATCCACCGCCTTTGCCCAAAATTCCTGTCCTAACCTGACACCACTGAGCATGCTTCTTGCCCTTTCCATCAACGTCTTATTCATTCTTTTTGCAACTCCATTTTGCTGAGGTGTATATGGAGTAGTCTTCTATCATGCTATACCACACTTCTTACATAATTCTTCAAATTCCTTACTGTAAAACTCTCCACCAGTATCTGTCCTCAGCACCTTTATCTTCTTCTCTGTTTGGTTTTCCACCAGAGCCTTGAATTCTTTAAACCTGTCAAAGACTTCAGGTTTCTTCTTAAGGAAATATATCCATGTATTCCTTGAGAAGTCATCTATAAATGATACATAGTACATAGACTTACCCAGTGATGGAACCTTCACAGGTCCAAACACATCACTATGCACAAGCTCTAATATCTGTTTCGCCCTCTTACTTCCAGAGGGGAAACTCACTCGATTCTGCTTCCCATATATGCAATTTTCATAGAAATCAAAATCCAGAGAGCTATTACTCATACCTTCTACCATACCTTTACCATGAAGTATTCGAAGGCCCTTCTCTCCAATATGTCCAAGCCTTTGATGCCACAGCATGGTCCTCTCTCCAGAGACGACTAGATTTTTTGCTCCACTTTCAGGAACCACATAACTGTTGCACCCATCAACAACAGTGCTACCTTGTAGCTTGTACAGAGTTCCAGTCCGAACTCCCCGCATCAATACCAGCGCTCCCCGAACCATCTTGTAGGTATCCTTCTCGAACACTATTTTTACACCTGCATCATCCAACTTGCTTACAGAAATCAGATTTCTAGCCAATGCAGGAATATGTAGAACAACCGGAAGTGTTCTAACCCTTCCAGCTTGCAACTTCAACTTTACTTTTCCGCGACCAATGATTCTAGCCTTCCTGTCATCCCCCAAGAAGACATCACCACCATCATATTTCTCATACTCGCAGAACTACTCTCTATGGGGAGTGAAGTGAAAGGATGCACCTGAGTCAATCAACCATGCCTCATGATCTACATGTGTACTTGACGAAGCCAAGTACACATCCCCACCTTCATCTGAGGTGGTTTTCACCTCTGTAGAAGGAGCATCATCAGATCCCTTTCCTTTATCAGGAGCTTTAGATTTACAGTCCCTTTTGAAGTGCCCTTCCTTTCCACATTTCCAACACACCACCTTCACAGGTTTTCCTGGATATTTAGATCTCCCACTCGATGAATTATTTTTGTTTTTGTTCTGGGACCGTCCTCGTACAGACAAGGCATCACCATTCTGGCTCTCCATATTTTTTCGTCTCATCTCCTCTATCAACAAGGATGAGACTATTTCATCAAAATGCAAGGTAGTTGCATTGTTACCTATTGCAATAACCAGACTATCCCACGAATTTGGTAGAGAACACAACAAATTGATGCACTTATCTTCATCTGAAATTTTAATATCAACAGATGTTAACTGACTTACCACAGTATTAAACGAATTTATATGCTCTGTCACTGAGTCTCCATCTTTCATCCTCAGCTTATACATCTTTTTCTGCAAGAACAATTTATTCACCAGAGACTTAGATTGGTACAAAGTCCCTAACTTGTCCCATAAAGCCTTTGCCGTAGCTTCCCCTGATACATTCAGTAATACTGAATCTGAGACACACAATCGTATTATTCTCTTTGCCTTCCTCTTCCATTCTTCATCGGTCACTCCCGTTGGTTTAGTACATGGATCTACCGCGATCCACTGATCTTTATCCACCAACAGATCCTCCATCTTGAGTTTCCACAACTCAAAAATCTGACCATTAAATTTCTTGATCTCTATCTTTCCACCACTCGCCATCTTCTTTCACCACCAGAATTGATCTCGCAGATCTCCCACTGAATAGGGTCTACCACAGACCCGAGCGAAACCTCTCAGCAACAAAAGCGTCCCCTTGAAGCCAAAAACAACTCTGATACCAAATGTAGGTTTTAACCTCGTACAAAAATTACCTGCATACAAATTCTAAAACATAGAAAAATAAACAATGCGAGAGCATAACACATAAAACACATATACATAGAGATTTTCCCACTGGATCCCAAAACCGGGACTACTAGCTTGATTTTTCATTATGTTCCTTTCAATGTTACAATACATATTTATACATGCTGAAGCATCCAATACCATGGACCAAAAACCATCGCGTCCAAAAAACATGTGCTAAAATCATGCACAAAACCATAGGTGGGTCCGCCCAACCTAACATAGGGTCCAAAACCAAAATTTTTAGGGGCGCTGCCTCGGACCCCATGAAGTGGGGTTACGGGTGCCCTTCAAACCCCCTGTTAACTACGTGGAAAGAATATAACACAATCCAACACAAATGAGACATTCTTTTCCTTTTCTAAGGCATTATATGAGTGAAGTTTTTCTTTGTCACCTGTCATGTGTTTTGAGAATCCACTGTCGATGTACCACTGATTTTCTTGTCCTTCTGCATACAAGGCTATGCCACATCTTTTTATTTGAGATTCTTTCCTTCTCCATATCTTGGGATTTAATGGGGTTTTATCCTTTTAAGATGTTTGCTGAAATTTGCTATAATATTCAGATTCTTCATGGCTAAAGTTGTTACAGATTGAGCATTCTATTTCATTTTCAAGAGGAGAAAAGTTATTATAGGAATTTTTCTTGATCCCTGTGACATTCCTTTGATTTCGTGCTTCTCGAGTCATGATGGTTTTGTAAGCAACACATTGAGCAGCTTTGTTTCCAAAATTATGACATGAAAAACATTGCCCATTAAATAAGTTCCTGCAACTATCGAATCTATTGACCTGGTGATTGTAGTTTCTGTTGATATTCATCTTTGGAGCAAATTAAGTATGATTTACCTAAGGTTGGTTGTGGCTTCTGTTCATCCTTGAAGCAAATTGAGTCTGATTTACTTGGTGATCTACTTTATGCCTTTGCTGATGATTTTCATACTGTTCACTGTTCTTTGCTGCATCAAGATAGCTTTTAGTGGAGGTTGATGACTTCTGTGATTGAGATGCTTCTTCAGTATATCCAAGACCTGTCTTTATCAGAGGAGAATGCTGCACTTTGATAATTTCATTTAAGGTTTCTGATCCTTTAGCAAATCTAAGATTGAGAGATTTCGTTTTCTCAAGATCCTTTCTTAGACCCACAATTTCACATTCTAGTTTTTCATTGTGTTTTTCTTTTTCAGCAAGTTGGTATGTCAAGGTATCTATAATCATATTCTTTTCTTCTAAACAGATTTTGAGTTTAGAGATTTATTCATGAAGGTCATCCTCTTCTAAAGCATCCCAAAAATTATCATCGTCATAAGCCATTAGAAGTCTATAATCATTACTGTTTTCATCTTCATCACTATTTGATAAACCATCGCTATCTTCGTGAGTATAGTAACTCCTTTTATTTACAACTTGTTTTCTATTCCATTTTTCATATTCCTTCCCTTTTTCATATTTATCTTTATGAGGACATTTGGCAGCATAATGACCAACTCTGCCATAAGCAAAGCATTTGAAGGGTAGCTTACCTCTAAATCTTCCGGAACCCCATTGAAGCTTCTTGACAAAGTTTACCTCATCTTATTCTTCTGAAATATGTCCTGATTCATTGTGTTCTTCCTTTCCTTTTGCTGAAGCTTTAAATGCAGCTTCCCTCATATCTGATGGTCCTCCTTTTCTCATCTCAAAGGTAGTTAAGATTCCGTGAAGCTGTGTCATAGTGATAGTCTACAGATCCTATTTTTCTTCAATGGCGGGCACTTTTGATTCAAATTTAGCAGACAAGGATCTCAAAAATTTCTCAACTAAGGTAACTTCCTTTATTTCTTCACCCAGATTCTTCATACAATTAACAACCTCATCTATATGTAAGAATTAACTAGCTATACTTTTGTCACTGTGCATCTTAAGAGTTTCATACTGAATTCTGAGAGTTTGAAGCTTAGCACGTTTTACCTGAGAGTCTCCTTCGTAGCTCAGAACAATTTTGTTCCATATTTCTTGCCTAATTTGAGCTGCATGACTTTGACAAATTCTGATTGTGACAGACTTCCCAATAAAGTATTGACTGCTCTGGCGTTGGTGTCATATTTCTTTTTACCTGCCGTATATGTAGGAATTGCTGTTGGTAATGTATATCCTCCTTCCACAATTTCCCAGACATCCGTTCCAAGTGATTGTAGATAGGTTGTGGTTCTTATTTTCCAATAAACAAAATTGCTCCTATCAAATATTGACGGCCTGATGGATCCCACGTTTTCTTGATTACTCATGATGACGGATCTCCCTTCAAGCGATCAAGCTTCTTCTGAAGGACCTACTTTGATACCAATTGTTGGAAATAATACTGAGAGGGGGGTGAATTAGTGTTATCAGATCTATAATTTTATTTTCCAAATAGATTTATATACACTACTTCAGTGAAGTGAACTAGCGTGTACATGCCACTGTAATTAAAGCAACCAACGTATATGCAAAGAACTTTTGATTTAGACAATTTATCATGCATTGAGCTTAAAACAGTATATCAGAGATTTATTAGACAGTGCAGTAAAAGCAGAATAAAGCATCACACATAAGCAACACACATGAACACCAAGATATAAGGTGGAAACACAATGTGGGTAAAAACCACCTGCTGCTTTTGTCTCTGTCTTCTTTTTAATAATAAGAAAATTTATTTACAATCTTGTACTGGTGCAGACTCATACTAGTATGCAGGCACCCACCTACAGAAGGCTACAACCTTCTCTTGTTCTCCAACTACTATTGGAAGGGAGCTACAACCCCCTAGCTCTTGTACTAGACAATATGTTTACTAGTACGTAGGTGCCAGCCTACAAAAAACTCCACTCTTCCACGAGGGACCACATTTCATGAATTTTTAGATTGGATACTCTTGGAATACAAAACCACAATATGAAGGCCACGTTTCATCCAATTTTCGTACTGGGCCCATCAACAACATTGAAACTCATAAAATCATAACTGCAATACTACCATCAAATACATTTGCGTCAACCAATCACTGAAACCCAATCATCACTTTCTGAATCAGCCACAACTAAATCAATCAATCACTTGAAAACCCATCATCGCTGAAACAAATCACAATCAATCTGATCATTTAGAACACTGTTATTAGAATACAGTCACCAGAACACAAAGTAGAACCCAGAACTCTGCAACAGCAAACATAAACAACTGAAACTTTAAACATCAGACTTCATAAGGTATACACTACTTCCATGTGTCGAACCAGTGTGTATACGCACTTTTTCCAAAGGGAACTAGCACACAGATCTGCAAATTAAAATTTATGATGTATACACTACTTTGATCTGCTGAACCCGCATGTATACACTCTTTTACAAAAGTGAACCTGCGTACAGATCTGTAAATGATAACTTAAACATTACAACGATTCCAGACTTCAGTCATATCCAGATCATCACATTTACAAAATAAAACATGTGTCAGTATTTAGATCTAGATTGTTCAAGATCAAACCACATAATGATAATACTCTTAAGCCCTTATGATCCTGGTCCATCATGCTTCATCAGCCTTATAGGTGCATCCTTAGATCATATCAAGCAAACCATCAGAAGCTCATTAACCTGCATATATGATTCAACACTTCATAAGATATTCAGATCCCTTGCACACCATGGCCTAATGATCTTCTCCTCTTTATATAGTTTTAGGCCTTTCTCAATACCATGGACCAAAACTACTTAGGACCAATACCTTGGACCAAATACCTTGGACCAATTACCTTGGGTCAAATACCTTGGACCAAAAACTTTGTTTTCCCAAGATATATGCGCTTTTCCTTCTATGAAAGTGCGTGTGTACGTATACGCATTTTTTGTTCAGTAAACCTGCGTGTATATGCAGCTTGGTCAAGGTGAACCTACATATACCCCTCTTCCTTCATTCTTTGTAGTCTGAACTGTAATTATTTTCTGTTGACATGCGGCACTGTGATCTTTCATCTGAGTGAGTTGCCATCAAGGACAACACCTGTATCATAATGCCAACACGATATAAGTGAGATAATAGTATGGTGAGGGTGGAGTTGGTTTAACCTCTATATTTCCTTAGTTTTTTATGGATTGGTTTGTCCCATGAGATCTCGCATAGTTTTTTATGGATTGGTTTGTCCCATGAGATCTCGCATTCATGCTTGAAATATGTCACAAGGGTGTTTGGATAAAAGATAGATTTGGTTCAACCCAATCTATGGTGAGGTGGTACGTGGAAGTCCCTGACTTGGTTGGCTTTTGCATATGGTTAATAAGAGATAAATTATCTTGTCTTTGATGAGTAATCATACTTGTTATTGCGTGGCTTTAATGGTTGTTCTATCATTGTTATCTATTTGGTTATATGCTGGTTATAAGCATGGTTATATGACATATTTAAGTATGGCTCTTATCAAATTTTAATCAATGAATGTATAGTTAATGAATGCATGACCTAAATGGTGTTATGAAAACTTTTGTGACCGACACCAGGGCCAGGTTTAATTGTTCTACAATTTGATCGACACCAAGGCGTGAAAAATTAGATCCCGAGAGTAAATGAATTTGTGGGTTGTTTAGTTTTCCTAAGAACACATAAATCGACAAAAATCAATTAGGTTGTTTTAAAAAAAAAAATATTTAAGAAAAAGGTGTGGCGGGATGCCACCCTCGCCACCGCCGCAAGGATCCGCATCATATGATATATATAACACAAAAAAATTGGCTGGGGGCGAGCCATGCTCGGGAGACCTACCACCAGTCGAACTAACCATAGGAACCTCAAATGTGGCATCAAATAATGACCACCATATCTAAACCGACGGAACAATGTTGCATATTGGAGCTAACCGTTACGTAAATCGTCGGGCATTGCAAACCGTTTGCCACATTAAGAAAAAAAACCTACCAATTTCGGAGGGGCGGAGGATTCGACCCCAACCTCTGCTAGCTTAGTGATCTCCACCACCATTAAGCCATGGGCCTCAGCTTTGCTAGCTCTATCCCAAAAACAATACTTATACTTACATTCCGCAGATGCAAGGGGAGAGCATGGCAGAATGAAGAGCGACCGAACAAACAGCAGAACAATGTTTTGCAGTGTGGAACCATGACGTGGATGTTGAGGCAGAACTATGCCGACATGATTTTTGAGATAGATTCTCAGAGAATATTACCTGATGTAGAGAGGAATCTAAAAGATTCCCTAGGAGGTAAAATTTTGCATTGTCAGAATGTTATCAAGTTTACAATTATTTTTCTCATAGTTTCGCAGGGAACGCAATGGTGAAGTCGAATTAGCCATCTAAGCAACATAATTGCAGGTTCCCAATAGAACATAATCATTAGAGAATCTTCAGGAATCTTTAGATTCCCTCGGAGGCTAAAATTCACCAGAGTTAGAATGCAACCAACTTTATACTCAAATTTCTCAGAATTTCACAAGGATCATGATGGCGAGATCAGATTTGTGATCTGAGCAGCATATCTCTAGTCAGCCCATGGAGCAAAATCTTTGGAGAATCATGGGGAATCTAAAAGATTCCCGAAGGCCCAGAATTTGACAATGTCATAATTGGATGAATTGGTAGTTGATTTTACACTACTCGACGCTAGAAATTCAGTGGTGTAGTCAGTTTTTGCAACTAAGCCTTTCATTTTTCGACCAAATTCAGAAGTGAAGGTACATGAAGCAGTCATGTTATGTTTCCTTTCATTATTGCTGAGATGATGTATTATTCTTGAGATCCTTATTTGATACTATGTCGAGGGATTGTTATTTCCACATTATGTGAGATTTCATTAGCTTTTCATGTTATGTATTGTTGTTGAGATCCCTGTGTAACTTTGTTGAGGAGATACTTGTTGCCACATTATGTGAGATCTTGTTAGTTTGTCATGCTAAAGGAAGCCCCTATCAAGTGAGAGTTCCTACAGGGAGAACGTCTCATGGAGAGACAAGCCACTCTTGTTGAGGGTATATGACCTTGTTATGACAAAGAATAGTCCATGTACATCATCATTATTTCCAGCTTTATATGAAATGGCTTCCACACTCTTGACACCGGGCCCGGAGACGTAGCCCACACTGGGTGAACTCCTTATCAAATGTGTCGTGTTCTTGATTTACTGATTGTTGTCATATTTCCTCTTGTTTAAGCATGCACATGTGGCTATTTTATGCTCTTTTAAATGTAATTCTAATAACATCGCAAAAGTAAAAGGTCTTGGATAATTTTAGTAGATGAAGGATCATAGATCATTCAAGTTTTGTTTTGGAAGCTTTGTTTCTATTCCATTCATCACTTTTGGAAGTTTCATTGAGTTATGGGCAGAGGCTTGAGTCCTATCCATGAAAAAGTGGCTCAAAATTTGGGGTCACTAGAATAGAACTATCTAGAAAAGTCAACATTCCCTAGGGAGGAGGCCTATGGAAGTGAAAGGAGGGTTAAAGTCACTTGTAGGCATTTTTAAGGGAGTGATTTAGGTTCTAGGTCAATGAAAAATAAAGTTAGGTTAGGGGTTGGACACCTGGAGGGGTTGGACACCTGGAGGGGTTGGGTAGCTCCGTGAGGTCCTGTAGCACCTAAGGGAGGTCAATAAAGTCCTAATTTCTTGAATCCATTTCCTTAAGGTCATCTAGGAGGTTGAGTCTTATCATATTGACCCTAAGCTCATGTTTACCCCGAGAAAATAGGTGAAAGTGGGTAAATGTCAAGGGAGGTAGTTACATCAAAGATAAATTTAATCTTTTGGGAGGAATCAAGGAAAGTGAGCAGATTTGGTAATGCTTGCTTCTTCATGGAAGCTCAATTCTTTTAATAATGTAAGTCATGTATCCATAAGATTTTGATACATATATATATTTGCATTGTCTTATTCATGGATTATTATTGAATCTTGTAGTCATATTATTTTTTTTTGTAAACTTTAAAGTCACCCTCCAAACACTTACGAACACAGAGTTTATACAACATTGTTTTAATTAAACTATTTATTTATTTATTTATTTTGATACGTACTATGTTTATAAGGATTTGAATTCAAAATTGATTTGCACAAAGTATATATGTTGGAAGGACCCACATCAATGGTATTATAAAATAATGGTTTATGGTTACAGGGTGAATTTTTGTCAATACATTTCCATTGGATGTTATATGACGAGCCATGTGCAGTGTTGGATTGAAATTGAACATATATTTTTTATATATACTCAGAAAGTTAGAAAAGCTCCAAATTTGAATGAATTTGTGTGAATTATAATTTTAATGCTTGTAAGAGTATATGTATCATAATCTAAAGAGAGTCTTCTAAATGCTACAAGGTTTAATATTTTCTTACAACTGTCTTCTCCTTGAATAAATTTGGTAATCATGGTTTGTGGCAACAAATATATTGTTTTAAGATGCATAGGCTCCTACACTAAGAGGTAAGTCTATACAAAAATTTGACATACGATATTAGATTTACCTTGGCACTTTACATCTTTGCTTGATAAATAACAGATCTAGAAGCTTGCTTTTCTGCACATTTAATTTTGTCACAGTGTTAGTTTGAAAGAGTAGAATCACAATGGACTTGGTTATCTCTTTTGATTTGGAATTTTGCATTGTGTGTTAAAAGGTTAATTTTACATTCTTTCATAGTGAGTGGATTGACCATGATTTCAATATTCTTGCTTTATAGTTTAATTAGTGTAGCTTAGTTTATTTTATGCCAGGTTTCCAAATTAATCAAATAGCTAGGGTTTGTTCTTTAGGTAGGAATTTCTCTTTAAAATTGCCACTAGTTGGGATTTTCTATTTACTTTCCAATAATTAGGGTTTTTTTTCATGATTGACCAATAGTTAGGGTTTTTTATTTGATTGTCACTAGTTAAGGTTTGATCCTTAATTGATAATAATTAGGGTTTTCTTTGATTGCCACTATTTAAGGTTTGCTCCTTAATTGCTAATAATTAGGGTTTGTTCTTTGATTGTCACTAGTTAGGGTTTGCTCCTTAATTGCTAATAATTGGGGTTTGCTTTCAATGTTGGTATATTGCAAGATTAGTGTTTATGGTTTTATTTCTAAAGATTCTTTTGATTGCAGGAATATAATAGAGGATTGAATAGTGCAGGAACTCAAGGTGTGAGTAATTTCTAGACAAATTCGGGTTTTATTTTGCAAGTCACTAGAGTCTTTCTTTGGAATTTCTAGTCATGCTCCTTGAAGTCCATGAACACCATATTGAAAATTAAAGGTTGGTCCATTGACATACCTTGTACTGCACCCAAAAATTCGGTGTCGTTATCATGGAGGCACTTAGGGGATAAACCTTGGTGGCATGCAGTAGTTTGGTTTGCTCTTTACCTAGTTTTAATTGCAAGTTTATGTTTCTTTCTTGCACTTATTTATCTTTTCATTTCTAAGGTGTTGTAAGAAAACCCCTATATATACTCATCCATGTGATGGAAAAATATACTAGAAGCTTGTTGAGAATGAAAAAGTGGGCCTTGAGAAAACTTTCAATGAGGACTTTTGATGTTATTGCTGAGATACGAGATGACAAACGTACAAGTGCAGAAATCAATATTTTTCCTTAACATTTTAAAAATGATGTTATTCGAATTCAAGCTTTTGTGATCCATATCATAATGTATAAAGAATTTTTGTTGAGAGTGATTTCTTCCAAAAAAATTTCTTTATACATAATGATGCTATTTTATCTTTTATTTCACAATTTGATTATTTGCAAGAAGAACAGATGCAAGATCAAATAAAAGGACCAATGCTGATATTTTGCTCCAACTATAGCAAGAAGCACTTCTTCCGAGAGTGTCAACTTAGCAGCCTGAAAGTTTGCGGAATTTCTGAGAAGGCTCATTCAACATAACACTTCCCATCACCTCCAGGATTATTAGATGTACTTAGAGAAAGTTTCTAGGTATTGAATCAAATTCCAGGTATAATTCAAACACATCATCATTTAATTCTTGGACTAACATCTAATATCCTAAGAAGGTTCCTCAACTGATTTATAATCCTACAGTTCCATGGAAAAATTTTAGTCCTCCTCCAATTGGATACCCTACTTTAGGGTGGTAATGACCCTCTTCTTGGCCCTCTCGCTCAAGTTAGATATCCACATGGCCTTAAGAATGGTTTGGAGCCTCCTCTCTAGGGTAGTCCCTTATGAAAAATCAATTACATGAATAACAACAACAAATGAAATTTCCATCCAACCTACCACCAAGTTATCATCATGTATGGTCCTAGTTACCTGTGCAACCATACCCTAATACAAACCCTAGTCCATACCCTAGCCCATACCCTAATCCAAATCCTAGTCCATACCCTAGCCCATACCTAATCCAAACCCTAATCTAAACCCTAGTCCAAACCCTAATTCAAGCAAGGAAGTCGCACAACAATTCCAAACACCTGTTCTTCCTACTGATTCCCCTATTTAATGTAATTTCATATCTTCTATACCGGGGAAGGGAGTGAATTTGGGAGCTAGCCCTATTATCCTAGAACATTTACCTTGGGAATATCTCATTCAAAGACCATTAGAGGAACAATCTATGATTGGAAGCTGTTATGAAGTTGTTGTTGAAGCTAAAAACCCTAGAATTTCACTTAACCATCCTTGCCAATCAGAGGAACAAACATTGGAGTCTAATATTGAGGAGTTTCTTTCTTGTCTTTCATGAGATGCCTTATGCCTCCAACAGAGTGATTATCAAACCGTGGAAGACTTGAATGCGTTACAAAATCTTGAATATGTGGATCTCATTGAAGTATGGTTTCAAACAATCGTCAACACACCTTGTTCCCTCATCATTCAACAACTCTTGGTACCATATCAATCAAATCAACTAGTTTCTCATACTCCGATATGCGTTGAATTTTACTTTTTAAAACTAAGTTTGAATATATTTAGCATTCTGTTAAGTACATGGATACACTAGAAGCACTCCTACACTTGAAGGAGATATCCCTCTCTCTAAATTAGGGTATGATAGTATAACAACAATAAATAAAAATTCCATCTGAAAATAAAATAGTACAATAACACTCTTGAAACTAAAATTCCCTAAGGCACAACTATTGAAATTTATGTTATTACACACCTCTGTGGTAAGCCTTGTTAGGTGTAATTCATCTTGATTTTTCATTATTTTGTAAAGTGACCTTGATTATTTAATAGCTGGTTTTCTCCATGGCCAAGATCATCCATTGGGTCAATCAGGGGGATTGTAGTGTTATGTTTAATACTTCCCATTCATAAGCTTAAAACCCTTATTTTTCCCTAGTCATACTAACAAACTGTCGTCCAAGAAATATTTTCAATTTTATCTTAGAAGGCATTGTTGAAAGGCCTCCTATGGTGGACCACTCCTATAAAACCCTAACAAGATTTCATGAGAAACCTATAATGAATAAATCAAGGAATCTTTCAGTCATTATCTGAGATGCTTATTATACATTAAATAACTAAGATTTAAGATTATTGTGGATAATTTTTCCCATGGGCTAAATGAAAGTAATTATTTATGTGCCTAGAAAAATCTAAAAGACTCTTTCACCACCCAACTTATTTACACTCTAAAGTTGTCAATGAAAAGTATACATTATCTCAAATGTTTTTAGTGATATATAATAATAAAAAAGGAAGAATCCAGAAGTACAAGAAAACTCGTCGGGGTGTTGAACATGCATGCTGGCAGTGGGGTTATGCTTGTATCGTACTAAGGAAAACCCACCAGGGTACTGAGCAAGCATGCTGGTAGTGAGGCTATGCCGAGTAAGAGCGATGGAAAACATAGATTGGCACACTTAAAACAAAAACCCTTAGTCACATTCTAAAACAAGTATCATTAAAATTGAAGTTAGAAAATTAAATTTATATCTCTCAGAGAATGACCTTAAGATCCTTCAAGTGTTGTGCTTTGGGGTTCTATCTTTTGGAAATAAGCAAGTTTTCATGGAAGTGGGACCCTTAGTGCAGGTGGTTTACTTTGCTCAAACATGAGGAGCTCCAAATATACACTTGTATAATTGTAAGATGGTAATCCCAGGGAGACATCACTTTTTCATCTTTCTTTTTCCCTATACCCATCCATCTTTTATGCCTTGGCATAAAAAACATGACTATGTCACTTTTATCTACAACGAGGATATTGAGGTGAAAACTATCGACTAAGGTTGCTCCTGAGATGATTTGTGAAAATTTTGATGGCTGGTTATTTCATGATGACACTTTATCCCTACAACAACAACATTGTTAGCATTCCTATGACATTCCTGCCATTAGTTATTCTCTTGGAAAATAATAAATATCAACCTTGACATCACTGAGTCTATGGTCACAGGTCTTTCTTATCTTATTGATACAAAGGAAGTTGACATCATATACACTTACCTACATGATTTCATTCAATTAGCCCGACAGTTTTCAATGAATTGGTAAAAGACAATGCAACATGACTCCAATATAGAAACACTACCCTATAGTCTTGATCGCTATTTAGGGGTTTTTCTTGCACGAGGACATGCAAGATGATCAACATGGGGGGATGTCAAACCCTAGAATTATCACATTTAATAAATATTTTAGCCCTTTGATTACCTAAGATTTTATCTAATCCCTATCATTATTACTATCATTTTACATGATTGTTAGGTTCTTATTTTCAACTAGAAGCATGATTTGGTAAGCATTTATTCTTTAGCATATTACCTTTATGTCAATAAAAATTAAATCAAGATTGTTATTAATGATGGTTTTTGTGTTATTTTAGGTTCTCAATAAGGCACATGAAAATCCAATCAAAGATATACATGCATCAATAATCGATTTCTAAGTGAAACAATAACTAGCCCTGATCCTGCACCAGTGACAATTCCTGCACTCATCTGGGGTTCGACATATTGACTCACTTCTGGGAGAAAATCAGGACATGATTTGTGTCCATAATGATGTTTTCACAGTCCAACATGAGACAAAACACACATTTTTCACACATGTGGATTTCTAGAAGCTAATTAATGCCAAAGCTCCAAATACACAATAATTTTCAGATAGCCAACATCCTCGTCGATTCACAAGCAGATGAGAGAAAATATCAAAATTATGGGATATGGGCTTTGTTTCCAGTAAGGAAAATTGAGTAAAACATGGGTCATTTCCAAAATTCACCATTGTTAGGAAAATACAAAAAAGTTATTTTGGGCTAATTTCTTTAAAAATGCACAATTTTCAAGAATTTCTAAATCATGCTCATATTTGAAAAAATGGGTTGTTACAACCTAAATTTGTAAAGTAATATGTATAAAGTTCCCTATGCTAGAGAAGAGGATAATATTCTAGTTTCATAATTTTGTTTTAGAATCCTAGGTGGCTTCCTTTTGGGAGTTGGATCTTCAACATTCATGATGTAGAAGTCTAAGCTATATTTTCAATACAAGAATCTTGTACCAGTTTTTTTTTTTTCACTTATGCTGCTATAATTTGCTATAATTTGATTTATTTTAATAGGAAACAAGTTGGTTGGGAGGCCCCCAACCCATCTTGTTGTCCTCTCTCTCGTTTCCCTCCTTGTGCATTCAAAAGACAGATCTATTGGTGTGATTGATTCGATTGGCAAAGTGTGGTGCAATTTTGTTGCTTGTAGGTGGTATTTGAAGTTTTGTGATTTGGTTTAATATTTGCATTATAAGTTGGGGGCAAACTGCACACCAATCTGGAATTCAACTCACAAAGTATCACTTTTCCCCACGTTGGACTATGAATATATTGCAGTGACCGATAATAGCCTATCCTTTGAATCTATGATATTTGAAGGAGGATACAATCAATGGCTTTTATTTGAGTTCTGACGTATAATATGATTAACTTATTAATACTACATGGTGTTGTGTAATGATATTTCAAATATCGATTTAATCTTTAAGGAGGAACAAAGGAAACCTTGCAGATTTGGTAATGCTTTCTTCTTCAGGGAGGTTCAATTCTTTTAATAATGTAAGTCATGTATCAATAAGATTTTGACACATATATACATTTTCACTTTCTACAGAGTTGTTTTAATTATGTTAAAAAAAAACTTGTGATACATACTAAGTTTATAAGAATTTGAATTCAAGTTAAAGGTATCTAATTGTTAAAGTGCGCATTTGAATTTGGATATGCCTGTAGCTTTTAGAATAAATTTCATAGAGTATATATGTTGGAAGGACCCACATCAATGGTATTATAAAATAAAGGTTTATGCTTACAGGGTGAATTTTTGTCAATGTATTTCCATTGGCTTTTATATGACAAGGCATGTGCAAGGTTGGATTCAAAATGAGCATATATATTTTTATATGTACTTAGAAAGCTATCAAAGCTCCACCTTGGAATGAATTTGTGTGAATTATAATTTTAATGATTGTAAGAGTATATACATCATAATCTGAAGAGAGTATTTGAAATGTCACAACGTTTAATATTTTGTTGCAACTGTTTTTTTCTTGGAAAAAATTGGTTATTATGGTGTGTGATAACAATAATATTGTTTTCATATGTACAGGTTCTCACAATGAGAGGTAAGTTTAGATAAGAATTTCACATACATTATTAGATTCACCTTGGTACTTTACATATTTTTTTGATAAATAATAGATTTAGAAGCTTCTTTTTTTCTTTTTCTTTTCTTTCTTTTTCCTTTTTTTTTTTTTCTTGAAAATTTAATTTTGTCGTAGGGTTAGTTTGTAAGAGTAGAATCACAATGGACTTGGTTCACTCTTTTTATTTGAAATTTTGCATTTTGTGTTAAAAGGTTAAATTTACATTCTCTCATAGTGAGTGGATTAACCACGATTTCAATTTTCTTGCTTTCTAATTTAATTGGAGTGGCTTAGTTTAGTTTATGCTCAGGTTTCCAAATTGATCAAATAACTAGGGTTTGTTCTTTAGCTAGGGTTTTTTTCTTTAAAATTGCCAATAGTTGGGATTTTCTACTTACTTTCCAATAATTAGGGTTTGTTTACTAGATTGACCAATAGCTAGGGTTTGTTCTTTGATTGTCACTAATTAGGGTTTGATCCTTAATTGCTAGTAATTAGGGTTTGCTTTCAATGTTGGAAAAATGCAAGATTTGTGTTTATGGTTTTATTTCTAAAGATTGCTTTTGATTGCAAGAATAGGATAGAGGATTGAATAGTGCAAGAACTCAAGGTGTGAGCAATTTCTAGACAAATTAATGTTTTGTTTTGTATGTTGTGAGAGTCTTTCTTTGTCATTTCCAGTGTTGTGCCTTAAGGTCCATGAACCCCACATTGAAAAATAAATGTTGGTCCATTGATATACCTTGTACCACACCCAACATTTTGGCACCATTGCTGGGGAGGCACTTAAGGGATAGACCTTGGTGGACTTTCCTGAACTTTTTTATATTTTTATTTCTAAGTTTTTATAAGGACCCCCCTACGTATGATCATCTATGTGATGAAAAAATATACCATAACCTTATTGAGAATGAAAAATGGGACTTGGGAAAACTTGCAATGAGGAGCTTTGATGTTGTTGCTAAGATACAAAATGGAAAACTTATAAGTGCAGAAATCAATATTTTGCTTGAAAATTTTAAAAATGATGTTATTTTCTCTTTTATTTCACAATTTGATGATTTTCAGGAACAAAAATGTAGGATAAAATAGAAGAACCATTGTTGATATTCTGATCCAATTGTAGGAAGAAGAATTTCTTTAGAGAGTGTCCACTTAACAACCTGGAAGTTTGAAGAATTTATGAGAAGGCTCATTCAACAAAATATTGCCCATCAATGCCAATATTATTAGAAGTACTAAGGGAACATATCTAGGTATCAATCAATTTCTAGGTATAATTAAAAACCCATCATCATTTAATATTTGGACTAACACTTATTATCCTTAACAGGTTCCTCAATATATTTATAATCCTACAGTTCCTTGGCAAACGTTTAGTCCTCCTCTGATTGAATACCCTACTCTACAGTTACGGTGGCCCTCTTCTTGGACATCTCCCTTAATTCAGATATCCCCATGACCTCAATAATGGTTTGGAGCCTCTTCTCTCGGGTAGTCTCCTATGTAAAATCAATTACATGAACAACAATAAGAACTGTAATTTTCATCCAACCTACCACCAAGTTATCATCCTCTATGGTCCCAGTTACTTTTGCAACTATACCCTAATCCAAACTCTATACCTAACCCATACCCTAATCCCAACCTTAGTCCATACCCTAGTCCATATCCTAATCCAAACCTTAGTCCATACCCTAGCCCATACCCTAATACAAACCCTAGTCCATACCCTAATCCAAACCCCACTCCATATCTTAGACCATATCCTAATCTAAACCCTAGAGCCAACCATAATCCAAACCATAAACCAAACCCTAATCCAAATCCTAGTCAAAACCCTAATTCAAACGAGGTTACACAACAATTCCTAACACCCGTTCTTCCTACTAATTCCCTGAATGTAATTTCATATCTTCTAGATCAAGGAAGGGTGTGTTGAGAAATCTAGGGCATCAATAGTTAGGTGATTTCTCTTGATTAGAGACAACTTGTGAGTGCTTTTTAGAACTTTATATTATGATCTTCTTCTACTTATATTATTAATGTTCTTCTTCATCAAACAACTACCAATGCATGAACATAAATAGACAAGAAACATAGAATGTAGGCTATCATCCAGGGCCAAAACCTCTCACTATTTGAGAGGAAAACCCACACAAATTATTCTTATAGAGATTCCAATTGATGAATACCAATACCAAGACCCTTGACCTATTTTTCACTCCAAGACCAAAAGACCAAGACACAAGTTCTCTTGACAGTCAACCTTCTTCTCGACTCCTCTTCCACTTCGAACTTCTTTGTTTTGAGACCTTCTTCATGTAATAGTACCGAGACCTTGTCACACACTTGTGACCTTCTTCCTGTGTTAGCACCAAATTATCTTTGCTACGGTAGCACCAAATTCTCTTTGCTTAAAGACAGAGGTTACACTAAGGTCCTTACTATGATATAGCATAGAGACAGTGAGGAGATGTCATTATGGTATCAATGAAACCTTGTCTCTCTTCTCTACTCCAGACCACACTGTGACATTTGAAAAACACACCAAACTGTAGCCTTCTTGTATCACCGACTTGTGGTATTTTCTAGCACCAAATTGTAGTATATATATCCTTGTTTGAACTACTATAACATAGAGACCTTTTCTCAGGAATCCGAACTTCTGCTTAGCCCATAAATATCCTCTCTGTCCCTTGAGTTCCTTTTGCAACTTGACATCCAAATTTGTCTTCTTTTCTTGTCACTGTAATCTCCTATACGAATCACAAAGATATCCGAACCTATCTCTGCACTAGGCCACTCGAATTCAGAGATATCCGAACTTGGTTTCTGTCTCTAATGTGAAGATCCTATGCTCATATATATAGTTGTTGTCTCATATAAATAAGATAACCTAAGCTATACAAATATGTGTGTCTCCATAAGATGAGATGACATGAGTTTCTACTTCATCTTGAGGCCGACTTTGTGCTTGTCTTGGAGGGCTACTAGACCATTCTATTAACTAATATACATTGTAACATGCACAAGAAGGGTTCTTCATGAAATTGACTCTTTGACAAATCCTAAAGGCTCACAATGAGATCCATCTAAAAATAAAATCCCTTTCTCATGAAATCCATGAAGCAAGCCAATAATAATTTTATTTTCTACTTTACATCATTTACAAAAATCACAATTACACATGTCATTATGAAGACCAAACCTAGTTACAATTTTCAATAGGGAGTGAGTTTGGGAACTAACCTTATTATCACAGAACATTTAGCCCATGAAGATCTAATTCAAATATAATTAGAGGAACAATCTATGATTGGAACTTGTTTGAATATATTGTTGAAGCTCAAAACCCTAGAATTTCACTTAGCCATCCTTGCCAATCTAGGGAACAAATATTGGAGCCTGAGATTGAGTATTTTCTTTCTTGTCTTTCACTAGATCCATTATGCCTCCAAGAGAGTGATTATCAAGCTATGGAAGACTTGTATGAGTTGGAGAATCTTGAACATGTGGATCCCATTGAAGTCTGGTTTCAAACAATCATCAATGCACCTCGTTCCCTCATCATTCAAGAACTCAATACAATATAAATTAAAGCAACTTGTTTCTCATACTATGGTATGCATTGAATTTTACTTTTTAAAACTGAGTGTGAGTATATTTAGCATTCAGTTATGCACATGGCTACACTGGAAGTACTTCTACACTTGAAGGAGATATTCCTCTATCTAAATTAGGGTAGGGTAGCATATGAGGAATAAATAAAGATACCATCTGAAAATAAAATAGTACAATAACACTCTTGAAACTACAATTCACTAAATCACAACTATTGAAATTTCTATTATTACACACTCTTGTGGTAAGCCTTATCAGGTGCAATTCACTCTTAATGCCTCATTATTTTGTAAAGTGATTTTGATTGTTGATTAGATAGTTTTTCTCGATGGTTGAGATCATCCAATGGGTCAATAAAGGGGATTGTCATTTTTTTGTTTAATACTTGCTATTCATAATATTAAAACCCCACTTCTAGCCTAGTCATTCTAACATATTGTCATCCAAGAAATATTTTCAAGTTTCTCTTAGAAAGCATTGTTGAAAGGCCTCCTATGGCGGACCACTCCTATAAAACCTTAATGATCTTTCACAAGAACCCTAGGATTATTAACTTGAGGAATCTTTAATTCATTATCCCAAATGCTTATTATACATTGAATAACTGAGATTTGAGATTATCATGGATAATGTTGTGCCCATGGGATAAAGGTAAATAATTAGTCATGTGCCTGGAAAATATAAAACACTCTCATACCACCCGACTTGTTTACACTCTAAAGTTGTCAATAAACATTATACATTATCTCAAATATTTTGAGTGATATATAATAATAAAAAAAGGAAGAACCAGGAAGTACAAGCAAACCTACTTGACCGCTAAATAGGTCTGTTGGAAGTGGGGCTATGCTTGTATGGTGCAAAGGAAAAGCTATTGGGGTACTGAACAGGCTTGTTGGAAGCGAGGCTATGCCAGGTAAGAGAGATCAAAAACACACATTGGAAAACTTAAAAAAAAATACCATGGGTCACATTTTGAAGCAAGTATCATTACAACCGAACCTAGGAAATAAACTTGATATCTCTTAGAGATTGAACTTAAGATCCTTCAGGTGTTGTGCTTTGGGGTTATATCTTTTGGAAATAAGTAGGCTTTAATGGAAGTGTGACCCTTAATGTAGGTGATTCACTTTGCTCAAACAAGAGGAGCTTCAACTATAGGCTTGGATAATGGTAAGATGGTCATCCTGAGGAGGCATCATTTTGTCATGTTTCTTTTTCCCTATTCCCATCCATCTTTTATGCCTTGGCATAAAAAACATGACTATGTCACTTTTATTTACAATGAGGATATTAAGATGAAAACTACTGACTCAGGTTACTGCCGAGATGCTTTATGGAAATTTTTATGGCTGGCTATCTCATTATGACAATTTATCGTTGCAATGACAACATTGTTAGCATTCCTATGGAAGACCTAGCATTAGTTATTCTCTTGGAAAATAATAAAGACCAGTCTTGACATCACTAAATCTATGGTCACAGGTCTTTCTTATCTTATTGATGCAAAGGAAGTCTACATCATATACACTTACCTACAATGCTTTCATTCAATTAGCCCTATAATTTTCAATGAATTGGTAAAAGATAATGCAACATGACTCCAACAGAGAAACTCTAGACCTATAGTCTTGATCTTTGTTTAAGGGTTTTTCTTAAATGAGGGCATGCAAAATGATCAACATGAGGGGATGTGAGACCCTATAATTATCGCATTTAATACATATATTTTCCCTTTGATTAATTATGATTTTATCTAATCCATATCATTATTACTATCATTTTTCATGGTTGTTGGGCTATTATCTTCAACATGGAGCATGATAATGTAATGATTTATTCTTTAGCACATTCCCTTTGTTTCAATAAGAATTACATCAAGATTGTTATTAATGGTGGTTTTTGTGTTATTTTAGGTTCTTAAGAAGGCACATGAAAGTATGGTAAAATATGTACATGCATCAATAATTGATTGCTAAGTACACTAATAGCTGGCCCTGAATGTGCACCAATAACAGTTCTTGCACTCAATTGGGGTTCGACATATTGGCACACTTCCATGAGAAAACTGGGACATGGTTTGTCTCCATAATGATTTTTCATGCTACGACACGAGTCAAAACACACCCAAGTCACACATGTAGATTTATATAAGCTAATTAATGCCTCTACCCCAAATTCACAACAGATGTCAAATAACCAAATTCCTCCTTCATTTACGTGTAGATGAGGGAAATTCTCAAAATTCTGGGACATGAGTTTTGTTCCCAGTATGAAAAGTTGAGTAAGAAATGGGCCGTTTTCCAAACTTTTCCATGGTAAGTAAGATAAGAAAATTTCTTTGGGGCCAATTTGTTAAAAATACACAATTTTCAAGCATTTCTGAATCATGCTCAGATTTGAAAAAATGGGCTAATGCCACCTAAAATTGTAATGTAGTATGTATAAAAATACCCGTGCTAGAGGAGAGGATATTATTCTAGTTTCATAATGTTGGTTTAGACTCTAAGGTAGCTTCAATATGCAAAAGGCTTAGCTGTATTTTCAATACAAAAAAATTGTGCCATATTTTAATTTTCAATTTTTATTCTACTCGTGATTCTATAATTTGATTTATTTTAAGAGACAACAAGCTGGTTGGGAAGCCCCCCAACCTGGATTGTTTTCTTCTCTCTCGTTCCCTCCTTGTGCATTCAGAATACACCTTTTGGTGTGAATGATTCGATTTGCAAGGTGTAATGCAATTTTGTTGCTTTTAGATCTGAACGATTAAGTACTAATAGCATATGGTGTTTAAAATTATGTGATTTGGTTTATTTTTTGCATTATAAGTTGGTGCAGAACGCACACTAATATAGAATTGAACTCACGAAATATCACTTTCCCAATATAGAATTGAACTCACGAAATATCACTTTCCCAAACGTTGGACTACTAATATATTGCAACAAGCGATAATAACCTATCCTTTTCTTTGTGTTCTAGAAATTTGGGTCGTATGGTTCTTTGAATCTATGAGGCCTGAAGGAGGATACCATCAATGGATACAAGATGTTGTGTCATGACATTTCAAAGATCAATTTGATGTTTTATGAGGAATTAAGGAAACTGAGCATATTTGGTAATGCTTGCTTCTCCCTGGAGGTTCAATTCTTTTAATAATGTAAGTCATGTATCCATATTATTTTGATACATAGGTACATCTGTAATGTATTATTCATGGATTATTATTAAATCCTTCAGTTAATATTTTTTTTTTGAAAACTTTAAAGACATCCTCCAAACATTTGTGAACGTAGGGTTTATACAACGTTTCTTTAATTATGTTAAAAAAGAACTTGTGATACATGCTAAGTCTATAAGGATTTGAATTCAATTTAAATGGATCTAATTCTTAAAGTGCACATTTGAATTTGGATATTCCTGTAGTTTTCAGAATCAATTTCCACAGAGTATATATGTTGGAAGGACCCACATCAATGGTATTATAAAATAATGGTTTATGCTTACAGGGTGAATTTTTGTTAATGCATTTCCATTGGATTTATATGACAGCCCATGCGTAGGGTTGGATTCAAACCAACAATATATATTTTTATATATACTTGTAAAGTTATGAAAGCTCCAAATTGGAATGCATTTGTGAGAATTATAATTTTAGTGCATTTGTGAGAATTATAATTTTAGTGCTTGTAAGAGTATATGTATCATAATTTGAAGAGAGCCTTTAAAATATCACAAGTTGATATTTTGTTACAACTATCTTTTTCTTGGATAAATTTGTTATCATGGTGTGTGGAAACAATAATATTATTTTTAGATGCACAGGTTTCCACAGTGAGAGGTATGTTTAGATTAGAATTTCACATACAATATTAGATTCACCTTGCCACTTTGTATTTTTGCTTGATAAATAACAGGTTTAGATGTTTTCTTTTCTACACGTTTAATTTTGTCACAGTGTTAGTTTGCAAGAGTAGAATCACAAGGGAATTGGTTATCTCTTTTGATTTGGAATTTTGGATTGTGTGTTAAAAGGTTAATTTTACATTCTCTCATAGTGAGTGGATTGACCACAATTTTAATTTTCTCGCTTTCTAGTTTAATTGGAGTAGCTCAGTTCAGTTTATGCCTAGGTTTCCAAATTGATCAAATAAGTAAGGTTTGTTCTTTAGCTAGGGTTTTCTCTTTAAAATTGTCACTAGTTAGTATTTGCTCTTTACTTACCAATAATTATGGTTTGTTTTCCAAATTGACGAATAGCTAGCATTTGTTCTTTGATTGTCACTATTTAGGGCTCCTCAATTGCTAATAATTAGGGGTTGCTTTCAATGTTGGTAGATTGTAGGATAAGTGTTTATGGTTTTATTTCTAAAGACCACTTTTGATTTCAGGAATATAATAGAGGATTGACTAGTGTAGGAACTCAAGGTGTGAGCAATTTCTAGACAAATTAAGGTTTTGTTTTGCAGGTCTCTGGAGTCTTTCTCTGACATTTCTTGTGATGCGCCTCGAGGCCCATGAACCTTGGACTAAGAATTAAAGCTGGTCCATTGATATACCCTATAAATCACCTAACAATCCTTCTATATTGAGGGTTTGTAGAGTACTAATGCCGACCATATTAGTCCCTTCTAGCTCGAGATCTTGTGAAGTTTCCACTTCTTGATCTTCATAGTATATGTGGAATGATTTCTTCTCACCAAATTTATGCCCCTTACAATACTTTTTGTCACAGTTGAAACATAGTCCCTTTTCTATTCTTTCATCCATTTGCTGACGTGTCAACCTTGTTGGTTTAAGAGAGAGGGCATGATTTTATTTGTAGTCATTAGTGACCAATTTTCTAGTGGCCATATTTTTACTTTCAACTTCCCTTTTCAGATTGAAAGCATGCTCTAGAGATTTAGGTTGAAAGAGACACATTTCATGTTGGATGCTTTCCTTTAAACTTCTCATAAATAGGTCTAACAATTTTTTATTTGAAATATTATTTACCTTGAGACTCAACTTTTGGAATTATTGAACGTGTTCTGTAATGGGAACATTTTTTCAAAGATTAAATGATTTAATAAGGAATGTATTCTATTAATATCCTCATAATGTGCTATCAATTCCTCTATAAAAATGAACCAAGATATAACTTAATCCTTTTTCCTTTCACAAAGCCATTTATACCATACATTTTGAGCTTATTATAAAAACATGGATGCAATGTTTACCTTTTTAAAGTTTCCACTTATTTTAGATCAAACTATTGCTCCATCTGAAATATCGATATTTTAGGATCATTGCCATTGGGCCTCCTCATATCGATCTTCAGAATGTAGTAGTTCCTTGGTGCTAACCCGAAGCTCTGACTATATGAATATTGAATTTAAAATTGAAGATTATTGTTTTTCAATTCAATATTTGTGCTCTCCAAATGTGATAAAATATTTCCTGTAGGTGATGGAGTTTCAATGCAATGGTTCTCCTTGTTTTCATTATTTCCTTGGATCTCAATATCCCTTTTAAAAAGCCTCTTCAAGATAATTTTTTCTATGACTTTCATGGTTTTTTGTATTGCTTTGTTATTTTCATTCATCTTTTTTTCCATTTCCTTTTCTCTTGAGAACCTAATAAATCAACCTTTTCAAGATACTACCATCAATTTCATTAACTTTCTTTTCTAATTTAGATACCTAAATTCTGTCTTCACTTTCTTCATGATTCAAGGATGTTCTTTCAATAGATTTAAATGGTGTAGTAGTATTTTTTTAGAGGCATGTTTGAAAATAATAATAGTACTCTTCTTTATCACAAATTTTAGTCACCAAAAGAAGAAGAAGAAGAAGGGATCTTCTAATAAACAATTAGGTTAGTTGTAAGTTACATACCTTTAAAACCTTAATTTGGAGAATATCTGAATGGCTAAAGTTTTTCTTGATATATATTTGAGATTTTATTCCTTAAGGATTCAAAACTTTTTTTTTAATACTCTAATATGTCTTTTCTACAATTCCATAGGCGTGACTAGAATTTGATGCGCCTAGTGAAAGTTATGGTAACTTTCTCAAAACTTGTTGATTTTAGGTCTCTTCCCATGAGAAAACTTGTATAGTGTTCCACAAGTCCAATTATTCAAATATAATTATGAAATTTTGAACCAAATGTTCCCCGATATTTCTCCTTAATAGTACAAGTTTCACTGTCTGAAACCTCATGGAAAAAGGTTATTGTAAAAATGCCAAGCCATCCTATTTTAAATTGACCCCAGAAACATTCAAGAACATGGACTTCCTTAAAGTGTATATATGAAATTATAGTGAACCAAGAACTAAAGCTTTAACCTTATGTTCATCAATATTTCGCCTCAATGTGGCCCAAGTTTCATAATTTGAAACCTCCTAGAAAAAAGAGTTATAGAGAAATTACCCAATTTACCTATTTGAGATTGATTTAAGGAGCATTCAGGGACTCTAACTTCCTTTGAAAAATCTCCAAAAATATAGCGAATCAAGATTTATTTGAAGCAAAAAAACCATAGGATCATGGGTTGTGATACAAAATGTTATAAACTGTGCACTTTAAAAATGATAAGAAATTAATAATCATAGTCCTCTTCAAGGAGGAAACCTCCTTTTACAATGAATGCAATTTACAAAACAATATTTGATGATTCTAAGACTAAGCATCCTAAGTATATATATAGGAGACAAAGGGTACAATCGTAATAAAACAGTAGCATGAGGGGTTCTAGCTTACACAACAATATTAGAACATAAATGTAATCACTTAATATCTAGGGATCCATAAGAGGCTTTAGGGTTAACATGGGGATTATATAAGGCTTAACAAATATTGGTTGTCTAACAAGAAAAAATGTATTTGATTTTAGATTAAATGTTCATTTTACAAGGTATTTAGTTACTCAGGGGAGTGGTAGAGAAACTTGTAGTGTTTTCTTACTCTTGTAAATGAAAACTTAAGAGCACTAATAAAATTATATTCTTTACCTTAATTCTTAAATGCACTTGGTTTTCACTATAAAGCATGAAAAGGTATTAATAAAATAATAATGCAAATGAAAAAGATAAAATTCTTTTTCTTTTTTGAGACTATGAAACACAACTTACTTATCAAGAAACTTAAGAGGAAAATATAATGAAACAAGTACGACTTTAGTTGTGCAAAAACAGAAAAGAAAGGAGAATGCAAATAATGTTTTTTCTTTTATTTTTAAAATGATCTACATGCATGCAGTGAACAACTTACAAGAAAATATTACTATATGTAGACCCTATCCCTTGGAGTAACAAAAAATTCAGAAAGGAAAGAAATAAGGACATAAAGAGGAGAAATTCCAAGACTCAAGACATGTATTCACTTTTTGGTTAAGTAACTTGTGTATGTATGATATTTTAGCAAAGGAAACAACCATATGTACACTCTATTCCCAAGAGAAACATGACTAAATATTTAATTTAGGCATAAAACTCCCAAAGCACCCCTAAAAAAACTCTTGAAAATCAATTTACTATGTTAGAAGTGAGGTAATCAAAGTAAAATATTAACATAAAACTCTAAACATATAAAAAAAAAACAAGCAATAAAACCCTATGGAGAAAACTCAAAGAGTCTTTCCTAGAAGAGTTACCAATTTTGCTGTGGATAAATTCCCTCCTTTGGATAACATTCCTTGTCAAGAAAGACCCCTCTTAGCCCTTGGAAGAATTTAATTTGGTTAACGAAAAATATATTTTTAATATGGGAACCTACATGTGCACAAAAGGATAGGTTACCCTAAAGAGAAATTGGACACCCTTGGAAGCCTATAAATACAAGTCAAGTGACCCACATTTGTAGATCATCATTAAGCATCTTCTTCTTCTCTATTCTTTCGTTTGGTTCACAAAGGTTTGATGTTGTTTCGCGGATATTGGTTTGTATAGGTCCGAAATTGTAGGGTCCAAAGCTCGCACATGTGAAGTAGGGTTTTTGTTTTGTAGCCGCAGGGTTGGATCAGGGAAATCTCAGCTATAGCCGCATGCATGTAGGGTTATTAATCTAAATGGAGAGATACAATTGCATGCATGGTCACTAGATTCATGCGACTATGATCTATGGTTTTATGACTGTTGACCACATATCTTGACCGTTGACCGTAGGCTTGGAACACTGATTTTGATTAATATTGTTGTTGGGCTCATCTCTTTGATATGGTTTGGTTGGTTTTGCAAGATAATCTTATGATTGAAGAATTGGAACATTATACTCTCTCTTTGTTGAACATTTTATGACAATCTAATTGAAAGAATAAATTGAAAGGGTTTTCCCCCTTGTGGGCTTTTTCCTTGGTCTCTGACCAATAATGGCATCTCTATCTGTGCATGCTTTTCTTCTGGTGTTCCTTTTATTGTCCATTGCATAGTGATGTTATTTTCCTGTCTAAATAATTACTGCTAATATTATGATGATGTTATAGGATGAATGCATATGCAATGCTGAAAAGTATAAATGCAATTATCAAAAGAAAAAAACAATACTGCCCTAACATAAAATTAACATGGTACCAGAGTTGGGTTGAAGAAAAGTAATTGAAGATCACGCTTGTGAAGACACCATTGATGGAAGAAAGTGAAGGTGGCAAAGACCTAAAAGAATGCAAGGGATTGAAGGAAGCCCTAGGAAATTTGGTTATTAGGGTTTGATGGATAAGATGAGGTGAGGACCCTGGAGTATGAGAAAGGCTTGAGTTATGCAGTCCTGAAACCCTAGCATGATTTGTGAGAAGTTGTTCTAGCACTTGTGACAGATTCAATGTAGGTTTTAACCATGTAAATAAATTACCTGAAAACATATTCTTAAAAAATAGAAAATATACAATGGCAAGAAAAACAAAACAAATACATAGATATTTTCCCCTGGATCCCAAAACCGAGACTACTAGATTAATTTTTCATTATATTCCTTTCAATATTACAACACATATATATACATGCCGAAGCATTCATAAAACCTAATCCATTAACCTTGGATTAGAACATAATTGTAGTTCCCTTGATCGGATCTACAAGATACCATGGGCAAAAAACCATCATGCCGAAAACCATGTGCAAAACCCATGCACAAAACCATAGGTAGGTTCACCCATCTAATATAGGGTCCATTTTTTTTTTTCCCAGGGCGCTGTCCCATACTGCAAGGGGGCTACTGCCCTTCCGTGACACCCTCACTGCGTGTGGGGCTAATCATGGAAAGAATATAACACACAGCCTACATTCAGTGTAACCCTAGATGGGCTAGTCTCAATTAGGCCTGGTTGCTAGTGAAGACGATTGGAAATATTAAAGGAAACTTTGTTATATGGATAATGGACCGTAATAAATCTTGAGGGCTAGCTGAAGAGGGAGATGATCACCTCTCATTAAATATAAGTACGTTCTAGATTTATGTTGTTTCTTTATGTCGTTGTTCTTGTTTAGATTTATTTCTTTGATTATTGCTTATTCTTCCTGCATGAATATTTGAGTATTTTATAACTTTTGACCTCTAGATGATATGTGATAAGTAGATATTTCTTGAGGATCATCTAAATTGTAGGATAAGAGAGCTAGTGTAGGAAGAAAAGAGTTAGTGTTGGAACAGGAAGAGGTACCTGATGAAATTTTTTGAAAAGTTGACAAAGTAGCATAAAATATAAAGATTACAATATGAAAGTGCTATAGTTTCCAATGAAAAATAAGTGCTACAAGTTTCTAAGGTATTCGAACATTACAATGTATGTATAGTATATTTTTTCAGTGTTATGATTTAGCTGCAATATTGGATGGATAGTTAAGCCTTGAGGTATGAAGAGAATATCACCTTGATAAATGAAACATGCATGCCTGCCACATTCATATGAAAGTAAGTTTGATTTTGGGTACATATGATATATTGGTGCACTTGATATTTGGAAAGTATCTTACATTTTATTAGACATGGTGGATTTCCTAATTTTATAAAGTACGATAGAAACATTGATTTTGATATATGGTAACTTGATACTATTTTCAATGCTTGTGATAAGCATGGTAACTGTTATCACAAAACCAGTACTAGGGACTGCAACCAAGCAAGGTCTCATGTAACTGTTTCAGACCAAACTTTAGATTAGGAATTAGCCTTCCTAATCAGAGAGGGCTCTCTCACAACTCTTAATAAAATCCTTCAAACACTAGATGGCTAACTCTTTATTCACTTATGAAAGCATAACTGGTTGGAAACACATCAAACTAGCTCTCATTGGGCTATGGAGTCTATAATATCAAGTAAACAAGGAAAACACAGTGACCTCATGGAAATCAAGGCTCTTAGCATTACATGTCAAATATATTCCACCAACACATAGCTTGCTGTATACACAGGAAGTCAGAGCATATAATTATGAATTCTGAGTGATTGCATACAACAAAACCATAAAATAACATAAAGTATAACACATCATCACTACATTTGATCATGACAATCCTTCGAGAATCTTGAGAAGAGAATAACTCTGTTTTACTATTACTGTCAAAAAAGGTCTTACAATGGCCCAAAACAACACTGTTTTTCTATTAAGTATCCAACCCTTTTTACATCTAACCTTGGCCCATATATAGGCAAGCAAACTAAAACACCTCGAGCTTCCTCCTCCAGCATGAGGGGAGCCTCGAAGGTGGCTATTAACTATTCCTACATGCTACTAACTAATGCATTAATTACAAACATGCTGAACTATAATTACACACAATCCTAATCAAACTAAAATACTAATTTCATTCTCCTTGTATACTTGATACTTTCTTGAATGCTTTGGCAGCTGTCCTCCTTCAATTAATCTGATATGGCTGAGTTACGGATGCAATGCATGCTGACTTGGGATGCTTGAAAGCGCTGATGTGCTCCTATTATAATGGTCTATGTCTCCCAACCTTCTCCGAAAGTGTAGCAACATGTTCCCAAATCATTTAACAACCCCAGGCATGAAGTACTACCATGTTTTTGAATGTACTGTAGGTGGCATAGACAGATGTCTCTCTTTCACAACTCCTGCTCACAGTATTACACTAGCTGCTCTGCGCTTTAAATCATCACCTACAGCAGTTTCGTAGCGCGCTACGAAACTGCTGTGTGATTTAAAAACACAGTCCCCCTCACTGGTTTTCTGCTAACACTGTGCTACATTTATTAATGATCTTCCTCATTCCAACAAATGAACAACAATTTGCAAATAATCCTGTTTAGCTGCCAGGCTTCAATGTCAATAGCTTTTCCTAAAAACAAACTCAAACAGCATGCTCGGATTCCTCTGCTTTCTGGAGATACTTTTAGGCCTGCCGAAAGGTTCTTGTAAAACTTATGAAATTCCAAGGTATCACCTCCAACCTTGCGGACTTCAACCATAAAAAGAGAAGAAGCTACTTCAAATACCTCTGTAGCTACATTCAAATGACCCTTTCTTCCAGTCTTTGAACCTTGCATCTTCATCTTGTAATTTCTCTTTTGCACATTGAATCCAAGAGGCTTTCCAGCTTCCTCAATTTTTGATACTATCTCGTTTGCAGGGCGTTTAGATGCAAACCTCGTTTCTCGCTTAACCATACCCATGTCCATTTCAAAGAGATTGCCAAGATTGAAACCCTGGGACATGGAGATAAGTTCAAATGCATTCATCACCTCTGGTTTTGTTTCCCTTTTTTTTCTGTAACAAGATGTTCTTCTGAACCATTGAAAACAGCATCAACATCATCCAGATTTACATCTTCTTCTTCATTAAACTTGGGTGGCTTATAACCTTTCTTGAACCATTCATTGTCTAAAATCTCAGGTACTGTAATTCGTGTCTTAGGGTTTGGGTCCAAAATCCTTGTAATTAATTTCTTTGCATCAGAAGAAAACCATGAAGGGCACGTAAAATCTGATTTATATATCTTTTTATACAATGTCATAAGGTTTGGATCATCAAAAGGCAAGTAACCTGCTATTAAAACAAATAGGATGACACCACATGACCACAAGTCTGCAGTTGCCCCATCATAACCTTTATCATTGATGACCTCAGGAGCAACATAATTGGGTGTTCCACAAGTAGTGTGAAGCAAACCGTCATCCCTGACTTGTTGAGACAGTGCACTTAGGCCAAAATCTGATACTTTAAGATTTCCATATGTATCCAGAAGCAAATTTTCTGGCTTCAAGTCCCTATAGTAGACACCCTTACTATGGCAGTAATCAACAGCATTAATAAGCTGCTGGAAGTATCTCCTTGCTTCATCTTCCTTCAACCTTACATGGTTAACTATTTTGTCAAAGAGCTCGCCTCCAGATATAAACTCAAGTATAATGTAAATTCTTGTCTTACTGGCCATGACCTCATACAGCTGGACAACATTTGGATGCTTAATCAACTTCATGGTTGATATTTCCCGTTTTATCTGATAGTTAACCCGTTGAATAGTATTGTCTTCATCCCAATAATAAGAATTAGATTTCTGTATTCCCCATCTTTATATTTTGAATCATCATCTGCTTGCCCATCCATCATCCTTCAGGTATAAGAAATTCAGCTTGCAGACACTCTGTTCAAACAACCACATGACAATCAACTTTCATACACAACAACACATTAATTCATCAGGCGCTCTCGACCTCCCTCATTCACCGGTACCATGATATGCTCCATTCAATGCATATAACAACCACAGGTTCAACTGACATTTAGGGAATCGACCACCTATTATGTAGAGCGGTTTACATTACAGGCTACCCAAATTGCTATGCTTCTGACTTTTGTATTACATATTTAGCATATGGATTTAACCTTTTTGCTACAGGTGCACAAAGAAATCAATAGTCCAATCTGTAAATCCTCCATGCTATTATGTCCTCGAGCGCGGGTTCCAGCAACTGCTTCACTTGAAACAAGGTTGTCATTCCTATAAAATAGTTTCTCTGGCGTGCTTCCAATAAAAGCCGATAATTTGGGAAGCTGAAAACAGAATTGATACGCATTTTGATCATTTTCCTGGAAACATAATTGCCAGATGTCTCATTATAACAACAGTGGCTATTGATCACCCCTGCCACCTGTTTGCGTAGAAAAAGAGGTCTTATGAAGCTAGGCCACGATGATAATGAGCTACGTCTCTTTCATCAAACACTTGCGCCCATACATTAAGCTATTCCATGAATTTGCCACGGGACCAAAAGACGTGTCTCTTCATAGACTCTAATAATCCCGAAGACAAATCTTCCAAAATTGATTCAACCTTCATATTGATAAGGTTCTGGCTTTTAGCTTCTTCGATCTTCGACATGAACACTTTCAGAACTGCATTCTTCATATCTGCCTTCGCCTCTTCCATATGGATATTGTCGGACAAAATGATACAAGTAATGCAGCGGCCTTAGCTCTTGGAAATCCCATTGTCCTTCCACAACTTTTCGCTCTATTTGCCTTTGATAACGCGGGTTCAATCCTCCATAATAGTGTAAGAGGCTCGAAAACATATGACGAAGGTCCAAAGCTATCAGACATAACTCAAATATTTTTGCATGATAAGTTACAACAGATGGTCTGTCCATTTTAGAAGAGACAACTGCTAGCATTTCAAAAATGGCTGAAACAGAAGCTTCTCCATTCTCTACAGCCTTTCCATAAATTCTAACAATCGGATCAAGCAAAAGCCGCACTGAGATCTTTTCAGACATGAGAATGCGGATTGAAGCAGCCTTTGTGCATACTGTTGAACCTGAGTCAGTAGTAAATTGTGAATGCAACACTAAAAGACCAACAATTTCTTCCAAGTATGGATTCAAAAACCCGCCCAGCTTCTGCACAATTGCTTCTAAAACACTAAGAACAGAAATCAAAAAGGCTCCCCCAGAAGCTGTGTTCCCTTCAAAGTCTGCCATCTTAGACACTGTTGCTTCTTTATATGAAGACAAGCAAACCCGCCATGTCTTTTTAAGGATATATTTAATAATGTGAGGAAGATGAGCCAATGCTTGTGGCCCCAGTTCAGTAACAAAAGAAGCTATGCAATGCAAGCAACCTGAGGAAAGGGCTACATCATTTGCTGTGAGATTTGCAACAACAGGACTAAGACAGTCACTAAAGGTACTGGGAAAGTTCCCTACAAATTTCTTTGCCAGGACATCTAATGTGGCAACTGCTGCAATTTTCGCTCTCACAGAGGAATCTTCTGGGGATCTCACAAATACCAGTATTTAAGGTGACAAATCATTCTTCAACCATTATGTGAACATTGAAATCATAGACTAAGAGGAAACAGAATAAGCAACCGGTGTATTAGAAAAGGCAGCAAAGCCTTGAGCCACTTCTCCATTACCACCTTGATTTATATTGCTGATGTAGTTCCAGTTAATAATTCACTTTAATCATTCACTTCCATCCTTCTCATGCATTTTAATACAAGGTTTAACCCCTGAAGTCTGGGCCTTCAATGAAAACTCGAACAAATCCCCAGTTTCATAGCACGCTACGAAACCACTCAAACAGGTAGCGCTGCGAAACTGCTGAAAAGAATTCAGGTGCTGCGAAAACACCCACTCTTTAAGCCAGGCTAAAAATTTTTAACTACAGCAATTTCAGTGATAACAGTGGCTCCACTTGGGATAGTGTACCCTTGTGGTGCACTAAGAACATGCAGCTCCAGTGCCTTATCTATTTTGACAAACTGAAATTTTCTTGACAAGCATGACTGTAGGAGAATAAGAGCTATATCTACTGAAAAGAAATGCTCAGTTAACCTTGAGCTTATTTGCATTTACCTCTACCTACCTACCCTAACCATTTCAACTTCTTCAGCTCAATCAATATGAAACTTCCAATGCAGCCAATCATTAGCCTCATCTGATATTTGATTTCTTTGACTGTCCTGAAGTTCAGGGCCAATGTGATAGTGTGATGACCGCTGCCACTGAAACTGTTTCTGACTGTATCGGATTTCAAATCCAATGTGATAGTGTAAAGACCACTGCCACTGAAATAGTCTCTGATCTTCATATGAAAACTGAAACACTGGAGAGTAAAACTCTTCCATGTAATCAGCTATAGGGTCCCAGAACACCTGATCAGCTTGTCCTTCCTTGAAACTTTCCAGCTGTGCAAACTGATCTTCAACCACGGTGTTCAGTTCCTCAATCATGAAAGAGAGAGGAACCAGCATAGTCTCCTTGCGCTCTGTCACAGGAAACTTTTGAGAATAATAATCATGATCATGAAAATTGTATGCCTGAATTTGTCCTTCTAAACCTTCAATTTCTTTCTCAATATCTTTGGCAATTTCATCAAAAAATTTCATCTTATCCTCTGACTTGCAGTCAAAGGATTTCAGATATGAAGACAAGGATAAGGAAAAAGATTCATTTGTTTCTTCTTGATTGTGATCATTATTCCATTGTTTAAAACCTTCAACTGAAGGAGAGTTTACTTCCACCTCTGACCTATCTATCCATTCCTCCAAGAACATAAGCCAAAAGTCTGGCAATGACTTAATGGACTTGGCAGGCAAGCATTCAACCCACTGTTTGCATTTCCCTTGGAATGAATCATAAAATAACCTTATGCAAACATCCTCATGTTTAATTCTAAGAAGCTGTGCAAATTCACAAAAATCTGATATATGATCCAAAGTTAAACTCAGATTCTCTCCGTTAAATTTTGGACCATTCCTTAGAAAGTATGCATCCTTGGGAAAATGATTTGGGAAACCATGAATTCCTGAGAAATCTATGCATCCATACCTTGAACAAAGAAGAGCAGCTTCTGGGTCTTTCATAACTCCAGTGGAATCACCATGAATATATAAACCTTGAATTCTTCAACAATGGAGTCACCAAGGTAGTTTTGCAGCCTTGAAAATCATTTGAACTCCTGCTACCTTCAGAAATCCAATCTTAAGCTCCCGGCAGACGCACCAAAATGTTATCACAAAACCAGTACTAGGGACTGCAACCAAGCAAGGTCTCATGTAACTGTTTCAGACCAAACTTTAGATTAGGAATTAGCCTTCCTAATCAGAGAGGGCTCTCTCACAACTCTTAATAAAATCCTTCAAACACTAGATGGCTAACTCTTTATTCACTTATGAAAGCATAACTGGTTGGAAACACATCAAACTAGCTCTCATTGGGCTATGGAGTCTATAATATCAAGTAAACAAGGAAAACACAGTGACCTCATGGAAATCAAGGCTCTTAGCATTACATGTCAAATATATTCCACCAACACATAGCTTGCTGTATACACAGGAAGTCAGAGCATATAATTATGAATTCTGAGTGATTGCATACAACAAAACCATAAAATAACATAAAGTATAACACATCATCACTACATTTGATCATGACAATCCTTCGAGAATCTTGAGAAGAGAATAACTCTGTTTTACTATTACTGTCAAAAAAGGTCTTACAATGGCCCAAAACAACACTGTTTTTCTATTAAGTATCCAACCCTTTTTACATCTAACCTTGGCCCATATATAGGCAAGCAAACTAAAACACCTCGAGCTTCCTCCTCCAGCATGAGGGGAGCCTCGAAGGTGGCTATTAACTATTCCTACATGCTACTAACTAATGCATTAATTACAAACATGCTGAACTATAATTACACACAATCCTAATCAAACTAAAATACTAATTTCATTCTCCTCGTATACTTGATACTTTCTTGAATGCTTTGGCAGCTGTCCTCCTTCAATTAATCTGATATGGCTGAGTTACGGATGCAATGCATGCTGACTTGGGATGCTTGAAAGCGCTGATGTGCTCCTATTATAATGGTCTATGTCTCCCAACCTTCTCCGAAAGTGTAGCAACATGTTCCCAAATCATTTAACAACCCCAGGCATGAAGTACTACCATGTTTTTGAATGTACTGTAGGTGGCATAGACAGATGTCTCTCTTTCACAACTCCTGCTCACAGTATTACACTAGCTGCTCTGCGCTTTAAATCATCACCTACAGCAGTTTCGTAGCGCGCTACGAAACTGCTGTGTGATTTAAAAACACAGTCCCCCTCACTGGTTTTCTGCTAACACTGTGCTACATTTATTAATGATCTTCCTCATTCCAACAAATGAACAACAATTTGCAAATAATCCTGTTTAGCTGCCAGGCTTCAATGTCAATAGCTTTTCCTAAAAACAAACTCAAACAGCATGCTCGGATTCCTCTGCTTTCTGGAGATACTTTTAGGCCTGCCGAAAGGTTCTTGTAAAACTTATGAAATTCCAAGGTATCACCTCCAACCTTGCGGACTTCAACCATAAAAAGAGAAGAAGCTACTTCAAATACCTCTGTAGCTACATTCAAATGACCCTTTCTTCCAGTCTTTGAACCTTGCATCTTCATCTTGTAATTTCTCTTTTGCACATTGAATCCAAGAGGCTTTCCGGCTTCCTCAATTTTTGATACTATCTCGTTTGCAGGGCGTTTAGATGCAAACCTCGTTTCTCGCTTAACCATACCCATGTCCATTTCAAAGAGATTGCCAAGATTGAAACCCTGGGACATGGAGATAAGTTCAAATGCATTCATCACCTCTGGTTTTGTTTCCCTTTTTTTTCTGTAACAAGATGTTCTTCTGAACCATTGAAAACAGCATCAACATCATCCAGATTTACATCTTCTTCTTCATTAAACTTGGGTGGCTTATAACCTTTCTTGAACCATTCATTGTCTAAAATCTCAGGTACTGTAATTCGTGTCTTAGGGTTTGGGTCCAAAATCCTTGTAATTAATTTCTTTGCATCAGAAGAAAACCATGAAGGGCACGCAAAATCTGATTTATATATCTTTTTATACAATGTCATAAGGTTTGGATCATCAAAAGGCAAGTAACCTGCTATTAAAACAAATAGGATGACACCACATGACCACAAGTCTGCAGTTGCCCCATCATAACCTTTATCATTGATGACCTCAGGAGCAACATAATTGGGTGTTCCACAAGTAGTGTGAAGCAAACCGTCATCCCTAACTTGTTGAGACAGTGCACTTAGGCCAAAATCTGATACTTTAAGATTTCCATATGTATCCAGAAGCAAATTTTCTGGCTTCAAGTCCCTATAGTAGACACCCTTACTATGGCAGTAATCAACAGCATTAATAAGCTGCCGGAAGTATCTCCTTGCTTCATCTTCCTTCAACCTTACATGGTTAACTATTTTGTCAAAGAGCTCGCCTCCAGATATAAACTCAAGTATAATGTAAATTCTTGTCTTACTGGCCATGACCTCATACAGCTGGACAACATTTGGATGCTTAATCAACTTCATGGTTGATATTTCCCGTTTTATCTGATAGTTAACCCGTTGAATAGTATTGTCTTCATCCCAATAATAAGAATTAGATTTCTGTATTCCCCATCTTTATATTTTGAATCATCATCTGCTTGCCCATCCATCATCCTTCAGGTATAAGAAATTCAGCTTGCAGACACTCTGTTCAAACAACCACATGACAATCAACTTTCATACACAACAACACATTAATTCATCAGGCGCTCTCGACCTCCCTCATTCACCGGTACCATGATATGCTCCATTCAATGCATATAACAACCACAGGTTCAACTGACATTTAGGGAATCGACCACCTATTATGTAGAGCGGTTTACATTACAGGCTACCCAAATTGCTATGCTTCTGACTTTTGTATTACATATTTAGCATATGGATTTAACCTTTTTGCTACAGGTGCACAAAGAAATCAATAGTCCAATCTGTAAATCCTCCATGCTATTATGTCCTCGAGCGCGGGTTCCAGCAACTGCTTCACTTGAAACAAGGTTGTCATTCCTATAAAATAGTTTCTCTGGCGTGCTTCCAATAAAAGCCGATAATTTGGGAAGCTGAAAACAGAATTGATACGCATTTTGATCATTTTCCTGGAAACATAATTGCCAGATGTCTCATTATAACAACAGTGACTATTGATCACCCCTGCCACCCGTTTGCGTAGAAAAAGAGGTCTTATGAAGCTAGGCCACGATGATAATGAGCTACGTCTCTTTCATCAAACACTTGCGCCCATACATTAAGCTATTCCATGAATTTGCCACGGGACCAAAAGACGTGTCTCTTCATAGACTCTAATAATCCCGAAGACAAATCTTCCAAAATTGATTCAACCTTCATATTGATAAGGTTCTGGCTTTTAGCTTCTTCGATCTTCGACATGAACACTTTCAGAACTGCATTCTTCATATCTGCCTTCGCCTCTTCCATATGGATATTGTCGGACAAAATGATACAAGTAATGCAGCGGCCTTAGCTCTTGGAAATCCCATTGTCCTTCCACAACTTTTCGCTCTATTTGCCTTTGATAACGCGGGTTCAATCCTCCATAATAGTGTAAGAGGCTCGAAAACATATGACGAAGGTCCAAAGCTATCAGACATAACTCAAATATTTTTGCATGATAAGTTACAACAGATGGTCTGTCCATTTTAGAAGAGACAACTGCTAGCATTTCAAAAATGGCTGAAACAGAAGCTTCTCCATTCTCTACAGCCTTTCCATAAATTCTAACAATCGGATCAAGCAAAAGCCGCACTGAGATCTTTTCAGACATGAGAATGCGGATTGAAGCAGCCTTTGTGCATACTGTTGAACCTGAGTCAGTAGTAAATTGTGAATGCAACACTAAAAGACCAACAATTTCTTCCAAGTATGGATTCAAAAACCCGCCCAGCTTCTGCACAATTGCTTCTAAAACACTAAGAACAGAAATCAAAAAGGCTCCCCCAGAAGCTGTGTTCCCTTCAAAGTCTGCCATCTTAGACACTGTTGCTTCTTTATATGAAGACAAGCAAACCCGCCATGTCTTTTTAAGGATATATTTAATAATGTGAGGAAGATGAGCCAATGCTTGTGGCCCCAGTTCAGTAACAAAAGAAGCTATGCAATGCAAGCAACCTGAGGAAAGGGCTACATCATTTGCTGTGAGATTTGCAACAACAGGACTAAGACAGTCACTAAAGGTACTGGGAAAGTTCCCTACAAATTTCTTTGCCAGGACATCTAATGTGGCAACTGCTGCAATTTTCGCTCTCACAAAGGAATCTTCTGGGGATCTCACAAATACCAGTATTTAAGGTGACAAATCATTCTTCAACCATTATGTGAACATTGAAATGATAGACTAAGAGGAAACAGAATAAGCAACCGGTGTATTAGAAAAGGCAGCAAAGCCTTGAGCCACTTCTCCATTACCACCTTGATTTATATTGCTGATGTAGTTCCAGTTAATAATTCACTTTAATCATTCACTTCCATCCTTCTCATGCATTTGAATACAAGGTTTAACCCCTGAAGTCTGGGCCTTCAATGAAAACTCGAACAAATCCCCAGTTTCATAGCACGCTACGAAACCACTCAAACAGGTAGCGCTGCGAAACTGCTGAAAAGAATTCAGGTGCTGCGAAAACACCCACTCTTTAAGCCAGGCTAAAAATTTTTAACTACAGCAATTTCAGTGATAACAGTAACCCTGATAGTAATATTATGGTAGTAAGATTGATACTCAGGGTTTTCCAACTACCTTCCTACTAATCTTGATAAGGTTTTGATAAGCTAGTAAATTTGACTATGTGACCAAAATGAATTCCCTGACTTGATTTAGGATTCTAAATAAAAATGGTTGAGTAATGTGATAAAGAAGTGATGTTGTGATTATGATCCTTGAAGTACGAAGATACACTTTTCAACTGTCCTAATTATATGAAACTAACCTTTGATGAATTTTTGATGACATGTTCATATGTGAAAATGGAACAACTGATGATGACTTGTAATGACACTCTCCATGAGATCTCAACACCTATCATTATTTGCGATGTACGATTGCAGAATGAAGCAAGGCTTTTGGATATGAATAAATAATCATTTGATGTTGTTGAATGTGACTTCATTATAGGATGTTGATCCAGGTGGATTTTGGTGGCCACCCACCTATCCCACTTCGACTCCCACAATTGTCTCTTTCAGTTTTTCAGCTTCCTTAATTGTAGCACAATTTACTATTTTTAGCAGTTTTTCGGGTCCTGAACTTCCAGAGCCGTTTTGAGGCCCTAAACGATGTTTTTTTTTGGGCTCAAAGTTGTAGTCCTCGGTTATATATTTCTAACGAGGTATTGTGTGTGTAAAACAAAGATTGTATACCAAATTTATGACCCCGGGAAGTTGATGTACCAATTTACCTAAAACAGGACCCACAATTTGGTGTTTCATCTCCTAGGGTTAGGTTTTTGGATGTTTAGGGTTTTCCATTGTCTCTTAACAATAAATAGGCATTCGAGCCTCATTGTAACATAGTTCAGAGGCATGTAGCCCCCACATCTCTTCTCAGAGATAAGCTACCATCGCCCTCGCTGGTTTATTTCCGTTTATGTTTGTAGGCATATTTCAATATTTTACATTAATGAAATGAAGAATTATTTCTGTTGCATCTCTGTATTTATGGTTATATCTGTAATTTGTTATGTTCCTATTTAAATCCGGATCAGATGTTGAGATTCATGCTCTTACCAAAAGGTCCTTCAGAAAAAGAAAGAAGCCATGTCAATACTAGGGATACAGTAAAGGCCAAACATACTACCTTTGAGGAAGTTGTGATAATATAAGTTTGTAAGGATGCCATGGTTGAAGAGTATGAATCCGTTATGAAGAATGATGTATGGGATATTGTTCTGAGACTTAAAGGAAATACCATTATAAACTTGAAATGGATGATCAAGATCAAACATGGGGCTAATGGAAGCATTGAAAGGTATAAGGCAAGGTTTGTGGAAGAAATAGGGATAATACTCTAACGACATATTTTCTCCCTTTAGATCGATTATTTACCTTGCTACTAGTCAAGGATGGACCCTTCACTAGATATATGTAAATATGACATTTCTTCATGTCATGCTACAAGAAGATGTATATGTTGAGAAGCCAAAGGTATTTGAAGGACAAGAAGGCTCATGTTTGCAGGTTGAAGAAAGCATTGTATGCTTTGAAGCAAGCTCCTCATGCTTGGTATGCCCGTATTTACAGTTACCTAGTGAAGATTAGATTCACAAGAAGCAACGTTGACTCCAACTTCTATTTCAAGGTGGTTCAAGGTATGCATTTGATTTTGGTTTTATATGTTGATGATCTATTCTAACACGTAGTTAGCCTCTGATGATTGAGTGTAAGATGGGGCTAGCCTCTAAGTTCGAGATGAAGGATCTTGGTATGATGCACTACTTTCGGTGACAAGAGACTATATGGATACTATGATGCTAACTAGGATGGAAATGTTATTGACATGAAGAGCACATATGCATGCTTCTTTAGCTTGGGATCTGCCATGATATTTTGGATGAGGAGGAAATAGAAATCTGTGACTTTGAGTATGACAGAGGTAGAGTATATTGCTGCTAGCATGCCCAACTATGAGGCAGTTTGGTTGAGAAAGATATTTGGAGAGCTGTGTGAGAAGGTCCTATATACAATAATGACATATTTTGACAATAAGAGTGGGGTCCGATTGGCAGAAAATCTCGTATATAGATGGGACAAAGATATCTTCATGTATTGAGACATTGCTATTGTATGAGACAATCTTAGGCTTGTGGTTGATGCCTTCGTGAGAGGGAGAAAATATGAATAAGGTATACTTTTATGACATGTATTTTCTCTAATATAATATTTGATTTGATGTCATGAATGAACAAGAAAACAGAGGATTGTTGCTCGAAAATACTGCATAAATTAGTGTGATTGAACCCTTTAGTGAATTGTTTGAGGCGGTATCGAATATGAGCACTTTGATATGTTTATGATCTTCAAAGAGTATCTTGTATTGATGTATGTGACCCTCCTGGGTTAAAGTCTGGGTTGATCGAGGATACTAAGCTATCGCTTCCCTCCTGCCTAAGATTCCATGGTGAGGAATTGAGCCAAAGAGCTCCTAGGGTTGAGGGAACTCATGGAAAATATGCGTGTTTGATCCTTACCTCACCGTAAGTGTGTATCTACCCTATTTGCATCTCATGGCGTGTCTGATCCTTACCTCATGGTAAGTGTGTATCTCCCCCTGCCAAGTATACCCCAATTGGCATCTATCTTTACCACCCATTTGGAAAATGTGTGTTGGTTGCTTGAGTTAGGCACGATCCTTACCATTTATGGTAAGTGTCATCCCACTCAAGCTAGAGATGAAAGTGTTCTACCACTTGACTCTTTAGGGTCATGTTGCAAATATCAACAAATAATAGGATAGGTGTGATCCTTACCATTTATGGTAGGTAGTATCCCTCCTATTATCACCAGGTAGTGGGATAGACATGAACCTTACCTCATAAGGTCAATAAAATCCCTCCTATCGTTTGTGGGTTCCCGACTTGTAGCATTGGGATCTCCACTAACAAAGTTTCCCGGGTTGTAACATTGGGTTCCCCACTAGCATAGTTTTCTGATTTGTAGCAATAGGCTCCCCACTGGAAGAGTTTCCTGGGTTGTAGCATTAGGCTCCCCGTTGGAAAAGTTTCCTGGGTTGTAGCATTGGGCTCCCCATTGGTAGAGATTCCTGGGTAGTAGCATTGGCTCTCTGCTTGCAGAGATTCCTGGGTAGTAGCATTGGATCCCTGATGACAAATGATTATGGGTAGAAATAGTGGCTCCCTGACGGAAGATGATTCCGGGTAGCAATAGTGTCTCCCCGATGGATAAAGTTTGGTAGCTTGATATCCCCTACAATGTAAAATTATTCTTCTTTTAGGTTTGAGAGTGTCAAACATATGAGTAGAGATGATCAAAGATGACACTTGATTTGATTTTTGAGATGGGACACATTTTGTAGTCAGTAATTTCTCCCTAGCTGAGAGGAAGTGTTAATTTGGTAGCTCAAGGAAAAATTTCCTCCTTTGGATAACGTTCCTCATCAAGAAAGACCCCTCTTATCCCTTGAAAAAATTTAATTTGGTTAAGGAAAGATATATTTTTAATATGGAAAGCCACATGTGCACAAAAGGACAGGTCAGACCTAAAGAGAAATTGGACACCCTTGGAAGCCTATAAATACAAGTGAATCTCATTTTGAGATCATCATTAAGCATCATCTTCTTCTCTCTTCTTTGGTTTGGTTCCCATAGGTTTGAAGTTGGTTCACGAATATTGGTTCGCACAGGTCTGAAATTGCAGGGTCCAAAGCTCGCATGTGTGAAGCAGGGTTTTTGGTTTGTAGCCACAAGGTTGGATCAATGAAATCTCGACTGTAGTCACACGCATGCAGGGTTCTCCATGTGGATAGAGGGATACAACCACATGCATGATCACTAGCTCCGTGTGGTTGTGGCCTAAGATTTTATCACTATTGACTACAAATCTTGACCATTGACCACAAGCTTGGAACTTTGATTCCGATCAGTATTATTTTTGGGCTCATCTCTTTGATATGGTTTTTTTGGTTTTGCCGGATAATCTTGTGATTCAAGAATTGGAACATTGTACTCTCTCTTTGCTGAACATTTTATGACAATCTAATAAGAAGAAGAGTTTCAAAGGGTTTTCCCCCTTGTGGGGTTTTCCCCTAATCTCCGACCAATCCTGGTATCTCTATGTGTGCATGATTTTCTTATGGTGTTCCTTTTATTATTCTGTTGCATAGTTGATTTTATTGTTATTTCTACATAATTAATGCTAATGTTATGATGATGTTATGGGATGAATGTATATGTAACACTGAAAAGTATAAATGCAATTATCAAAAGAAAAGAACAATACTGCCCTAAGAGAAAATTAACAACTAATCCTATTGCTAGGGTGGACTCTTAATAGATCAATTATAAAAAACAGTGTAGTTGTATCCTTGAGGTATGTCTGCATTAAATCAAATGTAACTACTAGCTAGTTATAGAGAGAACTTATTTGGTCATGATGTTAGGTTGGATATCAATCCTTCGAACTGACCGTGCACCAATTTTCCTTGTTTTGATCCATGATTTCAAACCTACACACATTGAAATAGATTCCTTTCTTAAATTGATTGGAAAAAAAAAATATGAGCATGAAATATATAGCCTAACTAATTCTATCAAGTAAGTTAGTTCCTTAACAAAACAATGAAATAAATGCACAATTTAGTCATTATCTCAATGTTTTGGGGAGGGAGGGAAAGAAGAGATATCTCCATTTTATTAAAATGAAACAATGACACAAAATTTATACTTGATTTGTATCCAACACCTTATGTAACTATTGTCTACATTCCCTCACCCCTAGGCCACTAAGGAATGGTTCAAGACTCCAAAAACCTTATGTGCACCAAGATGAGCTACACTAGGAAGTCTTAGGCCTCTAATCAAGGAACATGGGCTCCTTTAGGGTTGAAGGTCATAAATACCTTAGGAAAATAAGGACCCTAGATCTTTCTATCAAGAGGATAATTTATTTAATACAAGATTTCTTACTCTATTCCTTCCATTAGGTTTAATTTTATACCAATTCAAGTTGGTTGGGATAGTTCTAGCATGGGTTTTAGAGAGTTGCAAAAGTGGTTTTCCTATAAACCCCACTTAGGAGCACATAATATTTGTAACTATTATATTTTAAGTGACTTTTTGAGGCATGCACCTTTTTGTGAAGCATAAATGCATATGTATGCTCCTTTTGTGAGCAAGAACAATATATGGATTACTAGGGATGCTTTTAAAGTAGTGTTTCGACTAGGATAGAGAAGAAAAAGGTTGATATGAAGGGTATAATGACCAAATCAAGGCATATTGACATGGAGGTGTCAAAATATGCTATAAAAATATCTCTAGAAATATTACACCCCCAAACACTACAACCATACAAAATATTTGGGACAACAAACATGCAAAAGATAAATGTCTTTATCTCCCAAATCTAGAACTTGGCCTATTTAAAATTATCTTCAAGACCAAAACAAGCTTTCAAACCTCCAAATAATAAATTTTCAACATTATAATTCAAAATTTAACTCAAAATGGATTTCAATTCCAAGATACTTAAATGAAGGGAATCCTTCCATGCTATTGATATCATAGACAAAATTAGCCTATGTGACATGTGTGGATCTATTGATATTTTTATTTTTTTTATTAGTGATCATAGAGATCCTAGAGCTAATGCAAAAGTTGGTATTTTATGTTTCTCAAGATTATGTGGTCTTGTTAAAAGAACAATGTCATCCACATAAAGGAGGAGTGTAAGGAAACAAACACCCAAATAGTCTAAATATAAAAAGTGAAGTAACCCTATGCCTTGAGAATTCGATGGAAAAATGAAAGAAAAATATATTTAAGGGGAAACCACCTTTTACAATAGAAAAAATGTGCAAGATAAGATGATTTCTAAAAATATATCTCCCTAGTATATATGGGAGACAAAGGGTACAATTGCAACTAAGTGTCTAACCAACAACAATATTAGAACAATACAAATGTAATAACTTAATATCTAGGGTATAACATGGTCATTTATGCATTAGAGAAATTTTGAGGTCTAAAATGGGCCTCCTATGGAATATTATAAAATAATATTGGAAATAATAAAATAATATTATATTACATCATCAAGTTTTAGAGGGAAAAAAGAAAAAAACTATTTTTTTCAACTTATCTACTTAAGGTTTTACTCAAATTTTGAGCGGGAGCACTTTTTGGATACAAAATTTAATTCCTCATCCAAGGAGTACCCATGTTGCATACTTTCAAGGGACCTTGCTACAAAAAAAAATGAGAAATACATTAAAAAAAACATGATTGCAATTACATTTTTTCATGTATTTCTCATTTTTTTGTGTAACAGGGTCCATCGAAAGTATGAAACATGGGTACTCCTTGGATGAGGAATTAAATTCTGCATCCACGGAGTGCTCCTGCTCGAAATTTGAGTAAAACCGTAGGGAGATAAGTTGAAAATACGAGATGAAAAAAATAGTTTTTTATTTTTTATTTTTTAATCTTTTTACTTTTTTACTCCATAAATGATGAATCATCCCCCATGGTTAACATCATCATCTTGAATCCTATTGGTTCCTATAAAGTTGATTTTGGTTGTAAATTTTTGTTTTGAGGCCCACTCTAGACCTCAAAATTTCTCTATTGGGTTAACATTGATTTGTAAAATCTTGTGCATATTCCACGAGAACAATTTGTCACACTATATCTACTATATTATCGAAATCTTTATTGTAAAGATTAATTTCCTTTATATATCAGATTATTTAATTATTGTTTGTGTGCTTAAATCTATGAAATCGCTAAAATGTAAAAATAGAGAACATAAAAATACACAAGCACCATCCATAAATAAACACACAAATTACCTTGAGAAACTTGTATGGGAGAAAACCCAACTAGATTGTGAGGTTGCTTTGCTATTTTTTGTCTAGTATGGAGATATAAAAATACAAAGAAAGAGGTACTTTCTATGCAGTTACCTAAGAGATGTTGCCTATAAGGATGCTACACAATCTTATTCCCCTTTGTTCTGATTCTAACTCCCCACTCTTAGATGCTCTGCTCAACTATGGAACAAATACAATGACATAGAGTGGAACCCCTTCTCCTCCTAGTGGCCCAATATTTAACATTGCTTGATATCCATCTAGGGGTAGGTTTTTGAATTCCTCGAACTATTATAACATGTTAATAATTGCATACTATCCTTCTATACATGCCTAAGGTATTTTGTAATACTTATTCTTCAATAACTAACTATCTCATAAAAAGTGTTTATCCCACACGCATCATGGAAATTGTTCTCATTCCCCTATCCCATATATAATTGAGATGAATTAGGTCCTACAATATGTACAAATGTAATTTAAGGTAATGTATATGTGGTGATTCTCAAGCATTATAAGATTGGAGAGTTTGCCTGAAGAATAAAATACCACCTTATGTGAAAGTTTCCCTATTTTAGGGTTTTACTAGATAAAATATGTTCTCTCTTGTCTCTCTTATTCCTTTGCATTTTTAATTTACTAATTTATCTTATCCTTTTCTTAGGAGATTAGATTGGTTAGATTATTTTTATATGATATTGCATATTTCCTTGGTCTAACATGGTAGTAGAGTGAAGATACCAAACTCTATTTCCTTGAATAAATTTTATACTGACTTTTTGCATCATAATTTAGTAGATCTATTCTTTTTTCTTCCCATTATTTCAGGAAACAAGTACCTTTCCTGTAAAGGGGGAGATTGCTGGGCATAATTTTGGCATTGATGTCAATTTGGTAAGGATAAAAAATGCATGATCTATCACATTCAGTGGGAGTCTTCTGGTAGCAACAATCTTTAGTAGAGAACCATCATAGTAGCAGGTCAATTGATGAAGCTATAAATCTTATAGCTATGGTTTTTAGGTGGCTCAAGATTTAAGAGAATTTTTCTCAAGGATATCTACTTAGACATTCTAGGAAGTGGCATAGCTGGATAGTGGTCTAAAATAGCTTTCCAATTGTTGGACATTAGATAAACCAACACTCCCCGTGTGTTTAGTGACATGGACTAACTGCCTCTCGTGGATCCTTATCTCTAGTGATGCGATCATTGACTAACACCTATGGGTTTTGGTCTAACGTCAATCATGATTCCCAACAAGTGGTATTAGAGCGTAGGTCATGTGTTTGATACACACCTGACTCACGTTGGGGGGGGAGGGGGATTGTTGGACATTGGATAAACCAACACTCCTCGTGTGTTTCATGACATGGACTAACCGCATCCTTATCTCTGGCGATGTGATCGTTGACTAAAACCTGTGGGTTTTGGTCTAATGACAATCATTATTCCCAACACCAATGGTATTCTAAAATTTTAATTGGCCCTTGGGAGCGAATGATATGGCTGGTCAAAGTTAGTAGATCAAAAGGGGGAAAACTTGGTGTCCTTGGCCATGGGCCACATAGTCTAGTTAGTGCAGAGGTGGTATTTGGTGCACATGTGGAAAAAATTTATTAGTACAGAGTAAGCTTAGGAAGGAGCGTGCGGGTCCACCTGGGACACACAACCCCAAAGAATAGATCTTGGGAGTTCCAAAGTGCATCCACATCCAAAATCCTAGGGATAAAACCACTATGATGAGTTGGCACATGGGTTTGGATGAGCTAGTAGAATGAACCAATCAAATTTGAGGATAGATACAACAGGGGTCCACTTGGGACATGTAACGCTAGTGATTAAATCTCAAAAATGTCTAGAGGAGCACAAGTTTTTATTTTCGGGAACAGGTCCAATGGGAAGACATGGCACAAGTGTCCCAACGCTGTACAATTAGTGTGGAATATCAGACCTATCATTGAGACAAGTGGTGCAGGAAGGAAATGGGCCCAACTATGCGATATGGAAAGGCTACGTAGTCTCTGGGATTATTTGATTCGGTGTGTTTACAGCAGGGGACCCCACAAGACACATCGCCCTGAAGGTCCTTCACCAAAAGTTCCAAAGGACACTACATTGTAAAAGTCCACGGAGATGGATTTGGGGTAATAGAGAATTCACCGACGATTGATGGAGAAAAGTCTATTCTAGGATGAGATGGCATGGGACCTAGGGACATGGTGGTGAGAATCAAACATGTCCCAACAATGCTTAGTGGAAATACACGTATTCCCGACTGATTTCAAATTGGTGTAGGTAAGAAGCAGGGCTGAGTTGAGTGAAGTTGCAAGGCCATTTATTCCTGAAAATTATTCTATTAGTACAGGGAAGGCCCATAACACATGTAATCCCGAAGATATGTCCTTAGCGATTTGTAGAGGAGCACAAATTGTAAATGTCAGAGATAACGGGTTTAGGGAACAAAAATGTTTGTGGAAAGTAACAAATATGTCAAGTGCTAGAAAGGGTGCCTAGATCACGATCTTGTGTGTGTTTTTGTGCATTAAAAGGCCATGGCACTACAAGCCTATTACATTAAAAAGGTGTCATGGGCTTGTATTTAAAAGTTCCAAGGGACCAGTTCTATGGGATGAATCCTTAATGGGTCGGTAGCTCCTTGTGCTACATTTGGTGATTGTGACAAATTGGCTATCCAAATTACCTAGGGTCAAAAGAAGCATGAACGGGTTGGTAGTAGTTCTTCCCCAAATTTGAAGGGTTGCTAAAGTTAGAGCCTCTACCAAATTTTGTAAATGCTAAAATTGACCACAAAAACTCAAGAATCTCACTCACGCAAAGGAGTTATGAACAATAGCATAGAGTTGTATTGATGCATAGAGGTTGATTAATGAAGTTGGTGAAGCACTAATCTAAAAATCACTTATGTATGATCTTAGTTATTTGATGTAGGTATTACAGACTCATGCGCTGGGATATGCCTATGTTATTTTAAGCAACGGAACGATAAGATTGCGAAATACACAGGAAATTGGAAAACAGTAAGAGAAACACAGCAAGCAAATGCAAAAGCACAACAATTTAATAAGGAGTTCACCCAATCCTCTTGGGCTACGTCTCCTAGTCCAACTTTCAGTGGTGGCATTTTCTATTGTGCCTTTGAGCAGAGTTTTTACAATGAGGAGCTCAATTTGAGTCTCCTGTAACAGATGATGCTTAGTAGGGTGGTACTTGGATTACCCAAGCCACTAGAGTACACAGACTCCCCCTTACCAAGTCTCGACCTCAACTGGTCTTAACGGGATGAGTCAAATTTGGTACTCAGTTCTCGATAGATATCCTCACAGGGATTGCTTGAACCTCTCAAGCCTTCTCAGTTCTGTCTACTCAATGCTGCCTTAGCTCTGCAGGTCAGCTCGAATTCTATTTTCTCTGCTTCTTGCTTCACTCTCTATTCTGTCTCCCCTCTGCTCTTTGTCTGTTCGTGGCTTAAAGCCAATATGTCCCGTGGTTGTTTGCTTCCTCTTCCAACTCTTCAGATCGCCTGCCTCTATTCTCTGGAATTCCCTACTTTTGTGTCATCGCCGCTGTGTAACGTTTCACAGAGAGGTGGCCACTTGTCCCCTCACAAACTGAGCGCCAACTCTTCCTCGATCTGTCGTTATTTTGTTTATTCTATGAAATGATCCATCCACCAGCACAGTAGTCACGTCAGACTTCAAATATTTATGCATTGTAGCTTATTTCTCCCTCGGGTCCGGTCATCCATTAGGTTGAACCTCTGCCGTTTGATCTGGAGCCCCTAGATCCTACGGTCTTCGCTTATATTGTGCATTTGAGTTGCTTGACCATTAGTCCGTGATGTGAGCGGTTTTTCTCTCTGCCCATTGGACATGTGTCACTCGGTGTATGGAATCACTGGGTCTTTGGCCAAACCCACTTACCGCCCGAAATGGCTCCGATATTTCGCCGGTTTTTTAGCGCGGGACCTGCCTGTTGGTTTTAGCGCTTTTCCCATGGTTTTCGAGTTTCCCTTATGACCAAGCACTCAGGCCTTTTTCCTTCTCTGAGGTTTTTATCCTGCGGTAGGGCTAATTGCGTATTAGAAACAGCCTCCGTTTCTGGGTTTGAGCTTCTCAACTGTCATTTTTGCGCCATACATAGTCCCCATGGGCCAACGGTCAACGTGCTTTGACCGAAGGTCCTCGTTGCTCTGCGCTGGTTGTGCACTATCATTATTCAGAGGTTATTTCTAATAGCTATAAGATTTCTTGAAGTTTGTCATTCATTCTTAACAATCATGGAATTGTTTGAGGATCCAATTTGGATCACGACCTTCCCACTGAAAAAGCTTTTGGACCACCAAAAGTTGGTTTTCAAGCATCGACTAAGTGAGGATACAACTTTCTCACCTATCCAATCTCTATCCATTTTGCACTGCTTGGCTTTGAACCCCTGAGCCCAATTCTGAGGTACTCAACATCTCCCCTGCGTGTCGTTCTCACCTTCTTATCTAGAACTGTGTCTTCCTGCAATTCATTAAGATATTCAGGTAGCACGTCATCAATAGAAGGCAATTGAATCTCTTCTTCAGGATCTTCAATTAACGAAGGTTCAAATAGTCTCAAGCTGTCTGCATTGACGACTGAGTAGATGTGCATATAAGCTGGAAAATCAAGGCGAAAAGCATTCTCACCAATTTTCTCAAGGATCCTGAAAGGTCCATACCTTATTGGTTTCAACTTTTTACCTTCACCTTGCATCCTGTCCTTGCTGATATACAGCCAGACTTGATCACCAACTTGGAAACTATGCTCCATCTGATGCTTGTCATGCCTTGCTTTGTATTTGGCCTAGCTCTTTTCCAGCTATTCCTGTACTGCCTGATGGATCTCTTGGATTTGTTCAATGAACCTAGTTTCCTTGTATACATCGCTGTGTCCCTCAACTATTGTGTCCTTACCGAAGACAAAATCCAAGGGAGACCTTGGTGTGAAACCAAAAAAGGTCTCAAAAGGAGATCTCTGTGTAGAAGAATGTTTGGCTCGATTGTAAGCATGCTACACATAACAAAAATGTTCATCCCAAAGCTTAGGATGTTTGCTGCAATATCCCCTGAGCAACTGGATCACTGTCCTGTTGACTACTTCTGTCTGGCCATCGATTTGTGGATGGAAAGTTGTGCTTTTCTTCAATTTGGTGTCCATCAGTTCCCACAGACTTGACCAAAACTTCCCCACGAATCGGGTGTCTCGATCAGATATAACGGAAGTGGGTAATCCAAAATGAACCCATACATGTTGAAAGAATAGTTTTGTAGTTTGTTCAGCTGTAATCTGTTTATTACAAGGTATCAAAATACACATTTTGCTGAACCTATCCACAACAACATACAGATAATCATGACCTTTCCTAGATTTAGGCAGTCCTCCAACAAAGTCCATGGAAACACTTTCCCAAGGATGAGAAGGAACTGGTAATGGAGTGTACAAGCCTAGTTTTCTGTTGCTGGGCTTGCTTTTAGCACGCATAGTACACCGTCTTACATATCTAGAAACTGTCTCGTTCATTTTTGGCCAATAACAAAATCTTTGCAGCTGTGCAACTGTTTTACTTACCCCAAAGTGACCTGATATTAGAGAAGTGTGTGCTTCTCGAATTATCTTTACTCTTTCAGTTTGTGGAATGCATAACTTCCCACAATGATATAGGAGTCGGTCCTCAATATGATAATCCAATTCTTCTACTTATTTGCCTTGACTTAAAGTTGCATATACATCTTTAAATTCTATATCTTGAGCATATTGTTCAATGTAGCTCTCATGTAACACAGAATTATGCTTAAGTATAGTAGATGCATTTATAATGGGTTTAGATAACATATATGCAACTTTATTATGTATGCCCTTTTTATATGTGATGACTAAATGAAACTATTGTAGAAAACCCATCCATCTATAGTGTCTTGATTACAGCAACTTAGTTTGGGAGTGTAGATATTGAAGTGGTTGATGATCAGTATGTATAACTATTTCTTTGCCCATTAAGTAATGTTTCCACTTTTTCACACTCTATATTAATGCATACAATTCTTTATCATATGTGGGATAGTTAACTACTGCAAAATTAAATGTCTCAGAATGATAACATATGGGTTTACCGTGCTACATCAACACTGCTCCCATGGCATAGTCATTTTCATCCGTTTGGATCTCAAACAGTCTTTGAAGATATGGCAGTGCTAGTACTGGTGCTATACTAATCTTTTCTTTCAAGGTCTCGAAGGCTTTCTGTTGTTTTCCTCCCCACTGAAACACCTTGTTCAATATTGTTAAAGCATGTGAAGGAGCTTCAATTAAGGAAAAGTTAGAAATGAACTTTCTCCAATATTGCGCTGCTCCTAAGAAGCTCCTAACTTCTGTAGCAGATTTGGGTTTAGGCCAGTTTACAATGACTGCCACCTTAGAGGGATCTATCTTCAATTCACCACCCCCTACTATATGTCCCAAATAATTCAAAGATGTTTTTCCAAATTCACATTTTGAGAGTTTAACATAAAGTTCTTCTCTTTTCAAAACATCTAGTGTCTGCTTAACATGCTTTAAATGTTCCTCCCATGTTTTTCTAAATATTAGAATGGCATCCAGATATACAATAAAAAAATCATCAAGAAAAGGTCTAAGTACACCATTCATTATTCTCATGAAAGTAGCAGGAGCATTAGTTAGGCCAAAAGGCATAACAAGCCACTCATACAATCCCTACTTTGTTTTGAAAGCAGTCTTCCATGCATCTTGTTATGCAACTCTGACCTCATGATATCCACTATGCAAGTCTAACTTGGAAAAATAAACAGCTTCTTTCAATTGATCTAATAGATCATCTATGCGAGGAAGGGGATAACGATTTTTTATTGTTATCTTATTCAATGCTTGGTAATCAATGCACATTCTCCACGAGCCATCCTTCTTTCTCACCAAAATGATTGGTGACCCACATGGTGATGTGCTAGGCCTGATGAACCCCTTCTCGAGCAACTCCTGCACCTGCTTCTTGATTTCTGCATTCTCTAAAGCGGACAATCTGTACATTCCAATGTTAGGCAATGGAGCATCTTGCTACAAATTAATATCATGCACTATTTCCTTTTTGGGTGGAAGACCTTTAGGTTCCTAAAACAAGATATCATACTCTGAAACAACTTTTTCTAAATCAGCTTGCTGTTTGGCATCACAGCCCTCAAATACATTGATTTTATCAGGTTTCTTTTCCTTTACAACTATCAGTAAAAATTGTTTGCATGAATTTATCATTTTTTCATCTACCCTGAGTTTATGAGAGTGTAATTTTTCTTGAGCTTATGAGCTCTTACAAAGTATTCAATTCCATCTTTAACGAGTAGATACTTGTACTCAGCTCTATAGAAAATAGCTTTTTTGTCATACAAGTAAGGACATCCTAAAACAATTCCACATATATCCAAAGGAATTATGTCTAACTCAACCTCATCTACAAATGCTGACCCAAAAGAAAACTTGAGTTTGAATTGTCTAGTCACTTTTAGTTGTGCTTTATCACTTAACCATCCTAATGGGTATGGTTTCTTGTGAGGTGTAGTCAGTAATCCCAACTTCTTTACAATTTCTTCATAAATTAAATTTACTTGTGAGCCACTATGAAACAAAGTATCGATCTTTTGATGTTTGGAAATAACTCGAATATGGAAAAGCTCATTTATTTTCTCTCATTTTCTTCATCAATAGTAGATTGTGCAAAATTACTAGTAGATGCTTCAGAATTCTTACCTTTTATACCTATGGCTGCAATGGTTGTTTCATCTCCTGAGTTCGACCCCAAATCTTTCTGAATAGCTGCAACAATCTTCTTCTTCTTGCCCTCGAACTTCTTGGGTCTCAGCTCCATATGCAGAATCCAACAGTGCTCATCATCATGCCCATCCTTCTTACAGTGAGTGCATGAAGACTTGCTTTTCTGTGCAGTGTTAGCCTTCCTTACTTTCCATTTCTATTTTCTTTTCTCCTTATTCTTGCTTGTAGTGGGTTGGGATGATCCCCCAACTTCTCGGTTTCCATTCTTTCCTCTAGCTTCTGGATGTGTAACTTGAACAGATACCTCATCTATGCTAGTGGGATTAAACATGAGGATAGTGTGCCTCATGTAGCTGTGTAGACCACCGATGTACTTCAACAGAGTCTCAGGTGAGTCTAATGAGATTCCTAGAATCAAAGCTCTCTTCCTAGATTCTTGGTTATAACCTTGTACACTTTGCCCTTTCAATTGTTGAAGAGTTTTCCAGCTCATCATGGCTTACTGCATGTAGGCCAGTGGATAGAACTGCTTTGTGATTGCACTCCAGACAAAAAGAGTTTTAGCATGTCTCTTCATGTCAACTTGGGTCCTGCCTTCCCACCAAACCAAGGCAATGCCTCCAAAGTGTAGGCTGGCCAGCTGAATCTTGCTCTTATCTGAATCGATACTCTGCACTCTGCAATAAACATCAATTTGTTTGATCCAGTTGTCCAACTTTTCTGCATTCAACTCTCCATCATATATTGGTAAATCAAATTTAACATCTAGTTTAATCAAATATGTCTTTTTTTTTATGTTCAGGGCTATTAGGAGGTGTGAGAAAGCTTTCTTCTTTCCCATTGACTTTTGAGTGGTCATGGAGGAGAGACTCTTCTTCTCCTTTATCTCGTTTGGAGCTTGATGAATCTTCATCTTTATGTTTTCTAAAGTCCTTATACATTTCCTCTACCATGGACCTTATGGCTAGGAAACTATCTATAACTTGAGGGTCTGGCCCCACAGAACCTTCCTTCGACATTGTCTTCTGAGGATAGAATCTTCCAATTTCAGGATTAGTTTCGACCAACTCTCCTTCTCTTAATTTGAGCTTTGATCTAGTTAGCATTCAACAGCTAAATCTAGCACAAGCTTGTCTAACCTTAACAACCTATAGCTATGATACCACTTGATTTGAAAATCACTTATGTATGATCTCAGTTAATTAATGTAGGTATTACAGACTCATGTGCTGGGATATGCCTATGTTATTTTAAGCAACTGACCGATAATATTGCGAAATACACAGACAATTGGAAAACAGTAAGAGAAACATAGCAAGCAAATGCAAAAACATAAAAATTTAATAAGGAGTTCACCCAATCCTCCTGGGCTACGTCTCCTGGTCCAGCTTTCAGTGGTGGCCTTTTCTATTGTGTCTTTAAGCAGAGTTTTTACAATGAGGAGCTCAATTTGAGTCTCCTGTAATAGATGATGCTTAGTAGGGTGGTACTTGGATTCCCTAAGCCACTAAAGTACACAGACTCCCCCTTACCAATTCTTGACCTCGGTTGGTCTTAATGGGATGAGTCCAATTTGGTACTCAGTTCCCAACAAATATCCTCACGGGGATTGCTTGAACCTCTCAAGCCTTCTCGGTTCTATCTACTTGATGTTGCCTTAGCTCTGCAGGTCAGCTCGACTTCTCTGTTCTCTGCTTCTTGCTTCTCTCTCTATTTTGTCTACCCTCTACTCTTTGTTTGTTCGTGGCTTAAAGCCAATATGTCCCATGGTTGTTCGCTTCCTCTTCCGGCTCTTCGGATCGCCTGCCTCTATCCGCTGGAATTCACTACTTCTGTGTCATCGCCACTGTGTAACGTTTCACAGAGAGGTGGCCACTTGTCCCCTCACGAACTGAGCGCCAACTCTTCCTTGATCAGTGATTATTTCGGTTATTCTGTGAAATGATTCATCTTCCAGCACAGTGGTCATGTAAGACTTCAAATCTTTATGTGTCGTAGCTTATTTCTCCCTCGGGTCCGGTCATCCATCGGGTTGAACCTCCGCTGTTTGATCTGGAGCCCCCAGATCCTACGGTCTTCGCTTATATCATGGTTGAGTTGCTCGACCATTAGCCCGCGATGTGAGCGGTTTTTCTCTCTCCTCGCCGGACACGCGTCACTTGGTGTATGGAATTGTTGGGTCTTCGGCCAAACCCACTTACCACTCGAAATGCCTCTGATATTCCGCCGGTTTTTGAACGCGCGACCGACCTGTCGGTTTTAGTGCTTTTCCCACGGTTTTCTGGTTACCCTTGTGACCGAGCACTCAGTTCTTTTTCCTTCTCTGAGGTTTTTATCCTACGATATGCGATTAACGCTTTCAGAAACAGGCTCCGTTTCTGGGTTTGAGCTTCCCAACTGCCATTTTTACGCCATACACAGTCCCCATGGGCCAACGGTCAGTGCGCTTTGACCGAAGGTCCTCGTTTCTCCGTGCTGGCTGCAAACTATCATTATTCAGAGGTTATTTCTGATAGCTATAAGATTTCTTGAAGTCTGCCATTCTTTCTTAACAATCATGGAATTGTTTGAGGATCCAATTCGGATCAAGCACATTATTTCAATGACAAACTTTCTCTTCAAGTAGCTAGATAAGATCTGAGACCCTGTCAAATGTTAGGATCTATATAAAATTGAAAAAAAAAACTCCTAGTCTCATGAAAGTGTGGAAAGACTCAATACGCCCTACGCCATACAAAAAATTGAATGAACCAATTCCTTCAACTCTACTAGGTAAATGAAAGGCACAATCACTGCTCAAGTCAGTTGTGGAAAACAAATTGAATAAGAAAAGGGAGGCATATTATGCAATTGAAGTCTTATGATGTTTATGTTGTGTTTAGTTGAAGTACTCATAATCAAATTAATACACATGCTCAAATTCAGTGAAAAAAATATGAGGCTACTCTGTATTGGAGTGTAGGTGTTGTATGGGAGAGCTAACTGCTAAGAGTGATAAGTGCTAAGCAGGTAATGGAGTTGTGTGCACTGGTAAGTAGGGGTTGAATGTATATGTGAATGCTGAGGCTGTGAAGAGAAGAGTAGTGGGTACAAAATAACTTAAGAAGCAGAGTCAAGAGAAACTGATGGTGTGTGTGTGATGAGAAGAGTTAAAGGACCTGTATAAGAAAATAGATCAAGTCATTTTAATTCTTGCAATAGAATTAGGTCATTGTTCTTAGTCTGAAAATTGTATGAAAAATAGGACACTTGGCTGAAGCGGTAGGGGCTTGCAATTATAAGAGGTTGGAGCCTCTAGGAAAGTTGTGTCTTACATATTTGAAGGGGTTTGTGGTCTCCTATGAGTAGGTGCTCACAAATTATGTAATTAGATTTGGTGCCTTAATTATCATAATAATAACAAAACAAAAGTTTGGTGGTTTTTCTCCTGGAAGGGTTTCCACATAAAACATCGTGTTCCAAAATGTATGAATGATGGTATCTAATGTGTTGTTTGAGTATATGAAATTTATAATTTTTAATGCTCATTAAAAATTGTTATAAGTGTCAAACAATGATTCACCCCTCCCCCTTGATATTTCCTTGTTCCAACAATTGGTATCAAAGCCTAGTTCCTTTAGGAATAGTTTACCCACTGGAAGGTGTATCTATAAGGAATCATGTCTAGACAAGAGAATCAAGATTCTTATTCAAGTAAGATACAAGTCTTCAATGGGAAAAAATATGTCTTTTGGAAGGTTAGGATGGAAGCCTATCTCATGTCCCTAGGAGTAGATGTTTAGAGCTTTGTAATAGTTGATTATGTTTCCCCAACAACCCCTCTTATAGATGCAGATGTTAAAAATATCTACTGGAACAATGCAAAGGCTAATAATGTCATTCTCTTTGGTCTTAGTCAATTTGAACTAGTAAAGGTATTGCACTGTAAGTCATCCAAGGAAGTATGTAACAAAATTAATAATATTCATGAAGGGGATGGGAAAGTTAAGCAAGGAAAGCTTCAAACCCTTAGAATGAGGTTTGGAAGTTTAAGATTGAGTGAAGAAGAAATTATAGCATAATATTTCCATAGAGTTGATGAATTAACAAACATGATTAGAAGATTTGGTGAAGAACTCAAAGAGGAAGTAGTCATTCAGAAGGATTTAAGATATTTTCCTATGATATTCAATGCCAAAATCTTAGCCATCGAGGAGATGACAGACTTAAATAATATCATAATGGACTAGCTACATGGAACTCTCACAACATATGAGATGAGATTAGGAAAGTAAAATACTAATCCAAAGGAGGTAGCATGTAAAGTGTTTAAGAAGATGAAGGAGCACAAAGACTACCATGAATGTACCAACTATGAATCTGATCAAGAGCTGGCTCATTTTGATAGAAAATTAAAACATGGTTTAGGAAAGTATAAGGGGAAGTTACCTTTCAAATGATTTGAATGTGGAAGAGTTGGGAATTTTTCCTCTAAGTGTCGTTATAAAAAAAAGACATAAAAGGAATCATAAGGATTAAAATCCTAGAGATAAAGCTTGAAAATCACAAAAGAATAAATCCTTTAATAAGAAGGGGCTCTAATCCAAAGAGGATAATTATGCATCAGAAATAAACAATGAGTATTCTTCAAAAGATGAGCCCAATGAGTGTTTACTCCTGGCATTTGAAGCATAATCTAAATCGAAGAATGATTCATACCTTGAGGAGACTAAGGAGTGGTGGATATCAAAGGGGATCTCATCAATGCTCTTGATGAGTTAAACAAGGCCAGAAAGAAGAATAAGAAACTAATAAAGTAGTTGTTTTGAGTTAAACAAGGCATGTACAACTCTGATAATGAGGAGTTTGTTTAACAAAGAGAAAAACTTGAAGAATATATTAAAAAAAAGACATTTTAGAACATCAATTATAAGAAAAACAAAATAACTATGAAGAAATAGAGGATGAGAATAGACTCTTGAAACAAGAGTTGATCAAGAAATGGGAGGAGATGATTCAGAAATAGGTAAAGGAGAATTTTTGTCGCTAAGAGTCAAGTCGGGGGAATCAAAAACAAAATAAGAGGTTCAAATGATTTGATCCTTGAATGGGAAGAGAACTATCAAAGTCTATAAGAAGAAATTGTACCTTTGAGAAAAAAACTTGGGGAAGTCCAAAAATGAGAAGGATTTGGACAAAAAAATTGTTGAAGGAACAAATAAATTAAATCACATTTTAAGCAGTTAAAGGTCTTCAACAAACAAGGAATGACAGGTCTGGGATACTTCAAATCACAAAAATCTTCTAAAGGAAAGAGAAATTTTAGGTCTGCAAGATTCAAAGGCCCATAAAGGTTTACAAAGGTTTTACAAGGAAGAGTCAATGAAGATAAACCAAAAAATAGTCACAGAAGCACTTAACAATGCAACACAAATGTTAAGTTCTCAAATATTCCTCCACACAGATATGTAAATTAGTCAACAAGACAACAAGGGTACAAGAAATCACCTCAAGCTCATAATTTTTCAAATATCAGGTACCCAAATTTGTTTTATGGACATTGCTATAAACACCATATCTTTGGAAATAAAGCCATTAATTGCATAATTGATAACGCTGAAAGGGATGAAACTAGAAATTACCAAAATCTTATTGCTCAGAACTCATTTTCCAGGGATAGAAATTATTTTTCTCCCCTTATGGATGAAGTTGAATGTTTCAAGAATAATAATTTTTGCCACAAGGCAAGTGAGTGCAAAAGCAGGTTTGAGTACCCTTCCAAACGACAGTCCACTAAGCGACCAACACTTCCTAGGAACATGAAGGGATGGAAGCAAAAGACTGAGAAAAACGAGGAATGTGGACTTTCTATGTCTGCAAATGATAAGGATAACATATGGTATGTGGATAGTGGCTTCTCTAAACACATGACTGGGGATAAGAGTAAATTCTTGTTGATGAAAGAAAAATATAAAAGGAATGTCAGTCTCAATGAGAAGACCAAGGCCCAAAATGTGTTGTATATGGAAGGTCTCAAACACAACCTACTCAATGTAATTCAAATGTGTGACAATGGCTATGATGTGACTTTTCTCTCTTAATATTTTTGAGATACGAAAAGCAGAGAATGGCAAGCTGGTAGGGAAGGCAGTCAAGACTCACAACAATGTGTACGTGTTTGAAGATTCCAAAGTAAGTTTCTACCTGAGCAAGATAAATAAAACATGGTTATGGCATAGAAGACTTGTTCATATAAAGTTTTACAACCTAATAAATATAAACAAAATAGAAGTAGTTAGAGGTTTGCTAAGATTGTCAAAGCCTGATAACCCAATCTACAAGTCCTGCTAGCTTGGAAAGTAGACAAGGAATCAATTTAAGACAAAGGAATTCTCATCCTCTAAACCTCTAGAGCTAGTTCACACTGACATATGTGGTCCTACAAGAATAAATAACCTAAGAGGAGAAAGTTATTTTATCTTATTTATTGATGATTTTACAAGGGCCACTTGGATAATGTTGTTGAAAGAAAAACCAGAAGCTTTGAAAAAGTTTAAGATATTTAAAGCTCAAGTTGAAAATGAGAAAGATATAAAGAATAAATGCTTAAGATTAGACAGGGGAAGAGAATTCACCTCCAAAGAGTCTAAATATTTTTTTGAAGAACAGGGCATAAGAAGGCGGTTCTCAGTAGTTAGAACAACTAAAAAGAATGGAGTAGTAGAGAGAAACAACAAAGAAATTCAGGAGATGGCTAGAGTAATGATGGATGAAGGAGAGGTTACACTGACCTCCCAGGGAGAAGAAACACATGAAATTGTCTATCTAGTAAAAAAAACACAACTCAAGCCTAATAATGATAAGTCTCCTTACGAATTATGGAAAGGGAGATCAATATTAGCGAAACACTTCAAAGTATTCGAGAGAAAATGTTATATCAAGAGAAATTACAAATATCATGGAACATTCGACTCTTGAGATGATGAGGATATATTTCTTGGATACTTAGCCAAGAGTGAAGGCTACAAATGCATTGACAAGAGGACAAAAAGGGTTGAAGATTGCATTGATATTGTAGTGGATGAAATACTGCCACATTCAGAGAAATCTAGAGAAAATGAGAGCTCAGGTGAACAAGAAGATGAAATATTTATATTAAGAAGAAGTAAAAGTAGAAGAAGAATATGAAGAAGAAGATGCAATGTAGAGGCACAAAAATCCATCTAGGTATGTGAAGAAATAACACCTAGAAATTCAAATTATGGGTGATCGTAGAATCGGTGTTCAAACTAAGAGGAAATTCCTTGGCAGTCCAAGTTGCGCAAATATTGCCTTGCTATTACAAATCGAACCCAAAAATATCAATCAAGAAAGTGAAGACAAGTTCTGGTTGAAATCAATGAATGAAGAATTAGACCAAATCAAGAAAAATGACACTTAGGAGCTTGTCCCTAGACCCAAAGACAAAAACATCGTAGGCACCAAATGGGTCTTTAAAATAAGCTAAATAAGGAAGGACAAATAATGAGGAATAAAGAAAGACTTGTTTGCAAAAGATATACATAGATACAAGGAAATGACTTTGAAGAGACCTTTGCACCTATAGCAAGATTATAATCCGTTAGAATATTTCTTACCTTTTCCAGCCATAAGAATATCAAGGTATATCAAATGGATGTGAAATAAACCTTTCTCAATAGAGATATGGAAGAAGTATATATAGAACATCCATACGGGTTCGTGCTCTCAGAAAATGAAGATTATATCCACAAAATGAAAAAGGTCCTATATGGGCTAAAACAAACCCTAAGAGCTTGGTATGCCAGATTAGACAAATATCTTCAACAAAAAGGTTTCAAAAGAGGAACTACTAATGGTAATTTATACATAAAATCTAAATATGATCATTTGCTAGTTGTTGTAGTTTATGTAGATGATACAATCTTTGGCAGTGATATGGAAAAAATGGGACACCATTTTGTTGAGTCAATGCAGAAAGAATTTGATATGTCTATGACAAGTGAATTGCCCTTCTTCCTCAGACTACGAATTACCAAATATAAAAGGGGTATCTTCATCTCTCAATCCAAGTACCTAAGAGAAACAATGAAGATGTTTGGAATGGAGGAGTGCAACCTGTTAGTTTCAGTCTTTGCAGCCTTCCTCCAGTGATCAAATATGCTCTTACAAAGGATTTTGAAGTGTCAAGGTCAAATTTTGTCATTTCAGTGAGTCTTCAAGTAAAATTTGGTCACTAGGCATTAGGTCTAGGGTTTGCTTTCACTCCTTTCAAAGTTGTCCAAATGTCGGTCTATGTCACTATTCAGCTGAGTCTACCATCATTCAGAGGGTTTTCATCATCATGTCAGGTTCCAATGGGTCATTTTACACCTTGTCATGCTTCAGTTGCGCCTAGGTAAGGTCATTTCCCTCTCCTAGGGTTTTGAAGCTAATTTCTCTTGGATGGTCATATCATCAGCAAAACTTGTATCTGAATGTTCATACACCTTTCCCTATCCTTAATGTACCTTATTAAACACTTCCCATCACTGAGATCCCTCGAATTCCTCATTTTTGTACAAACCCTAGTTTCTTGCTACAACTTGGCAATTTTCTATGTTAGGCATGTGTTTCACCCTTTTAGACCCCTTCCCCTCACTCAATCTCTAAAATTCCACTTTCCCCTACTTCCTAACATACCTTCCCACCTAGAAAATTTTCCTCAAGAATTTAGAAGCCCCCTATCCCCTTCATTTCACTTCATTTCGACAAATCCCCTATTCCACACATCAGGATAGGTTTTTCTCAAATGATGTTTCTGAGCAAGAAAATATGAATTTGGGAAAACTGAGAGAGGTTTTTGTCCAAAACAGGAAAAGGAAGAAAAACCTCCTTCACTTTTTACACAGGTATCATGGTTTTGGGGAAATGTCAAAAATACAATTGTCTCGGGAGAATTGATGCACCTCTGAAGTGACCTTGGGAAAATCAAGTTTTCTCATAGCTTCGTTGGCCAAATGACTTGTTTGATGAGTCAAATGATAACTAGACACAAATATATTTCCAGTGAGCTATCATGAGCTCAATTTGGAGTTGAGGAAGGCATTAAAAAGTTGACTGTAACATCACTCTGCCTTTAGGCAGCCTCATTTGACACATTTTGACCAGTCTTGGGAGATTTGATTTTTGACAGTAAAATGAACTCAAAAATAAAAAATTCTGGTTGGGTTGAAAATTGGACTCAAATACCTTTCCAACGAGCTATCCTGCACCCAATTTGGACATCGGGAAGGCCTCCAAAGGTCATATGCAAAAAGGCGCGGCGCACCTGGGTAGTGGCGCGGCGCACTCAGGGGTCCGCACCTGTCACAAAGAAAAGGTGCGGTCAGGTCCGCAGGATACATGACCATTAGGTGTGGGACCGCAGGAAATGTGAAGAAAAAGTGCAGACCTAGACATTTTTGAGCAAAAACAGGCTTTTCTGCCCAATGCGCCGCGCCACTTGGCGCGTGCTTATGATTGAGACATCTTCTAGAGGAAAATTTGTTATTTTTAGATTTGTCATGAAAAGTTATGCATGCTCAAGAATGGCCGATATATTTCATCAAGTTCTGGGTTGCCTAAAGGGTCAAAAACACCCTTAAAATGACCTCACTGCCCCTATTTTGACACACAGGAAGCAGTCTTTGTAGATTGAAGTTTTGGAGGGGCAAATGACATCCAAATTCAGAAATTCCACTTGGGTTGGAAAGTAGACAAGTAGGGCTTTCCAACAAGCTATCTTGGGCTCAATTTGGACTTTGGTAAGTGCCTCAAAATCAGCTGCAAAGTGGGGCAATGCATAGAGAATTTGGGCGCGACGCATAGAGAATTTTGGCCTGTTTTTCACTGTTCAACTCAGAAATTCGCCCAATTTTGACCAGTTTTGATTTTTGATGTTAGTCTTGACCTTTCATGATGTAATTTGATATTCATGATGTAACATTGGCACATTTTTACTTGTTCTAGAGGATTCATTCACTAAAAAGTGAAAATTAAATGAATGAATCAGTTTCCTAGCATATAGGGGTAAGTTGTTTGACTACCTAGATTTCAGTTCCTTGTTTAGAATTAGTTCAAACAGCTCCTAGAATGATGAGATCAACCCCTAGAGGCAAGGGAATGGGTTGGGCTAGTCTATATCATGTAATTCCTAAGTCATTTTCAGGGTTGGACACTTGGGATTGCTAAGCACTTCATTGTACATTTCATTTCTGCAATTTTGGCAAAGGAAAGACCAGGGTTTTGCAGCACTGTTTGGGATCCATGTGGCTTTATGTTTTGATGGTGTTCTTCTCTAAGTAATTGTAAGTTCATTAGTGTTACATGTATCATTTTCCTCTCTTTTCTTCTGAATTTGAACAAATGAGTGATTAAGGTGGAATCCATTAACTGTTATGCTCTACCTTTGAATTTGTTTAAATTTCCATGTTTTCATCTGTTTAAGGAGAATTCTTGAGACTGTCTTGCTCTCCTTAGCTCCTCACCAATCCGATCTATTCATTCACTCAATTTAAAAGCATCAAAACGATTTCCTTCCTTGCCCCAATCAGAACTCTGTAGAAACAGTGCCTCATCCCCGAGCCCAATTTGCCTTTCCCTGTTTCCAACGCAAAACCCTCAAAAAATCAAATCAAATACTTTTCACTTAATACCTAGCCCAAAATCAATTGTTAAATCAGTCATCTCCAGCCCCATTGATTATCTTTCACTGAGATTGACCCGAAGAGAGCCCTCTCTTGTCCTCGTAGGGCTAGCTACGAGGCTGAGCGTGGTTTGATGTGGACCTAGAACCTTGTCTTTTTAGCCTGAGGCAAATCTAGGCTCTAACACGACCTAGTTAGTACCCCCATGGTTACTGGCTGTAATCTATGCAAAGAGGATGAATTCCCTCTCGTGAATTAGAAAATTTACAGATCAATGATCAAAAGATTACTGTACCTAATTTCCTGAAGACCTAACATAATGCAAGTAGTAGGCTTGGTAGCTAGATTTCAATCCATCCCTAGAGAAAGCCATGGAAATGCTATAATTTTTTTTTTCAAATACTTGCAAGGCATAACAAACTTTGGCTTATGGTATGCTAAAGGTAAATATTTTGAATTAAAAGGTTACACTAATGAGCTAGCAGCCTTGATGATAGGAAAAGTATCTCTGGAGAAACATTCTTTTTGTGAGATTTTCTTGTGGCTTGGGTCAACAAAAAACAAGACTCAATCTCATTATCTACAACAAAAGCAGAGTACATTGCTATCACCACTTGCTGCTCTCAAATTAGTTTGATGAAGCAAACCTTAAATGACATCAATGTAGAATTGAATTATTCAATTCCAATCTCGTGTGATAAAAATAGTGCTATCAACATCTCTAAAAATCCTGTCACGCATTCAAATACCAAATTCCAATCAAGTTTCATTTCTTAAGAGAACAAGTTGTCGTTAATGTTGTTCAACTTGAATATGTGCCAAATAATGATCAACTTGCAAATATATTAAAAAATCCACTGGCACAACAACCCTTCAAGTATCTCAAGCAATAAATAGGGGTTGTTTCTTCTACAACCAAATGAATCAATTTGAATGAGTATTTGCAGCTAATTAACTTGTTGGCTCAATTAAAGGGTAGGCTACAAAGTATCACGGGGATTTTATTTCACTTGTTGTATCCTTTTCCATTTATGTCAAAGGGGGAGAAGAAATTTATAAGTTGAATGATGATGATTATAAATTCCAAGTGAAGTGTAGAGATGGAGAGAACCCTACTTGCTTTGAGGGGGAGTTGCTATAACAAGGTCTAGAAATGTTGCCATTAATGCTAAAGGGGTAGATTATTGGGCATAATGTTGGAATTGATGTAATTTGGGTGAGGATGGTAGATTCATGGTGTGTCATGTTGAGGGGGAGTCTTCTGGTAGCTGCAATCTTTAGTATAGAACCATCATAGTAGCAGGCCAATTGATGAAGTTATAAATCTTATAACTATGGTCATTAGGTGGTTCAAGATTTTAAGAGAATTTATACCCTAATGCTCAGAAATAGATTTCCAATGGTATGATGAAGTTTGAATTTGTCCCTTGGGAGTGAAATATATAGTTGGTAAAAGTTGGAAAATCAAAATGGATTAAAATTGGTGTTCTTGGCCATGGGACCCATAGTTCAGTCAATGTAGAGTTGGTATTTGGCATGTAGTTGGTAGCATTGTATTGAAGTGAACTAAGCTCAAAATGGATCACACGAGTCCACCCAGGACACATAGCCCCAAAGAATAAATCTCAGGAGTTCCAAAGCATGTCCAGATCTAAAATCCTGGGGACAAGACCACTAGGATGACTGGCACATGAGCCTGAAGGAGCTAGAACATGGGCCCGGATGAGCTCGAATAATGAACTAATAAAAGCTCAAGAGAGATATATTTTAGGTGCACCTGGGACATGTAACCCCAATGATTAAATCTAGGAAATGTCTAAATGAGCACAAGTTTATATTTCTGGGGACAGGTCCAGTGGGATGATGTGGCACATGGGTCCTGACACTATACAAATGACATGGAATGGACATATAACAGGGAGACAAGTGACACAAGAAAGAGACAAGACATAGGAAAGAGGAAATCCTAGCTGTGTGATATAGAAAGGCCACATAGTCTCAAGGTTTATTTGATTGGGTGTGTCTGCAATGAGGAACCCCATGGGACACATCACCCTGGAGTTCTTTACCTAAAAGTTCCAAAGGAGGTTGCATTATAAAAGTCTCAAGAGACAAACCTGAGGTGATGGATAATTCACTCACTATTGATAAAGAAAATTCCATTCCAGGATGAGATGGCATGGGACCCAGGAACACGATGGTGAGAATGAGGCATGGCCCAACAATTCTAAGTGACCATACACACGTTCCCTGTCGATTTCAGATTGGTGCAAGAAAGAGGCGGGGCCTAGTTGAGTGAAGTGGAAAGGACACACATTCCCAAAATTTATTCTATTGGTGCAACATGACCCCACAACACATGTAATCCCATGGTATGTCCCTGGCGATTTGCAGAGGAGAACAAATTGTAAATATCCAAGATAATGGGGTCGGGAAATGAAATGTTTGCGACATGTAACAATATATCTAGTGATGGAAAGGGTACCTAGATCATGATTTTGTTTGTGTTTTTATGCATTAAAATACCATGGGACTACAAGCCTATTACATTAAAAAGGCATCGTGGGTTTATATTTAAAAGTGCAAAGGGACCAGTTCTGTGGGATGAATCTTGAACGAGTCGATAACTTCTTATGCAACATTTGGTGGTTGTGCAAAGTTAGTTTTCCAACTTACTTGGGGTCAAAATAAATATGAATAGGTTGGCAAAAATTCTTCCACAAATTTGAAGGGTTGGTAAAGTTAAAGCCATTGCCAAATATTGTAAATGTTTAAATTGACCATAAAACCTGAAGATGCTCACTCACACAAAGGAGTTATGATCAATAGTAAAACACTATATTGATGCACATATGTTGATTAATGAAGTGGTGAAGTGCATTATTTCAGTGATGAAATTTATCTATAATGCATCCAAATGAAAAATGAAGTAATCCTGGTGCCATTTTGTCTTAAATAAAAGAAATATCTTTAGGTAGTTGGAGAAGGCTTGAGACCTTGTCAAATGCTATGATCTATACATAATTGAAAAAAAAAACTACTAGTCTCAAGAAAGTGCGGAAAGACATAATACACCCTGCACCATACAAAAAATTGAATGAACCAAGTCCTTCAGATATATTGGGTAAATTAAAGGAAAAATCAATGTTCAAGTCAGTTGTGGAAATAAAATTGAATAAGCAAAGGGAGCCACACTGTGTAATTTAAGTCGTCTAATGTCATGTTGTGTTTAGTTGAAATACTTAGACTCAAATTAATTCACTCTCTCGAATTTAGTGAAAAAAATATGAGGCTACTATTTATTGGAGTGTGGGTGGTGTATGGGAGAGTTGGATGCTGAGAGCGTTGAGTGCTAAGTTGCTATTGGAGATGTGTGCATTGTAATTAGGAGTTTAATGGATGTGTGAATGTTGAGGATGCGAAGAGAAGAAAAGAGGGTGCAATATAACTGAAGAAGCATAGTCAAGAGTAGTTGAGACTATGTGTGTGATGAGAAGAGTTCAAGGAGCTATATAATACAACAAATCATGTCATTTTAATTTATGCAATAGAAGTATGCCATTGTTCTTAGTCTGAAAATTATATGAAAATTAGGAAAATTGGTTGAAGCAAGTAGGGGACTACAATTGTAAGAGGTTGGAGGCTCTAGGAAAGTTGTGGCTTGCTGATTTGAAGTGGGTTGTGGCCTCCTGTGAGTAGGTGCTAAAAAATATATGATGTAATTGGAGTTGATGCCTTAATTATCATCATAATACAAAAACAAGCGTTGGTGGTTTTTCTCTTGGAAGGGTTTCCACATAAAACATTGTGTTCCAATATATATGAATGATGGTATCTCATGTGTTGTTTGAGTATATGGAATTTATAATTTTGAATTCTTATTATAAATTGTTAAAGTGTTAAGTACTGATTCACTCCCTCTCTTAGTATTTCCTCATTCCAACAAATATCGCCTGAAGTAGCTATGGGATTAGATATCCAAAGAATTAATCCATGGATCCTTAGATGGAGTAGTGGCTATAAAATAAGAGCCACATTATGCAAACGAAAAATAATGCCTCTCACACACCATGCAACTTGTGCACCATATCCCTATTCCTATGGCTTCACATATACATATTTCAGAAATCAACTATTTCAATTATTTGTAAATTTAGGGCTTGAACGTTTGAATGTCTTGGAAAATAGTGCTAGCTACTTAGATCTCCCAAGCTCTCCAATGAAATATATTTGAAGAATATATTGACCCATATATGGCCCACCTATGTTACAAAATCTTTCAGAGTGTTGCAAATATTTGTATCCCTATTTTATGCTTAAATTAAAAGTAGGTGGGGTTCCTTAGTAAATGTATTTCAGATGGTTGATTTCAATATATCACTATATGGTGCATGCTTCTATGTTTCACATGAACATCACTGATATGTTATTATCCTTATCATGCATATTGTTTCAGCTTTGAGAAAGTTTAGAAATGTTTTTCTACATTTGGTGATTTATAATACAGTGTTGGTTCACATATGAAAGACTAAATAAGGATTGGAAAATCACCTTGATCACATGTACAATAAAGAAAAGATTAGAATAAGGTTTGAAGTTCATGACAACTCTTATATTGAAAGTGCATTGCATTACGTGATAACAAAGTGTAGTACTATGGTATCAAAATATTGTGAAGTATATAAGTTGTAGAATTGCATGATGGCATTGGCACAAAGTGTGATGACACTTACATAAGGCAAAGGGTATATATACTAAGTTTCATGGAAAAGGTGTTATAGCGCGAACTTTTGGCATTCAAAGGCATTACATTATAGTGTTTTTATATTATAATGTGATGAGTTATTACATGTTATAAGGTATGGCTTAACATGGTTATATACAATGGTTTGGTTTTGATATGACATGGAATTATATTAAAATGTCATAACATATGGTAAACCATATGTGAACACATTTTTATGGCATTAAATAATGGTAATAGTGAGACATTACACATATGCATTCAATGATGTTTGAAAATGTTGGTAGTGGTTTGTTTTGGAAAGGTGGCATATATGTTGATACCATACATTAATTGCTACAACAATGGGGCATTAATGCTATCAAATTAACATGTCACCACTCTTGGAATTTGTTAGGGTTGTGTTTTTCATACTCGTTTGGTCACTTGGAATTTTCGAGTTGGTTCTAGTTCAACATTGAGGTTTTCAATTGAGCTTTGTTGGAAAATGTGACTAGGTTCAGTCTCCATAATGACCTATTTGTAATCATGACATTATATACTTTGTATGAAGAAAGAAAAATGAATAATTTTTTTATTTTATTTTATGTAAAGCATGGGTTTCATGCTCAAGTCTAGGTCAAATGCATGTTCTTCATGCTTCTAGGTTTTTCTAGGTCTTTCTAGGATAAAGAAGAATTTAATTTCTAGGATAAAGAAGAATTTATGTCATGTGTTATAGTCGCATTTGAACTCATTATAACAAAGGAAAATATTTATTTTGTCAAGAAAAAATCATCCAAGACCAAGTTGACACTAGTTAAGGACAAGTTGGCCTAAGGGAGGGCTATTTTTCCCCTCAAGAAGGCTATAAATACAAGGAGCTCAACCTCATTTGAGACACACATCTCACACAAGTTTGATATGCAATAGAGTTGAAAAGGATGAAGAAAAGAAGTCGAAGTGTCTTGTGATCGTATCTCTCTCTCCACACATGTGAATTTATGGTTTTGTTGCTGCTAGTTGTAGGATTTCAACATCGCAGGGATGAAACTATGAGGTGCAGTTGCAGGGATGAAAATGTGGGACAAATTTGCAGTAGGTAGAAGTTTGGAAGTTGCCTTGAAGAAGACTTTGATGGGGGCATGAATTGGTGCTCAGGAGGATCTTGGGCTTTGGTATATTGGTCTTGGAAGTCTCACTGTAAGAATATTATATAATAAGAGAAGCATTCTTTCTAGGTTTTCCCCTTGGAGGGGTTTTTTCCTAGCTTGGAGACTTAATCTCGTTTACTTTGTCTTGTTGTGGTCTTCATTGTTTCGGTAATTGCTTGATGAACAAGAAAAAATAAAGTAGTAAAAGGCCAACACATATCACAAGTAATTATCAAGTTAAGGAAAATCATCAATAATACATAAGTCTCTTGATTTTCCAACATGGTGTCAAAGCTAAGGTGCAAGAAGGAGACTAAAGATCACATCCTAGTTGGCATTATGGAAAGAGTTGTAAAAAAGGGTTTCAAGTTTCTTTGGAATCTCGCTACATCTATCAAGGATTGCATATTGAATATCATATCCAAGATAGAAATTAAAGTAATAGATGGAATTTTTTTCTCCATTCTATCCAACATTTTTAAGGATGAGAATGTATGGGTTATTGACAGTGGTGCTTTCAGACACATGACAGGAGAATGTTGTCAACTTTATACTTTGTCAAGAGTAACCTCCTCTCATTCAATCAAACTTGTAGATAAGAAGAACTATCCAATGAAAGGGATTGGATCTATTTCATTGGAGCTCGAGTCTGGTGGAAGTATTCACCTCAACAAGATTATATATGTTCCAGGTTTGAAGAAAAAATTACTTTCTATTTCTTGTCTAGAGGGTAAGGGTGATATAATAGCTTTTGTTGATGGCAAGGTTTTGGTTTGCGGTAAGGGCTCTAGTATTGGTAATGCTAGGATGGTTGGGATTCACGTGGGGACATTATATATACTTTTTAAACCTCTATATCAAGCCCTAGTCCACTTGGATGCAAGCCCTTTTGAACCATGGTATAGAAGGTATGGATGCCTTCACTATAATATTTTTCCATCTCTAAGTCAAATGGTCAATGGCATCCCTAAATTGAAGGAAGACCATGAAGGAACTTGTAAGGGATGTGCTCTAGGAAAGAACATGAAGAAACTTTTTGCAAGAAGTGATACCAGACCTAAGGAAGTTTTAGATCTCATACATTCAGATGTATGTGGACCTATGGCAGTAAAATATCTTGGTGGGAATCAATATTATGTGACCTTCATTGATGATTTCTCAAGGAAAACTTGGCTATACCTCCTCAAGAACAAAGATAAGGTATTCAAGAAGTTTCAAGAATTAAAGAATAAAGTGGAAAATCTAAGTGAGGGAAAGATCAAGACTCTGAGGCCACACAATGGTGGAGAATACACCTCTAAAGAACTAGTAGAATTCTACAAGGAAGTGGGATTTAAGAGGGAGACAATTGTTCTGTATAATATTGAATAGAATGGCATGGAAGAAAGGAAGAACATAACAATTGAAGAATGTGTCAGGGACATGCTACAAGATCAAGATCTCCCTCAATTCCTATGGGGAGAAGCATGTGTGACAATTATTTACTTGCATAAATGAAGTCTTCACAAGATTCTCAACAACATGACTATGGAAAAATCATTTACAGGAAATAAGGAAAGTGTGGATCATCTTTGAATATTTGGTTGTCCTTTGTATATACATATACCCAAGGACAAGAGAAAGGAGTTGGATCCTACCAGTCTAAAGGGCATATTTGTTGGGTATAGTGCTTCGTCGAATTAAAGTAAGCAAGGATGTCATCTTTGATGAAAGTATAGCTTACATAAAATCAAAAGATGTTCTAGTCGAATATGATGAAAAAGAGATACATAACTTTGAGGATATATCAAGGGACAATGATGGTCAAGATCATACATCTAATCAAGAATATATTGAAGGTCCTAGTGAGTCCATGCAACAAGTAATTGTTCCAGAAATTTGAAAGAGGCCTGCTTGGTTGAGAGCTACTCTACAAGAAGCAGAAGGACACACAACTAAGGGGACCTTTAGAGAAAGAAAAATACCGAAGAGGTATTTTGGGTATGTTGCATATATGAAAAATCTCATTGAAGTGGAACCTTCCTCCTATAAAGAAGAAGCTAAACATCAAGAGTTGAGGAATGCAATGCAGGAAGAATACCAATTAATCATGAATAACGATGTTTGGAAAATTGTCCATAGGCCAAGTGAAAAATATATAGTCACTTCAAAATTGATTTACAAGATAAAGAACATTGTGGATGGGAGCATTGATAAATACAAAGCAAGGTTTGTAGCAAAAGGCTTCTCACAGAAAGAAGGTATTGATTATGAAGAAACTTTTTCTCTTATAGCTATATATACAACAATAAGATAACTTGTTTCTTTGGCTGATAATATTTGATGGAACATCCATCAAATGGATGTTAAGACAAATTTTCTGAATGGTACTATTGATGAAGATATTTACATTGAGAAACCTCAAGCATTTGAAATAAATCTAAGGGAGAGTCATGTCTACAGGTTGAAGCAAGCTCTATATGGATTAAAGCAAGCACGCAGAGCTTGGTATGCAAGAATGGATGCATACATATTGAGACTTGGTTTTACTAAGAGTTATACATATCCTAACCTATACATCAGGGTGGTCCAAGGTGAACCAATCATCATACTCTTGTATGTGGATGATATATTAGTCACAAGTCTAGAACATCAGATTCAGGAATGTAAGAAGCAATTAGTAGATGAGTTTGATATGGAGGGTCTTGGGATTATGCATTACTACTTGGGACTGGAAGTTTGGCAGAAGCCAGGTGAGATCTATCTTGGTTAAGGTAAATATGTGATCAAGATTCTTCAGAAATTTGGCATGATGGATAGAAAGCCTATGATTACCCATATAAAGAAGTTGAAGAGTTCATATTCTAGTCCTTTGGATCCTACTTGCTACAAACGGTTGATTAGGTCCTTGATGTATTTGATCAATACTAGACCTGACATTTGTTTTGCAGTAAATGTCCTCAGTCAGTTTCAGATGGAGCCAAAACATGATTATTGGATTGAAACCAAGCATATCCTAAGATATTTGTGTGGAACCATACATCAATGCCTCCGATATACTAATGAAATCCAACTCATGGGATATACATATTTAGATTGGGGTGGAAGTGAGACAGATGGAAGAAGCGCAACAGGTGGATGATTTAGCCTAGGGTCTTCCATGGTTTCATGGATGAGCAAAAGGCAAGATACAATTTCTTTGAGTAGTGCTGAATATGTTGTTGTAAGTCAAGTTTGTCGGGAAGCTGTTTTTCTCAGGAAGTTATTATCAGATTTTTTTGAAGGACCATTTATCCCTACACGTATACATTGTGACAATGAAAGTTGTATAAGATTGACAGAAGACCCAATATTTCATGCTAGGATGAAGCATATAAATAATAAGTACCACTACATCACACCTTGGCACAAGATGGGGTCGTGGAGCTGCATTATATACCTGATGAACAGGTTGCGGATATTCTGACTAAAGCATTACCAAACAAGAAGCTTGAGTATTTGAGAGACAAACTTGGTTTGGTAGACATCTCTTCCCTAATTGAGAGGGAGTGATGTTGGATAGTTATTATCTTTATGGGTCATGCACTAGACCAAGACTAACAACCGTAAGTCTTAGTGAAGGCCATAAAGAAAGAACGAAGTCCATAGGATTGGATAAGCATATGAGATTGGAGATTCTTATGGATTGTAGAATTTAGGAAAATAATTTGTCAATCGATGCTCTTTGAGGATGAGGCTGGGAATCTAAGATAAGAGTAGTCGAAGAGGACCGATATTCTTTGAGGATTCAAGATTGAAAATCCAAGATAAGAATAGTCCTAAAAGGACATACCCAATGAACATACAAATGGGGTATGTGCCTTAGAGGTAGCGTGGTAGCTCACGTAAAGCATCCCAACATAATGCTTTTGAATGAAGACGAGCTTGTCTAGTTAAGGCCTTCAAGGACAATGTTGGTAATGGTATAGATGCTTGAAAAAGATGGCTTATCAATCTGACTCTTCTTATGGGAATGATTCAAGTATGAGATTGCTTGTACCATGTAATGGGACTATGAATGCCTCCCTAGTTAAGAGGGAGTGTTGGAAATTGTAACTAGGTCTGGTCTACATAATGACCTATTTGTAATCATGATATTGTATACTTTGTGTAAAGAAAGAAAAAGAAAGAAATTTTTATTTTTTTTAATCTTATGTAAAGCATGGGTTTCATGCTCAAGTCTAGTCAAAAGCATGCTCTTTGTGCTTCTAGGTTTTTCTAGGTCTTTATAAGACAAAGAATAATTTATGTCATGTGGTATAGTCCCATTTGGACTCATTGTAACAAAGGAAAATATTTATTTTGTCAAGAAAAAGCTATTTATTCCTGCAAGACCAAGTCGACCCTAGTTAAGGGCAAGTCGGCCTAAGGGAGGGTTATTCAAGCGCTCAAGAAGGCTATAAATACAAGGAGCTTGACCTCATTTGAGGTACACATCTCACACAAGTTCGATCTACAATAATGATGGAGAAAAAGAGTTGGAAATGATGAACAAAAAAAGTCGAAGTGTCTTGGGATCATCTCTCTCTCCACACGTGCAAAGTTAGGGTTTTGTTGTTGCCAGTTATAGGAGACCAAAATTGTAGGGCTGAAATTCTGAGGTGCAGTTGCAGGGCCAAAAATATGGGATGAAGTTGTAGTAGGTCGATGTTTAGAAGCTACCTTGAAAAAGACTTTATTGGGGGGTTGAATTGGTGCTTAGGAGGAGCTTGGGTTTTGGTATTTGGGTCTTGGAAGTCTCATTATAAGAAGATTCTATAAGAAGAGAAGCATTCTTTCTGGGTTTTCTCCTTGGAGGGGTTTTGCCCTGGTTTGGATCCTATATCTTGTGTATTTTGTCTTGTTGCGATCTTCATTGTTTCGGTAATTGCTTGATGAACAAAAACTAATAAAGTAATAAAAGGCCAACACATATCACAAGCAATTATCAAGTTAAGGAAAATCATCTATAATACATAAGTCTCCTCATTTTCCAACAAGCTTGGACTTAGTTAGTTTTGCAATGAATTTAAGTGGAATTTAAGCTTAGAATTTGCATGGGACACTACTTTGATCGAGATAAGTACTCTTTGTACTTTAGAGCATCATTATAGGTTAGTTTTGTTAATAAATGTGATAACTTGGCCTTCGTTTGACTAGTTTTTGAGTGTGTTTTCCGTTTTCACCCTCCTTGCTCATAAAATATTGTCATTTACTTTATGTCTTTCATGGTAATTTGTGTTTCTAAACGAACATGTTCATATTTGAAGGATACTATAGTAAACTATCTTGTGGTGCTTGGGTTGAAAATAATGTGTTGATTATTAATTATTGCTAGCCCATTCTCGACGTTCTTCTCATTCATGTTATCATTCATTATTCCTTGCATTTCACATAACCTAAAATACTCGGTTTTTAAAGGGGTTTTACTTGTCACATTCAAATGGTTCAAAATGGAATATGTAATAATAGATAAGGGTTTGAGCCAGAGTCATTTTCATCGCATGAAAGAAACAAAATATATAAATCATAAATATACCTTGTGCTTCATATGTAACCATAGCTTATAGGGATAAAAGGAAAAATCCCTATAAGCTATGGTTACATGTAGATAGTAAGATATCTATATTTTTTTAAATGTGAAATAACGAGTATGAAATATAAATACGATCAAGATTCTCAAATTGGATTATTGTTGTGGCTTTAAAATAATGTATGCATGCATTATATGCTAATGAATGCATGATACCTTGCATTTGTATTTACATATCATGTTGGTTGGTGTGAATTGATGTGATTGATATCCATTGCAGAGTGTTTTCAAGGAAGGAAATAAAACTTAGCTTACCCTATGTTGTACTCAATTTCATGATATTTTTTCCCTATAGATTTTATATCATTCATGGTTTCAAAAGAAATATTATGGGTGATCTTAATTGGTATATATTTATCATTGTTGGCAAATAAAAAAGGGCTTGGCTCATACGCGTTAATCCTGACCCTGCTCTGGATAAGATATATTTCAGCTGATTTCAATTTTGCTTTGTATTAAAAAATAATGTGAAAGGAAAAACCCCGCTTCAGATTTTATTTCATATATACAGAGAGAACCTACGGCTTGGGAAATGTTTTAAGAGAAGCCTGGACTATGATTTTGATTTTATGACTTGCAATTCATCTAGTAGTCCATTCATACTAACACTTTTCATATGGAATTACATTGACAAGCAAATAATATGACTTGAGTATTTTTTATTTGTTTTGTTTAGATTGAAGTGTTTGATGAGTTTGAATGCTCTGTGTGAATGGAAACTTCTATTACAAAAAGAAACAATGTATGTTAGGGAGTGAATTTTTATGGTAAATGCTCATATTGGTTATTTCCCATTCTTTTTATAGGTTGCCCGGTCTTGATATGTTGCCTGGTCTTGATAGTTGTTGAAGTATGTTTAGCATTTTGGAATTGAAATGGAGTATTATTCGAAGGTTGGTATTGTTTTTTGAAAGTAAATTTAAAATGGAAATAAGGAGCTTGATTTGAAAGAAAACGCTATGATATAGATGATATATCTCTTGGGTGTAAAACAAAGTATGTTTGAGATTTTTTTATGTTATTTATTATTTGTTTTCTATTTTTTTTTTTTTTGGGGATTTTTAGTTTTATTATTCTATAACTTCGACTTCTTTAAGTGTATTTAACAAAATTTTATTGAAATATGTTTTTATTGTATAATGTATTTTATTTTAGAATATTAATTGATTTTATGGAATTGCATAGATGAGTTTATTTAGTAGGGTAAGCATAGGCAACCAAAGAGGAAGGGGTAGAAGACCTAGTGCAATGTGATAGGAAGGTAGAAGTAAACAAATTCATTTCTCTATACACTATGCCAAATTTGACGAGTTTAATCAGTTGATCCAAACTAGCCACTTGAATTTGGGTGGATAGCCAGCTTTGCCACAACCATTTTCTCCTTGTTATGTGCCCTTACAACCCATCCTAGTGTAATGGACATTCCAGAACCCCCTCCTTAGCCTATGCATGATGGTTTAGAGAACAATCCTATCCAACCTCCATCTAGTATATTTCATTGCCCTACTAGCCCAAGAGATGCACCATCACCACCTATTTTTATATGTATGGTCGCTTCAATTGCTTCTTTTGCACGCTCTCGCCCAAGAAATGATAAACAACCTCTTCTCAAGTATCTTGGTGACAAAAGAAAGAAACCAATGGAAGATTTTCAAAGAACTGAGTCTTCTCAATCCACTTCTACACACTCAAAAGTGTGATCGGTGAAAACATGGGATGAAGGCAAAAGAGAGATTACGTTTAAGGATATGCACCATGATATTTTATGATTTTATGACAAACATTATGGATATTGGACGCACTAAAATTTGTGTTGACAATGATTATATGATATTAAACTTTGAAAAACTTGTGTATCATATAATTTTGATAAAGGTAGGCGCAATTGTTATTATGATGATTATGATAATGATATTGCATTTATTGATATATTTTCTATCATATGTGTTGATTATATCATTTATTAAGGGAGTTATAAGGATATTTTCATGTGTGGTAAAGTTTAATCAAATAAAGAGTCTAACATGACCCCATCGACTTTTAGTTAATCATTTTGAAGCATTTGTGATCTTTTTCTTTCCCATAAAATAAAAGATTAAGTAAATTATTAAAAATTGGTTGATGTACTTAATTTATTTGAATAAGAAGAAGAAGAAGAACGAGGCAGGGGGGGGGGGAGGAGGAGAAGGAGGAGGAGGCGGAGGGGGGGGAGTGGGGGGAGGGGGAGGGGGAGGAGGCAGAGAGGCGGGGGGAGGGTGGGAAGGAGGGGGAGGGAGAGGGGGGAAGGGGTAGAGGGAGGAGGAGGAGGAGGAGGAAGAAGAAGAGGAAGAGGGAGGATGAAGAGGAAGAGGACGAGGAGGAGGAGGAGGAAGAAGAAGAAGAAGAAGAAGAAGCAGAGGAAGAAGAGGAGGAGGAGGAAGAAGAAGCAAAGGAGGAGGAGGAGTTCCATTTTGAATTTCTTGAGGACTAAACCATCTCATTGATAGTAGAGATATCATGAGAAGTGATAAGAATATATTGAATAACACTCTACTATGGTGTTTTTCAATGTTTTTTTATTTTATTTTTATATTCCACTGACACTTTTTATAAGTTCTTACCTAATACAATGCTAATTAGAGTAAATTTTGTAGAGGTTTATTGTTATCACCTAAAAATTGATCACCTAGCCACAATTTACTAAGTTAATCAAAATACATCATGTAGTATGCATTTTACACATTAAAATCCACTTTCACCTTAGGAAATAAGCTAAGGAACCACTTTTTTCGAAGTGATTTCAATTTAATTAATTTACCCACATTAGAATAACCCATAAATTTATTAGCTTTATATTATTTTCATTTTTCTATCCATTAAAATGAAAATAATTAAAAATATTTTCACTATTTCCATAGGATTAATTTAATAGATAACTTATTTATTACTTATTTCTTAATCCTTTCAACATTCTCATATGAATAATTTATTCAATCATCATTTAATAATTATTTCTAATCCATTTGAATAATTCACCTGGGTAGGGCGCGCCATGCACGATGAAACTGTGTGGATAGTTGGTCGTGTGGACAGGCGACCCGAGTTGGGCGCGTCGTGCAAGGCTAAATGACAGGCGACCCGAGTTGGGCGTGCCGTGCAAGGCTGAACGACGGGCAACCCGAGTTGGGCGCGCCGTGCAGGGCTAATCGACAGGCGACCCAGGTAGGGCGTCCATGCAAGGCTGAACAACAGGTTGATAGTTCGTGCAGGACAACACGGTGAGGGCGTTAGCTGAACGAAGGGTGGTTGAACCGGAGGTCGTGAATGGGAGTTTGTGTAGGCAGTACTACGTGCGGCCCACCGAACGAAGGGAGGTCGAAACTGTGAACGAGAGTTCGAGCGAGTGGCGACACGGGTGCGTGTGCACCCACCGAATGAAGGAACGATTGGGTTGAACGATAATGTCGAGTAGGGTAACACGGTTTGGACGTTTGTTGAACGAACGTTGAGCGAGCTGGGTGAAGACGTGCGACGGGTGAACAAAGTGTTGGGCAAGTCGTGCGACGACCATTCGGAGGTGCCGACGAGCTGGGCAACCGAGTTTGCCGAAGTTGTGAAAATTTGGCTAAGTGTAAATTTGTGGTTTCCTCCAAGATTTAACTTACACTTTGAAAGTTGAAAATTATATATATTGATATACGGGCAGACTCACATCGGGGAGTTGCCCCTCCCTTTATACTATTGTGCAATTGTTCATGTTATTGCTGTTTATGATGAATTTTAATGGTTTCATCATGTATAAAGGATAAACTAATACTTGGTAACGAAAAATAAACTAAGTACGAATGTTAGGCGTAGTCCACGATCATAAGTATTGGTGAAAAGAAAGTGTTCGGTGGTGCCGCACCTCGCTATAGTGCAGTTGGAAGAGTACCGCTAGTGTAGGGGCGTGACAGGTGGTATCAGAGCTGATTCAGGTGGAGTGCAAGTGAAGGAAGCTGGTTTCACTGACAGGTGGAATCAAGAGCTGGTTCAGTTTTGCAGCAAGAACCTAGTGAATGGTGAAGAAATCTGAAGGGTGATTCAGGTTGCAGGAAAGTGGATGGCAGAGATGGTGGAAGGACTTATGGCAGGTGAATCTAGCCATAATGCAGGTGAAGCTTTCTGGTACAAGGTATTGGAACAAATGAGTAGATGGAGTTCTGAATGGACTTAGATGAAGGCCGAGAATATGAAGATTCGGGAAGGCTATTCGAAGATCAAGGAAGAACTTGAAGAACTCAAGGGCCAATACAGGGATGTTGCAGATGTGACAACGATGGAGGATGAACTTGATATTGATCAAGTTGGGCCAGGATCGTGCAGTTTGCAGACATGGGTGGATGAGGATACTCACATGGAGGAGCCTCATGATGATGAAGTAAGTATTATTGATACTTGTGTTTCAGATGAGCATTTGGTAGATGAACCATATGCAGGGAAGAGCAAAGTTAGTTTGTCGATGCAAGGGAGGATCTTACCATGGATGTCTACGATGAGACCTTGTATGGAGAAGCAAGGACCATTGACTGTTGCAGGACTTGTTGGGGTTGTTTGTGACCTTATGATAGAAGGTGCAAAGGCCCGTGACAAGGGAGGAACATGATGATCGTTGCGGAAGAATGGGTCATGCTTTAGCCACATGGAGAAACAGCTAAGTGCCCGGCATGACTCATGGACAGATTGGAGGAGGGCACACACTTGGGTATGATGATACTTGGATGGACTTCTCATGGCCGAGACCAAGAGAGGAAGTCTTGGTGGGACCTTTAGTGGGGGAGCTATGATGGAAGGGACTCGTGATGATGATATGGTTGGGTGACCGAGTTCACTAGACCGGATTTGTAGACTCGGATGATGACTGATTGTTGTGATGGGTCTACTTAGTTGGACAACATGGGCAACTTGAGTCGTGGACTTCAGGTTGGAGACATGGAGCATGGCAGTCTTATGCAGGGACATTATGTAGGAGCACTTGTAGAGATGTCATTTATGGGCATCCAATGAGGAGTGCCAAGGTAGGGATGTTGTGTAGGTAGATTTGCTAATGTGACATGGAGATGTTTTACTTATGAGCCGATGGAGAGGTTGTGCACTCTTGTACAACAAGGCCATGGACTGGTTGGATTTGTGAGCAGACTATGGAGCATTCCTACTACATGGAGAGCTAAGGCATTGGGCCGAGACATGTATGCTTGCCAAGATGTTGGTTGGAGATGAGTCATGGAGCTCATGATGACATGAGGTTGTGACTTTTAGGGACTTCATATATGGTGGACTTAGAGGATCTGATGCATTGAGGAGCTGAGGTCAGGGACTTTGATGCAGGATGGGGTGCATACTTTTGAGTACATGTATGGGTGTGCTTGAAAGAGTGACTTGATGTGGAGGATCGATATGAGACACTTTGGAGTGATGGAGTTGCAACGATGATGATGCCTTGGTGGCAACACTTGGGCATGGGTTGAGCCGAGACTTAACCACTTTTGACACATGGGAGATGATTGATCTATGATCATAGGAAGCACATGGAGAGATGAGACAGGTGTATGCTTGTTTCTATGGCAGACTTGAGGGATGGCACAATACAGATAGGATGGAGGTTGCTTCATGGACCTGGATGTGGCACATCGAGAGTTGGGTTTGATGAGAGGATCTCTTCATATTGAGGAGATGGATGTTTTGCAGATGGGTGATGATGTTGGGGTAGATGTGGCTGATTTCATGCAGCGCATTAGTACCAAACAACATGGACATCATGTTGCAGATGAGATGAGGGCTACTTCATGGACTTGAGCATGGCTTACACTTGTATGGAGATGGATTCTTGATCGAGTTGAGGATGTGACAGGATGTTCTGAGAAACGACTGATGATGGCATGAGGATGTGCATTCTTATGGTTTGAACGTGACAGTTGGATTGATCACCTGACTAGTTCAAACCATGAGGGCTAGCAATGTGCAGAGATGTGTTAGCATTATGTTGGAGTATCATGGCAACAGTTCACACGATGACGATACATGATGAGGTCGACACGAGATGTTGCAGTGGGCATGTAGCTTGGGATGGAGGAGTCAGCCTTCCACAATGGGAGAAACATGTGGGGATTGCGACGAGGTGGTTGATGAGCACGGATTAAGATGACATTCCGATGTATGACATACTGATGGAGTATATGCCTTGGTATGGAGATCTTGGTGACAGATGGTTGCCAGGATGAGAGATTGTCGAGGATGACAATGATTTCAAGTGGGGGAGAATGTGAGGACCACGAGCTGCAGGGCGAGCTGTGGTCACGGTGGGAGGTCACACAAAGCACTTGGAGAAATGTGCAATGAGTTTTGGACGTGGGAAACTTATATCGTGTAGGTGGTCTTGGGTGCCTCAACCGATGGGCGGGCCAACAGGTGGGCCAACGAAATGATGTGGCGGCCATGTGATGGACAGATGGGTCGACGATGGAGAATATGGGTGAAGCCGACGGACGTGAAATGAATGGGCAGGTTGGCTGGGCACATAAGTGATGGTGGATGAGCGTATATATATGCGACGAGTTGGAGTTGGAGATCAACACACAACGAGCTCGCATAGCTTGGTGAGTTCTGCGGTGAAGTGTGCGGATGAGGCCACATGGTGGGTAGAGCGTGTGGAGATAACCGGCACGGTGAACGCAACGTTCGAGAGGCGACCGGGGAGGGCATCAGGTAGACAGCGTAGGGTGGTCGGGCAGAGTTAAACGTGCTGAACAGGTGACCTAAGTAGGGCACGTCGTGCATGGTGAAACTGTGTGGAGAGGTGGTCGTGCGGACGAGCGACCCGAGTTGGGTGCGTCGTGCAAGGCTGAACGACGGGCGACCCGTGTTGGGCGCGCCGTGCAAGGCTGAACGACGGGCGACTTGAGTTGGGTGCGCCGTGCAGGGCTGAATGATAGGCGACCCGCGTAGGGCGTTCGTGCAGGGTTGAACGACAGGTTGATAGTTCGTGCATGATGACACGGTGAGGGCGTAAGCTGAATGAAGGGTGGTTGAACCGAAGGTCGTGAATGGGAGTTTGTTAGGCAGTACTACGTGCAGCCCACCGAATGAAGGGAGTTCGAAACTGTGAACGAGAGTTCGGGCGAGTGGCGACACGGGTGTGTGTGCGCCCGTCGAACGAAGGAACGGTTGGGCTAAACGATAATGTTGGGTAGGGTAACACGATTTGGACATTTGTTGAACGAACGGTGAGCGAGCCGGGTGAAGACGTGCGATGGGTGAACAAAGTGTTGGGCGAGTCATGTGGCGACCGTTCGGAGGTGCCAACGAGCTGGGCAATCGAGTTTGCCGAAGTTGTGAAAATTTGGCTAAGTGTAAATTTGGGGTTTCCTCCAAGATTTAACTTATACTTTGAAAGTTAAAAATTATATATATTGATATACGGGCAAACTCACATCGGGGAGTTGCCCCTCCCTTTATACTGTTGTGAAATTGTTCATGTTGTTGCTGTTTATGATGAATGTTAATGGTTTCATCATGTATAAAGGATAAACTAATACTTGGTAACGAAAAATAAACTAAGTACGAATGTTAGGCGTAGTCCACGATCATAAGTATTGGTGAAAAGAAAGTGGTCGGTGGTGCCGCACCTTGCTATAGTGCGGTTGGAAGAGTACTGCCAGTGTAGGGGCGTGACAATGACCATTTCATTGTCGACATTTTGATCCTTTGCCATTTGAACTCTCCATTAATGTTCTCTCATACCATTTTGCTCTTAGCATACTACAGAAAGAGGGAAATCCATTTCACCCGTTAGGAAAGGGATATCAAGAACCCTCCCATGGAGGAGGATGCAAAGACCCTTATTCATGCATTTTCCTCCATAGGTGATACCTATTTGATATATAAATTTTGATTCATTGGGCATATTAGCATCATAACTTTGTTTTGTTTTGTGGATTATGTTTATTTAACACTATTTTCTTTTATGTTTCTAATAATTTTACATATTTGTTTATTAAACATTAACATTATTATAGTTCAGGATTTATATCCATTTTTTTGTTGTTAGTCTATTTTGAACCACCAATAGAAAAACGTTTTTTTGCTAGCCCTTGCGCAAAGACCCCACTAACATTTGTTGATATTTTTTTACATTTTTTGAAGTGGTCTAGATTAGACCTTATTCTTTTGTCTCTTTCTTGTAGCAGTTGGTTGCTTTTGTATGAGTCTCTATTACATCTTAAGCTTTAAGGACATCTCCGGTCTTGATCCTCGTAGAGATCGGACAAGACAATTTTGTAATTCAGATTGATCTTCAATAAAATTCATTTGTTGGTTTCTTTCTCAAATTTGGCTTACAATAATTTTTTGGTTCTAAATTGATAATGTTGTTCATTTTATATATTATTTTCAACAAATTTTGAAAATTTACAATTATAAGTTGATGCATTAATTTTTTATTCTTTCATTCTTTTACTGATATAAGTAAAAATGTAAAATTATTATAATTTGAAAATAGATTTCTTTCAAGGTCTTAGTTTCTTGAAATTTGGTTGTAAAATCAATTGGCTATAAATCTAGGGTAACATTTCCATCTCTCTTTCTTAGCTGAACGAGATTTAAGATGTTTTTGTGAGAAGCATCAAAACTTCTCCATTAACATAATCAACCCCATTTTTTTAATTCATTCAGAAATATTGGGGTGACACATTACAATCATGGTTTGTAGATACATATGAAGGTGAATCACTAGATCTACAATAAAAATGTGAACCCCACACATTCGTACGTTGTAAGAAAACTGCATGCATCTGTGCGCTGTAAGAAAACCCCACATGTTTGTACACTACAACCAAACACTCTCCACCAAAGAACCCTTAGGGAAGAAATTCTAATGCCCAACAACAAAGAATGGCCAACAAAAATACCCAGATCACAAAGATGATCCAACCATCCAATCCAAGAGAAAACAAAGAAAACATTGAGAGAAATGATCCAACCATCCAATCCAAGAGAAAACAAAGAAAACATTGAGAGAAATGATCCAACCATCCAATCCAAGAGAAAACAAAGAAAACATTGAGAGAAATTAATCATAAAGGTTCGTAAAAAAAAAATCTTTGAAATCACTAAACCTAAAAATTTGCCCCAAAAAATTTAAGTTATTAAAGAAAGTAAATTTCCTAGGCTAGGTTAGGCAAATTAATTCACTTTTAGTGAATAAAAGCCAAACTTAATGAAAATTTTGTTAGACCTAAATAATTTCTCTATCCTGAAAACAATTGTGAAGTTAGATTTGCTGAAAAAGGCACAAAAATGGTGAGATTTGCTCAAATTTGGTGAAAACCTAAGTGGTTGTTACATATGAATGCAGATCCACAGAAAATGGAGGTCCCAAAGAATAGATCTACTGAACTTTGATGTAATAAATTCAATGTAGAATTTATTCGAGGAGATAGAGGTTCAAGGAGATAGAGATTATTACCTCACTCTTATACTATATTAGATTAGGGAATATGCAATAACATAAAACAAAGAATCTAACAAGTATAATATCCAAAATGGAGTACCATCCATAGAAATTGGTTTTCTATTCATTAGTTACCTTACGTTATATTTGTACATCTCTTAGACTTCCTTCATTTCGATTATAAATGGGAGAGGGGCTGAGAACAATTCCCATGACGCATGTGGGATATCCCTTTTTATAAGATAGCTAGTTATTGAAGAATAACTATTACAAAATGCCTTAAGCATTTACATGAGACCACTATGCAATTATTAACACATTCTAATACAACCTTCAATTAAACTTATAGTTTTGGACCTTCTAGAATCTTCCTAGAAAGTCCACACATGGCTAGCCCCATATGTATGAGTAATGGGGTTGGCATGGTACCCTCTCATACCATGGTGGTCAACATAGTAGGTCAACTTGCGAGAGATATAACTTTTGTAGACAAGCTTTGATTAAGGTGAATCTTACATTATTGGAAAGTTTTCCGAAGTGTAAATCAACATCAAATGTATAAACTAAATTTCTTTTAACTAAACTTTGGTTCATATAGTTGAATATGAAGAAATATACTAATTTGGTCATAAAATGTTAGAGAAGTGGTTTTATTTTTAAAAATGCATTTTAAAAGTTAGAGTGAATTGTCCTAATCTTAAAGAGGTGGGATCTCATACCATGCCCTTATGGCTGGGTAGCAATCATGGTGGCTTGTTTCAATTATTGTGAGCCTTTTATGAGCCTTCTAAACCTATAATAAGGTTTGAGTGCTTGGTTAATTTACTACAAACACATGAAAGCTTCTCAAGGCTTGTTATAGGTTCCATGGGTGGGAATGAAAATAAAAAGCCAAAATGTTTTTGAAAATTAGTAAAAAGAGGTAAATTCTTGAGGTAATTTCTTAATCACACTTTGTTAAGTTTTTTTTTTTTTATCTTTTAAAAATGTAATAATGAGTAACTATATTTTTTACAAGGAAAAAGAGCAGGTACCACCTTTCTAGTTTTTCCAATTCTTAAAATTAATAGTAGCCATAAGAAATATTTCCTTTTCTATGGATTTCCAACCATTAAAGAGAGAAAAAAATAAAAAATAAAGAATATAATACAGTAGAGAAAATTAAAAAAATAAATTCACAGAGAAATTATTGGACAAGTGGACAAACCCAAAAGTAAGAATTGTTTAAGAAAACATAATTAAAAGATAATTTAAGTTTAAAAGATGAAAGATCATAATATTTCATATAAACATGATTTTGAATTTAAACAACACTGATATTTCAAGGTTTTTTATTAAATAGTTAATATTTGTTTTTATTTAGTTTTTACTATGGCATTTTTATCATAGTGAATCAATAATTTATTGGAATAATTTAAGCAAGGCCCAAAATCAAATCAAGGTTTTTTATTAAATAGTTAATATTTGTTTTTATTTATTTTTTACTATGGTATTTTTATCATAGTGAATCAATAATTTATTAGAATAATTTAAGCAAGGCTCAAGATCAAATCTAGAGATTATCAATATAACACCAAGAGTATATCCAACAGCCTGTAAACCAAATATACCAGAAATTTATAACTTAAAAAGTTAATATTTATTTTTATTACTCTAAACATATTCTATTTTCCAAAATAATTTTCAGTTTCAAAATATTTTTCAGTTTCATGTGTACTAGGGTGATCTAGAAGTATTGATCCAGACCTCTGGAGTCCTTTCCTCCAGCTCTAATCTTTGTTCCAAATGCTTTCGCAAAAGTGGATTTTGATTCCATGGGGTTAGAAATTAGCATGCTCTACATTCTATATTAAGTCCTTTCCTAACCCTTCAATGCTTGTTCTTATTTCTATTATGGGTGATCATGATATGTTAATGAATAAAAGATACAATTTGTTTTTGACAACATAACTCAGATTCACCGGTAAAGATAGATTTTCACTGTGTAGACTCATGTTCAACTCCAGTGGAAGATGTGCTCTGAAAATGTAACTTGCCTATTTCTTAAACAAATGATTACCCTATCATCTAGCATAGCATGTGAACACAATACACCTACAAAAGGCAGGTTTATTGTGTACTGGGCTGACAACACACCTAATTTATACCTAGATGTACCTATGGTAAAGATATAGATAGTATATATCCTTGTGTGTTCCCTCTTCCCAAAGCTTGTGCCTCAGCCTAATGCGGCAGAAGAGGTCAGCAAACACAGCAAACATTATAGTCGAAAGAATGGCAAGGGACAATGGAAGTCTCTACAGAATGTAATGGATCCATCGGTTGTATTTTCATATTTCCTCCTCACAACAGATCAGAAGACCGGTTATCAGAGCACAGCAGCTCCTTGGCATGCTGTGAGCAGTGCAGCTTTTTCTTTGTCCTACATATTGCTGCAATAATCTCTGTCCAAGCATGGTGGGCATCCAGGAAGTTGTCCAACAACTTCTCATGAGCACTCTTTCAGTCTTTTACTTGACATTCCATTCTCTGTCTAAATAAGGTTTTCAATCTTGTCAGAACAGTTTTATCATGTGTTGTTTGTCGATGAGATCCATTTTAGGTGATTTTCGACTGAATTCTGACCTCCAAAGGTCAGGATAAAGAGACTGTCATAGCAGCGTCGTACTTCAGATACAGCCTTCAAAAACATGATATCAAGTACACGGATAAATATAAACCCCAACTGTTCCACAAATAATTATTAGGAAAAAAGAATGATAGAAGGATATATTAATGGAAAAAAGAATGATAGAAGGATATATTAATGTCAACTAGTAGCCAAAAGTGGCTACCAGGATTGTGAATGTACATTATAATACTCCATCCATCTCAGATTCAGCATAGCAATAGTTAACAGATTGACCTTCTCAGTATGAGATGATTAAGGATTAGAGCCTAAATCAGCCCAAGCCATCAGTCTACCTAAACGGTACATACTGATCTCCTAAGATTCACTCAAGTGAATAATTGCAATCTATGGAGAGTAATTATCAAAAATAAACAAGCATGAAGCATAGCACCATAGATCATGCTTTGGACTTCAGCTTATAGTATCTAAACTTGCAATGATTGAGTAACCTTAGTTGAACAGAATCAACCATTCCCTTACATTATTGTGACACTTGGAATCTCTGAACGCAACACAATACAAGAATCAAAGACATGGTAAGTCTGTGATTATTAGTCAAATTATGGTTAGTTGCTTGTTTAAACTGAATCACCAGTAATCCCTGCAAGAACATAATCCATCCCTGAACTGATGGAAGCGATTTGCATCCCTCACTTTAATTTGTCATCTCAAAAATCATGGAGATGAACTCAGTGGCACTGTGGCAGTCATCACACAGACGGAGGTTTTCTGTGATTTGGTTAGGAGTATCAGGGTTTGTACTAATAAGGCCAAAGGCAATGGCTAGCTCCTCACTGTGACTGCCAAGCATTTGTCCCTTTTCCTCCTCCACATTGTGCAGAACAGCATCCGTGTTAGCTGAATACCCTGCCTCCTTCATCTGCCCAGCCAAGCTCTCCAACATTGCGTAAATTTCCTCAGACCGAGGGTGCGATCTATCTCCTACATAAAATGTATGAACTCTGTGGTTTACCTCGATGAAGCTCCATCCTGGGGGCTTTTTCAAACTCCTAGCTTTCATCATCCTTCGTACGTTTGCTACATCAGCCCATTTCCCTGCAACAGCATATATATTTGACAGGAGTACATAATATCCGGGATTCCAGGGTTCTAATTCAAAAATATGCCCTGCCACATGTTCTGCTAGCTCTATATTGCAGTGAATTTTACAGGCACCAAGCAAGGCTCCCCAGACACCAGCGTCAGGTTTTATTGGCATCTTCTTGATAAATTCTTCGGCCTCTTCCAACTGTCCTGCTCGACCAAAAAGATCAACTATGCATGCATAATGCTGTAGCCTCGGCATAATGCAATAGTCTCTCCTCATGGAATCAAAGCACTGCCAACCCTCATTCACCAAGCCTGCATGACTGCACGCGGAAAGAATACACAGGAAGGTGACATCACTCGGCTCGACGCTGGACTGCTGCATTTTAGAAAAGAGTTTCAGAGCAGAATTCCCATGCCCAACCAGCAATCATTACATTCCAAGAGATAACATCTCTTTTAGCCATTCTGTCAAAGAATTGGCGTGCAATCTCTACATTGCCACACTTTGCATACATGTCTATGAGAGCGTTTCCCACAGTAACACGCGATTCAGGGTGGGAGGGGAGAGCGGTGTAGGGGTAGGGGTAGGGGTAGGGGTAGGGGCAGGGGGACGGGGTACGGTAAGGGTGGTAGGGCAGGGGGGACGGGGTACGGTAAGGGTGGTAGGGTCGGGGAAGGTAGGGGTAGGGGTTGGGGGGGAGGGTACGGTAAGGGTGGCAGGCTCATATGGGGCCGGCGTTAAGGAAGGGGGGGAGGAGTTGAGATTGGAGGGGAATGGGAGTTAGGGGGTGGGCTTATGGGGAGCAGAGTTGTGGGGTAGGGAAGGAAGAGTTGGGGAAATGGTGCATGGGTGGGTGAGTTGGGGTAGCAAGGGCTGGCGTATGGGTAGGGCAGAAGGGGGAAGAGGGCATGGGTGAATGGGAAAGATCGATAATGGGTTGGGGGAAGCGAGCATGACGACGGCCTACCCACGGTTATTGGATGATTGAGTTTGAATAATTGTTTAAGACAGTTTATATAACTGATGTACGCATCGTATCCTCAAATAAAATTAATGTTTTCCATATTTTGTTAAATGAGAAGTTATGAAGCATTTTTATGTTGTTGGATTATGTCTTAAGTATGATAAATTTTATTGTTTAAATATCTACAATGCAATATCAAATTAGAGATATAATGTCTGTGTTATTCAGTATACAAATAAAGACTTTTGAATTCATTCAGTGATATAATTTGTTCATAATGTCATGTTTTTTTAGTTTTATAGTTGAAAAAATTTCAATTTCTTTTGTATCTAGCATCTTGTGGTTGAAAACATGTTAAATTTATACTTAGGAAAGAAAAATGATATTCTACCAGAAACATTAATGTGTTTTTTCCTTAAAATTTAACTTTGTTTGAGACATAAAAAATTGGATTTATTAGCATTTTTTAAAAAGTTTGAAAATTGACCCTAAAAAAAATCATTATTCCAGTATCAACACTTTCGTTTTGAAGCTATATTTTGCACGAAAATTTCGTAGTAAATTTCGTAGTCACTGCCATTTTTAAAACACGTTCAAAATTGACACCTAAAAAAAAAACATCGTTCCAGTATACACACTTTTCGTTTGTAGCACTGTTTTTTATGTTTTTTTGGGGTTTTTTTGCCAGAGTTCCCGTTTTGAGTTTATAGTTCCCGTTTCAAAGTTTACATTGTCAACGACAGATCCCGTGGTTTAAAGACGCTAGAACACGTCTCTAGCCAAAAAAAAATTCTGCTACAAATGGAGATACCACCGGCCCTGGAAAGTGCTTTGATACCACTTGTTATGATCTTGACCTATGAGAAGATGCTAGGATACCAAATATGTGAAGAAATACAACCCAGAACACAAAACAGAATGAAAAATAACATGATGTATTTTATTATTCAAAGATAAAAGAAATGTTCACTTGCCTCTTCGAGGGGGAAAACTCCAATAGAGCAGTGCTCGATTACAGAATGAGACACGATGCTCCTCAATGGGGAGTCTCTATCCTTTATATAGGATCCATACAAGCAGTATCATGGGTCAGTACCATGGTTCTATTAATACCATCTATCTAATACCATGGCCCATTTGCAACTAACTGTGGTCCCTTTCTTTAAATGCAGGTCAACCACTTAAAATTATTAATATGGGCTTTATTGACTCTTTAACTAACTATAACTATGACTCGACCTTATTACATAAATAAGGGGTGAGGGTTGGACCCTAACATCAACATTGAGGTTTTCAATTGAGCTTTGTTGGAAAATGTAACTAGGTTCAATCTTCATAATGACCTATTTGTAATCATGACATTGTATACTTTGTATGAAGAAAGAAAAATAAATTATTTTATTTTATTTTATTTTATGTAAAGCATGGGTTTCATGCTCAAGTCTAGGTCAAAGACATGTTCTTCATGCTTCTAGGTTTTTCTAGGTCTTTCTAGGATAAAGAATAATTTATGTCATGTGTTATAGTCACATTTGAACTCATTGTAACAAAGGAAAATATTTATTTTGTCAAGAAAAATTCATCCAAGACCAAGTTGACACTATTTAAGGACAAGTTGGCCTAAGGGAGGGCTATTTTACCCCTCAAGAAGGCTATAAATACAAGGAGATCGACCTCATTTGAGACACACATCTCACACAAGTTCGATATGCAATAGTGAAGGAGAAAAAGAGTTGAAAAGGATGAAGAAAAGAAGTTGAAGTGTCTTGGGATCATATCTCTCTCTCCACACATGCTAATTTAGGGTGTTTTTTGCTGCTAGTTGTAGGAGGTCAACATTGCAGGGCTGAAATTATGAAGTGCAGTCGCAAGGCTAACAATCTGGGACAAATTTGCAGTAGGTCGAAGTTTGGAAGTTGCCTTGAAGAAGACTTTGATGGGGGGATGAATTGGTGCTCAGGAGGATCTTGGGCTTTGGTATTTTGGTCTTGGAAGTCTCATTGTAAGAATATTTTATAATAAGAGAAGCATTCTTTCTAGGTTTTCCCCTTGGAGGGGTTTTTTCCTGGCTTGGAGACTATAACTTGTTTACTTTGTCTTGTTGTGTTCTTCATTGTTTCAGTAATTGCTTGATGAACAAGAACAAATAAAGTAGTAAAAGGCCAACACATATCACAAGTAATTATCAAGTTAAGGAAAATCATCTATAATACATAATTCTCTTGATTTTCCAACATGGTGTCAGAGCTAAGGTGCAAGGAGACTAAAGATCACATCCTAGTTGGCATTATGGAAAGAGTTGTAAGGAAGGGTTTCAAGTTTCTTTGGAATCTCGCTACATATATCAAGGATTTCATATTGAATACCATATCCAAGATAACAATTAAAGTAATAGATGGAATTTTGTTCTCCATTCTATCCAATTTTTTTGTGGATGCGAATGTATGGGTTATTGACAGTGGTGCTTCCAGACACATGACAGGAGAATGCTATCAACTTCAGACTTTGTCAAAAGTGACCTCCTCCCATTCAATCAAACTTGGAGACAAGAAGAACTATCCAATGAAAGGGATTGGATCTATTTCATTGGAGCTTGAGTCTAGTGGAAGTATTCACCTCAACAAGATTCTATATGTTCCAGGTTTGAAGAAAATATTACTTTCTATTTCTTGTCTAGAGGATAAGGGTGATATAATAGCTTTTGTTGATGGTAAGGTTTTGGTTTGGGGTAAGGGCTCTAGTATTGGTAATGCTAGGATGATTGGGATTCAAGAGGGGACATTATATATACTTTTTAAACCTCTATATCAAGCCCTAGTCCACTTGGATGTAAGCTCTTTTGAACCATGACATAGAAGGCATGGATGCCTTCACTATAAGGTTTACCATCTCTAAGTCAAATGGTAAATGTCATACCTGAATTGAAGGAAGATCATGAAGGAACCTGTAAGGGATGTGCTCTAGGAAAGAAAATGAAGAAGCGTATTGCAAGAATTGATACCGGATTCAAGGAAGTTTTAGATCTCATACATTCAGATGTATGTGGACCTATGGTAGTAAAATATCTTGGTGGGATTCAATATTATGTGACCTTCATTGATGTTTTCTCAAAGGAAAACTTGGCTATACCTCCTCAAGAAAAAATATAAGGTATTCAAGAAGTTTCAAGAAATAAAGAATAAAGTGAAAAATCTAAGTGAGGGAAATATCAAGACTCTAAGGCCACACAATGGTGGAGAATACACCTCTAAAGAACTAATAGCATTCTACAAGGAAGCAGGGATTAAGAGGGAGAAAATTATTCTGTATAATCTTGAACAGAATGGCATGGCTGAAAGGAAGAACATAACAAACGAAGAATCTGTCAAGGCCATGACACAAGATCAAGATCTCCATCAATTCCTATGGGGAGAAGCATGTGTGATAGTTCTTTACTTGCATAAATGAAGTCCTCACAAGGTTCTCAACAACATAGCTATGGAAAAATCATTTACAAGAAATAAGGCAAGTGTGGATCATCTTTGAATATTTGGGTGCCCTACGTATATACATATACCCAAGGACAAGAGAAAGAAGTTGGATCCTACCAGTCTAAAGGGAATCTTTGTTGGGTATAGTGCTTCATCAAAGGCATACATAATATATATTAAGGAGGGTCTTCGAATTGAAGTAAGCAAGGATGTCATATTTGATGAAAGTATAGCTTACAGAAAATCAAAAGATGTTCTAGTCGAATATGATGAAGAAGAGATACCTATCTTTGAGGATATATCAAGGTACAATGATGGTCAAGATCATACCTCTAATCAAGAATATATTCAAGGTCCTAATGACTCTGTGCAACAAGTAATTGTTCTAGAAATTTGAAAGAGGTCTGCTTGGCTGAGAGCTACTCTACAAGAAGTAGAAGGACACACAACTAAGGGGACCTTTAGAGAAAGAAAAAAGACTAAAGAGGTATTTTGGGTATGTTGCATATATGACAAATCTCATTGAAGTAGAACCTTCCTCCTGTAAAGAAGTAGCTAAACATCACGAGTGGAGGAATGCAATGCAGGAAGAATACTAGTCAATCATGAAGAACAATGTTTGGAAAATTTTCCATAGGCCAAGTGACAAATATATAGTCACTTCAAAATTGATTTACAAGATAAAGAACGTTGTGGATGGGAGCATTGATAAATACAAAGCAAGGTTTGTAGCAAGAGGCTTGTCATAGAAAGAAGGTATTGATATTAAGAAACTTTTTCTCCTATAGATATATATACAACAATAAGATCACTTGTTTCTTTGGCTGCTAATATGTGATAGAAAATCCATCAAATGGATGTTAAGACAAAATTTCTGAATGGTACTATTGATGAAGAGACTTACATTGAGAAACCTCAAGAATTTGAAATAAATATGAGGGAGACTCATGTCTACAAGCTGAAGCAAGCTCTATCTGGCGTAAATCAAGCATGCAGAGATTGGTATGCAAGAATGGATGCATACATATTGAGACTTGGTTTTACCAAGAATTATACATATTCTAACCTATACATCAGGGTGGTCCAAGGTGAACCAATCATCATACTCTTGTATGTGGATGATATACTAGTCATAGGTGTAGAACATCAGATTCAGGAATATAAGAAGCAGTTAGTAGCTAAGTTTGATATGAAGGATCTTGGGATTATGCATTACTACCTGGGACTGGAAGTTTGGCAGAAACCGGGTGAGATCTATCTTGGTTAAGGTAAATATGTGATCAAGATTCTTAAGAAATTTGGCATGATGGATAGAAAGCCTATGATTACTCCTAAGATTACCAATATAAAGAAGTTGAGTCCATATTCTAGTCCTGTGGATCCTACTTGCTACAAACAATTGATTGGGTCCTTGATGTATTTGATAAATCCTAGACCTGACATTTGTTTTGTAGTAAATGTCCTCAGTCAGTTTCAGATGGAGCCAAAACATGATTATTGGATTGAAACCAAGCATATCCTAAGATATTTGTGTGGAACCATACATCAATGCCTCCTATATACTAATGAAAAGCAACTCATGGGATATACATATTTAGATTGGGGTGATAGATGGAAGAAGCACAACGGGTGGATGATTTAGCCTAGGGTCTTCCATGGTTTCATGGATGAGCAAAAAGCAGGATACAATTTCTTTGAGTAGTGCTTAATATGTTGTTGTAAGTGAAGTTTGTCAGGAAGTTTTTTTTCTTGGGAAGTTATTATCATATTTGTTTGAAGGGCCATTTAGCCCTACACGTATACATTGTGACAATGAAAGTTGTATAATATTGATAGAAGACCTAATGTTTCATGATAGGATGAAGCATATAAATAATAAGTACTACTACATCAGACCTTAGTACAATATGGGGTCATGGAGCTGCATTATATACCTATTGATGAACAGGTAGTAGATATTCTGACTAAAGCATTACCAAACAAGAAGCTTGAGTATTTGAGAGACAAGCTTGGTTTGGTAGACATCTCTTCCCTAATTGAGAGGGAGTGATATTGGATAGTTCTTGTCTTTATGGGTCATGCACTAGACCAGGACTAACAACTGTATGTATTAGTGAGGGCCATAAAGAAAGAACGAAGTCCGTAGGATTGGGTAAGCATATACAATTGGAGCTTCTTATGGATTGTAGAATTTAGGAAAAGGAGTTGTTGATCGATGCTCTTTGAGGATGAGGTAGGGAATCTAAGATAAGAGTAGTCGAAGAGGACCAATATTCTTTGGGGATTCAAGATTGAAAATCAAGATAAGAATAGTCCTAAAAAGGACATACCCAATGAACATATAGATGGGTTATGTGCCTTAGAGGTAGCTTGGTAGCTCACTTAAAGCATCCCAACATAATGCTCTCGAATGAAGATGAGCTTGTCTAGTTAAGGCCTTCAAGGACAATGCTAGTAATGGTATAGATGCTTGATAAAGATGGCTTATCAATCCGACTCTTCTTATGAGAATGATTCAAGGATGAGATTCCTTGTACCATGTAATGGGACTATGAATGCCTCACTAGTTAAGAGGGAGTGTTGGAAATTGTAACTAGGTCCAGTGTACATAATGACCTATTTGTAATCACGATATTGTATACTTTGTATAAAGAAAGAAAAATAAAGAATATATATATATATATATATATATATATCTGTGTGTGTGTGTGTATATATATATATATGTGTGTGTGTGTGTGTGTGTGTGTGTGTGTGTGTATACACACACACACACACACACACACACACACACACACACACACACACATATATATATATATATTAATCTTATGTAAAGCATGGGTTTCATGCTCAAGTCTAGGTCAAAAGCATGCTCTTCATGCTTCTAAGTTTTTCTAGGTCTTTATAAGACAAAGAATAATTTATGTCACGTGTTATAGTCCCATTTGGCCTCATTGTAACAAAGGAAAATATTTATTGTCAAGAAAAAGCCATTTATTCCTCCAAGACCAAGTCGAACCTAGTTAAGGACAAGTCGGCCTAAGGGATGACTATTCAACCCCTCAAGAAGGCTATACATACAAGGAGCTTGACCTAATTTGAGACACACATCTCACACAAGTTAGATATGCAATAACGAAGGTGAAAAAGAGCTGGAAATGACGAACAAAAAAAGTCGAAGTGTCTTGGGATCATCTCTCTCTCCACACGTGCGAAGTTAGGGTTTTGTTGTTGCCAGTTACAGGAGACCAAAATTGTAGGGCTGAAATTCTGAGGTGTAGTTGCAGGGCCGAAAATCTGGGACGAATTTGCAGTAGGTTGATGTTTAGAAGCTGCCTTGAAAAAGACTTTGCTGGGGGGATGAATTGGTGCTTGGGAGGATCTTAGGCTTTGGTATTTGGGTCTTGGAAGTCTCATTATAAGAAGAGAAGCATTCTTTCTGGGTTTTCTTCTTGGAGGGGTTTTGCCCTAGCTTGGAGCCTATATCTTGTGTATTTTTGTCTTGTTTTGATCTTCATTGTTTCGGTAATTGCTTGATGAACAAAAACTAATAAAGTAATAAAAGGCCAACACATATCACAAGCAATTATCAAGTTAAGGAAAATCATCTATAATACATAAGTATCTTGATTTTCCAACAAGCTTGGACTTAGTTAGTTTTGCAATGAATTTAAGTGGAATTTAAGCTTAGAATTTGCATGGGACACTGCTTTGATCGAGATAAGTACTCTTTGTACTTTAGAGCATCATTGTAGGTTAGTTTTGTTAATAAATGTGATAACTGGGCCTTTGTTTGACTAGTTTTTAAGTGTGTTTTCCATTTTCGCCCTCCTTGCTCATAAAATATTGTCATTTACTTTATTTCTTTCATGGTAATTTGTGTTTCTAAGCAAACATATTCATATTTGAAGGATACTATAGTAAGCTATCGCTATCTTGTGGTGCTTGGGTTGAAAATAATGAATTGATTATCAATTATTGCTAGCCCATTCTCGACGTTCTTCTCATTCATGTTATCATTCATTATTCCTTGCATTTCACATAACCTAGCATACTCATCTTTTAAAGGGGTTTTACTTGTCACATTCAAATGGTTCAAAATGGAATATGTAATAATAGATAAGGGTTTGAAAAAGAAAATGGAATATGTAATAATAGATAAGGGTTTGAGCTAGAAAATGGAATATGTAATAATAGATAAGGGTTTGAGCTAGAGTCATTTTCATCCCATGAAAGAAACAAAATATATAAATCATAAATATACCTTGTGCTTATAGGGATAAAAGGAAAAATCCCTAGAAGCTTCCATGGTTACATGTAGATAGTAAGATATCTATATTTTTTTTAATGTGAAATAGAGTAAGTATGAAATATAAATACGATCAAGATTCTCAAATTGGATTATTGTTGTGGCTTTAAAATAATGTATGTATGCATTATATGCTAATGAATGCATGATACCTTGCATTTGTATTTACATATCATGTTGGTTGGTGTGAATTGATGTGATTGATATCCATTGCAGAGTGTTTTCAAGGAAGGAAATGAAACTTAGCTAACCCTATGTTGTACTCAATTTCATGATATTTTTTCCCTATACATTTTATATCATTCATGGTTTCAAAAGAATTATTATGGGTGATTTTAATTGGTATATATTTATCATGGTTGGAAAATAAAAGAGGGCTTGGCTCATACGCGTTAATCCTGACCCTACTCTGGATAAGATATATTTCAGCTGATTTCAGTTTTGCTTTGTACTAAAAAAATATTGTGAAAGGAAAAACCCCGCTTCAGATTTTATTTCATATATACAGAGAGAACCTACGGCTTGGGAAATGTTTTAAGAGAAGCCTGGACTATGATTTTGGTTTTATGACTTGCAATTCATCTAGTAGTCCATTCATACTAACACTTTTCATATGGAATTACATTGAAAAGCAAATAATATGACTTGAGTATTTTTATTTGTTTTGTTTAGATTAAGTGTTTGATGAGTTTGAATGCTCTGTGTGAATGGAAACTTCTATTACAAAAAGAAACCATGTATGTTATGCAGTGAATTTTTATGGTAAATGCTCATATTGGTTATTTTCCATTCTTTTGATGGGTTGCCCGGTCTTGATATGTGGCCTGGTCTTGATAGTTGTTGAAGTATGTTTAGCATTTTGGAATTGAAATTGAGTATTATTCGAAGGTTGGTATTGTTTTTTGAAAGTAAATTTAAAATGGAAATAAGGAGATTGATTTGAAAGAAAACGCTATGATATATCTCTTGGGTGTAAAACAAAGTATGTTTGAGATTTTTTTATGTTATTTATTATTTGTTTTCCATTTTTTTTGGATTTTTAGTTTTATTATTCTATAACTTCGACCTCGTTAAGTGTATTTAACAAAATTTTATTGAAATATGTTTTTATTGTATAATGTATTTTATTTTAGAATATTAATTGATTTTATGGAATTGCATAGATGAGTTTATTTAGTAGGGTAAGCATAGGCAATAAAAGAGGAAGGGGTAGAAGACCTAGTGCAATGTGATAGGAAGGTAGAAGTAAGCAAATTCAGTTCTTTATACACTATGCCAAATTTGACGAGTTCAATCAGTTGATCCAAACTAGCCACTTGAATTTGGGTGGATAGCCAGCATTGCCACAACCATTTTCTCCTTGTTATGTGCCCTTACAACCCATCCTAGTGTAATGGACGTTCCAAAACCCCCTCCTTAGCCTATGCATGATGGTTTAGAGAACAATCCTATCCAACCTCCATCTAGTATATTTCATTGCCCTACTAGCCCAAGAGATGCACCATCGCCACCTATTTTTATATGTATGGTCACTTCAATTGCTTCTTTTGCACACTCTCCCCCAAGAAATGATAAACAACCTCTTCTCAAGTATCTTGGTGACAAAATAAAGAAACCAATGGAAGATTTTCAAAATACCGAGTCTTCTCAATCCACTTCTACACGCTCAAAAGTGCAATCGGTGAAAACATGGGATCAAGGCAAAAGAGAGATTACGTTTAAGGATATGCACCATGATATTTTATGATTTTATGACAAGATTCACATTATGGATATTGGACGCAATAAAATTTGTGTTGACAATGATTATATGATATTAAACTTTGAAAAACTCGTGTATCATATAATTTTGATAAAGGTAAGGGCAATTGTTATTATGATGATTATGATAATGATATTGCATTTATTGATATATTTTCTATCATATGCGTTGATTATATCATTTATTAAGGGAGTTATAAGGATATTTTCATGTGTGGTAAAGTTTAATCAAATAAAGAGTCTAACATGACCCTTTCTACTTTTAGTTAATCATTTTGAAGCATTTGTGATCTTTTTCTTTCCCATAAAATAAAAGATTAAGTAAGTTATTAAAAATTGGTTGATGTACTTAATTTATTTGAATAAGAAGAAGAAGAAGAAGGAGGCGGAGGGGGGGAGGGGTAGGAGGAGGAGGAAGAAGAAGAGGAAGAGGGAGGAAGAATAGGAAGAGGACGAGGAGGAGGAGGAGGAGGAAGAAGAAGAAGAAGAAGAAGAGGTGGAGGAGGAGGAGGAGGAGGAGTTCCATTTTGAATTTCTTGAGGATTAAACCATCTCATTGATAGCAGATATCATGAGAAGTGATAAGAATATATTGAATAACGCTCTACTATGGTGTTTTTCAATGTTTTTTATTTTATTTTTATATTCTACTGACACTTTTAATAAGTTCTTACCTAATACAATGCTAATTAGAGTAAATTTTGTAGAGGTTTATTGTTATCACCTAAAAATTGATCACCTAGCCACAATTTACTAAGTTAATCAAAGTACATCATGTAGTATGTATTTTACACATTAAAATCCACTTTCACCTTAGGAAATAAGGTAAGGCACCACTTTTTTTGAAGTGATTTCAATTTAATTAATTTACCCACATTAGAATAACCCATAAATTTATTAGCTTTCTATTATTTTCATTTTTTTATCCATTAAAATGAAAATAATTAAAAAATATTTTCACTCTTTCGATAGGAATAATTTAATAGATAACTTATTTATTACTTATTTCTTAATCATTTCAACATTCTCATATGAATAATTTATTCAATCATTATTTAATAATTATTTCTAATCCATTTGAATAATTCACCTAGGTGTAATTTAATAAAACAATTTGTTTATTAATTATTTCTTATTTATTTTACCCATTTTTATTAAGTAACTCAATTAATAATTATTTTTTAAGTTAGTTATCTAAATAAAAGTTATTTACCTTTTTTACCTTGTCCTCTCACAAAAAATAATAAAATATCAAAAGTGGTTAGATTTGAATTTTGACCAGCAAATATTTCTAAATAAAAGTTATTGACCATTTCTTTGATCTTTTCCTCTCACAAAAAATAATAAAATATCAAAAGTGGTTAAATTTGAATTTGGTCCAGCAAATATTTTATTATTTGACCATATCAGGTCTTATCCACTATTTTATTAAAAATATAGAGTTTTTGTTGTGATCTCTTGACCATGACTGTGAGGACCACGAGCTGCAGGGCGAGTTGCAGTCACGGTGGGAGGTCATGTGAAGCACTTGGAGAAATGTGCGATGAGTTTTGGACGTGGGAAACTTATATCGTGTAGGTGGTCCCCGGTGCCCCGACCGATGGGCGGGCTGACGGGTGGGCCGACGAAACAATGAGGCGGCCATGCGATGGAAAGATGGGCCAACAATGGAGAATATGGTGAAGCCGACGGACATGCAACAAATGGGCAGGTTGGTTGGGCACATAAGCGATGGTGGATGAGCGTATATATATGCAAAGAGTTGGAGTTGGAGATCAACACACAACGAGCTCGGATAGCTTGGTGAGTTCTGCGGTGAAGTGTGCGGATGAGCCCGCATGACGGGCAGAGCGTGTGGAGATAACCAGCAGGGTGAACGCAACATTCGGGAGGCGATCAGGTAGGGCGTCGGGTGGACAGTGTAGGGCAGCAGAGCAGAGTTGAACGTGCTGAACGGGTGACCCGGGTAGGGCACGCCATGCACGGTGAAACTACGTGGAGAGTTGGCCGTGCGGAGAAGCAACCCGAGTTGGGCGCTCCATGCAACGCTGAACGACAAGCGACTTGAGTTAGGCGCGCCGTGCAAGGCTGAACGACGGGCGACCCGAGTTGGGCGCGTCGTGCAGGGCTGAACGACGGGTGACCCAAGTAGGGCGTCCGTGCAGGGTTGAACGACAGGTTGATAGTTCGTGCAAGACGACACGGTGAGGGCATTAGCCGAACGAAGGGTGGTTGAACCGGAGGTCGTGAACGGGAGTTTGTGTAGGTGATACTACATGCCGCCCACTAAATGAAGGGAGGTTGAAAACGTGAACCAGAGTTTGGGCGAGTGGTGACACGGATGCGTGTGCGCTCACCGAACTAAGGAACGGTTGGGCTGAACGATAATGTCGAGCAGGGTAACACGGTTTGAACGTTTGCTGAACGAATGTTGAGCGAGTCGGGTGAAGATGTGCGACGGGTGAACAAAGTGTTGGGCGAGTCATGCGGCAACCGTTCAGAGGTGCCGACGAGCTGGGCAACCGAGTTTGCCGAAGTTGTGAAAATTTGGCTAAGTGTAAATTTGGGGTTTCCTCCAAGATTTAACTTATACTTTGAAAGTTGAAAATTATATATATTGATATACGGGCAGACTCACATCGGGGAGTTGCCCCTCCCTTTATATTGTTGTGCAATTGTTCATGTTATTACTGTTTATGATGAATTTTAATGGTTTCATCATGTATAAAGGATAAACTAATACTTGGTAACAAAAAATAAACTAAGTACGAATGTTAGGCGTAGTCCACAATCATAAATATTGGTGAAAAGAAAGTGATCGATGGTGCCGCGCCTCGCTATAATGCGGTTGGAAGAGTACTGCCAGTGTAGGGGCGTGACAGGTGGTATCAGAGCTGATTCAGGTGGAGTGCAAGTGAAGGAAGCTGATCTCACTGACAGGTGGAATCAAGAGCTGGTTCAGTTTTGCAGGAAGAACCTGGTGAATGGTGAAGAAATATGAAGGGTGATTCAGGTTGCAGGAAAGTAGATGGCAGAGATGGTGGAAGGACCTATGGCAGGTGAATCTAGCCATAATGCAGGTGAAGCTTTCCAGTACAAGGTATTGGAACAAATGAGTAGATGGAGTTCTGAATGGACTTCGATGAAGGCCGAGAATATGAAGATTCGAGAAGGTTGTTTGAAGATCAAGGAAGAACTTGAAGAACTCAAGGGCCAATACAGGGATGTTGCAGATGTGACAACGATGGAGGATGAACTTGAGATTGATCAATTTGGGCCAGGATCGTGTAGTTTACAGACATGGGTGGATGAGGATACTCACATGGAGAAGCCTCATGATGATGAAGTAAGTATTATTGATACTTGTATTTCAGATGAGCATTTGGTAGATGAACCATATGCAAGGAAGAGCAAAGTCAGTTTGCCAATGCAAGGGAGGATCTTACCATGGATGTCTACGATGAGACCTTGTATGGAGAAGCAAGGACCATTAACTATTGCAGGACTTGTTGGGGTTGTTTGTGACCTTATGACAAAAGTTGCAAAGGTCCGTAACAAGGGAGGAACATGATGATTGTTGTGGAAGAATGGGTCATGCTTTAGCCACATGGAGAATTGGCTAAGTGCCTGGCATGACTCAAGGACAGATTGGAGGAGGGCACACACTTGGGTGGACTTCTCATGGCCGAGACCAAGAGAGGAAGTCTTGGTGGCACCTTTAGTGGGGGAGCTACGATGGAAGGGACTCGTGACGATGATATGGTTGGGTGACCGAGTTCACTAGACCGGATTTGCAGACTTGGATGATGACCGATTGTTGTGATGGGTCTACTTAGTTGGACAACATGGGCAACTTGAGTCGTGGACAACAGGTTGGAGACATGGAGCATGGCAGTCTTGTGCAGGGACATTATGCAGGAGCACTTGTAGAGATGTCACTTATGGGCATCCAATGAGGAGTGCCAAGGCAGGGATGTTGCGCAGGTGGATTTTCTAATGTGACATGGAGATGTTTTACTTATGAGCCGATGGATATGTTGTGCACTCTTGTACAACAAGGCCATGGAATGATTGGATTTGTGAGCAGACTATAGAGCATTCCTACTACATGGAGAGCTGAGGCATCTTGCAGAGACCTTTGGGGCGAGACATGTATGCTTGCCAAGATGTTGGTTGGAGATGACTCATGGAGCTCATGATGACATGAGGTTGTGACTTTTAGGGACTTCATATATGGTGGACTTAGAGGATCTGATGCATTGAGGAGCTGAGGTCAGGGACTTTGATGCAGGATGGGGTGCATACTTTTGAGTACATGTATGGGTGTGCTTGAAAGAGTGACTTGATGTGGAGGATCAATATGAGACACTTTGGAGTGATGGAGTTGCAATGATGATGATGCCTTGGTGGCAACACTTGGGCATGGGTTGAGCCGAGACTTAACCACTTTTGACACATGGGAGCTTATTGATCTATGTTATAGACATTTTTGGGCACAGCAACCCCAACCATAAAATGTCCATAAACCAAGGGCTCCTAAGTCCCTAAAAGTGTTGTTCTAACCCCTAAAGGAACAAGTTCAACTGATTACAGCTTCTCCCAGAAGTTCTCCATGAAAAACTACTCAAAACTGGTCAAAACAGGATCATTTCACCTGCTCCATAGGCAAAGTGCGTTGCATTTCATCTAAGTACACTCTGTGGGTGTGTTGCATTTCAAAAAGCCCTTCTATGGGGTGCGATGGGTGAGAAGTGACAAATGGCAGTGTCAATCCGCGAGGTGGAGAGGCATGGAATCTTCCAGAAACTTCTCCTGTGACACTTGCCTCTCTAAATTCGACCAAGGATGAGTAAGAGATCATCAATCTCCAAGTGGAAGCAAGAACTATCAGAGGGAAGACACTAATCAAATCACAAGCTGACTCATCTCCCTTACAGATATCTATATATGGATCCTTCATCCTAGAGATCGAGAGGCTGGAATTTTGCATCTTGTAAGGAATTTTTGTTGGTTTCTTGAGACAACATCACAGTGTTGGGTGATCTAAGGTTTGTATGAGGTGAAGAAGGGCTTACTTGCTGAGAGGATGATGTTGGGTCAGAACAACTGGTTGTAACTCCCTTGGCTCTTTCTTTATTATCAATAAAAGCTATTCAAGTTTTCCTCCATACTCTTGTTTCATTTATGTTTTATGCATTTGTATGGTCAATTTACATCTGATCCTAGATTGTTTATGATTATAGATCCATGTTCTTGTATAGTGTTATGCTACTCTGATTCTACAGGTACTTTGTGAAGCTGGGTGTACAAGGAAGCAAGTAGCAAAGGACTATCAGAAGAGAGAGGAATCGACCTAGGAGCCAAGCACAAGACAAAGGTTGGTCTCCTCTATTCTTCTCTCATCTATCTTTCATAAAGGAAAAACGAAAGTAGCTTTACTTTGTTTGTTTCTAAGGTAGCTACCACACCTTAGTGGGATAAGCAGTTCTGTATAAACACTTTTCCCTGTAACAAAAATGGCGACTCCACTGGGGACCGACTAGGTTGTTTGTTTATCTTCCTTGTTGTTTATTTTATAAACTTACAGACGGAGCCTGAAGTCGAGCCAGGTAGCTTTCGAACTGCATTTGCATAGATAAATGTCGCTTCAGTCAATCTCCGGGTTTTGTTTATGAATTAAACAACTAATTTACAAACTCTCTAATTGCCCTTGTGGTAGCTCTAGTAACCTCCTTAGATCTACCCCTGATTGTTGATTTACTGATTACCATTTGCTCGGCCAAAACCCCTGAACTGAACTGCAAACTGTGACCCGGAACCCAAGAAAAGTCTCGTCTCTGGCCCAACGCAGGCTCTGTTCTGTGAATCTGAAATTCAGCGCACTTCCCGAGTGTAGTAGGTGCACTTCATTTCAAGTTCACTATGTTACAGATGCGCTGATCAGACTAGGCATTGTTCCTCAGTTTTGGTTTCTGTGTTCATTCTTTTCAGTTCTATTCATGAATTTTGCTGCCTGTAGTCAGTATATCTCTGTTTGAAACCCCTTTTCCTTGCTATTATTCCGACTCAATTGTGCAAAGAACTATAAATGTTTTTGTGTATTTGTTGAGTCATTTTCAGTTCTCCTTTGCAAAAAAATAACGTAGTTGTACTGTCGTTTCTCGATTTGAAAGTGTCGCAAGTGTCGTTTTCAGTCGTAGAAGAGAGTCTGATTTCTCTTGATAGTCGATTACCCTGTTACTATTGTATTTGATCTGGATTTGTATTTTTTCTAGTGTCGAAAGCAAGTATTCATTTTCAAATCACAAAGTGTTGTCATTATCTTCATTTTTGATTTTGAAAAGAAACTTGTTAGTAATTGTCACTTGAAAAGTAATTCAGATTTTCGCATTAGCTTTCTTTTTATCATTCACATATTAAGAAAGCCGAAAACAAATACATGCATGTGCATTTGCATTTAGACTATTTGATTGGTTTGATTTAGGACAGTGCATATAGTGTGTGCTCTTTGCTCTTTGTGAAAAAATATTGTCTCTCTTTCCTTAGTAGCTAGGATTTTCATTGCACAAAGAAGATAAAAGACTGTTTATCATCTTAGATTGCATTTTAGGAATTGTACATCTACATCACGCGGTGAACTTGAAAGGAAAATTTCTTAAGCAAGATCAACTATAAAATAAATTTAATGAATCTAACAATGCTTTGGAACCTAACGCACAACATCTAGAAGTCTAGGCTAGAGACGTATTCCGACGTCATAAAGCCTGGTAACTATTGTTCTCACTGATGGTTGGGTGATTCCTCCACTTTGAGACGATAAGTGCCAGTACGGACTTGTGCTCCCACGTACCGTCGAGTATATTTTGGGAGACCACAATAGGCTTAATCCTTTATCCATAGGAAGCTGTGTCTGCCGCCCTATCGATCGCAATGCACTGAACACAGCATTCGGGAAGATTGACTGTCGTACCGTAAAAAGTATTCTGCAGTTTTGTGATTGGTTTGGTAATCCCTATACCTAGATTTCCAGAGTAGTCCCTTTCGTTCTTTTTCAGACTCCTTAACGGAAAAGGTCCATCTGAGCACTTCTCACTTCAGGCTCATTAAAAATCGAAGGCAACTAGAGTCATCTTTTGTTTTTTCTCGACTCTTTAAAATTGAAAAAACAAGTTGTGTCAAAGCGTCTAAAATTTATTTTAAATGGAATAATCATCACCCTTTCCTACGTTGATCTTAGGTTGAGAAAATGGAATCCACCAACCAAGGAATTCCCCTTGGAGGAAATCCTAGTCCCTTCTCCTCTTGGGGAGATGTTGGTGCACCCCATATGGCCACATTGTCGCTTCCAGGATTGACAATCGGCTTGCCCGTATGGCTCTTCTCAACCTCTGTCGTTCAGAACACCGCAATTCCTGAACAATCGAGTCAGCAACTAGACGAATCCAGAGTTACCCCCCAACCCTCTACTTCCTCCAATTCTTCCTCTCCTCCTTCCTCTTCGCTTGATGGGGCTAGTAAAGCCAAAAATCAAGTATCTGAGAAGAAGAAGGAAAAGAAGAAGAAAGAGAAGAAGAAGAAGGAGCCAAAAGCAAAAGGGGGCAACCAAGCATCGTCTAGTGAAAATCCACACACTGCACCGACCAGGCCTAAATCGCCATGTGTCATTTGCAAAGGAGACCACTATCATAGAGATTGTCCCTGCATCCCTTGGATCTTAAGGGATTGGTCTCCTCGTTTGCACAACCCGGTGTCGTCAACCTCTGATGATCATGTTGAAAACACACTGTCGACTAGTGAAAGTGAAGCCTCAGGACAAAAGGGAAAATATAGATTTCCTTGTAAAATGTGTGAAGGCGATCATGATGTCCACCGTTGTCCCTTCTTAGACGAGGCTAAAAGAGTTTTGGACGATCGTCTGGTTTCACCGTTACGACTTCCTCCTGGATATAAAAAACTCTTGCCGAGTCCGTCACTAGTTGAAAATCCAGCTGACCCGCCCAGGTGGTCGGCCGAAGCATCTATCATTGAAGACGAACCATCTAAACCCATACCAGACGAAAGTCAAAAGGTCGAGGCGGCAGTTGACCCGGTCTTGCCTTCAGAGGTTCCATCTTCAGATGATACAGTCACCGAAGAGAACAAGGATGACACCGTCCAAATTCTTTTCGTAAGCACAGACTCCGATGAACATGGGGGAAATTTACCCATTCCTTTACCGCAGGAAGGAAGTTCGTCAGAGTCGTACCCGGCCATCTATTCGGTCCCACCTCCAAGCAACCTAGTTGTCTCCTTTGACTGGAATCAACTAGGCAGACCCCGTTTACCAGCTAGTGTACCATTCCGAATCATTGCTCAAATATATAGAATGGTTATGGTTGGTACCATCATAGATGAAGGGGCTTCTGTGAGTATTCTTTCCTCAACTGCTTGGAAAGCGCTTGGTTCGCCATCGCTTTTGCCTTAAATGAGAAATCTAACAGGCTTTGACAAAGGAACCAGTCGATCGTTAGGGATCCTTCCCAATGTGCCCATAACATTGAGAGGGAAAACCGTTCATATGAACGTAATGGTAGTCCAAGGACCCCTGGATTATAATCTACTCCTTGGACGAGACTATATTTATTGCATGGGAGCCATTGTCTCATCACTCTTTAGAGTAATGTGTTTTCCGCATGAAGGAAGAGTGGTCAAGCTCGTAGACCAGCTTTCATTTCCCGGATCACGCATAGCAAATAGTCATATACCATCCCTAAATGGTCTTTTCACACAAGGAATGTCTCATCAATCTCCAGTCCGTCCACCTGATGAGCGCGAGTGATTCGGGGGACATGACTGAAACCCAGGGGGCATGCACCCTGGTCTGCTTCGGCAGGAAAACTTTGGGTATAGGGTAGGTTTCCGCGAGAGATATATGACTAGTCTGTACTCCCGTCCGTGATTGGAAAAGGGGGTTAGACTGGAATAAGATTCCCTCGTCAAAGTTATGTGAGTGGATTGTCTCACCTTTGTCTATTTCGGTAGACATCGCCGAAGAAGTGTTTTGTTTGCGGTGTGAATAGAACAATCTTTGGTAACCTGAAAGAGGTAGACCTTTCCTGATAAAACAAATGTTTTGTCAGTAGAATGAAAGGTGACCTTGAAACTTTATTTTATACCTGGGGGCATGCAAACCTTTTGGCATGCAAGCGAAGAGAAACCATTTATTTTTTTAAATTTGTAGGTCCTCTAACCCTTTAAACTCGTAGGATTGGTCGTTTCCTAACTTGCATAAAGAAAGGATGTGGGGCAAAACTCAAAAAATTGCCGTTTTCATATATGAGACATTCTTATTTTACGATTGGATTAATCGAGTAGTTTTAGCACATAGTTTGAGCTCGTTAAAAAATAAACATAAGTCATGAACAAATGTTTCTCCCCGCATTTAAGCTCATTAAAAAATGAACTATTTCCCGGTAAATAACCATCGTGAATGTAGTACTTCAGCCTTTAAAGCCTTGGTCGTGTTCTCATCATCACCTCCACTCTGTATTGGCCGATCATTCAACTCCATTTGATTGTTTACCCCTTTTTGAGGAACAGCTGTGAAGAGTGATCCCACTAGCCATCCTTGTAACACAGCCGTGATTAGATAATTCCAAACCTTACCTGGAATCAGCTACTACCCAATTTTATCACTCGTTCCTCAAAAAACGAGTCTTCTTTAAGCTCTTTTCAACTGACTCGTAAAATATGAAAAGATTGTCGAGCCATTGGCCTCTCCAGCTCGTTAAAGGGACTGGAAGTGCTATCCCTCCTTTAGATTTTAATCTTTTTGGACCTGAGGGATTATTACACAAAAAGATCGAGCGCTTGTTTTGTTCGGCTCGTTAAAAGTATCGAAAATTCATCCCTTTTGTATTGTTTTATACTTTTTCGGACTTAAGGGATTAGATGACGAAAAAGGAATTTTGGAGTTTCCTTTACGCCCCTTTTCAGACTCTCTAAAATTGAAAAGGACCGAGTTATCTTTGTCGTTAAACTCGTTAAAACCTAATAGTGACAAACTTGTCCATAACAGACAAGAACAAGTTTCATTATCGCTAGGCTTGTTAAAACATAGCGATGGGTTTGCCCGAAGGGCAAATTATAGAACAAGCATATGTTATCCTCCTCAAGCTTGACAAAAATAAAGAGGTACTAGTCAGCAATGACTGGGGAAAAATTGGGAAGAAAACTTGAAGAAACTTTGTTGGTAGCAAGTCGCTCTTGAACATGACACTTTCACTCCGCATCCAAGTCGGGTTGGGTTGTTTCATTCACCGGTCACATCACCATGGTCCCATCACACCATCCACATATGGGTTAATGCTACCAATCCATCACGTCAGTGTCGCCGATATGTTCAAGAGAAGTAATTCAGGGAATTCACCTGTGTCTCACCCGCTACCATACATTTACGCTCCATTCTTTCATGACCGCCACCCTGAACCTTATATCACCAGATCGTTTTCACCTCCATTAAAATCATTTGCTCCGTTCTGTGTCATTGATGTGGGATTCATTAAGGCCCTCCTATGATGGATCGCTTCTTGTCGACATCAGCTCATTATCCAAGAAGTCGATCTAGGAACACCCCGTTCAGTACTTTGAAGCTTGCATGCCTCAATGGCAAGTTTCTCACTTCCGGCGACAGGTTTACATCAATGGCCTTCGACCGAAAGATTTTGCGTGGTGTTCGACGCCAAGTCCTTTATTCACACCACGTGAATTGTACTGCAGTACCTTGAGGGTCATTATCATTATCGGTGATTCCTCTCGCGCCTGTTAACAGCTTACATCATTGGCTGGTAATCAGGCGATGTCTTTCCATGTTCGACTCCAGAACATCTCTCACATGGATAGACTTGTACTTCGAGTGAAGATCGAACGAGATTGAAGACCCCGGATCTAGTTTCATCCATCCGGGCTGCGATATATATTCAGGGAAATAAAGACATCAAATGTACATCGTTGCTGCACAGATAATCATCTAATCAAAGGGATGATGGCTCTACCAGAATCATCAGTCTACACTCAGACGATTGTCTGTCCTATGTACATGAAAATGAATTTATAAAGCTGAGCATGGGAATGCCCGCCTCAGCTAGATCATGAAAAAATTATGAAGATAATGTATTGTATTGTATCTTATTACAGGTCTCCTCCCAGCTTGAAAGAACTTCGGATCCTCATAATAAAGCATTTCACCCGACATCAAAAAAGATTAACGACCTCATGCTTTAGGGGGCAACTGTTATAGACATTTTTCGGGATTGCAACCCCAAGCATAAAATGTCCATAAACCAAGGGCTCCTAAGTCCCTAAAAGTGTTGTTCTAACCCCTAAAGGAACAAGGTCAACTAATTACAGCTTCTCCTAGAAGTTCTCCATGAAAAACTGCTCAGAACTGGTCAAAATAGGATCATTTCACCTGCTCCATAGGCAAAGTGCGTTGCATCTCACCTAAGTACACTCTGTGGGTGCGTTTCATTTCAAAAGCCCTTCTATGGGGTGCGATGGGCGAGAAGTGACAAATGGCAGTGTCAATCCGCGAGGTGGAGAGGCATGGAATCTTCTAGAAACTTCTCATGTGACACTTGCCTCTCTGAATTCGACCAAGGATGAGTAAGAGATCATCAATCTCCAAGTGGAAGCAAGAACTATCAGAGGGAAGACACTAATCAAATCACAAGCTGACTCATCTCCCTTACAGATATCTATATATGGATCCTTCATCCCAGAGATCGAGAGGCTGGAATTTTGCATCTTGTAAGGAATTGCTGTTGGTTTCTTGAGACAACATCATAGTGTTGGGTGATCTAAGCTTTGTATGAGGTGAAGAAGGGCTTACTTGCTGAGAGGATGATGCTGGGTCAGAACAACTGGTTGTAATTCCCTTGGCTTTTTCTTGATTATCAATAAAAGCTATTCAAGTTTTCCTCCATACTCTTGTGTCATTTATGTTTTATGCATTTGTATGGTCAATTTACATATGATCCTAGATTGTTTATGATTACAGATCCATGTTCTTGTATAGTGTTATGCTACTCTGATTCTACAGGTACTCTGTGAAGTTGGGCGTACAAGGAAGCAAGTAGCAAAGGACTATCAGAAGAGAGAGGAATCGACCTAGGAGCCAAGCGCAAGACAAAGGTTGGTCTCCTCTATTCTTCTCTCATCTATCTTTCATAAAAGAAAAACGAAAGTAGCTTTACTTTGTTTGTTTCTAAGGTAGCTACCACACCTTAGTGGGATAAGCAGTTCTGTATAAACACTTTTCCCTGTAACAATCTATGATCATAGGAAGCACATGGAGAGATGAGACAGGTGTATGCTTGTTTCTATGGCAGACTTGAGGGAAGGCACATTACAGATAGGATGGAGGTTGCTTCATGGACCTGGATGTGGCACATCGAGAGTCGGGTTTGATGAGAGGATCTCTTGATATTGATGAGATGGATGTTTTGCAGATGGGTGATGATGTTGGGGTAGATGTGGCTGATTTCATGCAGCACATTAATACAAAACATCATGGACAACATGTTGCAGATGATATGAGGGCTACTTCATGGACCTGAGCATGGCTTACACTTGTATGGAGATGGATTCTTGATCAAGTTGAGGATGTGACAGGATGTTCTGAGAAACAAATGATGATGTCATGAGGATGTGCATTCTTATGGTTTGAACGTGACAGTTGGATTGATCACCCGACTAGTTCAAATCATGAGGGCTAGCAATGTGCAGAGATGTGTTAGCATTATGTTGGAGTATCATGGCAGCAGTTCACACGATGACGATACATGATGAGGTCGACACGAGATGTTGTAGTGGGCATGTAGCTTGGGATGGAGGGGTCAGCCTTCCACGATGGGAGCAACATGTGGGGATTGCGACGAGGTGGTTGATGATCACAGATTGAGATGACATTCCGATGTATGACATACTGATGGAGTATATGCCTTGGTATGGGGATCTTGGTGACAGATGGTTTCCAGGATGAGAGATTGTCGAGGACGACAATGATTTCAAGTGGGGTAGAATGTGAAGACCACGCGCTGCAGGGTGAGCTGCGGTCACGCGAAGAACTTGGAGAAATGTGCGATGAGTTTTGGACGTGGGAAACTTATATTGTGTAGGCCGTCCCGAGTGCCCCAATCGATGGGCGGGCCGACGGGTGGGCCGACGAAATGATGGGGCGGCCATGCGATGGACGGATGGGCCAACGATGGAGAATATGGGTGAAGCTGACGGACGTGCAACGAATGGGCAGGTCGGCTGGGCACATAAGCGATGGTGGATGAGCGTATATATATGCGACGAGTTGGAGTTGGAGATCAACACACAATGAGCTTGCATAGCTTGGTGAGTTCTGCGGTGAAGTGTGCGGATGAGCCCGCACGACAGGCAGAGCGTGTGAAGATAACTGGCAGGGTGAACGCAGCATTCGGGAGGCGACCGGGTAGGGCGTCAAGTGGATAGCGTAGGGCGGTCGGGTGGAGTTGAACGCACTGAATGGGCGACCCGGGTAGGGCGCGTCGTGCACGGTGAAACAGTGTGGAGAGTTGGTCGTGCGGATGGGCGACCCGAGTTGGGTGCGTCATGCAAGGCTGAACGATGGGCAACCTGTGTTGGGCGCGCCGTGCAAGGCTGAAGGACGGGCAACCTGAGTTGGGTGCACTGTGCAGGGCTGAATGACAGACGACCCGAGTAGGGTGTCCATGCAGGGCTGAAAGACAGGTTGATAGTTCGTGCAGGACGACATGATGAGGGGGTTAGCCGAACGAAGGGTGGTTGAACCAGAGGTCGTGAACGGGAGTTTGTGTAGGTGGTACTACGTGCGGCCCACCGAACGAAGGGAGGTCGAAACTGTGAACGAGAGTTCGGGCGAGTGGCGACACGGGTGTGTGTGCGCCTATCGAATGAAGGAATGGTTGGGTTGAACGATAATGTCGGGCAAGGTAATACGATTTGGACGTTTGCTGAACGAATGGTGAGCAAGTTGGGTGAAGACGTGCGACAGGTGAACAAAGTGTTGGGCGAGTCATGCGGCGATTGTTCGGAGGTGCCGACGAGCTGGGCAATCGAGTTTGCCGAAGTTGTGAAAATTTGGCTAAGTGTAAATTTGGGGTTTCCTCCAAGATTTAACTTATAATTTGAAAGTTGAAAATTATATATATTGATATACGAGCAGACTCACATCAGAGAGTTTCCCCTCCCTTTGCACTGTTGTGAAATTGTTCATGTTATTGCTGTTTATGATGAATGTTAATGGTCTCATCATGTATAAAGGATAAACTAATACTTGGTAACGAAAAATAAACTAAGTACGAATGTTAGGCGTAGTCCACGATCATAAGTATTGGTGAAAAGAAAGTGGTCGATGGTGCCGCACCTCGCTATAGTGCGGTTGGAAGAGTACCGCCAGTGTAGGGGCGTGACAAAGACCATTTCATCGTCGACATTTTGATCCTTTGCCATTTGAACTCTCCATTAAAGTTCTCTCATACCATTTTGCTCTTAGCATACTACAGAAAGAGGGAAATCCATTGCACCCGTTAGGAAAGGGATATCAAGAACCTCCCATGGAGGAGGATGCAAAGACCCTTATTCATGCATTTTCCTCCATAGGTGATACCTATTTGATATATAAAGTTTGATTCATTGGGCATATTAGCATCATAACTTTGTTTTGTTTTGTGGATTATGTTTATGCAACACTATTTTCTTTTATGTTTCTAATAATTTTACATATTTGGTTATTAAACATTAACATTATTATAGTTCAGGATTTATATCCATTTTTTTGTTGTTAGTTTATTTTGAACCACCAATAGAAAAAAGTTTTTTTGTTAGCCCTTGCGCAAAGACCCCACTAACATTTGTTGATATTTTTTTAACATTTTTTGAAGTGGTCTAGATTAGACCTTATTCTTTTGTCTCTTTCTTGTAGCATTTGGTTGCTTTTGTATGAGTATTTTTTACATATTAAGCTTTAAGGACATCTCCGGTCTTGATCCTCGTAGAGATCTGAAAAGAAAATTTTGTAATTCAGATTGATCTTCAATAAAATTCATTTGTTGGTTTCTTTCTCAAATTTGGCTTACAATAATTTTTTGGTTCTAAATTGATAATGTTGTTCATTTTATATATTATTTTCAACAAATTTTGAAAATTTACAATTATAAGTTGATGCATTAATTTTTTATTCTTTCATTCTTTTACTGATATAAGTAAAAATGTAAAATTATTATAATTTGAAAATAGATTTCTTTCAAGGTCTTAGTTTCTTGAAATTTGGTTGTAAAATCAATTGGCTATAAATCTAGGGTAACATTTCCATCTCTCTTTCTTAGCTAAACAAGATTTAAGATGTTTTTGTGAGAAGCATCAAAACTTCTCCATTAACATAATCAACCCCATTTTTTTAATTCCTTCAGAAATATTGGGGTGACAAATTACAATCATGGTTTGTAGATACGTATGAAGGTGAATCATTAGATCTACAATAAAAATGTGAACCCTACACATTCGTACATTGTAAGAAAACTGCATGCATCTGTGCACTATAAGAAAACCCCACATGTTTGTACACTACAACAAAACCTTCTCCACCAAAGAACCCTTAGGGAAGAAATTCTAATGCCCAACAACATAGAATGGCCAACAAAAAATACGCAGATCACAGAGATGATCCAACCAACCAATCCAAGAGAAAACAAAGAAAACACTGAGAGAAATGATCCAACCATCCAATCCAAGAGAAAACAAAGAAAACATTGAGAGAAATTAATCATAAAGGTTCGTAAACAAAAAAAAAAAAGAAGCTTTGTAATCACCAAACCTAAAAATTTGCCCCAAAAAGTTTAAGTTATTATAGAAAGTAAATTTCCTAGGCTAGGTTAGGCAAATTAATTCACTTTTACTGAATAAAAGCCAAACTTAATGAAAATTTAGTTAGACCTAAATAATTCCTCTATTCTGAAAACAATTGTGAAGTTAGATGTGCTGAAAAAGAGACAAAAATGGTGAGATTTGCTCAAATTTGGTGAAAACCTAAGTGGTTGTTACATATGAATGCAGATCCACAGAAAATGGAGGTTCCAAAAAATAGATCTACAGAACTTTGATGTAATAAATTCGATATAGAATTTATTCAAGGAGATAGAGATTATTATCTCACTCTTATACTATATTAGATTAGGGAATATGCAATAACATAAAAGAAAGAATCTAACAAGTATAATATCCAAAATGGAGTACCATCCATAGAAATTGGTTTTCTATTCATTAGTTACCTTACATTATATTTGTACATCTCTTAGACTTCCTTCATTTCGATTATAGATAGGAGAGGGGGTGAGAACAATTCCCATGACGCATGTGGGATATCCCTTTTTATAAGATAGCTAGTTATTGAAGAATAACTATTACAAAATGCCTTAAGCATGTACATGAGACCACTATGCAATTATTAACACATTCTAATACAACCCTCAATTAAAATTATAGTTTTGGACCTTCTAGAGTCTTCCTGGAAAGTCCACACATGGCTAGCCCTATATGTATGAGTAATGGGGGTTGGCATGGTACCCTCTCATACCATGGTTGTCAACATAGTAGGTCAACTTACGAGAGACATAACTTTGCAGACAAGTTTTGATTAAGGTGAATCTTACATTATTGGAAAGTTTTCCAGAGTGTTCATTGAATGTATAAACTAAAATTCTTTTAACTAAACTTTGGTTCATATAGTTGAGTATGAAGAAAAATACTATTTGATCATAAAATGTTAGAGAAGTGGTTTTATTTTTAAAAATGCATTTTAAAAGTTAGAGTGAGTTGTCCTAATCTTAAAGAGGTGGGATCTCATACCATGCCCTTATCGTTGGGTAGCAATCATGGTGGCTTGTTTCGATTCTTGTGAGCTTTTTATGAGCCTTCTAAACCTATAATAAGGTTCGAGTGCTTGATTAATTTACTACAAACACATGAAAGCTTCACAAGGCTTGCTATAGGTTCCATGGGTGGGAATGACAATAAAAAGCCGAAATGTTTTTGAAAATTAGTAAAGAGAGGTAATTTCTTGAGGTAATTTCTTAATCACACTTTGTTAAGTTTTTTTTTATCTTTTAAAAATGTAATAATGAGTAACTATATTTTTTACAAGGAATAAGAGCCAGTACCACCTTTCTAGTTTTTTCAATTCTTAAAATTAATAGTAGTAATAAGAAATATTTCTTTTTCTATGGATTTCCAACCATTAAAGAGAGAAAAAATAAAAAATAAAGAACATAATAGAGTAGAGAAAATTAAAAAAATAAATTCACACAGAAATTATTGGACAAGTGGACAAACCCAAAAGTAAGAATTATTTAAGAAAACATAATTAAAAGATAATTTAAGTTTAAAAGATGAAAGATCATAATATTTCATATAAACATGATTTTGAATTTAAACAACACTGATATTTCAAGGTTTTTAATTAAATAGTTAATATTTGTTTTTATTTATTTTTTACTATGGCATTTTTATCATAGTGAATCAATAATTTATTGGAATAATTTAAGCAAAGCCCAAGGTTTTTTATTAAATAGCTAATATTTGTTTTTATTTATTTTTTACTATGGTATTTTTATTATAGTGAATCAATAATTTATTAGAATAATTTAAGCAAGGCCCAAGATCAAATCTAGAGATTGTCAATATAACACCAAGAGTATATTCAACAGCCTGTAAACCAAATATACCAGAAATTTATAACTTAAAAAATTAATATTTATTTTTATTACTCTAAACATATTCTATTTTCCAAAATAATTTTCAGTTTCAAAATATTTTTCAGTTTCATGCGTGCTAAGGTGATCTAGAGGTATTGATCCAGACCTCTGGAGTCCTTTTGTAAGGCCTCCGAGCTGCGGTGTGACGGGCGCCGGGCGGGCGCGGGCACGACGGGTGAGCGCACACGACGGTGCGACGTTTCTGCGAGTTAGTTGCGACGATACCGTGGAGTCATATGCGACGATGAACGACACTATGTGACAATAATGTAAAATCATAATACGACTAAGTATTATGTGGACACACATATTATATGAACATATGGGGTTTATATATATGTGGAATAATAAAACAATAAAATATAATATAATCAAGCCATGTAAAAGGGATATGCGAAGCTTTGTATACATGTTAAACGTGGAGCATAAAATATACAAAACCGACCACATAAAACATAATGTGAAGGCTTCATGGAATTATTTTACATGTCGGCCCAAAGTTATGTGCTAAGATATGAAGCGTATATATGAGAGGTGGATGCACCTCATTTCATCATGGAATCTTCGCTCATCTTCATTCGTACAAGGGGTAAAACAACATAAGGGTAAAGAAGACTACGCATATCTCATGCGTAGTACTTCTAAGGTGTAGTTTTGACTTAAGTACGGCTTGAGGTGTGAAGGTGGAAGTTGTGTGTTGTTTTATGCAGGATTTGGTGGGAAGGTCGAGTGGCTCGGGTGAGCACTCCTTCTTATGCAAAGGTGCATAAAATGTTGTAAAAGGTTGTCTATGCCTTGGTTGTAAATTGTTCTAAGTATAGACTTGGAGTTTTGCCAAGTATACTTGCTGATGTATTATTGAAGAAGCTGTTATAATATTATTGTTGGGCAGACTGTTCGGGAGTTGCCCCTCCCTTTATACTTGTGTATTGTTGATGTTCTCGGTTTATTGTTCATGGTTGATGATTGAGAATGTTCTTTATTAAAGTATAAAGAATAACACTTTATTCGGTTATAAGAACACAAGTTAAGTAAGTTTATGTTGAAATAGCCGTAGTCCATAAACGTTAGTATTGTTGAAAAGAAAGCATTCGATGGTGCCGCACCTCGCTACAAGCGGTTGGAAGATCACCGCAGGTGTAGGGGCGTGACAGTTGGTATCAGAGCAAAGGTTGCTCGTGGAAGTGCAGGATACTCGATGGAATTGTTGAATGGTCGAGACTAGATCGCAAAGGAAGAAGAAGCTGGACGAAATGGCAGTTGGGTCTCAGGCTGGGTCTAATCATGGTGAGAAGGATACTACTATTGGGTTCATGGAAAAGTTGTCGAAAAAGATAGAGAGTATGGAGATTTCTTTTAAAGAACTCGATGAACTCTGAATGCAGAATGATGAGCTCAAGACACAATATGAGTACACTGAATATAGGTGTGCACAACTCGAACAAAGGGTCAAAGAAGTCGAGGAATCAAAGGATCAAGGTCTTGCAGAAAGTCTTGCAGAAATTGAGAACTTGAAGAAGACTCTTGAAGATACAAAGAACGAGCTTACAATTGTGAAGAGGGCCATGGGACATTATTCATTTGGAGGAATGCCTCATATGAAGGTCAAGGAACCGGAATCTTATGATGGAACAAGGAAGGCAGCAATTCTTGGCAACTTCTTATGGGACGTGGAGCAGTACTTGGAGCGGTTGAACCTGATTGATGGTGAGACACAAGTCAAGGTAGCTACTCAGTTCTTGACAAAGGATGCTAAGATGTGGTGGCGAAGGAGGGTGGACCAAATTGCCAATGGCAGTGCTGATGACATCACTTCGTGGAAAGACTTGAAGAAGGCTTTGCAGACCCACTTCAGTCCTCAGGATGACACATGGGAAGCAAGGACCAAACTCAAGTACATAAAGAAAACCGGAAGCCTACAAGAATACCAGCAAGAGTATTCAAGTGCAGCTTTGGAACTTCATGACATGGCAGAAAAAGACAAGGTGTTCAACTTCATTATGGGATTGAAACCTTGGGCACGCAATGAGGTGAGGAGACAGAAGATTAGAACACTTGAAGAAGCTTTTGCTGCGGTTGATAGGTTGGTGGATCACCTTGATGAGACTTCTGATGACAAGAAGAAGAAGTCCGAAAAGCCGAAAGAGAAGAAGGATGATGGTGCTTCGAAAGCAGATGATGGTTCGAAGACAAAGAAGCCTTTGAAGTGTTGGATATGTGCAGGACCACACATGGTGAAGAATTGTCCCTCTAAACCAAAGGTGGCTGCGGTTGCACAGTCTGATGATGAGAGTAATGATGCTTCTGTGGGGATGATGCAGATACTTGGTGCTTCTGCTACAGTCTCTAAGAGAGACCCAGAAAGAAACAAGTTAGAGTATGTTCGAATGAAGGTTGGAGATACTAATGTGATCACTATGGTGGATAGTGGAGCCTCTCACAACTTCATGAGCGAGGATATTGCAAGGAGGATTGGACTAAAGTTTGTACCAGCAAGGGCACAAATGAAGACAATAAATTCTCCTCTGATGGACATTCTTGGTGTAGCCGAGAAGGTGGATACTACACTTGGTGAATGGACCGGGAAGGTGGACTTCACTATAGTGCGGATTGATGACTACGAAGCTGTATTGGGGGTGGAGTTTATGAAACAATTCGATGCTATGATTGTACCACATTTGAAGAAGCTCTACATTTATGATGGAAGAGAAGATGTACCCATTGGTGTGCCTACCATTGGTGCAACAAGACCTGATTGTAAAGTAGGAGCAATGCAAATGGAGGACAAGGAAAAAGTGAACAAGCGGTTGTCCACTGTTGAGGCAAAGCTTGCGGAGCAGTCAGTGGTCATCAAGACACTTTCAGATAGCATCTTGGACTTAACAAGAAGGCTAGAGCTGGTGGAAGATGATGATGATGATGATGAGGTATATGTGAGGCCGGATGTCCAGAAGGAAGACCGGGTTGCTTATCTACAAAGGATGGAGGTTGAGGATCCTGATAGATGGATCGAGTTGATTAGTGAGGAAGAGCCCTCAGGCTCTACTCCCTCTACATCTTCTTAGATGAGTAAGAAGATGGGCTCATTGCTAGCTGCTCATGGCAGTGAGTCCTCAAGCATATAGAGCAGGTATGATAGGTGATGGCATGTCGCAGATGAGATGGATGGAGTTTCCATGGACCTGAGCATGGATTATGGAGATACATACCTTGGTATGGTGAGCTTGGTGGCAGTGGTCATTAAGCCGAGACATAGTGGAGAAGAGTCTCTACATATGTTGCAAGGATGTTTGCCTTGTGTAGAAAGGTCGACATCCTGAATGATGATGATCTTGGTGGAGAGCTACCGAGATGGTATGTTGTCGAGGACGACAACGATTTCAGGTGGAGGAGAATGTAAGGCCTCCGAGCTGCGGTGCGACGGGCGCCGGGCGGGCGCGGGCACACGGGCGGGCACGGGCGCACGGCGGGTGAGCGCACACGACGGTGCGACGTTTCTGCGAGTTAGTTGCGACGATACCGTGGAGTCATATGCGACGATGAACGACACTATGCGACAATAATGTAAAATCATAATACGACTAAGTATTATGTGGACACACATATTATATGAACATATGGGGTTTATATATATGTGGAATAATAAAACAATAAAATATAATATAATCAAGCCATGTAAAAGGGATATGCAAAGCTTTATATACATGTTAAACGTGGAGCATAAAATATACAAAACCGACCACATAAAACATAACGTGAAGGCTTCATGGCATTATTTTACATGTCGGCCCAAAGTTATGTGCTAAGATATGAAGCGTATATATGAGAGGTGGATGCACCTCATTTCATCATGGAATCTTCGCTCATCTTCATTCGTACAAGGGGTAAAACAACATAAGGGTAAAGAAGACTACGCATATCTCATGCGTAGTACTTCTAAGGTGTAGTTTTGACTTAAGTACGGTTTGAGGTGTGAAGGTGGAAGTTGTGTGCTGTTTTATGCAGGATTTGGTGGGAAGGTCGAGTGGCTCGGGTGAGCACTCCTTCTTATGCAAAGGTGCATAAAATGTTGTAAAAGGCTGTCTATGCCTTGGTTGTAAATTGTTCTAAGTATAGACTTGGAGTTTTGCCAAGTATACTTGCTGATGTATTATTGAAGAAGCTGTTATAATATTATTGTTGGGCAGACTGTTCGGGAGTTGCCCCTCCCTTTATACTTGTGTATTGTTGATGTTCTCGGTTTATTGTTCATGGTTGATGATTGAGAATGTTCTTTGTTAAAGTATAAAGGATAACACTTTATTCGGTTATAAGAACACAAGTTAAGTAAGTTTATGTTGAAATAGGCGTAGTCCATAAACGTTAGTATTGTTAAAAAGAAAGCATTCGATGGTGCCGCACCTCGCTACAAGCGGTTGGAAGATCACCGCAGGTGTAGGGGCGTGACACCTTTCCTCCAGCTCTAATCTTTGTTCCAAATGCTTTCGCAAAAGTGGATTTTGATTCCATGAGGTTAGAAGTTAGCATGCTCTACATTCTATATTAAGTCCTTTCCTAACTCTTCAATCCTTGTTCTTATTTCTATTATGGGTGATCACGATATGTTAATGAATAAAAGATACATTTGTTTTTGACAAAATAACTCAGATTCACCGGTAAAGATAGATTTTCACTGTGTAGACTCATGTTCAACTCCAGTGGAAGACATGCTGTGAAAATGTAACTTGCCTATTTCTTAAACAAATGATTACCCTATCATCTAGCATAGCATGTGAACACAGTACACCTACAAAAGGCAGGTTTATTGTGTACTGGGCTGACAACACACCTAATTTATACCTAGATGTACCTATGGTAAAGATATAGATAGTATATATCCTTGTGTGTTCCCTCTTCCCAAAGCTTGTGCCTCAGCCTAATGCGGCAGAAGAGGTCAGCAAACACAGCAAACATTATAGTCGAAAGAATGGCAAGGGACAATGGAAGTCTCTACAGAATGTAATGGATCCATCGGTTGTATTTTCATATTTCCTCCTCACAACAGATCAGAAGATCGGTTATCAGAGCACAGCAGCTCCTTGGCATGCTGTGAGCAGTGCAGCTTTTTCTTTGTCCTACATATTGCTGCAATAATCTCTGTCCAAGCATGGTGGGCATCCAGGAAGTTGTCCAACAACTTCTCATGAGCACTCTTTCAGTCTTTTACTTGAAATTCCATTCTGTGTCTAAATAAGGTTTTCAATCTTGTCAGAACAGTTTTATCATGTGTTGTTTGTCGATGAGATCCATTTTAGGTGATTTTCGACTGAATTCTAACCTCAAAAGGTCAGGATAAAGAGACTGGCATATGAGCGTGGTACTTCAGATACAGCCTTCAAAAACATGATATCAAGTACACGGATAAATATAAACCCCAACTGTTCCACAAATAATTATTAGGAAAAAAGAATGATAGAAGGATATATTAATGTCAACTAGTAGCCAGAAGTGGCTACCAGGATTGTGAATGTACATTATAATACTCCATCCATTTCAGATTCAGCATAGCAATAGTTAACAGATTGACCTTCTCAGTATGAGATGATTAAGGATTAGTGCCTAAATCAGCCCAAGCCATCAGTCTACCTAAACGGTACATACTGATCTCCTAAGATTCACTCAAGTGAATAATTGCAATCTATGGAGAGTAATTATCAAAAATAAACAAGCATGAAGCATAGCACCATAGATCATGCTTTGGACTTCGGCTTATAGTATCTAAACTTGCAATGATTGATTAAACTTAGTCGAACAGAATCAACCATTCCCTTAACATTATTGTGACACTTGGAATCTCTGAACGCAATACAATACAAGAACCAAAGACATGGCAAGTCTTTGGTTATTAGTCAAGTTATGGTTAGTTGCTCGTTTAAACTGAATCACCAGTAGTCCCTGCAGGAACATAATCCATCCTTGAAATGATGGAAGCGATTTGCATCCCTCACTATAATTTGTCGTCTCAAAATCATGGAGATGAACTTAGTGGCACTGTGGCAGTCATCACACACACGGAGGTTTTTTGTGATTTGGATAGGAGTATCAGGGTTTGTAGTAATAAGGCCGAAGGCAATGGCTAGCTTCTCACTATGACTGCCAAGCATTTGTTCCTTCTCCTCCTCCACATTGTGCAGAACAGCATCCGTGTTAGCTGAATACCCTGCCTCCTTCATCTGCCCAGCCAAGCTCTCCAACATTGCATAAATTTCCTCGGACCGAGGGTGCGATCTATCTCCTACATAAAATGTATGAACTCTGTGGTTTACCTCGATGAAGCTCCATCCTGGTGGCTTTTTCAAACTCCTAGCTTTCATCATCCTTCTTACGTTTGCTACATCAGCCCATTTCCCTGCAACAGCATATATATTTGACAGGAGTACATAATATCCGGGATTCCAGGGTTCTAATTCAAAAATATGCCCTGCCACATGTTCTGCTAGCTCTATATTGCAGTGAATTTTACAGGCACCAAGCAAGGCTCCCCAGACACCAGCGTCAGGTTTTATTGGCATTTTCTTGATAAATTCTTCGGCCTCTTCCAACTGTCCTGCTCGACCAAAAAGATCAACTATGCATGCATAATGCTGTAGCCTCAGCATAATGCAATAGTCTCTCCTCATGGAATCAAAGCACTGCCAACCCTCATTCACTAAGCCTGCATGACTGCACGCGGAAAGAATACACAGGAAGGTGACATCACTCGGCTCGACGCTGGACTGCTGCATTTTAGAAAAGAGTTTCAGAGCACAATTCCCATGCCCGTGCATGCCATAACCAGCAATCATTACATTCCAAGAGATAACATCTCTTTTAGCCATTCTGTCAAAGAATTGGCGTGCAATCTCTACATTGCCACACTTTGCATACATGTCTATGAGAGCGTTTCCCACAGTAACACGCGATTCAAATATATTCCTAACTGCGTAGCCATGAGTAGACTTACCTTGTTGCAGAGCTGCTAGGTGGGCACACGCTGGGATAACGCTCAACACCGCCACAGAGTCAAGCATCACACTTGTCAACCGCATCTGCTGAAACAGTGCTAATGCCTCATCCGCTCGGCCCCCCTGAGCATACCCAGAAATCATGGCACTCCATGAGAACACATTTCTTTTAGGCATTTTGTCAAACAATTCACGAGCAATCCCTAATCTCCCACACTTGGCATACATGTCTACAAGGGCAGTTTCCACAATAACATCCGATTTCATTCTACTCTTAATTATACATTCATGGATCCACTTACCCTGTTGCAGAGCTGACAATTGCGCACACGCGGGAAGCACGCTTTTGAAGGTGATCAGATTCGGCTTCACGCAGTTCCGCTGCATTTCATCAAAGAGCATCAAGGCCTCATTGGCAAGCCCATTCTGAGCATACCCGGCTATCATGGCATTCCATGAGACCACATCTCGTTCAGACATTTTGTCAAACAACTGGCGTGCAATCTCCAAATTCCCACACTTGGCATACATGTCTACAAGGGCATTCTGAACAAAAACACATGACTCGAACCTCGACCTAACAATATGTTCATGAATCTTCATCCCTTCTTGCAGAGCCAAAAGCGAAGCACATGCCTTGAGTACAAAGGGGAATGTGAAATTGTTGGGCAGCACATGCGCCCTCTGCATTTGATAGTACAATGGTAGGGCTTCCTCACAAGGCCCGTTACAAGCATACCCTTTAATCATCTCGTTCCATACTAAAACATCTGGTTTCTCAATTCTGTCAAACAGGCGGTGTGCATTCTCCATACTGCTGAAAACTGCATACATACCTACAAGCTTGGTTTGCAGAAAAATGTCTTGGTGGAATCCATTTGTGATAATGTGGGCATGGACTTGCTTCAACTGCTCTATGTTGACACATGACTGCAAGATTGAAGCGTATGTGTTCCACTGGAATGGCTGATCCCACGCTTCCTTTAATGTCGAAGTGATCGCCTGTAAGCGTCCAGTGCCAGGCCTGAGCACTGGCTTCAGTGCATTCATGTTGGTACATGTTTGTAACAGAGACTCATATTAAAGAGCCTTCGCGATATACGAGATTTCAGGTATGCTGAAACACATTTAGCAACTCTTTCACAGGCATGTGTTTTGGGTTGTTTGTTTGTGTCGTTGACGCAGGACAGATCATTTTGTTAGACTTATTAAGTTAGCCTATGTTGATATTCAGTTTCTTTACTCTATTTTATTTTTTTAATATATATATATATATATATTTATTATTAAAATGAATGGCAATAATTTAATTGGTGATTGTGATGTTACTTTGTCAACGGTCAACAGTACTTTTAGATTTGATTTTTCTAGATGCATTGTGTTATTCGGTTTTATATTTAGACATTTAAAATTTTCAAACTAATCACTCTTATGTGACTTAAATACTTAAGTAAATAATAATTATAATAATTTAAAAATAAATAATTATCACATTTTTATTATATAAAATGAAATAAATATTATAAATTATATTGTTTTATTAGATTATGTTTACTATTGATTGCGTTGATTGGCCCACTCTAATATTTATTGCTTGGAGTGCTCCACCCTAACCTAGTTGGGTAGGAATGTTAAAATATAGTGTAAAATAAAATAATATTTATTATTTATTATTAAATCAATTAAATTTAAATATATTTATTTAATTAGTATATATTTATTTTGGTCAAGTTATGGTGGTTTTTGAGCTCTAGGTTTGTGACAATTCATAGTATTAACACATTTTATTCAGTGAAAAATAGCCTATTTAAAGGGAGAAATAAAACCAACCTAGATCCATCTTAATTCTGGATCTATCAAGTGTAACATAATGTAATGTAAACATTTTGACTCCGTCAAAATAAAATAAAAATAAACTCTCCAACTTAGTGTGGTAGAGATGTTGCAATGTAATTTTTCGGTTAACATTTTGACTCAATCAAAATAAAATAAAAAACATAAATGGTAGAGATGTTGTAATGTCATGTTTAACACCTTGATTCTGTCCAAATAAAATAAAAATTTAATTAAAAATAATTATTATTATAATTATAATAATTATAATCATAATTAATAATTAAACGAGCTTAGATTCATCTTAACTTTGAAGCTACCAAGCTTTGATAAGAATCAAATGTCTTGAGATGCATACCTCTTTTAAAGTGAAAAGAGATTTAATCCCTCTCAACCCTTGGTAGATCCAGAATTAAGATGGATCTAGAATGATTATTTGTGGTATAAAGATTTCTTTTAAGGAAAAAAATCATAATTAATAATTAAACCAGCCTATATTCATCTTAACTTTGGATCTATCAAGCTTTGATAGGAATCAAATGTTTTGAGATGCAAACCTCTTTTAAAGTGAAAAGAGATTTGATCCCTCTCAACCCCTGGTAGATCCATAATTAAGATGGATCTAGATTAGTTATTTATGGTTCATCTTAACTTTGGATCTACCAAGCTTTGATAGGAATCAAATGTCTTGAGATGCAAACCTGATCCGGATTTAAACAGGAACACAACAAATTACAGATATAACCATACATATAGAGATGCAGTGGAAATAATACTTCATTTCATTATTGTAAAATACTGAAATATGCTTACACACAGAAATGGAAATAAACTAGCTAGGGTGATGGTAGCTTATCTCTGAGAAAAGATGTGGTGACTACATGCCTTTGAACTGTGTTACAATGAGGCACGAAGGCCTATTTATTGTTGAGAAACAATGGAAAACCCTAAACATTCAAAAACCTAACCCTAGAAGATGAAACACCAAATTGTGGGCCCCTTTTGGGTAAATTGGCACATCAACTTCCCAGGGTAGTAACTTTGGCCTACGATCTCCATTTGACGCGCACAATATATCGTTACAAATATCTATTCAAGAACTACAACTTTGGGAAGAACAACATTAGTCTATGTTGCTCCCAGTTTTCCCAAAAAACATCGTTTATGGCCTCAAAATGGCTCTGAAAGTTCAGGACCCGAAAAACTGCTAAAAATAGTAAATTGTGCTACAATTAAGGAAACTGAAAAGCTGAAAGAAACAATGGTGGGGGTCCAAGTGGACTTGGCGAGTGGCCACCAATATCAACCTGGATCATTCCTACCCCCTTAGGAAGCAATGGTCCCCATTGCATCGAGTTCCTCCATGAGATGAGGAAACTTCTGCTGAACTTGGTCCCTGGTGAGCCACTTGCCCTGCTGAAGGAGTTGGCCTGCTTTGACAACTCGATACAATTGGATCTTCTACTGGCGAGTGTGCTTGATCTGTGTGTCCATGATCTGATCAGTTGCAACTTGTTCCATGCAATCTGGATTTAACTCTATGGGTGTGAGCTGTTTTGCAATGTCGGATGTGTCTAGTAATGGTGGAAAGTATGGCCGAAGGCAGTCCACATTGAACCCTGGGTGCAGGCCAAGGAATGGGGGAATGTTGAGCTCAAATGCATTGTCTCCCACGACCTTGGTAATGGAGTAAGGACCATATCAGAGTGGTTTGAGTTTCCGATAGGCTCTAGTAAGACATTCCTTTTGCAAATGTAACCAGACTTTGTCGCCCACCTGAAACTTGTGTGGCACCCGATGTTGATTATGTCGCTACTTGTACTTGGCATTTGATTTCTCCAGAATGTCGTGGACTTGCTGGCGAATATGTTGGATGTGCTCAATGAAGCTATTTGCCTTATCTGTTTCGGACTGGACATGAGCCGAATCTGCGTGAGTAGCTGCAAATGGCATGGCCACATCAATGGGACATAGTGGTTGGAATCCCAAGCCCACTTGAAAAGGGTTGTGGCCAGTCAAGCTGTGGAGAGCTCGGTTGTAGCTGTGCTGAACATAGGGGAGACTCTCATCCCATGTGCGTGGATACTTTGAGTTGTACATGCACAGAATGTGTACGATCATCTTTTTGACAACCTCTGTCTGGTCGTCAATTTGAGGATGGAAGGCTATGGACTTAGTGAGTTTGGTGTCCAGCATCAACCAGAGACTGGACCAAAATGTACTGAGGAACTTGTTGTCCCGATCTGAGATGATAGACTGTGGGATCCCAAAGTGTACCCACACTCATTCAAATAAGAGTTTAGCAGTGGCTTCTGCTGTGATATTCTTCTTGCAGGCCACCATAATGGCCATCTTCGAGAATCTGTCGACGACCACAAAAACGCAGTCATTTCCATGCTTAGTAAAAGGAAGGCCTGACATGTAATCCATGGAAATGGATTCCCAAGGTCGACTAGGGGTAGGCAGCGAGGTATAGAGGCCTTGCTTCTTGATGGTCAGTTTGGTAATGGCACAAGCAGTGCATGATCTGACGTACTTCCCGACATCCTGTTGAAGATTCGACCAATAGAAATACTTCTGCAGTACTACCACCATTTTCTCGACCCCGAAATGCCCAGCAGCGCAATGGTAGTGTGCTTCCCAAATCATCTTGGCACGCTCGCTTGAAGGAACACAAAGGTGACCCAGATGGCATAATAAGGCATCCTGTGGTGAAAATCTAGAACACGCTGACCCTCCAAGAGTGTCTGGTATATGTGGCTGAATTCTGGGTCATTTTTGTAGAGAAGTGGCCAATCAGAAGTCTCGTGCCCATAAGTGTTGAGCACGGTGGTTAACGCCATGATCGGTGGTGGACTGAGGCAATATGCAACATTATTGGTGCTACCCTTCTTATACTTGATATTCAAATGGAACTGTTACAAGTATGTGGACCACTTTTGATGGCAATCATTATGCAATTTCCCTTGGGTCTGTATGAACTGCAGGGGTCGGTGGTCTGTGCGGATGACCATTACCTTCCCCAAAATGTAATGCTTCCATTGTCGACAGGCCTGCACAATGGAAAACATCTCTTTGTCATAAGTGGGATACTTCCAGACTGTGTCTGAAAGTGTCTCACTGTGATATGCCACTCGATGCCCGTGTTGAGTAAGCATTGCCCCAATAGCATAGTCAGAGGCATCTGTCTCGACCTCAAATGGTTGTTGCAAGGCTAGTAATGTGAGAACTGGTGCTGAGCAGAGGCGATCTTTCAACTCTTTGAATGCCTTATGTTGAGATTTAGACCAATTTTTTTTTTTCTTTCACTCCTCCCTTGGTGACTTGACTCAAGGGCCAAGTGATATGAGAAAATCCAAACACAAACCTACAGTAGAAGTTGGCAAGACCTAGAAAGTTGCGGAGCTCAATTAGAGTGGTTGGAGATGGCCAATACTGAATGACTTGGATCTTGGCTAGATCCACATGCACCCCCCGTTCATCAATACTGTATCCCATATACTGAACCTGGGTCATACCCAAAGTGCATTTCTCCAAATTGGCACATAACTTGTGTTGTCGCAGTGTTTGGAGAACTTGTCGGATGTGCAGGAGGTGCTCTTCCCAACTCTGGCTGAAGATTAGTATGTCATCCAAGTATACCACTACAAATAAGTTGGTGAATGGACACAAGATGTCATCCATTAACCTCATAAAGGTTGCAGGAGAATTCGTCAATCTCAAAAGCACAACCAACCATTCGAAAAGGCCATCCTTGGCTTTGAAGACAGTCTTCCACACATTGGAGGGTTTGATTGGTACATGGTGATATCTTGACTTCAAATCGATCTTGCTAAAATATTTTTCCTCCTTCAGTTGGTCCAGGAGGTCATCAATCCGTGGGATTGGGTACCTATTATGGATAGTGATCTTCTTCAGCGCCCGATAGTCAATATAGAGTCTACAAGTCCCATCCTTCTTCTGTACCAACACGATCGGGCTCCCACAGGGTGACGAACTCGGACGGATGTGACCTTTCTGCAATAGCTCCTGAATTTGCCTCTTGATTTCATCATTCTCCGAAACAGAGCGCCGATAGATTGTTCCATTGGGCAGTGGCGCACCTGGGGTCAGATCGATGGAGTGCTTGACTTGACAGTGCAGAGGAACCCTTGCAGGGGAGGTGAAGATGTCCTCGTACTCCTCCACAACCTTGTCCATTTGTAGTTTTCGTGCGGAGGGGTCATGTTTAGAGGTCGTGGCCACCGTCTTCTTCATTCCATGAGGGCGTATCATCAGGAAAAAAATTTCCCGGTTTTGGAAATGAGCTTACTGCATTGTTTTGTAGTAACCGAAGAGATGGCGGTAGGCGGTGCTACCTCCGGTATCCTATACAACTTATTTCCCAAAGTAACAATAACAACACAAGGCCTTGATTCATACACAACATGTCACTTCCACAAGTATGGTTGTCCTAATAATACATCACAAACATCAAGGGGAGCAACGTCACACAATAACTCATCCGTGAAGGGCTTGATGTTGTATGGAAGGTGACACTGCTGGCTCACGTGAAGATCCCGTCCTTGGTGAAGCCACCCGATGGTGTACGGTTGTAGATGTGCTGTGGTCGATAAGCCCAGTCGCTTCACGACCTCTGCCAAAATGAGGTTCTTTTGGTTCCTGCTGTCGACAATGAAATGTAGTGGGGAGTCCTTTACCCACATCTGGGAGTGGAAGAGACGCTCCTCCTCCTCTAGATCTTTGAGTTCCTCCTTTTGGATCTTCGTGGTGGCAACGATGGTGTTGGTCTCCACATCGACAATCTGCTTCTGTTTGTCATTCCCCTTGTCGGGTTTTGACTTAGAGTCAAAACATGCATCTGATTCTGAAACCTTTAGCTCAACCACCAGTGACTGCTTGGCTCGACACTCACTTGTGTTGTGAGTGGAGCTCTTATGGAACTCACACCACTTTCCCGTGTACACTATTCTTTGCTTGCAGCTTTGGCGAGTTGTTTTGGGTCGCCATGCCTTGGCTTTGTCCTTTGTTCTGTGGTTTGGGGGCACTTTTCCCTTTCTTCGGATTCGCAGATCCAAAGTCTTGCTTCTTCTGTTTAAACTTTTGGTCGATCTTGACGGCATATCGGTATGCCGTGCCGAGTGAGGAGATGTTTAGGAATTCTATTTCTTCCTGTATGTACCTGTGCAGGTAGCCGCGGTATTTGAGTACCAAATTCTGCTCCAAATCCTTGATACCCAACTTTGTGTGAAGGGTATGTAAAATATTGGTAAACTCCGGCACATCTTGGTTCCTTCCCTGTCGCAGCATGGTCCACTTTATGTATTGATCCTCATAGCTTCTGACATGGTAATATTGCTCCTTGATGGCAGTCCGGAATGAATTCCAAGTGGGTGTGACTGAAAATAGTGAGGCCGTACTTTCATCCTTCTGCTCGCAGTAGGTTTCCCACTAGTCCTTGACATGGGGGGTGGATTTGAGAAGAGCGAAAGTAATATTTTCCCGGTTGGAAAAATCATGAACAGAAAAGTACCCTTCTAGCAGATTTAACCATTTATCTACGACGTCTGCATCTATCTGACCTTCAAATATGGGAATGTCAAAGTTAGCTTGTACCTTAAAGGGTGTGGTGCTTCCAGAGTAGTTGCTGGAAGTAGATGTGTCGCCCCTGGGTAGTCGCTGAAGGATCTGGGCAAAGTTGTCCATCATCGCGTTCCTTTGTCGCTCGAGGGCCTCTTCAAGCAAGATTTTGATAGGATATCCTGCCCCCTCATCTTTCTTTTCATCCACCATGGGAGGCCGTTGGGATTTGCGAGGCTAGTCTTGCAAAGGTTCGACCAATTCAAGCCCTAACTCCTTATATCCCGACCTCGTTGGGGACATGCAAAGAAAAACAGAGAAAGAGCAGACCGCTTTGATACCATTGATCTGAATTTAAACAAGAACGCAACAAATTACAGATATAACCATACACATAGAGATGTAGCATAAATAATACTTCATTTCATTACTGTAAAATATTGAAATATGCTTACAAACAAAAATGGAAATAAACTAGCTAGGGCGATGGTAGCTTATCTCTGAGAAGAGATGTGGCGGCTACATGCCTCTGAACTGTGTTGCAATGAGGCTCGAAGGCCTATTTAATGTTGAGAGACAATGGAAAACCCTAAACATCCAAAAATATAACCTTAAAAGATGAAATGCCAAACTATGGGCCTCGTTTGGGTAAATTGGTACATCAACTTCCCGGGGTCGTAACTTTGGCATACGATCTCCTTTTGACGCACACAACATTTCGTTATAAAGATCTATCCGAGAACCACAACTTTGGGAAGAGAAACATCGGTCCATGTCCCCATGTTTCTCCCAATTTTCCTAAAAAACATCATTTAGGGCCTCAAAACGGCTCCGGAAGTTCAAGATCCGAAAAACTGCTAAAAATAGTAAAACTGTGCTACAATTACGGAAATTGAAAAGCTGAAAGAAACAATGGTGGGGGTCCAAGTGGACTTGGCGGGTGGCCACCAATATCCACCTGGATCAAAACCTCTTTTAAAGTGAAAAGAGATTTGGTCCCTCTCAACCCTTTGTAGATCCACAATTAAGATGGATCTAGGCTAGTTATTTATGGTAGAGATTTTTTTTAAGAGTGATTGGCCGCTACATCCACAGGAAAATCTAGGTAGATCAACTTTGTAACAGCCCTGGTGAAAATTCCATGTAAAAAGATATAAATACCACAGATGATGGGACACGTATTCCAAGTTGAATGGTGGGCAGGAGATCCTAGTGTGTGTTCATTTGGTTGTTTATGGCTAAGGAAATTGGAAAAGGCAATGGCTAAGGCATTAAAGAGGAAAAAAAGTATTTTGGCACATTTATTTATGAAAATAATGGAAATTAGGAGAAAAGGAAGGTGAAATGTCACATTTTGCATGTGAGGAGGAAATTGAAGGGAAATCATGGAAAATGAAGAAAATAGAGGCCTCATTAATAAAAAGGTTTATGAAGATCAGTGGGAAAGACTTGGTCAGTTTAGATTTGGAGCTCTCTCATTATTCTCTCTCTCTCACATGCTCTTGGACACTTAGAGTTTTTTGAATTAGTGATCGGAGAATCCACAGTTTGAACATCTTTATACCAACATTTCAAATCCCAAGTGGGATCCATCATCAGGGTTGAAGAATGATGATAAAAGAAGAGCAATAAGGCAGAATAAATACTAATGAGGAAGAAGTTAAAGGAAAAACACAGAGTCGGCTAGAATTTTTAATATAATTTTATTTCATTTATATTTATTCATTATAATTTAAATTAATTATTATAAATAATTAATAATAGAATTTTATTGTTATACATATTTAATAACTAATATTTATAATAAATTATTATAAATAATACTTTATTGTTATTCATATTAATTATTATACATAATTAATATTTAATAATAATAAATTAATATATTAATTAATATATTAATTAATAAAATTAATATTATTAGATCATATTAACTAATTAATATATTAAATCCTATTAATAATTAATATTTATAACTAATTAATATAATAATTAAATATTAATTAATATGATGGCTAATAAATAAATTAATATAATATTAAAATACTAATAATAATCACTTATTATATAATAATTAATTAATTAATATAATAATTAATAATTAATAATTAATAATTAATTAATATTATAATTATTAAATAAAGTTAAATTATAAGAGATAAGTATTTATAGTTGACTAATATAGTAATTAACTAAAAATATTTAAATTATATTAACTAATTAATATATTAAATCATATTAATAGTTCATATTTATAGCTAACTAATATAATTTTTCTAAAAATTAATTAATATAATAGCTAATAAATTAATATAATATTAATCTAAAATAATAATCAATAATTATATAATAATTAATTAATTAATTAATTATTATTATTAATATAAAATGATAATTAAATAAATAATATAATAATTAATATATTAATTAATAAAATTACTAAATAAATTAAATTAAATTAATATATTTAAATTGTATTAGAAATTATAAATAGTTAATATTTATAGAAAACTAATATAATCATAAATATATTAATTATATTAATTACTTAATTAAATTATATAGAACCCTAATGAAGTAAAACAGGGAAAAATAGAATAAGAATAGGAGAGGGGACAACATACCAGAGGGATGCATTACCTGGGGATGGGTTGGCGACTTTTAATTTCTTTGATCAAGGGGAGCCAGCTTCCGCTAATTTCCAAACCATTGTCTCTGTTCAGATTCTGAGGATGCTTCATAATTTCAAGAGCTTCTCTGATCTTTCGTCTTTGATGATGTTCCTCTCTTGCGATAATGGATGCGTTTTCCAGGCAAATATGGTGTTTAGTCTTCAAGGAGTGTTCTGCCAATGCTGAGGTACGAGATCTTCCATTCTTGATATCAGCGCCATGTTCTTTGAGCCTTGTCTGGAGGGAGCGACCAGTCTCACCTATGTAGCTTTTTCCACAAGAACAGTCTATTTTATAGACTCCTTTAAGCTGAAGATTGTCAATATCATCTTTAACGGACTTCAAACCTTTTCTGATGGTACCGGGGGCTGAGAAATGAGTGGTAATGTTTTTCTTTCTTAGGATTTTAGCGATTTTGTCTGTAACCCCAAGGATATAAGGTAGAAAAATCTTACCCTGAGGTTGGTCTTGCGCCCTATGTTCATGAGATGACAACTTTCTTTCAGCTCTCTCAAAGGCTTTTTTAATCTCATGCTCTTTGTAGCCTATACTCTTAAAAGCTGAAACCAAATGTTTCTTTTCTTCATTCAGATGCTCTGAGTCAGAAATTCGAAGGGCTCTGATGGCAAGGGTGTTTAGAACACCAAACTTTTGGGCTGAGTGATGGTGGGAATCCGCATGGAGGTAACTTTCCGTGTGTGTTGACTTTCTGAAAACCTTGTGGCCTAGAGAGCCATCTTCCTTTCTGATGATTAGAACGTCCAAAAATGGGATGCTCATGTTTTCTTCAAGCTCCATTGTAAATTTTATTTCTGGAGAGATGGAATTTAAGTGAGTGAAAAACTTATCAAGTTCCGCTTTACCATGCGTCCATTTTATGTTGGTGTCATCGACAAAACGCTTCCACCATGCCGGCTTTAAAGGATAAGATTCCAGGGCCTTCTTTTCAAAGTGTTCCATGTATAGGTTGGCTACAATCGGTGATAGGGGAGATCCCATTGCCACACCTGATGTCTGCTCATAAAATATTCCTTGGAAGGTGAACACTGTGGATCTCAAGCAGATTTTGGCCAGCTTTGCAGTCCCTGGATCAGTCACATCTTTTATAACCTGAATGGCTTCCTCAAGAGGAATCTTCGTGAATAAGGATACCACGTCAAAGCTGACAAGAATGTCATCACGCTCCATCCTTTCATTTTTAATTAGATTTACAAAGTCTTGGGAGTCTTTGATGAAGGAATCAGTATTTCCGACAAGGGGTTTAAGGATTTTAGCCACATATTTAGCAAGCTCATAGGTTGGGGAGCCAATAGTATTAACTATCGGTCTGAGGGGAACCCCTTCCTTATGGATCTTGGGTAATCCATAGATTCTAGGGATGGTTTCACAGGATGGGGTTAATTTCTTCTTTAATTTCTCATCAAGGTTTGAATCTGAGATGATCTTTTTTACATCCTTCATGATTTTGGGAATGGGATTACTGTTCAACTTCTTATAACTGCCACAGTTTAGGTGATCATTCATCTTGCGCACATAGTCTTCTTTATCTAAGATGACTGCTGCTCCTCCTTTATCTGCTCTAAGAACCACCACCTTGTCATTGTTCCGCAAAGATCTGAAAGCTTTTTGTTCTTCCTTACTCAGGTTGCTTTTGGGAACATTGGCTTTTCTCATGATGAGAGAAAATTCTTGCCTCAATGCTTCTTTTTCTTCCAAAGGGAGGTTACTAATCCCATCTTCTATGCTACAAATCATGCTCTCAATGGGGAGGTTTCTAGGGGCAACCGCAAACCCCATACCTTTGCTGAGAACATTGGTTACAAGAGGATCTAATTCTTGGGAAGAAAGGTTGACCACTTTTCTATTTGACTCCCGGGTGTTTGTTGAAGACATTTCTTTCTGGACACCTATGTCTAAGCCTTGATTTCCATTGTTTCTCCTGCCATCATCAGAATTCTGAATGTGCTCCGACCATAGAGTATTTAATGAATTGTTTCCCAAGCTATCCTCTTTTGAATCATTATGCTGGCTGTAATTGATAACACTGCTTCTTAATATTAAATTAGGGTCGCTGTTAATGACCATCGTCTCATCTGCGCAGTTTTTACCATTGACTGCGGATTTAATAACCTTTGCGCAGTTGTTATCGGTATCTTTATATGAAACGCTGTCAGTGAATATAGAATCTGCGGATTTCTCATAATCTGCGTGGCTTCTAATGCTGGAACCATCCACGTGGCTTATAACTGCGGAGTTGTTATCGATTTCTTTATATGAGACGCTGTCATCTGCGGATTTCTCATAATCTGCGTGGCTACCATCCGCGTGGCTTATAATAGTATCAGCGTTTTTCTTTTTATCCTTTATAACTAACCCTGCGCAGTTTCTTGTGTCTTGTAATTCGTTATGGTTGCCGCTGCCTATTCTGCCAATTGCCTGGGCATTGATCGAACGGTCTGCTGCGGGGTTGCTGTTCACTGCGAGGTTTCCTTCAGAATCTGCTGCGATTAGCTCGTTGTTCAACACGTTATGCCCGCTGTCATTTGTGATTTGTGCAGGTTCACTGGCAGGATTTAGATTTTTGACCAATTCTTGGGATTTACCAGATAGCTTGGATAGTTTTTTGCGCTGCCTTGCCAGAGCAATCTGTCCTTCGTTATCTGCTTTAAGGGCAGTCCTGGCATCGATAATGGCCCAGAGATTTTTATTGATGCTGTTGGCAAGCTTAAGGTGGGAAGAGAGGGCTAAACAACCAAGATTTTCCAGAGAGACCCTAACCCTTTTGATTTCAGACCGAATCAGAGAGAAGCTGAGCTGGATAAATGCCTTACTATTATATTTGTTCTTCAATCTATGCTTAACCTGTGCAAATGGAGGAATGAGATTGTTGTCCCGACAATACTTAGAGTTTTCTTGGAGCACTTTGGCATTGGAGCAAGAAAAGAAAAGAAGGCAAGAGGAAGCAAGGATCAAGTAGGGAAATGCAGGATCAAGTGGCTACAACAGGCTTCATTGTAGGTATCAACTTGCATGTGTATTTTCCTTGCTAGATTTGGCATGCATGGGATTGCATGTGTATTTTCCTTGCTAGATTTGGCATGTATGGGATTACATGTGTTTCTTTTCTACCATGGCATGGGTTTTGTCAGGTGTGACAGTATTTCAACCTAGCCTTGCCATTTCTTGATAGCTTTGATGAGATGGGTTCTCTCATGTGTTTTGTGGAGGATGGTCGGATTGGATTCGAAGCTGAGTGGGGTGGATCTCCAACTTGACAAACACATGGTGGTAGTGGTCCTTGAACCAGACTGAGGATGCACGAAGCCACTGGCCTAGTAACCCCTAAACCGGACTGTGGGTTGCGGTAAAGCCAGATTGTGTGCCTCAATGGGCCTAGGAATCCTCATTGTTGAATGGCGGGATATACGGTAAAGCCAAGAGGTGGATTTTCTCTTCGTTGGGCCTAGTGATTCTGGGATGGAATGCACAGTAAATCCTGGAGAGTATGTCTCGATGTAGGACCTAGTGATCCCTGGATCAGACTGCGAATGCACGGTAAAGCTTGAGAGACTAGGAGGCACTCAAATTCCTCACGGTGTAGGTGGAGAACTCTGGTGGTATCCACATTGATTGGTGTTCTTTGATGTATTATATGAGTCCCACATTCATGCTTGGAATATGGAACGGGGGTGATTGGCTGAAGAGAGACTTGGCTCAACCAGTCTATGGCTGGGTGGAATGTGGTAGTCCCATCACCAGTTGATTTATTGCATTATATGAAAAATTCATTCTTTTGATTTTCATGTGCAAATGCTGTTGAGATTGCAACAAGATGATGGAGCTTAGTGAAAAGAGTCGCCTTCACTAAGTGGGCCCGCAGGCTATTTTTGGCGCAAGTCTATTTTTAGACTATGTCTATTTTTAGACATATGGATCATGTCTATGGATTGCAGGTTGCTGTTTATGGATGATTTATCAAGTTGGAAAAAATAGATGGACTTCTATTTTTGATGAAAGTGTGAGTGATCACAGTGTGAGTGATCAAAGTCAAAAATAGAAAAGTCAAATATTATTATCTCACAATAATATTTGGACTATAAACTTAATCTTATTCTCTTGGAGCACTTCAGTTTGAGCTACAGAGGTGGCACATGCAGCTGTCAGAAGGAAATACGCTTTTCTTATGAGTCAGTTGAGTTGTTGCATGCATGACTTCAGTTAGAACTCAATCAGTTGAGTTTGGTGGAGTTGATTGTGGAGTTGATGGAGTTGTGTTCAGTTTAGCTTTGTTAAACTGGTTGTATTTAGTCTAACTGGAAAATAGACTAGAGATGAGTTGGGTGAATTAGTTATTAATTAATTCACAAGTTATTAACTCATAATACAACTAATGAATACATTAGTTAACTCAGTTGCATGTCAGTGCATGTTCAGTTCAACAGGGACATGTGGTAGAGAATCAGATTGCTATCAGTTGTGACTATAGTTGTGCACCAGATCTTGCACAATAAAGGGATTGAGTATGCCAATGAGTTTGCTCACGTATTTGCCCACATTATAGCTTGTGCTCACGTCCAACAAAGAGTGAGTGACTATTTTGCAGGTGAAAAACGAGTTTGGTAAGCCATTCTCATCAGTTCTTGAGCAGTGGAGGCAGGCAAGCAGTGGAAGAGATTTGGAGATCAGATCTGAGTTGTATTGTGTGTAACAGAGGTGGAGATACTTGTGAGAAGTATTATGCTGTGTAATGTTACATGACTCAATCAATAATATACAGATAGTGGGGGTTTTTAGCGAGATGCTTTCCCCGGGATACATACTGTGTTAATGTGTGAATGCTCTTGATGTTTTATTGTTATTGATGCTGTTATATTGATGATCAACGTAGAGGAGCTTATGTATTGTGTATGTTTTCCGCAATAGTACATGATCAGGATAATCTCTGTTGAATATGTGTTAAATTATTCAAAATTTCTACATGGTATCAGAGCTGCTTGATTTGTAGAAGAGATTTTTACAGTATATCAAGCGAGGATTGATCATCAGATCTACTATTCAGGAAGTGTTTACATTCTATTTCTTCAGGCAGAGTCTGTAATCGGGCTAGGTAGCCTCTGGATTCATCCTTCCTTTTGGAAGGTGAGATATCTAGTGAATGCCCATACAATCAATCTCTGTACGAGAAATATTGTGTTCTCACGAATTCTAGATTGGAAGCAGTTGAGTTGGAGTTGGTGGAAATTCGAATTTGCAGCAGTGTTGTTGAAAATGTCTTTCAACGGATTGCAAATGTTATTCCAAAGCAAGAGCGACCTGGCGCTCAAGGATAAACTCAGTAACAATAAAGGTGAGAATGGATCTTCATCAAAGGTATTTGATGAAGAGAATTGCGCTTTGGCTGCCAAAGCAAAGAAGGGGAAGAACAAGAAAGCTTCTCATTCTGGTGCGAAAGGCAAGAAGCAGGACATGTCCAAGGTGAAGTGTTTTCACTGTCACCAGCACGGACACTATGCCACAAATTGTCCGCAGAAGAAGAAAAACAAGCAAGCTGCTGGATCTGCAGGGGGAGAGGCCTTAGCTTCTCAGTTTGAGCTTGATTTTTCATTGATCGCATGCTTGGTTTCAAGTGTGATGGGATCAGTGTGGTTCTTGGACAGTGGTGCATCTTTTCACATGACGGGAGATAGAGATTTGTTCTCTGATCTGGAGGACAAGGATCTTGGAGTGCACATCGAGATGGGCGATGATGGTAGATACAGTGCGACCAGTATCAGTACCATTTCCTTTGAGAGGGAGTTTGGTAAACCCTTTGTATTGAAGGAAGTCACGCATGTTCCAGGATTGAAGAAGAATCTCATCTCAGTGGTGATGTTAGAAGACAAGGGGTATGATGTTGTTTTCAGTGAGGGAAAGGCCTTCCTGCGCAGCAAGACAACTGGTGAGACCCGGAAGATAGGGGTTCGAGTGAGGAACCTTTATCAGTTGCATGTAGATGGATGCGCAACAATGGCAGGAAAGGCAGAACGATTAGTGAGCCGGGATGATGGCGAGTTGTGGCACAGGAGATTGGGTCACCTTCACCATGGAGCCTTGAAGATACTGCAGCAGATCACTACAGGGCTTCCTAACACACTTGCGCAGTAAGATCAGTGCAAGGGGTGTACTTTGGGGAAGTTTGTGAAAGCCACCTTTCACGAGAAGGATATTCGCGCCACGACGATCCTTGAGAGAATTCACACAGATGTGTGTGGACCTTTCTCAGTTGCTTCGACAGCAAAACACAGGTATTATGTGATTTTTGTTGATGATTTCTCTCGTAAGTGCTGGATCTTCTTCATGCAGAAGAAGAGTGAGACATATTCAAAGTTCTGTGAATTCAAAGCACTGGTCGAGAAGGAGTCGGGGAAGAAGGTGAAGGCTCTTAGGAGTGATAATGGTGGTGAATACATCTCGGACGAGTTCAAGGATTTCTGCAAGACAGAAGGGATTCGTAGAGAGATCATAGCTCCCCATAACCCACAACAGAACGGGGTAGCTGAGCGGAAGAACAGAACGATTGTGGGTGCTGCACGGGCAATGTTGCATGATCAGGGCCTACCCCTTCACTTGTGGGCGGAAGCATGCAATACAACAGTTTATGTGCAGAACCGTTGTCCTCATAGGATACTTGGCATGAGTACACCCGAGGAGGCTTATTCTGGTAAGAAGCCCGATCTTTCTCATTTGAGGATTTTTGGTGCTAACATTTACATGCATGTGACGAAGGATGCCAGAAAGAAGTTGGAGCCGACCGCAGAGGTTGGGATATTTGTGGGGTACACTGATACGCCCCACAACTATCGTGTGTATTTGCTAGACAGTGGTAAAACTGTTGTGCGACGGGATATAAAATTTCAGGAGGAGAAAGCCATGAAGTGTTCGCTTGAGAGGGAGCTACACTTGCATGCAGATGAGGAGCTATTAGTTCCTAAGGATGAGCTTCAGGACGTGGATCAGCCACAGGACGAGGTTCATGGAGTGGAAGAGACCACTCATGCAGCGCCAACCATCAGAGGGCGAAAGCGCTTGACAGAAGCTGAGCGACTGGCTCAAGATGCAGAGAAAGTTGTAGGACCACCTACAGCCCAATGCAGGCAGAGACAGTCACCTGATCGATACACTAGATACATGGCTCTTATGAGCAAGTGTGTTGTGACTGAGCCATCCTCTTTCGAGGAAGATGTGGAGGATCCCGCATGGGTAGACGCCATGGTGGAAGAGTATGATTCTATTGTCAGAAACAGTGCATGGGAGATTGTTCCTAGACTGGAAGGGAAATCAGTGGTGGGTTCGAGATGGATCTACAAAGTTAAGCAGGCAGCTGACGGGAGTGTGGAGAAGTACAAGGCAAGATTTGTTGCCCGAGGCTTTTCACAGATTGAGGGGATCGATTATGAGGAGACCTTTGCACCTGTCGCAAGGTATTCTTCCATACGGACGATTCTTGCTCTCTCAGCGCAGATGGGATGGCACATTCATCAGATGGATGTGAAGACTACGTTCCTCAACGGAGTCATTGAGGAGGAGGTGTACATTGAGCAACCCGAAGGCTTTGAAGTCTTCAGCAGCGGGTCGCATGTGTGCAGGCTCAAGAGAGCGTTGTATGGGTTGAAGCAAGCACCATGTGCTTGGTACACACGGATAGACAGCTATTTCACAGGACTTGGATTCTCCAAGAGCGAGGCGGATCCGAACCTATACCAGATTGTGGTGGAGGGTAAGTTGCTTATCATTGTACTGTATGTTGATGATATGATTCTAACGGGTGATGAGCTGTTGATACTGTCATGCAAGAAGGATCTTGCTACAGATTTTGAGATGAAGGATTTGGGCCTCCTTCACTATTTCCTGGGATTGGAAATATGGCAGCGCAGTGGTGGACTGTTTGTTTCTCAGGGAAAGTATGCTCGGGAGATACTGGAGAAGTTCAACATGCATGGCTGCAAGCCTGTTGATACTCCTCTTCCTGGAGGTTGGAGGAAGGAGGATGCCACTTCGGGAGAAGAAGTGGATGCCACTGTTTATCGACAGTTGGTGGGGTCGCTGATGTATTTGGTCAATACACGACCTGATATATGCTATGCAGTTAACTAGCTTTCACAAGCTATGGTTAAGCCTACCAAGCTCTTCTGGAAGGCGGGCAAGCATGTATTGCGCTACTTGAGAGGCACATCGGGATATGGTTTGTGGTACAGACAGGAGGATGAGGTGAAGCTATGTGGCTTCACGGATGCAGATTGGGCAGGGAGCCCAACAAACAGAAAGAGCACATCAGGAGGGGTCTTCAGTATTGGATCGACAACAGTTTCTTGGTACAACAGGAAACAGAGATCCATGGCACTCAGTTCAGCGGAGGCCGAGTATATGGCAGCAATTTTGGCTGCATGCGAGGCTATATGGATGAGGAAGATCCTAGTTGGTTTGTTCGGTTCTCATTTGGATCCTACTGTGATTTACTGTGATAACCAGAGTTGCATTAAACTCTCAGCTAATCCTGTATTTCATGATAGATCTAAACATATTGACATCAGGTACCATCATATCAGAGATTGTGTGCAGCGGAGGATCATGTTACTTTCATACATTCCAACGGAGGATCAAGATGCTGATATTCTGACGAAGGCTCTCACCAGGAGCAAATTCGAGTACCACCGAGGCAGGATAGGGGTTGCTGATAATCCATATCTTGTCGAGAGGGAGTGTTGAGATTGCAACAAGATGATGGAGCTTAGTGAAAAGAGTCGCCTTCACTAAGTGGGCCCGCAGGCTATTTTTGGCGCAAGTCTATTTTTAGACTATGTCTATTTTTAGACATATGGATCATGTCTATGGATTGCATGTTGCTGTTTATGGATGATTGATCAAGTTGGAAAAAATAGATGGACTTCTATTTTTGATGAAAGTGTGAGTGATCACAGTGTGAGTGATCAAAGTCAAAAATAGAAAAGTCAAATATTATTATCTCACAATAATATTTGGACTATAAACTTAATCTTATTCTCTTGGAGCACTTCAGTTTGAGCTACAGAGGTGGCACATGCAGCTGTCAGAAAGAAATACGCTTTTCTTATGAGTCAGTTGAGTTGTTGCATGCATGACTTCAGTTAGAACTCAATCAGTTGAGTTTGGTGGAGTTGATTGTGGAGTTGATGGAGTTGTGTTCAGTTTAGCTTTGTTAAACTGGTTGTATTTAGTCTAACTGGCAAATAGACTAGAGATGAGTTGGGTGAATTAGTTATTAATTAATTCACAAGTTATTAACTCATAATACAACTAATGAATACATCAGTTAACTCAGTTGCATGTCAGTGCATGTTCAGTTCAACAGGGACAGGTGGTAGAGAATCAGATTGCTATCAGTTGTGACTATAGTTGTGCACCAGATCTTGCACAATAAAGGGATTGAGTATGCCAATGAGTTTGCTCACGTATTTGCCCACATTATAGCTTGTGCTCACGTCCAACAAAGAGTGAGTGACTATTTTGCAGGTGAAAAACGAGTTTGGTAAGCCATTCTCATCAGTTCTTGAGCAGGTATTGAGCAGTGGAGGCAGGCAAGCAGTGGAAAAGATTTGGAGATCAGATCTGAGTTGTATTGTGTGTAACAGAGGTGGAGATACTTGTGAGAAGTATTATGCTGTGTAATGTTACATGACTCAATCATTAATATACAGATAGTTGGGGTTTTTAGCGAGATGCTTTCCCCGGGATACATACTGTGTTAATGTGTGAATGCTCTTGATGTTTTATTGTTATTGATGCTGCTATATTGATGATCAACGTAGAGGAGCTTATGTATTGTGTATGTTTTCCGCAATAGTACATGATCATGATAATCTCTGTTGAATATGTGTTAAATTATTCAAAATTTCTACAAATGCACTGATGTATATATGGATTTTGATGGCTGATATGTTTATTGTATTTCTGTTCCTATTATGTTTTTTTTTGCACATTTATCCCGAAGGTAGTTACAAACTCGAAGGGATCTACCCATCGGCCAAACTAGCAAGGCAACCCGTGACGTCTGATAAGCGAGGTACTTAGCAATAGCCCCATGACCTCCTGATAAGCGAAGTACTTAGCAACAAGAAATCGACCAACTGAACTATCCCCTAGGGCTTATTTATAGTAGAAATGTGTAACATGATGTAATGTAAAATTTATATAATTAAATAACTTAAAAATAAGTAATTGTTTATGGAAGAGATGTGTAAGGTATGCAATGTAAAAATTAAAATTAAAATAAATAATTTTTTTATTATTGTTATTATTATCATTATTAATTTTTCTTGGGTAGTTAAGGGAAACTTAGCTTACTCAAGTTATCATTGGTTTTTTATCTCTACGTTTATGAGATCCCATGGTATTGGAAAAAAATTAATATAAGGTAATGATAAATTAGTGAATTTACTATTGGTGGTAAATTAATCAATTTATGATTTTTTTGTTAAGCGAATATTTTGACTCTAGCCTGAGTGGTTGGAAGTGCCATTATTAACCTCCCCACCCGCGTTCGAAACGCAAATGATATGCAAAAAGTTGTCGCCTGATGACGCAACTATGATGTGATGGATGTTGATATATTCGAGCTTCCTCCCAGGGGTCCAACCCTTTGAAAAAAAGAAAAAACAAAGAAAGAAAAAAGAAAAAAGAAAAAGAAAAAAAAAAAGAGGAGGAAGAATATTTTGAGTCTAGATAAAAACCAAATTTAAAATTTGAATATTTTTATGTAAAAGCTATATATTAACATAGAAAATTCAAATAGCCACTGTAATTAAGACTTGTGAATATTAATAAAAATAAATATTTCCGCACACCACCAAAACATAGTTCATACATTGCGTGATTTCATGATAATAAAACTTTTCTATATGAATTTCAAATCTAACGTCAGATGACGACGACAATAATGTATATCAGTTAAGCCTTTCTGGCACAACACCAAAACATGGGTCATACATTGCGTTTCATGATAATAGTATTTTTCTACATGAATTTCAAATCTAACGTCAGAGGACAATAATGTATATTAGTTGCTAAAGCCCATGAGCTTTATTTGTATATATGATTTATGTTTTAATCAATGGATTCCATTTCAAATATGATGATGTATAGATTTTACGCAATTAATTTAAGGATTGTCAGTGCAAATATTAAATGGGTTGATTATACTTAAATTTTTTATTTTCATTTTTGTGGTAGGTTGGCACATGTAAATCAGAAAGATTATATGTATTTTTTTTTTAATCTCATTCTACTCTTGGACTGAGATAAGATGATCTATCAATACTTCCTTTTTCTTTTTCTTGAAATCTTTCTTTAAATATATTTAATATCAATGTTGTTTAAGGATTTGGTTGCCCAACGTAAAATTAATTAAAATTTATTAATAAAAATTCTGAAACGTCATCAGTATTCTTCTCTGGTAGAATTTTTAATTTTACCATATCTTGGTTTGTCTGCTTCTTGCTAATATCTTCACTTTTTAGTGTAAGATTATTGGTGAAGGTATTTAAATTTAACATTTAGTTTATTGTAAATAGTGAACGAGATGATAATATCAAGATTATTAGTGAAGGTATTTAAATCTAACATTTAATTTGTTGTAAATAGTGAACGAGATGATAATAATGAATGTTAGTCACTTTATTAAAAAGAATTTATTAATAAAAGATTTAGATTTCATATTTTTCTCTTTTCGATTTTTTAATTTTATTTTATCTTTGTTTGCTTGCTTTTTTGCAGATATCTTGACTTCTTGACTCGTGCTTCTTGCCTATTTTTTGCAATATTATATTTATAATAATAAACATTATTTTACCATTTACTATTTATTGACCTACATTTTTTTGAAAACAAATCTCACATTTCATGCAAATGTAGAGTAAAATTAAGAAAGGTTGTTTAAGAAATTTTTGTTGAATATTGAAACAAGAAAATATTGATTTAATTTTCTCTTGAATTAAGTTAGGAGAAAATTGTAATTCCACATTACATGATAACAAGAATGAGTTAACTAAGTTAATTTCATTTAGTTGGCTTAGTTATTTGAAGTTGAGGGTCTAATTTTAGGAGCGTAGGGTGAGTTTAATTTGAGTTGTAATAATTTAATTCAGTTAAACTGATTTAAAGTCAGTGAAACTAGTTCCAAATGTTGGAGGAACTAGTAGGAGGTCTAGCAGTGGGGTGAAGCTTCAATGTCCAACTAGTTAACTGATAAATCAACCATAATTAACTCATGCATGCATCAACCATAATTAACTCATGCATGCTTGAAATTCGAGTTATCCAGTTGAGATTGGAGTTCAAGGGCAATGTACTATCAATTGTATAATTTTCTGAGTTGTACAGGTGGTGCATGTAGTCGGAGAAAGACCTATTGGGATTGCGCAATATGGGATGAGGATTTCCCTAATTAATCGGGGGCTAATTCCTTGAGAAACAACGCAAAGAAATATGACCTTGGAAGGCAACAAAATTGGCTAAGTATTGGCTAGAGTCAGCTTATGAGGCAGTGAGATAGATTATAATTGTGTAGAGATTGTTCAAGCTTGAAAAGCATTGTAATTCTTCTTTATTTTCTAATCTAATGCAATACAACTAGGAAGGGGTTTTGAGCAACAAGCTTTCCCCTTAGATAAATCTCTAAGCATATGTGATTAGATCTTGTCTCATGTTTATGTTGTGATTTCTTGATCGATTAATTGTTTCCGTTGATGATTAGAGTAGATTCAAGTCTTTTGTTTTAGCATATTACATAAGCAGTTTGAATCTACAAGGAATTTTTACATGGTATCAGAGCAAGAATCACAATAGAAGAGAAGAGAATTTGAAGTTTGTGCAGGAGGTTTGAATTACAAGACCAATGTTGCAGGTTTTCTCCAAGACTGAGAAGATGACTTCCTAATTTGTAATGAAAAATTGAAGGTGATGAACAAGTTGCAAGTGAAAATTTTATGTATTTTGGGTAATGGATCAAGTTTTTTTTTTTTTTGACAAGATCGGTTACTGATATATTATAAAACATCAAGAGGGGGACTATGTCCTAGTACATATGGAGAGTGGAGCTCAGTGGGTTTGGAACAAAATGGGAATGCAGTCCCGTCTTCCAAGTCACTGTTCACGCTTCTTGAAATTTGAAAAACATACCGACTATATTGTTAGAGGAACTGTCCTAATAGAAAGCAAAATTTACATTGCATGGAAAGTTATCAAAGGGATCACCAAAACTGATTAACAGAGTCATCTGGAGGCTTGTCTTTCTTGTCACTGAGCTTGGTCGAGGCTTCGCCTTGCTTGCTTTGATTCAGAGTCTTGATGTATCTAACTGCTTCTTCCAGATGTTGACATTTCTCTTTTAGCCCTTCAATTTCTGCTTTCTGCTTCTCGAATTTCTTCTTCTTGGATTTGTTTTTGGACTCCACTTCAGCCTTGAGCTCATTAAAGTATTTGATGAAGCGTCCGATCATGAAGCAATGCGCCTTGCAGAGTGCACAATTGCTGTTGGTCTTGATCTGATCCAAAGGGTTACCAGACATGATGGATGCAGGGGGGACTCTCTTCTTGTCCTTAATTCGGTGCTTAGCCTGAGGTCTTCTAAATGTGAGAGGGCAGAGAGCGAATGTTCTGAAGGTAATATCCGATAAATTCCTATTGGACAAAGATCTGCTGTAGATCTATTTGTTGAGTGACTGTGTTCTTGAAGTTGGAATGGCCTGGTCGACTCTTTCTAATGCTCCAATTGGGCTTCTAGTAATGTCCTTTTTGAGCTGCCACTTGAACTATAATCTCTTGCTATAGAAAGAGAGGCAACTGGGCTGCTTCTGAATGGGGAAAAGGATTATGCAGATTCTAATACTTCTTTAGTGAGTGAGGAGGGAAATAGGGATCTGAAAATGACAAAGCAGAGGGAAGGTGCTAGAGTTATGGAGCTTGCAAACAGAGAGAGAAAGAGGGACAATAGTTCTGTTTGAATCCACATAGATGAGAGGATGGAGAGCTAACAACTGATAGTGGGGGAGATAGACCGGGACTATATAAGAAGGTCGAAAAGGAGAGTGGGGGGCGTGTCCAAAAATGGGAGGGGTGAGGTCCTTAGTGAGTGAGCTTGTCCCAATGAGGCCGCTGCAAACAAACTCAATAGAGAAAATGCTGTTAGATAAATAACATTTAACAGAAAGGACCTTGCTTTTACCTCATTTCTCAACCTGCCATATGAGGAAGTTGCGAGCGAAATGGTCCTCACTAGACTCAGTGAAATGAGAGATAGCGCGCTTTGTGCGGTCTCTAGCCTTAATATCACAAGAACTGTTTCGCTGATGAAACTTGCTAGTCCAATGCTACTTATACGCTTGCTTGTTCACGCTCTTCTCATGTCACTGGTCACCATTCTCTAGCTTATTTCTGCCACAATTATCATTGCACCTCTAACCAGTGCGGGCGTTTCTACTGTTGATTTGACTGGCCTAACTTATGTGAATCCCTTGGACATATTTTTTCCAAATCCGAGAACCTATGCGTATCATTCTTCCTGCTGCGGATTCTCCACTCTGCTCTATGAAGATGATCTGAGATTCTATTGTCAGACCTGAGCTGAACGATCACCTGTTTCTTTTGCTTGTGGGATGTTGTAGCCACTTGATTGATTTGACTATCTGTACAATGAGAATTGATCCCATCCAAAGGAGAGGGGAATTCAGGGAATAGATTTTTCATATATATTTTGAATTTCTTTTACTTGCCCGACCCTCCGATTCACTGCCTTGTTGGCAAGGGAATCGGCCTCTTGATTATAAGCTCTCAAAACGTGCTTATATTTGATATTTCCCAGATGTTTGGTGTTATCTAAAATTCTTTGTTTGATTTTGTTTAAAGCCTGATTTTTGAATTCTCCCCCCATTTCCATAGCAACAATGATTATTGCTAAGTCGCCGATTACAACTGGGTCTTTGACCTGGAGTTTATTGAGGATGCATGTGCCTAGGAACAAACTATACGCCTCTGCTTTATTGTTTGACATGTTACCAAGCCCCCATTCATAGGAGGAGATGACTTCTCCTTTCTGATCATAGATGACTCCCCCAGCTCCTGCTCTGCCAGGATTATTTTTGGAAGCGCCATCAAATTTGAGAGTGTATTTCTTTTGGTTTTGGATCCACTTTTCGATTTCCATTTCATTTCCCCTGAGCTTCTAGCCTCTGTTTCTTCCCCCTATCTTTGCTGGCAATTGCTTCGTCACAGAACACACCAAAGGAATTTTGTTATACCACTCCTTTTCTTCATTCTACCAGTTATTTTGATCAACACTGAACACAACGTTGGCACTAATCATCTCTGCCACTAGCCCCCATGTTTTAGTAAGAATGAGTCCTGGTTAGGCTTTTGACTTTTGAATATGCAGCTGTTTCTTGCAAGCCAAATTTGCCAACAGAGAATAGATGGGAGACATTTCCAAATACGAATAATGGAAAATTTGTTTTGCTTTGTATATGGATAGTTTTTCTCCCAGTTCTTATTTAGAGTTGTGAGCTGATCGAAAATATCACTGGTCATCTCCAGGGGGCTTATAATTTGCTTCCAACAGTGCCTTGCAATGGCACAATCTAAAAAAAGATGTTGGTTGCTTTCCTCCTTCTGGCATAAAACGCACATGGATGGCCCTTGTATACCTTTTTTCCTAAGGTTTTCTGCAATGAGGATCTTACCTTTTAAGAGGGTCCATGTAAAGAATTTTATTTTTGGAAGACACTCATTCTTCCATACTACAGACCTTATGTTCCAGTTCTCAAGATTATTGATGGGTTGGAGGAACTTATATTCGGACTTCATTGTAAAATTTCCTCCACTAGGTTCCCGAACATAGCTATCTTGGATATGTTTGTTTATAGGGGCAGCTCTAGCTAGAGTGGTCTTCACATCATCTCACTTTTTTTTCAATCTATTTGGAAGAGGCAGATCTTTCCAAGTAGTCCAACTGTTTTGCTCCTAGTCTGAGATATCATAGAGAGAGGTTATGTTTTTGTTATCCATCCAGACTTTCAAGGCTTTGTATTGTTGGCTTTGATTCAGTGGAGCTAATCCCATAATTCTGTCTGTCCATATGACAATGTCTTTCCCATTCCCCAGGCTCTTCGATATATGGTCTTTGATTTGAGGGATGACTTTTTTAATGAGTTTCCATGCTTGAGTGCATGGTCGCTCTGAGATCAATTCAGTGAGGATCTTTGAGTGCTGGCCATTGAGGTATTTTTTTAATAGCGCCTCAACCCATCAATTGCCTTTCTCACTTAACATTCGCCAAACAAGCTTGAAGCCTAGAGCTTTATTTGTTAGGCTTGGAATCCTGATGGAGATACCTCCTTTTCAAAAGGAAGAGTCACTTGGTCCCAGCGAACAAGGCTGAATTTTTTTGTGTCTTGTTTCCTGCCTTGCCAGAGGAATCCTCTCATGATTAGCTCCATTTATTTATGGATACTGGCAGGAGCCAAAATTATAACGTACTGATAGATAGGTAGGGCTGAGAGAAGAGCTTTTATGAGAATAGTTCTGCCTGCTAGGTTTAACCACATTAGCCCCCAGCTTTGGAGTTTCCCTCTCATCTGTTCTATCTGTTTATTCCACACCTCAGACTTGACCCCTTCCTTTGCCAGAGGTAACCCGAGGTAAGTGAAGTGTCCCCATTTCCGCTAGACTGAAATGTCCATAATTTGGGAAATCCTTTGCATTACATTTAATGAAATGTTCCAGGTGTAAATTCCACACTTTTTGTTATTGAGCATCCCTCCTGAGACAACAAGAAAGACATCTAAGATTTTCTTGAACCTCCTGGAAATGATACTTGAGGCTCCTCCAATTATGAGGGTATCATCCGCAAAGAGAGAGTGATTGATTTCTTTAATCCCTCGAGCTATGCTGATGCCAGTTATTTCCCTTTTATTCCTTTGACTTTCAAGCTGAATACTTAATGTTTCCACCATAATGATATAGAGGAAAGGGGAGAGTGGGCATCCTTGCCTCAATCCTCTGGTGCTGCGAAATTAACGGTTGGGCTGATCCAGATTTAAGCAGGAACGCAATAGATTATAGAGATAACCATAAATACAGAGATGCGATAACCATAAAAACAGAGATAACCATAAACATAGATATGCAGCAGAAATAATACTTTACTTCATTAATGTAGAATACTGAAATATGCTTACAAACAGTAATGGAAATAACCCAACTAGGGCGATGGTAGCTTATCTCTGAGAAGAGATGTGGTGGTTACATGCCTCTGAACTGTCTTACAATGAGGCTCGAAGGCCTATTTATTGTTGAGAAACAGTGGAAAAACCCTTAACATTCCAAAACCTAACCCTAGAAGATGAAACACCAAACTATGGGCCCCGTTTGGGGTAAGTTGGTACATCAACTTCCCGGGGTCGTAACTTTGGCATACGATCTCCGTTTGACGCATACAATAGATCGTTAGAAAGATCTATCCGAGCACTACCATTGTTGGAACGGGCAACATGGGTCCATGAGATGGACCGATGTTGCCCCCGGATTCCCCAAAAAACATCGTTTAGGGCCTCAAAACGGCTCCGGAAGTTCAGGACCCGAAAAACTGCTAAAAATAGTAAGTTGTGCTACAATTAAGGAAACTGAAAATGCTGAGAAGAACAATGGTGGGGGTCCAGGTGGGCTTGGCAGGTGGCCACCAAGATCCACCTGGATCATTCCTCCCCCCTTAGGAAGCAATGGTCCCCATTGCGTTGAGTTCCTCCATGAGATGAGGAAACTTTTGCTGAACTTGGTCCCTGGTGAACCACTTGCCCTGGTGAAGGAATTGGCCTGCTTTGACAACTCGATATAGTTGGATATTCTGTTGGCGAGTGTTCTTGATCTGTGTGTCCATGATCCGATCAGTTGCAGCCTGTTCCATGCAATCTGGGTTTAATTCTGTGGGTGTGAGCTGCTCTGCAATGTCGGATGTGTCTAGAAATGGTGGAAAGTATGGCCGAAGGCGATCCACATTGAACACTGGGTGTAGGCCAAGGAATGGGGGAATGCTGAGCTCAAATGAATTGTCCCCCACAACCTTAGTAATGGTGTAAGGACCATATCGGAGTGGTCTCAGTTTCCGATAGGCTCCAGTAAGGCGTTCCTTTTGCAGATGCAACCAGACTTTGTCGCCCACCTGAAACTTGTGTGGCACCCGGTGTTGATCATGTCGCTGCTTGTACTTGGCATTTGATTTCTCCAGAATGTCATGGACCTGCTGGCGAATATGTTGGATGTGCTCAATGAAGCTAGTTGCCTTATCTGTTTTGGACTGGACATGAGCTGAAGCTGTGTGAGTAGCTGCAAGTGGCAGGGCCACATCAATGGGGCATAGTGGTTGGAATCCCAAGCCCACCTGAAAAGGGCTGTGGCCAGTCGAGCTGTGAAGAGCTCGGTTGTAGCTGTGCTGAACATAGGGGAGGCTCTCATCCCATGTGCGTGGATGCTTTGAGTTGTACATGCGCAGAATGTGTACAATCATTCGATTGAAAACCTCGGTCTGGCCATCAGTTTGAGGATGGAAGGCTGTGGACTTAGTGAGTTTGGTGTCCAACATTGACCAGAGACTGGACCAAAATGTACTGAGGAACCGACTGTCCCGATATGAGATGATAGACTGTGGGATCCCAAAGTGCACCCACACTCGTTCAAAGAAGAGTTTAGCAGTGGCTTCTGCTGTGATATTCTTCTTGCAAGCCGCCATAATGGCCATCTTCGAGAACCTATCGACGACCACAAAAACACAATCATTTCCATGCTTGGTGGAAGGAAGCCCTGACATGTAATCCATGGAGATGGATTCCCAAGGTCGACTAGGGGTAGGCAACGGGGTATAGAGGCCTTGCTTCTTGATGGTTGGTTTGGCAATGGCATAGGCAATACATGATCTGATGTACTTCCCGACATCCTGTCGAAGATTTGGCCAATAGAAATACTTTTGTAGTACTGCCACTGTTTTCTCAACCCCGAAATGTCCAGCAGCCCGATTGTAGTGTGCTTCCCAAATCATCTTAGCACGCTCGCTTGAAGGAACACAAAGATGACCCAGGTGGCATAATAGTGCACCTTAGAGGTGAAAATCTGGAACATGCTGAGCCCCCAAGAGTGTCTGGTATGTGTGGCCAAATTCTCGGTCACTTTTGTAGAGAAGTGGCCAATCAGAAGTCTCGTGCCCACAAGAGTTGAGCACAGTGGTTAACGCCATGATTGGTGGTCGACTGAGGCAATCTGCAACATGATTGGTGCTGCCCTTCTTGTACTTGATGTTCAGATGGAACTGTTGCAGATATGTAGACCACTTCTGATGGCGATCATTCTGCAATTTCCTTTGGGTCTGTATGAACTGCAGGGGTCGGTGGTCTGTGTGGATGACTGTTTCCTTACCCAAAATGTAATGCTTCCATTGTCGGCAGGCCTGCACAATGGAGTACATCTCTTTATCATAGGTTGGATACTTCTGGACTGTGTCTGAAAGTGTTTCACTGTGATATGCCACTAGATGCCCGTGTTGAGTAAGGACTGCCCCAATAGCATAGTTAGAGGCATCCGTCTCGACCTCAAATGGTTGTTGTAAATATGGTAACGTGAGCACTGGTGCCATGCAAAGGCGATCTTTCAATTCTATGAATGCCTTCTATTGAGATTCAGACCAAAAGAATTTTGCTTTCGCTCCTCCCTTGGTGACTTGACTCAAGGGCCAAGCGATATGAGAAAACCCCAACACGAACCTGCGATAGAAGTTGGCAAGGCCTAGAAAGCTGCGGAGCTCTGTCAGAGTGGTTGGGGCTGGCCAATCCCGAATGACTTGGATCTTGGCCGGATCCACATGCACCCCCTATTCATCAATAATGTATCCCAGATACTGAACCTGGGTCATGCCAAAAGTGCATTTCTCCAAATTGGCACACAGCTTGTGTTGTCGCAGTGTTTGAAGAACCTGTCGGATGTGGTGGAGGTGCTCTTCCCAACTCTGGCTGAAGATCAGAATGTCATCCAAGTATACCACTACAAATGAGTTGGTGAATGGCCGCAAGATGTCATCCATTAGCCTCATGAAGGTTGCAGGAGCATTCGTCAATCTGAAAGGCATGACCAACCATTCGAAGAGGCCCTCCTTGGCTTTGAAGGCAGTCTTCCACACATCAGAGGGTTCGATCGGTACCTGGTGATATCCTGACTTCAGATCAATCTTGCTGAAGTACTTTGCCCCCTTTAGTTGGTCCAAGAGGTCATCAATCCGTGGGATCGGGTACCTATTACGAACAGTGATCTTGTTCAACGCCTGATAGTCAATACAGAGTCTCCAAGTCCCATCCTTCTTCTGTACCAACACGATCGGGCTCCCACAAGGCGATGAGCTCGGACGGATGTGACCTTTCTGCAGCAACTCCTGAATCTGCCTCTTGATTTCATCGTTCTCTAGAACCGAGCGCCGATAAATTGGTCCATTGGGCAGCGACGCACCTGGGGTTAGATCGATGGAGTGCTTGACCTGACAGTGCAGAGGAACCCCTGCGGGGGAGGTGAAGATGTCCTCGTACTCCTTCACGACCTTATCCATCTGTAGTTGCCGTGCGGAGGGGTCCTGTCTAGAGGTCGTGGCCACCAGCTTCTTCTTTCCTTGAGGGCGTATCATCATGAAAACAAACTTCCCAGTCTTGGAAATGAGCTTACTACATTGTTTTACAGTAATCAAGGAGATGGCGGTAGGCGGTGCTACCTCTGGTATCCTGTACAACTTATTCCCCAATGTAACAATAACAGCCCGGGGCCTTGATTCATACACAGCATGTCGCTTCCACAAGTATGGTTGTCCTAATAATACATCACAAACTTCAAGGGGAGCGATGTCACACAATACCTCATCCGTGAAGGGCTTGATGTTGTACGGAAGGCGACATTGTTGGCTCACGTGAAGATACCGTCCTTGGTGAAGCCACCCGATGGTGTATGGTTGTGGGTGTGCTGTGGTCGGTAAGCCCAACCGCTTCACGACCTCCGTCGAAATGAGGTTCTTTTGGCTCCCGCTATCGACAATGAACTGTAGCGGGGAGCCCTTTACCCACATCTGGGAGTGGAAGAGATGCTCCTCCTCCTCTGGATCTTCGGGTTCACTTTTGTGGATCTTGGCGGTAGCAACAGTGGCATTGGGATCCGCATCAATGATATGCTTCCCTTTTTCATTCCCCTTGTCGAGTTCTGACTCAGAGTCGGAATAGGTATCTGATTCTAGACCCTTTAGCTCGACCACCAGTGACTGCTTGGTCCGACACTCACTGGTGTTGTGAGTGGAGCTCTTATGGAACTCACACCATTTTCCCGTGTCCTTTTTCGTCTTCGCGGTGCTGTTCTTTGTCTGCAGCTTTGGCGGGTTGTCTTGGGCTGCCCCGCCTTGGCTTTGCCCTTTGTTCTGCGTTTTAGGGGCACCTTTCCCTTGCTTCGAAGTCGCAGATCCAAAGTCTCGCTTCTTTTGTTTAAACTTCTGCTCGACCTTGACGGCATATCGGTATGCTGTGTCGAGCGAGGGGATGTTCAGGAATTGTATTTCTTCCTGAATGTACTTGTGCAGGCAGCCGCGATATTTGAGTATCAAATGCTGCTCCGTATCCTTGATACCCAACTTTGTGCGAAGGTTATGGAAGAGATTGTTGAACTCCGGCACGTCTTGGTCCCTTCCCTGCCACAGCGTGGTCCATTTTATGTATTCATCCTCATAGCTTCCGACAGGGTAGTACTGCTCCTTGATGGCATCGCGGAATGAATCCCAAGTGGGTGCGGCTGAAAATAGCGATCCGGTAGTTTCATCCTTCTGCTCGCAGTAGGTTTCCCACCAGTCCTTGACGTGGGGGGCTACTTTGAGAAGAGCGAAAACAATCTTTTCTCGACTTGAAAATTCATGAACAGAAAAATACCCTTCTAGCAGATTTAACCATTTATCTACCGCATCTGCGTCAATTTTACCCTCGAAGATGGGGATTTCAAAATTAACTTGTACCTTAAAGGGCGTGGCATTTCTAGAGTAGCTGCTAGAAGCTGAAGCGTCGCTTCTGGGTAGCCGCTGAAGGATCTGGGTGAAACTGTCCATCATCGCGTTCCATTGTCGCTCGAGGGCTTCTTCGAGCAAGATTTTGATAGGATCTCCTGCCCCCTCGTCTTTCTTCTCGTCTGCCATGGGAGGCCGTCGGGATTTGCGAGGCTGGTCTTGTAAAGGTTCGACCAGTTCAAGCCCTAACTCCTTATATCCCGACCTCGTTGGGGACATGCAAAGAAAAACAGAGAAAAAGCAGACCGCTCTGATACCACTGATCCGGATTTAAGCAGGAACGCAATAGATTACAGAGATAACCATAAATACAGAGATGCGATAACCATAAAAACAGAGATAACCATAAACATAGATATGCAGCGGGAATAATACTTTACTTCATTAATGTAGAATACTGAAATATGTTTACAAATAGTAATGGAAATAACCCAGCTAGGGCGATGGTAGCTTATCTCTGAGAAGAGATGTGGTGGCTACATGCCTCTGAACTGTCTTACAATGAGGCTCGAAGGCCTATTTATTGTTGAGAAATAGTGGAAAAACCCTTAACATTCCAAAACCTAACCCTAGAAGATGAAACGCCAAACTATGGGCCCCGTTTGGGGTAAGTTGGTACATCAACTTCCCGGGGTCGTAACTTTGGCATACGATCTCCGTTTGACGCATACAATAGTTCGTTAGAAAGATCTATCCGAGCACTACCAGTCCATTTCATGGACCCATGTTGCCCCCGGATTCCCCAAAAAACGTCGTTTAGGGCCTCAAAACGGCTCCGGAAGTTCAGGACTTGAAAAACTGCTAAAAATAGTAAGTTGTGCTACAATTAAGGAAACTGAAAATGCTAAGAAGAACAATGGTGGGGGTCCAGGTGGGCTTGGCAGGTGGCCACCAAGATCCACCTGGATCATGGGCCTTCCGTTAATCAGTGGAGCTATCCATGGATTTGAGATGCATTCCATTATAGTGTTGATGAACTTAATAGAGATTCCAAACTTTTGAAGAACTGCCACTAAGTACTGATGACTGACTCTGTCAAAGGCATTGGCCATATCCAGCTTGATGACCATGCCTTTTTCATTTCTTTGAATACTGCTATGTATGGCTTCTTGTACAAGAATCACGTTGTCTGTTATCTGTCGTTTAGGAACAAACCCACCTTGGTTTTCAGAGATGAGACTGGGCAGGATCTTTTTCAGTCTATTTTCCAGAATTTTTGTAATGATTTTATAAGATGCATTACATAAAGAGATGGGTTTGAATCGGTCAAAAGAGAGAGGGTTTGGCTCCTTGGGGATGAGTGCCATATGTGAGGCTTTGGTGTTTTCTCCCATCTTGTTTTTTTTAAAAACATTTTTAACCATTCTTACAAAGTCTTTCTTTATTATGTCCCAATGGGTCTTGTAGAAGGCGATGGTGAAGCCATCTGGCCCGGGGGCTTTATCCGGATGCATGCTCCACGTTGCTTCTCTTATTTCCTCCTCTGTCACCTCCTTCTCCAGCTCACTGTTTTGCTGATCGCTGATTTTACTATTAACTTGCTGAAGGAATTCAACGTTGTCCGGTGGTTGTTCTTCTGCTGTTAGGAGGGTTTTGAAATATCTATGAGCTGCTTCTTTAATTTCCTCCCTCTCCTTTATTTCCTTCCCTTCAGCTTGAATCTTGTCAATTTGGTTGCCTGCTCTTCTTAGCTTGAGATTATCGTGGAAAAAGGAAGTATTTTTATCTCTCGCTTTTAGCCAAAGACACCTGGATTTTTGTCTCAATTCCTCCTCCTCTTATCTATTTTGCCTATAAAGTTCCATAAATATTTATTTTTCGTGAACATGTTCTTGCTCCGTTGCTTGCTGTTTTTCATTTTCCTGACTCCATCTTTTCAGATTCTTAGGCAGCTCGACTTTTTTGTTTTTCTCTTTTAGAGCGTTCTCTCTTGCCCAAATTTTTATTTTTGCTCTTAAATTTTTTAACTTGGATTCCCAAACGAAGTGGGGGGACCTATTACATTGAATTCCTAGATGTCCTTTATGATCTTGCTAAACTCATCCTTGTTGTCCCAGTTTTTATTATATTTAAAAGGGATAGGCCCATAATTCTCCAACCAGTCTAAAATCAGCACCACAGGCTTATGGTCAGAGGCTGTAGCATGTACAATCTTGCTCTTGATGGATGAGAATGTTGTAGCTATACTCTCTTGAATTAAGATCCTGTCCAGTCTTTCTTTGATGTTTTGAGTTCCAGCTCTTTTATTGCTCCAAGTAAATTTCCCATTACAAGGAGGAATGTCCAGGAGTTTGTGAGCTTCTATAATTTCTTCCAAAGCTGCTCTGGAAGGGTCATTGAGGTACTTCCCTCCCATCTTTTCTTCAATGTTCCAAATTAAATTTAGATCGCCTCCTAAAACCAACTTGTTTCTCTGGCATTCTTGCACTTCTTTTTTATCTGATTCCCAGCATAACGCTTTGTACCTGTAGTGATTTGGAGCGCAAATGTTTAACAAGGTGTACTCTTCATTTGTGGTTTTATTTTTTAGATCTGTTCTGATCCACTAGTGGTTGAATTTTTGACTAGTGAGATCCCACTTCCCTTTATTCCATATCGTGCCAATACCTCCTGAAGCTCCAATGGAGTCTGTCGCTGTTCCTTCAAAACTTTTTTGTTTCTTCATTAATTTTTGGAATTCTTGACTGGTCACTTTGGTCTCTTGGATCATGAAAATATCTGGCTGTTCTTGCCTTATTAAATCTCGGGCTGCATTGATTTTTAGAGAGGAGCCCAAACCCCTGCTGTTCCAAGAGACCAAAATCATTATTTACTTGATTTTTGGTGAGCCCCGACCTTCTCCTTCTGCTTTTCCCCACTTCCTTTTTGTTTAGCCAGGAAAGAGTCCATTGGTTGTTGGGTACCTGTAGCCATTTCTTTTGCTGCTGCCTCATCTCTAATCTCTTTATTCGATTTCCTCCCTACTTTTTTTGGCTGCTCTGAAGTGTTGTTGGATTCTTTGACTTTGTTTCTTGTGAGGATTCGATCTATGGTGGGTGGAGGGGATGGGAAGTTCTGTATGGGGGAATGGATGACAACTAAAGTTTTGTCTTGAGTAGGAGAACGAGGGGATGATGGTTCTTCTTCTTCCAAGGTTTCAAAAGGGTTAGATGTCGAGGGTATTGGCTGGACCATGTTAAGGGGAGGAGTGGGGATTGCAACAACATTTTCAAGGGGTTGTTTGGGGTTTGGACCAGATTGTTTATTATTGGTTTTCTTTCTCTTAACTTGTTCCCAGGTGCCTTCATTTGCTTCTACATTCTCAGCAGTTTCAGTTTCTTTTAGTTTGTTACATCTATTTGCAAAATGACCGTATTCATGGCATACCTTGCATTTGAACGGGATTTTCTCGTAGTCCAGCTGCTGAATGTGAGTCCACTGGTCCACCTTGATCTTTATTGCCTCCGGAAGGCCTTTCCCCAAATCCACTTCTACACAGATCCTAGCGCAAGCATGCATATTTTCCTTTGGTTCGCATCTATCAATGTATTTGCTGACTGCATTTCCGATTGCTTTGACCGATTCGTCTCCCCAGCAATGTAGTGGGAGATGAGGCAATCTGACCCAAACCGGCACAACATTTGGGATGTCCATCTCTAGATTGAAATCTGGGGACCATCTATTCAAGTATAGTCCTCTTGAGTCCATAAAATATGGACCGCTTCTGAATATTATGTTCTGATCTTCTTTGGTTTCAAAGAGGAACGTGTAATATCCCCTGCCACAAAATCTTATTTCTATTTTCCCTTGGATATTGGCGCTCCAGTTGCGCTCCACCCACTTCTGAACCGCTTTGGAGGAGGGCCACAGTCCGGTTAATTGACTTGCCAATCCTCTTTCAGATAGTGAAATAGCAGATTTCCTGGGTAGACTTGGAGGTAAAGAGATTTCTGGAATATCTGCCAGTTTTTTGACAAATTTAGTTGCTGTTGCCTTGATTTTTGGGGCACCATTCTCTGAGATTAAAGAAGCAAAGGCCGCTGCTTGTTCCTCAGGGCCTTGCTGATGGGGTGAATCACTCCCTTCCATGAGGGGTGAAGATGGGAGGGCCTGCAGCAGGGCTGCTGGAAGGGGAGAGGCAGAGCCCAGACAGTCGCGGGAATGCTAGAAGCCAGATGGGGAAGGCCTAGCAGCAGGAGCTGCCAGGCAGAGGAGCTGTAGGAGGCAGCGGAATCGGGGGAGCAGAGCTAGGTCAGATCTTGCGCGCGATCCTTTAGAACTTAGTTGGGGTAATGGATCAAGTTACAAAACACATAAAGTAATTATTTTTAAACTTTGTTAATATCATAAAACAGATACAATAGACCATATAAGAAACACACAACAACAAAAATGATAAATAAGTTCACCCCTCTCTTTGGATACATCTCCTGGTCCACTTTCAATGCAGGGCAACTTTCATTAAATGCTCAAATTTGTGTTTACATGGCTTTAAAATGCTAAAAATGCAAAATTGATGTCTCCAATGTATCTAGATAATGGAAGGTATAGTGCAATCGGTATCGATACATGATACGGATTTAAACAGGAACACAACAAAATACAGAGATAACCATATACACAAAGATGCAGTGGAAATAATACTTCATTTCATTACTGTAAAATACTGAAATATGCTTACAACAGAAATGGAAATAAACCAGCTAGGGCGATGGTAGCTTATCTCTAAGAAGAGATGTGGAGGCTACATGCCTCTGAACTGTGTTACAATGAGGCTTGAAGGCCTATTTATTGTTGAGAAACAATGGAAAACCCTTAACATCCCAAAACCTAACCCTACAATATGAAACGACAAATTGTGGGCCCCGTTTGGGTAAATTGGTACATCAATTTCCCGGGGTCGTAACTTTGGCATACGATCTCCGTTTGACACGTACAATAGCTCGTTAGAAAGATCTATCCGAGCACTACCACTTTGGGAAGGGAAACGTTGGTCCATGGACCCATGTTGCCCCCCGATTTCCCAAAAAGCGTTGTTTAGGGCATCAAAACGGCTTCGGAAGTTCAGGACCTAAAAAACTGCTAAAAATAGTAAATTGTGCTACAAATAAGGAAACTAAAAAGCTAAAAGAGACAGTTGTGGGGGTCCAAATGGGATAGGTGGGTGGCCACCAACATCCACCTGGATCAATACAATTACTTTTCAGAGGGAGTTTGGTTCTCCTCTCATAGTAAAAGATGTCATGTATGATCTGGGTCTGAAGAAGAATTTAGCTTCAGTTGCTATGTTGGAAGATGGTGGCTACAATGTGATTTTTAGCAAAGGAAAGGCTTTCCTTATACATATTTCCATGGAACAAGTGAAGTGGATCAGAGTTTGGGTGAAGAACCTCTACAAATTAGATGTAGAAGATTGTGCTTCTTTGAGAACAAAAGAAGAGAAGGTTCATAGAAGAGACATTGGTGAATTATGGCATAGGAGAGTTGGCCATTTGCACCATGGAGATTTGAAGATCTTGCAATAAATTTCTATAGGACTTCCCAAGGGTGCAATAGAGAAACGAGATACATGCAAAGGGTGTACACTGGGGAAGTACACCAAAGCCACTTTTCATGATAAGGACACTAGAGCACAAGTAGTCCTTGAAATAGTTCACTCAAATGTTTGTGGACCCTTCTTGACAGCCTCCACGGCTAAGCACAATTATTATGTTATTTTTGTAGATGATTTCTCATGTAAGTGATGGATTTTCTTCATGCAGAAGAAATACCAAACATATCCAATTTTTGTGAATTTAAAGCACTTGTTGAGAAAGACACTTTCAAGAAAGTGAAGGCTCTCAGGAGCGATAATGGTGGTGAATATGTGTTGAATGAGTTCAAGAACTTCTATGCAACATAATGAATTTGATGGAAATTAATAGCACCCCAAAAGCCACATCAGAATGGGGCGGCTGAGAGGAAGAACATAAGTATTGTGGGAGTTGCATGGGCAATTTTGCATAGTCAGGGTCTATCATTGCACTTGTGGGCTGAAACATACAACACAGTTGTGTGTGTGCAGAACATGAGTCTCTCATCAAATTCTCAGGATGAGTACACCAGAAGAAGCTTTTTCAAGGAAGAAACTAGATGTGTCATACTTCAAGATCTTTGGTCCATTAATTTACTGTCATATTTCCAAGGATGCAAGGAAAAATCTAGAGTCGATAGTTGAGTTGGGCATATTTGTTGGGTACACTAATACACCTCACAACTATCGGGTGTACCTGCCATCTCACTGGATGAAAATTGTTCGTAGATATGTGAAATTCGATGAAGAGAAGAACATGAAATGTTCCCTTGAGAGGGAGCTTCAGTTGCATGCAAATGAGGAGCTTTTGGCTCCAAAGGAAGAACCTCATGATGTTTTGGAGCAACCACAAGTAGAGGAGCAAAGAGTGGAAGCACCCACTCATGCAAAGACATTCAGAGATGGAAGGAACCACACCAAGGAAGATGATAGATTATTGCATGATGCTAGAGAGAATGTGGGAACACCCATATCACAATGCAGGCAGAGGAGGTCACCAGATCGGTCCACTGGGTACATGGCTCTCATGAGTGAGCTAATTGAGACAAAACCATCCTCATTCGAGGAAGCAATGAAGAAGCCAGTATGGGTTGATACCATGGTAGAGGAATACGATTCCATAGTCAGAAACAATGTTTGAGAAGTTTTCCCAAGACTAGATAACAAGTAACTTGTAGGTTCGAGGTGGATCTACAAGGTGAAGCAAGCAACAAACGAAATCATCAAGAAACACAAGGCCAACTTTGTGGCCAAGGGATTCTCTCAGGTGGAAGGAATTGACTATGAAGAGACCTTTGCTCCAGTTGCAAGGTACTCTTCAATCAGATCACTTCTAGCTCTTACAGTGTAGATGGGGTGGAAGACCCACCAGATGGATGTGAAGATAACATTCCTCAATGTAGTGATTGAGAAGGAGGTGCACATTGAGCATCCAGAAGGATTTGAGACCTTCGACAAAGAGTTGCATGTGTGCAAACTCAAGCGAGTGTTGTATGGATTGAAACAAGCACCCTATGTTTGGTACACCAGGATTGACAATTATTTCACCAAGTTGGGCTTCACCAAAAGTGAAGTAGATGCAAACCTTTACCATATTGTGGTTGAAGGTAAATGATTGATTATAGTATTATATGTCAATGATTTAATTTTAACTGGTGATGAGAAGCTTATCAAGTATTGCAAAGAGAATCTTGCAAGAGAATTTGAGATGAAGTATGGTAAGGAGATGGGGAAATGTTTGTCTCTCAAGGAAAGTATGCCAATGAGATACTGAAGAAGTTCCACATGGAGAGTAGAAAACCCATGGACACTCCTCTAGTAGGCAGTTTGAGGAAAGAGGATGTCACTTCAGGTGAGGAGGTGGAGGCCACTATTTACAGGTATCTTGTGGGTTCACTTATGTATTTGGTGAACATACGACCAAACATGTGTTATGCAGTTAACCAACTTAGTTAAGCAATGGTTAAGCCAACCAAACTATATTGGAAGGCATCCAAACATGTGTTGAGATACCTTAGAGGCACCACTCAGTTTGGTCTTTGGTACAAGTAGACAGATGGAGTAAAGCTGCAAGGCTTCACAGATGCAGATTAGGTGGGTAGTCCATTATATAGGAAGAGCACATTAGGAGGCATCTTCAGTATTGGTTCAACAACAATTTCTTAGTACAACAGGAAGCAATGATCAATTGCACTCAGATCAGCAGAAGCATAGTACATGGCTACTAGTCAAGCAGTTTGTGAAGCTATCTAGATGAGGAAGATTCGTGTTAGGTTATTTGGTCAGATGATGGATCACACTGTGATTTACTGTGACAATAAGAGTTGTATCAAACTGTCTAAAAATCCTTTTTTTCATGACGATCCAAGCATATCGACATTCGATATCACCAGCTACGAGATTGTGTGCAAAGGCGAATCATGTTGTTGGAATACATTCCTATAGAGGAACGAGATGCTGATATTTTGACAAAGGCATTGTCAAGAAGAAAATTCAAGTTCCATAGACACAAGATTGGTGTATCTGATAATCCCTTTCTTGTTGAGAGGGAGAGTTGAAAATAAAAACAAGAAAATCTTGATTTAATTTTCCCTTGAATTAAATTAGGAGAACATTGTAATTCCACATCACAAGACAACAAGAATGAGTTAACTAAGTTAATTTCACATAGTTGGATCAGTTAATTCAATTTGAGGGTCTACTTTGAGTCATGTAGAGTGTTTCCTAAATTTTAGGATCCTAGGGCGAGTTTAATTTGAGTTGTAATAATTTAATTAAGTTAAATTGAGTTAAAGTCATTTAAACTAGTTCCAACTGTTTGAGGAAATAGTAGGAGGTCTAACAGTGGGGTGCAACTTCAGTTTTCAACCAGTTAACTGATAAATCAACCATAATTAATTTATGCATGCATGAAATTTGAGTTACCCAGTTGAGATTGGAGGTCAAGGGAATGTACTATCAATTGTATGATTTTTGAGTTGTACAAGTGGTGCATGCAATCAGAGAAGGGCTTATAGGGATTGCTCAATTCAGGATGGGGATTTCCCTAATTAATAGGGGGCTAATTCATTGAGAAACAATGCAAGGAAATAGGATCTTGGCAGGCAACATAATTGGCTAAGTATTGACAAGACTCAACTTGTGAGGTAGTGAGATATATTATACGTGTGCAAAGATTATTTTGGCTTGAACAAGCATTGTATTTCTTCTCTATTTTATGATCTAATGCAATATGGATAGGAAGGGGTTTTGAGCAACAAGCTTTATCCTTATATAAATCTATGAGCATATGTGATTAAATCTCATCTCATTTTTATGTTGTGATTTCTCAACCAATTAATTGTTTTTGTTGATGAGTAGAGTAGATTCAAGTCTTTTGTTTTAGCATATTACATAAGTAGTTTGAATCTACAAGAAATTTCTACAACCTGGATTGATGGGATTTTTATAGTATTTGCATATTCTCCTTACCAAAGCCAAGTCGACGTACTAGGAATGAGCACACGTTCTTACCAAATATTTCAGACTGGGAGCTACCTTCTCTGTTCAAATAACCCTGACTTACACATAATCATGCTTTTGTTTCAACTTGGTGTAAGTATTTTCACTTTTAGGCTTATGCCTTCATTATTATCCCCAACCTCCCTAAAGCCACACATTTACTTTACTCGGTGTACTTAATGAAATAGAACCTGACTAAGAGGTCACCCATGCTCCTATTTGTTCGCACGATAAAGGGCACGCTGATTTGGATGTTATAGTCCCCATCTTAACTGCTAAGGCTAATATGCCCAACTATAGACAACCGGGTAGGGAATTTAATTTCCATCCTTCTCCATTAAAAGATAAAAGTGTACTCTGATCGTGGAGGGTTGAATTTCAACCTTGTTAAAGTAAGTTCTTTAAGTCTATTGTCCATAAGATGTAACCCTAGAGAGCCTTACTTGTTAGAATAATTCAGTCCTTTTACCCCTTCTCGACAAAATCCAACCCAAACTGCCTTAAAGGTATTGATTAAAAAGACTCACTAACCAACTTTAGATTCTGGAAAAGTCCCATAAGAGAAGGCTAACAAATTATGGATAATTGTTTTTCCTTGGACTGAACCTAAATTACATGTAGGTAAGGTTCTCTTGAGTTAGACGTCTTTAGATAGCCCTTTGTATGTACTACAGGAAGAAACATGATTCAAATCAGATCGAAAATCTTAGCAAGAGTTATCGATGCTTACAAACTAGCACAATGAAGGCATATTGCCCCTCAAAGAACATGCTTAATCAAATTGCTTTGAAATTGACCAAGAATAGGAAAATCAATAAATAATGGTTTAATGAGATGTCTATGTAGTATTTTCAAACAATTGTCACATGGATATGGAAAATGACTATTGTATAATTTTGGAGTATCATGTTTTTGTTTTTGTTTGTCAAGTTTTCTATGATCCTCCAGGCTTGACCCATGGCTTGAGGAGCCACGACACAAGGGCATATAAGCCGTCAAAGTCACCAGGGGATTGCACCTAGTCTGGGCCACACCAACCCTTAGCTGATTAGACTTTTTAGCATGTCTCCTCCCCTAGCATACAGCACAACCACCCTCCGTGAGGTTTGATCTTGGGTCACCTTGTTGACGAGGCCCATCCTTAACTGACAGTGCTAGTTGGACTTGACTTTGGAGTATTTGTTTATTTTTATGTGGTACATGACGAAATAAATGCTTTTTCTTTTGTTTCTTTTTTCAAAGATTGTATATATAATAATTATAATAAATTAAAAACTAAAAAGTATATATTTTAATAAGAATTTATTTTTAATAGTTTGACATCTGTTTTTTTGTCTCATGAAGTGTACTAGCCAATATAAATAGCCTTAGAGAATGACAATGAATTGGGATTCAACATGAGCCTAACAAGATTTTTCTATAGACAACCAAGAATAGACTTTTATTTCCACCCTTCTTGATTAAGAGTTAAACATGTACTTTGATCCTGGATGATTGAATTTCAGCCTGGTTAAAGTAAGCGCTTCAGGTCTCTTGTCCACAATATGTAACCCTAGATACCCTTACATGCTAGAATATTTTGGTCTGTTATACCCCTTCCTAGAAAAATCCAACCCAAGTTGACTTTAAAAAGGTATTGATTAAAGACTCACTCACCTATCGCGGATTCTGGAAAACCTCCGTCAGAGAAGGAAAAAAAATTCAGGGATAATTATTTTTCCTTGGACCGACCCTAAATTCCATGCTATTATGGATCGCTTGAGTTAGATGACTTTAGATAGCCCTATGTGTGTACCCCAGGAAGAAACTTAATTTGTTTAATCAAATTTCTTTGAAATTGACCAATAGTAAGAACATTAATAAATAATGGTTTTATGAGATAGCTATTTAGCCTTTTCACGGGGATATGGAAAATGATTGGTGTATAATTTTGGACTATCATGTTTGTTTTTATGTGGTACATTAAATAAATGTTTTTTTGTTTTTTGTTTTTTTTTTTAAATACACAATAATTATGATAAAATAAAAAATAAAATGTATATATTTTAATAAGAATTTAGTTTTAATAGTTTGACATCTATTTTTTTGTCTCATCAAGTGCCACTAGCCAATGTAACTAGCCTTAGAGAATGTCATTGAATTGAGATTCAACCAGAGCCAAACAAGATTTTGCAAAGGAACATTCCTATAAAATATGCTTCATTGTTTCTAATCCCAGAAATAACATAGTCCATCAATAAAACCTCTTTTGATCAATAAAATTTTGAAGGACAAACCATGATAATGTTTGTTTTCTTCTTTGCCTCGTAAATCAAGGATCCACATATCTTCAATTTAAAATAGAAACAAGAGTTATTTTCTATTGAGTACCTTTCCTTTCTAGGATTTTGTAAGAAGCCATATGAAAAAAAGTACGTAGATGAACATGATCACTCTTTTAACAATGTTTTACCGCCAAGACCGTAATTTTATAAACATTTTAGGAAATAAAAAAAAATGATTTAATGAGATGGTTACGTAGTTTTTTTTTGTTATTTTTTTTTAATATTATTTATATAATAATTATAAAGAAGTAAAAAATAAAAAGCATATATTTTAATAGGAATTTTAATAGTTTGACATCTTTAATTAATCTATTATTGTATATATTTGTCTCATGAAGTAGCCCCAAGGGATAGCTTAGTTGGTCGAGTTTCTATTGCTAAGCACCTCACTTATCAGGAGGTCACAAGGTCAAATCTCCTCGACGCCCTTGGGGTTAGACCTTACTAGTTTGGTCAGTGGGTAGTTCCCTTCGGGTTGATCTACCTGTATTTTCCTGTGGATGTAGTGGTCACTCAGTGTCCGTGAACCACCTTAAAAAAATTGTCTCACGAAGTAATAAATGACAAAAAAAAGTACTAGGCAATGTAAATAGCCTTGGAGAATGCCATTGAATTGAGAGTTAACCAAATCCTAACAAGATCTTGCAAAGGAACATTCCCATAAAATATGCTTCATTGTTTATAATCCCAGAAATAACATAGTCCATTGATAAAACCACATTTGATTAATATAATTTTGAAGGACATACCATGATAATGTATGTCCATATTTAAATTACATACTCCATAAACCAACATAGATCCATCTTAACTTTAGATCTATCAAGCGCCAAGAGGATCAAATCTCTTGAGGTGAAAACTTATTTTTTAAGTGCAAAGCTTAAGGAAATGTTTCAATCTACAGAGATTTGACCCCTCTTGGTGCTTGATAGATCCAACATTAAGATGAATCTAGTTGCTTTTTAGAAATAATTGTTTAAAATAAATATTCCTTTTAGAAAATAAATAATCAATAAAAATGAATATTCATCAAAGATGGAGAAAAAATACGTATTTATTTAAAAGAATAGAATTATTAAAATTATATAAAAACTAAAAGGAATATAATAATATAAAAGAAAATTACATTTGTGTGGATAGTATTAATATTAAAATTCAATTTGTTTGCTATTAATTTTAAAATTTATTTTGTTTTATTTTGTTTTTTAGAGTATGAAAACCTATCATAACTTAGTTTTCAAAATTGCAGTGAGGAGAATCATCATTGAGTATGAATGTAGGCTGATTCATTACTAATTCATTTTATTTTATATATACAAAATAAATATAATTTAAATTTTAAATTTGTAATTAAATATGTAAATTTATATTAAATAAATATAAAATTAATTATTTAAGAACTAATAATAATAATAAAATTTATTATAATAATAATAAATTTTTAAAATTTGAAGTTAAAATTCAAACAATGTGATTAGACAATTTAGAGTAATTATTATGTAGATTATTGAATAAATAAGAGGAAAAGAAATAATGACTAGTATTTCTTTTTGATATTTTAAAATATTTATTTATTTCACATCAATTACTATGATATTTATATCAATATAGGTAACCATAAAATAATGACCTTCTTACTCTAATAGTTGTTGTTAATGGATTGCGAGATAAATATATATACTTTCTTGAGCTCTCCCTTATCTTTAAGATAATAGAATGCAAACTGAGACGAGTCAATAGCTAAAAGGCCTTGGGCCATTTTACATTCAAAATAAAGCTTATACACATGTCTTTAGGTCACATGACAACCAATAACTATAAAAACTAAAACATTAGAAAGCCAAAAACCCTTTCCTTTTTGGAGTCTTTAAGTTATAACTTTTAATACATTTAAACTATATTTCAAAAATTAAATCACTACCACTTTTAGCCTAGTTGTTTGATCTTTACAACAACTAAATTGTTTTTACCAAATGGTGCTTCATTAAATCTCATATGCCAATGTATATAGAATGATAAGAGAGCCACAAGTATTATTTTATTTATTGTATAGAGAGGTGTTTTCTAGTATAATATGAAAGAGATGTTGTAATGTATCGTTTTATTCTATTATGTTAAAAAAAACTATATGTTAATAAAATAAAATTAATGTATTGACTAATGATATTCATGTGGAATATAGCCTATTTAAAGGGGGAAAGATTAGCCTAGATCCATCTTAACTCTAGATATACCAAGCATCGAGAGGGATTAAATCTCTTTTCACTTTAAAAGAGGTTTCCACCTCAAGAGATTTGATCCCTTTCGGTGCTTGGTAGATTTAGAATTAAGGTGGATCTAAGCTACTATATCTCACATGTTCATATATGATTAGTGTGGGAATGTGGTATTAATCCTTAATAACCTCATTGCTTCTGTTGAAATATCCTAGTGCCACACCTAACTTAGGAAAAATGTGTAGTTGAAACTTTAAAAGTCATTTCATAAAAAGACTTGAAATGTAGTTACCAACTTGTTGAGAATCCTTAAGAATTCTCACATTTTTAGAGATTGCATTTGGTGGTTTCTTTTATTCCCATTTCAAAATGTTGCTACCAACAATATTCTTTTTTTAAGATAGTTTTATAGCACTTCGAATTTCTTAATTATAAAGTATCAATTATTTTTAAAATGTTATATTTTTTATTTATTCAATTGTTTTTTTCAATATTTTTTTAACGGAGAATTAAATTATATATATATATATTTAATTTTCAAAATTTCATCTTATTAGGTCAACAAGCCTTTCTTTTGAATCTGTTAGCCAACTATTTTCGTCTACTCTTTTAATCTCAGCCTGATATCTGTGCACCGTATCACCTCACACTTGTATGCACAAAACCTCTATGGAAATTGACAAAATCCAAACCTAATATAAACCCTTTCAACGATAACGTCTTTCACACTTGGCATAAAGATCCAGTGTACCATTTCAATGATAACATCTTTCACACTTGGCATAAAGATCCAATGTTTAGGATTTACTGGAACTCCTTTGTTGACAGTCAACCAAAATAAGATTGCGGATTACTCTAGCAAAGCGGTAGCATCGCTTGTTCTCAGTAATATTCCAGTCGTTCTGAAGGAAGTAAATGTTGGTTTTCTTCAACAAACCATCAATAGAATTTCAGGTATGCTCTTTTAGAACCTATCTTATTTTATGCTTGACTTTGATTTTTTCATTTCTATTGTCTCATTCATTCTCCTGCTTCATATTTCAACTAGCTGCCACTATAAACCTAGGCTACATGCAACAGCCTGCAAGCTGCACAATAGCAATTAACTTATGCTACTTGCACAATAGAGTGAAATTGCAAGATATATCTTGTTAGATCTGAGGTCTCTATTGAGGTTGACAAGCAATTTGTTACAGCCTTTGGAGATTGGACCTTAAGTCACCACTATTAGAACTTATGATAGAAAATAAATGAATTGCTAAATGGCAATTTAATGAAATATATATATATATCACACATGGATGTGGAAGGTTAATACCAATTCAATTCAAATTATATAATTGGAATATTTTTATTGCACCATTTTAACAACTCAAAAATGGATTTTGTTTGAAGTTAATTAAAATTGTATTAAGTTAGATGAGTGTAGCGTAGATATTTTTTTTTTTTTTTATCTTACTCTACTCATATTCAAATCTTATTAGTCCCTGCCTTCGGCATTGCAGAGACTATAGTGTTCGATCGACATTGACCAAACATTAAACTATTTTGACTAAATAATGTATTAGATGCTTTAACCAATGTTTGAGCGAAATATTACATTAAACAATTTTTTATCTAAAGTTTTAGTTTCCACCTCTTATTGCCGAGGAAATTGTATGATTTTATTAAACATAGGATAATTTGTTTCACTTTCAATTCGATGTTGGTTTAATGCTAAGCTACAGTTAGCATTACTTGGAAAACATTTAATGCTTTGCGCTCTCCATTGCAAAGTTATCCAAATATGTATAGAAAGCAACCGCTCAAACCCATCGCATTATACTTCATGGCATGTTGCATGCTTTCTACATTTTCATTTGATTATTGTGATGTTCGCCGCCATCGTGTCAGGTGCTAGGAGCCTCTCGTAACCGGTGGGAATGTTGATTTCTAGCAACGACCAGAGCTTAGAGTCGAATAGCTAGAACGTCGACTCGCAGGGCCCTCACTCACAGCCATGAATATCAGAGGATGACATTGCTCGCATGCTAGTTGATCCCGTCATCCATCACGGGACTTTGGGGCTCCAATTTCACAGGATTGTGTTCATGGAAAACAACAAATCCTGCCCAACCATGAAAATATGTACTTTTCAAGAATTTTCCCATAGAAAATTTCAAGAATTTTCCCATAGAAATTGCCACAAAAGTCTAGCTGATAGACAAATTCCAATTCTTCTAACTGCATCCAATTTCATAAAAGAGGGAAAAAATTGATTGGTAAGCTCGTTCTTTATTATTCAATACTAATTATACATTTTCTCTATAAATTTCTGAATGTTTCTATGAAATTGAATATTTCTGTGCATTTTCTCCCTCAAGTTCTGAAATTTTTGATTTTTCTTACATTGGGGTGGAGAGACCCTAAATATTCTTTGAATTTTCAGAACAGTCTCACTGAAATAACTAAAATTCTAATGGGGTTTCTGCTAAATTAAGAGAAATTATCAATTGTTTAGAGACTTACCAACATAATCAACTATAAGTTATCACTTTCTTCGATCCACACCTGTAGTGGCCCCTCCATCTTAAATGGAAAAAGCACTTCCTCAGCCACCGAACTAGGAGTCTCATCTCCTTTTCCGCTGAATAATGAAATGTGCATACCATTCCTCTGAATAATGAAATGTGCATACCACTCTAGCGAGGTGAAACAACTCAATCTAGCCTTTCGGGGCATGAGAGTCAGTGTCTTGCCATCCTGTTTCTTTTTGCGCTGGCCACACCCTCACACAATATTTCAGTTAACTTTTGGGTGAGATGTTGCTTCTAATCTATCAATGTCTAGTTCTGGTTCACGGGCTACTAAGTCTTAACTAAATTTCTAGTCTTAATTGGATTTTTCTAGCTCAATCTGTTGCTCATGTTATAGGTGGTGCTAGCTCTATTATCACATCTATTTTATCTATTTCAAAGTAGATCAGTAACCATCTCATAGGCAAAGTAGATTGGTGGCCATCTCACAGGCTAGGGGCTAGGTACGAGGATATGTAAATCTGCTGCAAAAGAAAGGGTATGCCATGACCAAACCAGAGTTGTTGTAGTTCCATATGAAGTTGATGACACTGCTCAAAAACCATTGGCTAATTATGCTGCAAAAGAAACTATAGAGGGGCTAATTCTACTGCAAAAATGCATTTGTAAAAGGGGTGCGTGGGCTTCATGCAAGCCCTGGGCATGCTTACCCAACAAGCTTTTGTTATTTGGGATTCCATTTGTCTATTTTTTTCATTTCTTTGATTTACCATAGCTATGTTGTCTTATACCCATGTTTGAAGTTGATTGATGCCACATGTTTATGTAATGTTATTTTAATATTATTTAATTTAAATTCAAACCATTATCTAAATTTTAAAAACTATACCCAAACCAAATTTCTACACCGCCATGTTGGTTCCTGCAATCTCTCTAAATATTTTTAGGAATTTCATTGTCAGCGCCAAACATCCTTGGCTTTTCATCCTCCTTTGGTAATAGTAGATTCAACAGAAGCAACGGTGGTTATTGTAGCTTTAGTAGCAGATCCATATGCAGTGGTTGATCCACCTGCATTATCTAAGTAGTTTTCCCAACGTACCTTCCATTTAGATAGCCATCAGTTGCTATGGTTTTTCCACTTCGCATATTCCTGGTGGTCTTGATTTCATTCTTTCAGAAATTGAGGTTTGCGATAGTAAAGGAGTTCTCCCGGTTCACCTTCTCTATTTGGTTTAAGCTTGTTCTTCAACACAGACAAATGAATATATGCTTGTTGGTGTTTCTTTTAGCAGAGAGCGATAGCAAAGGAGTTCACCCAATTCACCCTATCTATTTGGTTTAAGCTTGTTTTTCAGCACAGAGAGCCTTGAACTGAGTTAGTGGAACAAAACTAAAATCCCCATTTGCCATTAGAGAGTACTGCAAAAATCTTTTACTCCTTATACTGCCATTCCACTCTTATTTCTTTTAGCAGAAAGCCTTGAACCCAGTTAGTTTCTCATTTTCAATCTAACACATCAAAAGATCCCCAACAACCTCCCGCTCCAAACCATTTAATTTTCATTACATCATGATCATCTTTCATTGTCTTTGACTTATTCTAGATTTAAATTTACAATAGCTCGAATTTCTAAATTTACACAAATTACATTACATTTGCTTGAATTTTTGAATTTACACAAAATATTTATAAAATGTTGTCATGAGAGATCATCTAATTTTTTAAATTTAATATAAAACAAATTAAATTAAAAAAAATTATTAAATAAAAAATATACATTATATTGAAAATTTAAAATAAAAAAAAATATATAATTTACACAAATTATGCGTGAATTTTTGAATTTACACAAAATACTTATAAAATGTTTTCATGAGAGATCGTGTAATTTTTTAAATTTAATATAAAACAAATTAAATTAAAAAATATATTAAATAAAAAATATACATTATATTGAAAATTTAAAATTAGAAAAATATATATTTTTCTCCCAACTGTAACATGTTCATTTTTTTTACTAAGTATAACATGTTCTTTTTTTAATTTTTGTTTTCTTCATTACTACTAGTTAGGTTTCGTAATATCTTACTTGACTATTTTTATAACTCACTCTAGCTTAGTACAAGGCTCAAGACTAGTAAGAGTAATGCAAACCAATCCTGGTAATTTCACTACTTACCTTTATGCGCTAATAAGTCAATTTAATACTAGAATTGTGTTGGAATCATAAAGCAAGCTTACACCAAGTTGCTGGTAAAGGACCACGAATTATTTAAGTTTCATAAGCATGACGTGAATCTAATATTGGTGGCTATATACTAAGTAATTCCTTGTTTCTCTCTGGAATAAGCATGTAATACGAGTTGATGTTCAGAGAATATTAAACCTATCTGGTGTTCCATTCCTTTATAACTCTCTGTCTCAATTCATTAGCCAGGTATATGGGGCCTTCAATGTATGAAATAATGCACTGATTACAACAGTTGCAGGTTTTTTAATGTAATTATTGCAAGTGTTTTTATGAAATTCACTGGTCTGGTATTGAGCATTCGCTTGTAACATTCTTTTAATGTAATTATTGTAAGTGTTTTTATGAAATTCATCGGTCTACTATTGAGCATTCGCTTATGACATTCTCCTTGGGTGATGCCCAATTTATCCTTTGAGTTGGCTGGCAGGGTTTCTCCTTTGACAGGGACAGCAGGGACTACTGCTGCTTCAGCACTTGTTTTATTTGGAATATGATTAGCGTGTTAGAAGGAGCAATGCGTAGCGTCGAAAAAAACACGATGTTATCTAGCACACGAGCAAATTTTTCTGCATTTTTCATCAAGTTTTCAGCAGAATTTTACTCTGGTAATTTGCATGCTTATTTCTTCAATCTTATTTTGGTGGTCATTTTTGCTCATTAGGGTTGAAATTAGGGTTTGAAGACGAAGTGGTAATTTGTTTTTTCTCTCTCTTTTTAATTAAAATAGTAGAGAAAAGTTTTTCCACTTTAACTTAAAACCCCACATTCAAATTCTTATTGTCCACTTGCTATAGAGGAATATCTCAGTGAGGATCTATATTGTTGAACAAAAGGCCTAGGGCAGAGGTAGATGAAAGGGGTCTCCAGAAAACCATATTAACATGGAAAACCACCCTAGGATTGATTAGTTTAAGTTGATTAAGGTTGGAGAAACCATTGAAGGACATGCAAGCCCTCCTTGAGTGTAGGAATAAGAACTTCCTACACATCATTGTAATGGAAATGTGTAATGGAAAATAAGAGGGATGAAAAGAAAAATGTGTTAGAAGAGGAAAAATTGCAAACAACCAATAAGGGCATCAAGAGACCCTTTGAAGAAAAAGGGTTTGGGAAGGATCTTGGGATTGATATTGGGAAAAAGACATTAAATAAAAATATGGGTTGAAGGGAAATTTAAGGACATCCTCAAGATTGAATGTAATATCAATAATGTTGGTGAGGGTGTACCTATAATTCCTTTTCCCAGTTCCTTCCATACCCTCTTGAATAGATACACTGTGAAGGAATTTTTGGAGGATGGGGTTCACTATGCCCTCGATGATAAGGCAAAGAAATGCCCAAGAAGCCTATATATTACTATATAGAGTAATAATCACTATGACTGGGAAATGTTTATCTTTGAAGTGAGGGATAAGCCATTTGCGTTCTCTCCTAATAACTGGAGTCGTGTCACGGTGGTGTTGAAATTGGGAAGGAATGGAAGTTAAAGGATTGACCTTTCAAGGACCATGTTGAGATATTCAATAAAAGTAAGTTTTTCTTTTCTTATTTGACTTTTATGTGCATCTCTTCAACCATAGAACTTGTATTGGTTGGATCTTGAAGCTTATTGTTTTGCTGCAATAATTAAGGCATGATTCATGACATCCTCACAATTTCTTGTTGTTATGTATGATATGTGATATATCCTTTATATTGTGGCTCTCCACTTATGTGATCACGATTGGTGGAAGCTAGGGTTTGTGAACATGGCAGTGGATTTGGGGAAAATAAGTGGGAACAATAAGAGAAGGCATGCACCTCTTAGTGGGCCATCCACATTCAATTCTTAAACTAATCAAATAGGCCTCCCAATAACACACAGGTTCAAACCCTCACAATGCCTTTGTAGTGGCCAATCTAGGGTGATAGATTAGACTAGATTTATTATCAACCAGGGTCAGTAAACTTCGAGGCATGCATCTATAGTCTATAGACATAAAAGATTCCTAACTAAGTGTTTATTGTGATAGGTTGCAGTACTTCTTTATAGAAGGTTAAGATATGTTTCCTCTCACCTTAACACTCAGATCACCTAACTTATCTAATTGTCCTAAGAATACAACGTATCACTAGACTGAGATTTTGATCCCCTTACAAGGATGCTATGCACAAAAGATCTGTTTAGTTAACACTTGAGCATTCATGAAAAATCGAAAGCAATCACAAGTGCACTAAAATTTAAATGCATGAAAAACAGAGTCTATGGAGATGCTTCAAAATATAACGATGGATCAAATCTCTTACAAGATATGGTTCAATGATCTTAACGATGAAATCTTCAAGCTATCACCATAAATACCATTTGTGAGAATTTCAAATCAAATCGACAAAATCATAAGCATGAAAATAACATTAAACACTATGCGTTCTATTCGAATTCAAAAACTACTAAGGAAATGAAAATAATAGTATACCAATCCACGCAGGGCCCGTCCACGTTTCAATGGTACACTGAAGTAAACTCAAGCAATGAGAGATCTAACACATAAACACTGCTGGAGTAAAACCGTGACTGTATTCAAGTACTATAGATTGCAATTACGTACAAAAGTTCTGTTCTCAAACGATATACAGAGATAATAATCGTAACTGTCCCGTTAACAAAATAATACACAGTCTTATCTGCTTGTCCCTATCGGGATCGAATGTACATTCATTGAGCAGTTGTTTCCACTTTTACAAAGGAATGATTTTTGGTCATTTCTAATTTAAACCGATTTCCAAAAAGGAAACAAAACGAAACCGGTTTGGGAAACTATGGCTTTTACTGCCTTTGTAACCAAAATGCTGAGGTTTGACCAGCGTGGACCGCATAACTAGGAGCTTTTGATTTGCTGTAGAGTCAATTTTTCACCATGCTTGTACATTCCAGTTTTCGTTCCTATCCATTGCTTTGGCTTGCCTATCATGCCATGTGTCAGATGATAAACCATTTACAGGGTGTTGTGACTTCCTGTAACCTTTTTATTGAAAATTCCTAATTTCTAACATAAAAACTCATAAATTAACTTTAATGCAAACTAACAACTATAATGCTATTAATTAATCAATTTCAAGGAATATAAGGGATCTATGGAGGAAAAGGTAGACAAATGATGGTGTTTTTAGAAGAAAAAGATGGTAATGGAATAGTACCAACATCTCCCCCAAGCTTAATGAATTAGCATGTCCTCATGCTAATACTGATATGCTGCCTCTAAACTCTGTCCCTGCCTGTACCTCTGCTGCTTTCAACAATGCATCTATGTTCTTCTTAGCTTGGGCATCTTTCTGAATGTGGAGCTTATGTTTCAAACTCTTGTATTTCTCCTTGAGGGCTTTCTTTTGGGTATACCATTTGGTTGCCCACTTGCAAATGTCGGTTTGTTCAGCCTCGAGTTCCTTGATTTTCTCCCTCAACTTCTCATTTTTCTGTTGAGTCTCTTTACTCTGTGCTCTTAGCATTTCATTCTCTTTCTTGATGACTTTCTCCAGCATGTTGGCCTCCATCAGTTCTTCTTTTAACTTTTCAATTTGCTTTTCCAGCCTCCTTTTTTTCTTAATTGTAGGTGGTGACTCTTTTCCTTGCCTATTGTTGCTTTCAACCTCCATTTCAACTTCTGGCCCAGGTTGTGAGTAAGCACTGCTCTCGATGTGCATCGGTTCATGTGCATTTGATTCTGGTTGGTCTTCTTGTGGCTGGGTCTTTTGTGCTCTCCTGGATCTTCTTGTATATGTAGTAAAAATTTTATCTTGCTCCATTTTCTGGGCATCCTCTTGTCTCATTTTTCTCGTCCTCACACTACTAATGGGTGGAGGGACATTGCTTGATTTGCGCATAGGAATCTCTTCATCAATGTCATGCATAAATCCTGAGTGCTCTTGCTGTTCTTGCTCATCCTCTTCATCTTTGATTTGGTTGGCAGCCAAGAATTCCTTCCACGTTTTTCCCCTTCTCTGTAATTCAAATTCAATGAGGATTTTAATTAACCCAAAATGACATAAGCTTTTGTCTTCATTACCCTTTCTCTTTTGGATAGTTTTTGACATCTTGGTCAAGCTCTGCAAGAGGAAATATGGTAAAATAATGGTGCACTGTCCTTTTAGATGTAACAGGAGTTTGATATGGTATAAAAAGACTATGCTGTAGTGACCCTCACACGTAACAAATTTTTGGATGATATACACCATTTCGTCCCATGGATGCATCAGCCAGCTCCTAGGGACACCCTTCTTCCAGTTAACAGATGAAACCCTCGACCTGGACATGAATTGGGTCCATGATTTTTCATTGAATTGTTTTGTTTTGGAGTATTTTTCTCCTTCTGGGTTGATCCCTAAGGATTGTGCTATGGTGTCTTCTGAGATCCTGAATGAGAAATTGCCTATCAATGCTTTCTCCCCATTAAATGTAAAGGCAAATTGTTTGGTTACTTCCTCATTGCTCCCATTAAACTTCTCCAAGAAGGGTAGCCATTGTTTCTCTTTTAAAATTGCAATGCAGTCATCGTGGTACTGAGAATTGTCAAATGTGCTTGGCTCTACCCTATTATTCATTTTGACAAAGAAACCCCTGCTCTAACCCTCTTTGTTTATGCTTACTAATTTAACAAGGGTATTTTGGTGTGTTACCTTTGCTTTTCACCCTACACAATTGACCTGGTGGCGCCCTCTGTTCTTCGAGATCAGCTCCCTCATTGGCTTAAGCAGTGACCAGGTGACTGTCCTTGAATTATGGCGGAGGTGGAAACTTGGGAGCCCGATTACTGTGCTTTCCTTTCGTAGCACTTGTTGTTCTCGGCCTTTGTTCTTTTTAAAATCACAGCACTTGAATTGCTTAGTATGGAACGCCCTTTTTACCACTGAAAATGAAATATAATTTTAACAACCGACTTGACCCATTTCGCTATAATGATAACAAAGCGTACTCATATTTCTATGACAGAGGAGTGACTGTACTGGGTTGTATGAATATTATCATGAGAACGCCACAAGCATGTATGGAGTACTGGAATATAACAACGGATAGTTGTTTGCATGAGTCGACTTGGTTGAACAATCATGTTATAACTCAGCCAATTCAAAACATAATGAATGAAACCGTGTAACATTTGGCTTTGTAATAGTTCACCACCCATCCCTTGCTCATTGGTATTTGGCCGAACAAGGAGATGTTGGACCGATAGTAAAGTTTGATGGCCGATAAGGAGTTAATAACAAGGCTGGGAGGGTGGCATAATAGAGGATTTAAAAATCATAGGAGGAGGAGTATGGGGATAGGCTAGAGTGTTGGGAAATGATAGGAATTAGGAATATGACGAGGGTGATGGATATGTGGGTGGTTTTTAAATTGATCATAAGCAGTGATAGTCATCACATTTAACACTAAAGTAATCTAAGAATTTAAATGTTAAAAATAAAAATTACAATAATACATTACACTTTTATTGGTTGATCAAGAGTTGAGTTGGCATGCATAGATAGGACTAGTCTTTCTTGTTCAGATATGACTAATCTTTGTTGTCCATAATAGGTCCATCTGAGATAAATTTGGATGCAACAGGTCCCTCTGAGATCTGGAGAATATGTGTGCAGCTTCTTTGAAATCTGGAAAAGAACTATATATGTGCAGGTTCCTTGATCTTTGGTGTTTGATGGAGCTTCGGTGACAAGCAACCTTTGAATCTCTGTTGAAACTTTGTTGGAGCTTTGCTGAAGTAGCTTGAGATATCAGTCTCTAATAGGTCCCTTTTATGTTTGCTGAATAGGTCCCTCTAATGTTGATGCTGGTAACATGGTCTTCCGAACAGAACAGGTCCCACTACATAGTGCTTTTAAACAGGTCCCTCTGATTAGAACAAAGACAAAAACAACTTCTTTATTGAAATCTGAAGGGTTGAAACAGACTCTTTAAGAATTTACAATGAGGAGATGAGATAAGAACAAAATGCTGATACTTCTCCCCCACTAAAGCTTTGACTTGTCCTCAAGTCATTATTCAATCGATGAATCAAACAGGAAACAAAAAGAAAAGGAATTCTTACCAGCCAAAGAATTGGTTTTCAAGTAAGAATTCTGGGTTAGAGTGTGCCAGAGTCTGGTTTTCACATCTAACCCATTATTATTATTTTTTAAATTTTTTTTTTTTTTTTTTTTTTTTTTATAATTTCTTTTGAATTTCTAAATTGAAATGAAATGAACTAAGGCAGAGATACTACAACTGAAGGCTGCAATATCTCAACCTCTCTTTGTTGAGATACATTTTGAAGAAAATTTTGCTTGCTGATGGGCCTATTGTAAAGTTTCAAGCGATGGCCATTGACAGTAAAGGAGTGGCCTTCTCCATCAATGGTAATGAGCTTGACTGATCCATTGTCATAAACTTGAACGATTTCGTATGGGCCCATCCAATGTGTGGTAAATTTGGCTTTATGATCTCTGAATTTAGAATCAAAGAGTAAAGCCCAGTCTCCTTCTTTGAACTGCTTCTTCTTGATATGTGCATCATGCCACTGCTTCCTTTGTTTTTGCATGAGGAGTGTTGTCTCCTCTGCTTGCTGCCTCATTTCATCCAGTTGGTTCAACTGCTGAATTCTTTCTTGTTGTGCTTCATTAATATCAATTCCCAAATCTGTAGGCATCTTAAAAGTATGTATTTGAAACTCAATAGGAAGCATTACCTCTTTGCCATACACCAACTGATATGGTGTAAATCCTGTAGTATCCTTCCACGTGATTCTATAAGCCCAGAGTGCATCTTTGAGCTTCTCTTCCCAATTCTTTCTGTTCATTGCCACAGTCTTAGTGATAATTCCTTCCAAAGTTTTATTTGTAGATTCCACCTGGCCATTGGCCTGTGGATGGTAAGGGGTACTTCTTTTGTGCTTGATTTGATATTTTTCTGTGATGTCCTTAACTAACTTTGAAGTAAACTGAGTACCTTGATCAGTCACTATCTCTCTTAGTACTCTATACCTTACAAAAATCTCTTCAAAAAGGAAATTTACCACTGTTTGTTCAGTTGCTCGGACTAGTTCTTTAGCTTCAGCCCATTTTGTTACGTAATTAGTAAATACTAAGATGTACTTCTTACCATTGGAAGTTGGATTAATGGGTCCTATGAAATCTAGAGCCCATTTTTCAAATGGCTCTTGTTATAGACATTTTTGTGCCTTACAGCATGAAGCATGGAATGTCAATAATATCAGGGATCCAAAGTCCCTAAACATGTTGTTCCTACCCCTAGAGGAACAAGGTCAGCAAACCACAGCACTGAAAATCAGTTCTCCACCTGAAAACACTCAAAAACAAGCAATTTCGGGATCATGTCAACTGCTCCACTGAGCATCTGCGCTGAATGTCAACTGCCCTTCTCTGTACCTGCGTTGAATGTCAAATCCAACAAAGGCTACCTGCGCTGAGCGAGATTGGACAAGTGGCACAGTCATTCTTCAAGGTGTCAATGCCCAGGAAGCTTCCAAAATGACACTTGGATCAGGGAATTCGCCTAGTGATGAGTAAGAGGTTCTTAAACTCCAAGTGGAAGCAAGGATCTCCAAGTGGACTCAAGAACTGAAGTATAACTGAAGTGGGAGAGGACACTAGTCAACTCTCAAGCTGACTCATCCTTTCTCCAAAACTCCTATATATAGAGCTCTCTCATGAGGTTTAGGGAGGTTGGAATTTTGTGAATGTAAGGAAGTGCTGTTGGTTTGAGTTTAGAGCTATTGGGTGATTGCTTTGAAGGAGGTGAAGAGGAGATTTCTTTCTGCTGGGAAGTGTTGCTGGATTGGGCTTCTTATGGTTGTAAAACTCTCAGAACTTTACTTCTTCCATTAATAAAGCATTTGAGGTTCTTCTATATGCATGTGTCTCAATGGTGTATTGTTATACTTGTGTATTTGATTTATTCTAATCCTTGAATCAATTATGAATGTATGCTTCTTGTAGTTTCCCTCTCTTGCCTTTTTGCAGGATCTTTGTGTAGCTGGGCCAGTGAAAGAGCAAGGAGCTGGGAGCAAGCAGCAAGGAGAGAAGATTGGATCAATCATTAGCGGAAGACATCGGTTAGTGGATCTCTTTCTCCCCTATTCTACTTTCATAAAGAAGAAACCTTAGATAGCTTTGCTTTCAGTTGTTGCTGAGGTACTATCACCCTTAGAGTGGGATAGGGTCATTCCGTATTGGATACTTTTCCCTACAACAAATTGGCGACTCCACTGGGGATCGTATCTTGTTGGTTGTTTGTGTTTTTGCTATTCATTTCATAAACACAGGGAGTACCGAATCGAACTGCATTTGGATCTTTCAAATGCAAAGTAGAGGGCAGCTACTCTAGCTCAGTTTCTGGGCATGTTTATGATTTGAAGAGCTGATCCACAAGGACTCTGAACAGCTCTTAGTGATAGCTTTTCATCCTCCTAATTACCCTTTAGTGTGTACTTGACTGATAGCTTCTGATTTGGCCAAAAACTGTGAATTTTTGAGCAATCTGTGACCCGGAAACCAAGAGAAACGAAAGTTTCGTTCTTCAGTGCAGGCTGTGTGAAGGCTGTCTGCATTTCAGCGCAGTTCCCGAAGGGGCTACCTGCACTGAATGTCAAACTGACAGTGTACTACCTGCGCTGAACCAGTCTTGCCTTGTGCTACTGGGGTTTCCTGCTGTTTCTTGCCCTGTTTTCACTCTTGTTTTTGCAGCCTGTTGCCAGTCAATGTACCTATCTGAAACCAACTTTCCTTGCCACTATTCCGCCTCGGTTGTATAAAGAAACTGTGATTGTTCTTTGTGTATTTCTTGTTTCATTTACAGTTTCCCATAACGAAAAGCGAACTAGTCTTGCTGTGGCCTCTTAGATCCAGAACTGTGATAAGTGTCGTAGTGATCTTAAGAGTTAGTTTGATTGCTGTTCATAGCTGATTGAGCTTTTGCTTTCGTCATATGGTTTGAATTTACATATTTCTAGTGTCGAAACAAGTAAATCTTAAGGTGTCTTTTGATTTTGGACAAGCTTGTTTGTTTTCACTTGGAATTGAATCCGAAATTATATAACAACTTTCTTTTTGTAATACATCAACATTAAGAAAGAGAAAAGAAATACCTGCATTTTGCATTTGCATTTTTGATAAGTTTGCATGTTGATTTAGGAGAAAGTGCATTAGTGTGTGCTTTGTGATCTGTGTGAAAAGATGATGTCTTTCTTTTCCCTCAGTAGTTAGGATTTTCAAAGTTAAAAGATTGTAAAGCTTGCTTATCATCTTAAACTGCATTTAGGAATTTGTACCAATACATCTCGTGGTGATCCTGAAAGACAAACTTTAAACAAGATCAACTTAAAATATATTGAATGAACCTAACAACGCTTTGCAACATAACACTCACAGTAGAGGTCTAGGTAGAAACGTGTTCTGGCGTCGTTAAACGTAGTGACTGTCGATCTCTACGAAGGTGGGTGATTCCTCCTGAGGGACGATAGCACTAATACGGACTTGTGCTCCCACGTACCGTCGCGTATATATTGGGAGACCCCTATAGGCATTTATCCTTTATCCTTAGGAAGCCGTGTCGGCCGCCCTACTGATCGCGATGCAGTGAACACAGCATTCACGAAGATCGACCACCCGTACTGTAAAACGTATTCTGTGGTTTCGTGAAAGGTTTGGCACACCCTCTGCCTAGATCTCCAGATCAGTTTCTTTTGGCCTTTTTCAAACTCTATAACTGAAAAAGTCCAACCGAGCATTTGTCACTTCGGGCTCGTTAAAACATCGAAGGAGACTAGAGTCATCTTTAGCTTTTTCTCGACTCTTTAAAACTGAAAAAGCAAGTTGTGTCTAAAAGCGTCTAATAAAATTCATTCAATACGGAAACATAATTCCCCTTTTTGTATTTTAGTTGATCGAGTAATCCGCAACCATGGAAGAAAGTCAATTGAAACCCCATCGTTCGCGGAGGCTTGCGAGTCAACCGTCTTTGTCTCCGGAATCGCAAGTAGTACGGACGAAGCGAACTCGCTTGACCGGGTCAAAATCTCCCATCAAAGTTAGAACAACAGTTCCAACAACATCTGAGATCCCGGTCACTCCAAGTATTTCTGGAATCCCTGCCTCTATTGAAGAAGTTCAACCGCTACAGAGGGACAGTAACACTGATCCTGGTCTGAGAACAAGTATTTGCGTAACTGAACCAGTTCCATCTGCAACCGGTCCAAAGAGTCTTGTTGCTCAAACAACTGTTGCTGTCGAAATAACCCCTTCTTCGGCACCAGAAATCTTTTACGGACCTGACGGTCTTCCTCTTCCACCTGGTCTGATTGCAATAGAGGAAATCGAAGAGGACCCGCAAGCAAATACTCCAACTCATTTTGGAGTAGGTGTCACTCTTTTTCCTTCTGCATCAGAAGTTTGTCCATCACCAGTGGAGGTTCCTGTAGAATCGCTGGGCAGTTTATTGGATAGACTTAAAATGTCTGAGCAACCGTCGACATCTAGGACTGTGTCGAATGACACAGCGACGGCAGAAGCCCCTGCTGTCACTCCAACGATGTTTGCCGGCGTACCAACTGTCCCAACTAGCTCTCAACAGCTAGAAGGAGTCCACCCAGGGACTTTTTCGACAGTGTGGTCGGTTCCAGTTTGTTCTTCCGGTATAATATCCGGTAATTCTTATGTTGAAACTAGACAAATTGATCCTTATGGAGGTCAATTTGGGCCATCCAGTCCTCAAAGGCAGTCCATACCCTTGAGCTCCGGATTGTTACCGTATGGGGGGCAATATGCCCTTTCATTACCCCCTCCAGGAGGATACCCATACGACAGTTCTCAACAATATTCAGGTTTGAATGAAGTTACGACAAGTGGTTGGGTACCTATGTTACCCCAACAGCCAAGAGTTGTGTATTCTATGCAACAGTGTGTACCTATGTCTAGCATCCCGACGACGCCAGCTATTGTAACCGTGTCGCAAGTTCAAACGATGCCTGTTGTATGTCAACCCCAGGTTGTAATACAACAGCCCCTTGACCCTGCAACACAACCACAATCGCCAACTGCCGGGACGACACAGGTCCAAACGGGTGTGATTACCCCACATCTTGGTCCGTCGGTTAGTATAGCACAACAGAACATGGCTTCACAGCCATGGATGGTGCAGTACCAACAACCACAGTTCGAGCAGGTGTACCAAGGATCTGAGCAACAGATCTTTGCGAATAGTGGACAACCCTATATTCAAAACGGGTTAAATCAACCACTTTACAGTGGTCAAGTCCACCAGCCGTATCAGTCATACCAGCATCAATTACATTATGCTGGTATGCAAAGGCCTACTGCTCAAGCGATTCCATCTTATCCTGGGTACGCCTCGCCAAACCTGAATCAACAGTTACCATTCGTGGCAACTTTAGAATTACCAGATTTACATCGATTGACGAACGATCCAATCGCCTATGCCCATTGGTGGCCAACGATTCCTCACAAGCTTCCATCGGACATTCCTAAATTCAATGGAAATCCTGGCGAAGACTCGTCGAATCATGTGATGACTTTTCATCTGTGGTGTTCGTCGAACACCTTGAACGATGATTCGATAAGGCTTCGCCTTTTCCAGAGGACATTGACTGGTCCGGCGGCTAAATGGTATATTGAATTACCTAGAGCCTCTTTCGACAATTTCAGTTCCCTAGCCACGACTTTCTTAACCCACTTTCAGTTACCTATAAGGTACGAAACTGGAACAGAGATCTTAACCAATTTCAAGCAGACAATGGCCACACATATATCCGATCATATACATGAGTGGCGTCGTCGTCGCAGAATGGTGAAGACTTATGTTCCATATCAGCTATTAGTTGAGTGGTTTATAAAGTCGCTTCTTCCTGCTATAACAGAAGATGTGGCCAAGGGAGGGGTCGTAACAGAGGAGCAGGTTATTGCTCGTGCCCAGTATTTAGACTTGGTATATACTCAGTCTGGCACGCTCTATGATAAGATACCTGACGCCCCTAGACCGGAATTTTCAATTCCTCCTCCTCCTGGATCAAATAGTGACTCTCATGCCGGCGACGGTGTGATTGGCACTGCAAACGCAAAGTCGACAAGGGATTCGAATAAGAAAGCCCGTAAGACTTCGAATCAAAAGGCAAATCAAGAAATTCTTGCTTCGGAAATAAATGCCATATCTGCAGATAAAGGCAAAAATTCCAATCAACCAGGAAGCAAGAAGAAGCAAAACAAAGGGAAGAAGAAGAAACAGGGTGAGTCATCCCCTCAAAAAACTTCTTCAAACCCTCCTGGAAATAGGAAATTTCCTTGTCAAATATGCGATGAGGAGGATCATCTCACAAAGAATTGCCCATTCAAAGCTGAGCTAAAGAGGTTCTTTAAAAGTTCCCAAACCTCAGCTGTGTTAACTGATCCATTTCCTAATCCAGGTCAAAATATGGTTGATAGTGGAAAGGCTTCCCCGTCGCAAGTGCTAATGTTATCGGTCTCTAAGCAAAATGATGCTTTGATTTCGACAAGGAGTAAAGATTACGGGAATCCACAGGTGTCGAACGAGAAAGGTAAAGATCAACCTAGTAGTTCGACAACAACTTCGGCAGAAGTTGTACCCCCCATCACGCATGAGTTAACAATAAAACCGCCAAAGGGAGTAGTACACAAGTCGGCATTTAATCCTCGCGCCAGGGCGGCGCAGCATTATAACATAGTGGAAGATTTGGCCCAATCGCTGTCCGCTATGTCGACTCTTGAGGTACTACAAAATTGCCCATCCCAAAGGCAGGCGTTGTTATCAACAATTGGTGGAGTGGATCCTAAGGATTCCAATCTTGTATCCTTTGATCACAAAGGATACGATCCTCAGTTACCAGCTCAACTAGCTTTCCTTATTCAAGTGAAAGCACTCAACAAAACTGTTCACAGAACAATTATTGATGAGGGGGCATCGACATGCATCATGTCGATGAGTTGCTGGAAAACTCTCGGATCTCCAACCTTGTCGTGATCTTCGACGACATTGAAAGCATTCGACTGAAGGACGTACACCCCGTACGGCATCCTAAATAACTTGAAGGTTGAACTAGGAGGAAAAACAGTGGAAATTGATGTTGAAGTCATTGATGGCAATCTTGACTATAACATCCTACTGGGAAGACCATGGATATATGCCATGGCAGCTGTAGTGTCGACTTATTTTAGGAAGATCGCATTCCCATTTGAAGGAGGGATTACGATCGTCGACCAACAGAACTTCCTCCCTAATGGTTCACAAGTTACAGGAAGCATTCCCATGATCCATGGGAGCGACCATTCAATTCAAGATATCAGAGTAGGCCTATTGAAAGACCCCACAATGATGGGAGCTTTCACGTTGCCACCTCCTATCCATGTAGGGAATATCCCGTTTGTAGCAACATGCAACATGGTATCTTCCTTGAAGGTCGCAGAAGACAAAGTCGTCATGGATCATCAGATGGTTTTGCCACCAAGTCCTATAGAAATATTGTAGCAATCAATGTTTCAGGCATGGGAGGCGAACCCAAGTCAACGCTCGTCAAGCGTTTGGGTAGATAGGTCTGGAGAATATGGTACCCCATTAGATCCTTGGTCGAAAGTTCATGGGACTGATGAAGGAATCTTACAATCAATGTTGATTGAGGGGGCACCATGGAAGGATCACCACCATCGTTCCCTTCTTCCGGAATGTGAAGAAGATACTCAACAAGACCTGTACCACCCTTCAGTTTTTGAATTCCTAACAAATACTGTAAATACGGTGGATTCCGAGCGAAACCTATCCAATATTGAAGAAACTATAGCCATAAATATCTTGACAAAACCTAATGTTGTAGAGAATATTCATGTCGGCAAAAGTTGTTCCCCTTCAGAACTGGAAATATATGGTGCTCTTTTTCGCGAGTTTAGAGATGTCTTCGCATGGTCATATGATGAAATGCCAGGCATTGACTCGAGTATTGTTGAACATGAGATTAAAATGTATCCTGATGTCAAACCAGTAAGACAACGGCTTCGACAGGTACACCCTAAGAAAGCCGCTGCCATTAAAGCAGGAGTTGAGAAACTTCTCCATGCTGGTTTCATCTACCCAGTTCCTCTAACCGATTGGGTATCGAATATCGTCCCTGTTATGAAAAAACAAGGGACGATAAGAGTGTGTGTCGACTATAGGGATGTAAACCAAGCTTGTCCAAAGGACAACTACCCTACACCCTTCATCGACCAGATAATTGATGAATGCGCTGGATGTGAAATCTTTTCCTTTATGGATGGATTTTCCGGGTATAATCAAATAAATATCCGCCCACAGGACCAGTCTAAGACTGCATTTATTTGTCCGTGGGGCACATTCGCTTATCGAAAATTACCCTTTGGTTTAAAGAACGCAGGGGCGACGTTTCAAAGGGCAATGAATTATGCCTTCCATGACATCAAGAACATCGTTCAACCATATCTCGACGACCTTCCGGCTCATTCGCGAAAGTGGACTGATCATCCGCAGCATTTGAGAGCGATATTTCTACGTTGCCGACACTACAAGATAAGACTCAATCCGCACAAGTGAGTGTTTTGCGTCGGTTCTGGTCGTTTACTTGGCTTTGTAGTCTCTAAGGATGGGATTCGTCTCGACCCCTGTAAGGTTCAGGCAATCATTAATTTGCCTCCACCTTCGAATTTGCTTCAGATTCAGAAACTCCAAGGGAAAGCAAACTTTCTGAGGAGGTTCATTCCAAATTACGCAGAACTTGCTAAAGGTTACACTCGTCTTTTGAAAAAGGATGTACCTTTTGTTTGGGACCAGGTCGCGCAAGCTTCCTTTGATGCTCTGAAAGATTCCCTAGTAAGAGCATCATTAATGTACGCCCCAGACTATCAAAGAGATTTTAACCTGTATCTAGCTGCAGCAGATACGACCATTGCGATGGTTTTGGTGCAAGAAGTTGATGGAATTGAACATCCCATTTATTATTTAAGTAAAAACTTAAATGATACAGAGAGTAAATATTCCTATGTTGAAAAACTAGCACTTGCGGCTGTTCAAGCGATTCAAAGGTTTCGACATTACGTCCTCTTTCGGAAAACTACCATTTTATCATATTGCAACCCCATGACGTATATACTGTCGCGACAGTTGCTAGGGGGCAAATATTCAAAATGGATAGCGATCCTTCAAGAGTTTGATCTGGAATTTGTAAAATCCAAATCAAAGAAAGCTCTAGTTTTTGCGGAATTATTGTGCGATCTCCCATCGTCGTCCAACGATGAAACATCGGAAGAGTCAATCGTGGATGAAAATTTGTTTCTGATATCTACAAGCGATAAGTGGTATGGAGATATCATAGTCTATCTCCAAACCCAAAAGTTTAGGTCTAACACCTCACACTCTGAACAAAAACGTATACGATACCAATCTAAAGACTACATGATCGTCGGTGATACGCTTTACCGTCGAGGTATCGATACAGTTCTGAGGAGGTGCCTTACCCATGAGGAGGCCGAGAAAGCCCTGAATGATTGTCATTCAGGCGCGTGTGGGGGGCATCAATCTGGATATGCAACAGCACAAAGAATCTTACGAGCAGGATACTTCTGGCCAACCATGTTCAAAGATTGCATAATCGCAGTCAGAAGTTGCCATGCATGTCAGATTTTTGATAGCAAAACCAGAAGACCACCCACACCTTTACAGCCAATAGTTGCTGTTGGGCCTTTCGCCAAATGGGGCATCGATTTCATGCAATGTAACCCCACCTCGACCGGGGGGCATGGGTATATTATAGTCGCTATTGACTATTTTACCAAATGGGCCGAGGCGATGCCTACATTGGATAACACTGGTGAAACAGCTGCCCTTTTCTTTTTCAATCATGTAGTCGCCAGGTTCGGCGTACCGCAGGCTATAGTTACAGATCATGGATCGCATTTTCGCAATCACATGATGGTTGAATTAGCTGCCAAGCTAGGGCTATCTCATGACAGCTCTACCCCATATATAATCGCAGTCAGAAGTTGCCATGCATGTCAGATTTTTGATAGCAAAACCAGAAGACCACCCGCACCTTTACAGCCAATAGTTTCTGTTGGGCCTTTCGCCAAATGGGACATCGATTTCATGCAATGTAACCCCACCTCGACTGGGGGGCATGGGTATATTATAGTCGCTGTTGACTATTTTACCAAATGGGCCGAGGCGATGCCTACATTGGATAACACTGGTGAAACAGCTGCCCTTTTCTTTTTCAATCATGTAGTCGCCAGGTTCGGCGTACCGCAGGCTATAGTTACAGATCATGGATCGCATTTTCGCAATCACATGATGGTTGAATTAGCTGCCAAGCTAGGGCTATCTCACGACAGCTCTACCCCATATTATCCGCAAGCCAACGGACAAGTTGAGGCAATCAACAAGGTCCTGAAGCGTATGTTGTAGAGGATCATCGGGGTTCACAAAAGAAGGTGGCACCTAATCCTGTACTCAGCCTTGTGGGCTTACCGAACATCGGTAAAAAATGCCACTGGGTTCACACCGTTTCAACTGGTGTATGGCCTGGAGGCAGTATTACCAATCCAGTGCGAAATTTCGTCTCTTAAACTCGCAATTGACCTCCTCCCCAGAACTTCAGAAGAAGAGGCCCGTTTCTTGGAGTTAATCCAGTTGGATGAAACCCGTCGTGACGCCGCTCTGGCGAACGAAGCCCCCAAGAAACGAGTCAAGGCACAGTTCGACAAGAATGTCAAACCCTGTGTCTTCTCTGAAGGTGACTTGGTCTTGCTTTACGACCAAGAATCCGACAAGTTGGGAGTAGGAAAATTTAATTCTTTATGGATGGGTCCCTATATTGTTAAACGAGTGTTAGCAAAAGGAGCCTACGAGTTAATGGATTATGACGGAATACCACTGGCGCAACCCCGCAACGGGTTGTACCTCAAGCGTTACTATGCCTAAGTAGTAACCTGAGTGCTTTTGTTGTATTTTGTTTTCGCTAAAGTGTTTGTTTCGGTTAAGTAATCCACCTTTTTCGTTTGTTGCAGATGTCGAATTTTTCTGAGACATATGTGGGATATGCCGACGGAGCGAGTCGTAGTTCGCGGAATTTATCCTCCGCAGCCTGGGCCATTTTTGATCCAAGTGGCGAGTTAGTGAGTTTCAGAGGTGTGTGTATTGGGCAATCAACGAATAACATCGCTGAGTATAGCGCATTGATAGAACTCCTCTCTGATACCATCGCCCATGGTATACGCCGACTAATCGTTAGGCTAGACTCACAACTTGTAATACTACAACTCAATGGTATATATTCGGTCCGCAATCCAGTTATTTATCGAATGTTTCTAAGGGTTAAGATTTTGGAAAGACAGTTTGATTCAATTCAATACCAGCATATTTCCAGGAACTTAAACACATTAACCGATTCATTAGCAAACTATGTATTGGATAGACATTTACGACATTTATAAAAAAGAAATGCATCAGTGATGTGCAAGTGGATCACATGAATCAACCAGAATAAACCTCGAAAATCAAAATATATAAAGCTGTTTATAGTTTGTACATAATGTTCTGTAACCAAGACAAAAATTGGTCATATGACCCAAAAACTCAAAAGCGCTAGGGGGCACCCTAGCCTAATGGTGCTCATGATAGCACGTCACGGCCTGTGCAATCATGCGCAAGAGACGAGTCCATCGTCTAGGTACGCCAGTAGTATGCCGCTGCAACTGTAAAGGTAACTCATCGATCCGTACATCCGGAATACCGAGAGTAAGGCTCTCCACCTGCTCCTGCACAGCTGTAAGGGTCTCAGTGTCATCAAGATCGCGAAGAATAACTCTCCTAGCAGGCTCCGCTGCTGGGGCAGCAACGGGCGATCGTGGACGGACTGCTGGACGAACAAGACCAACATCTGCATGCACCCAAGAGTTTGATTAAAAGTCTTGATAGAATAAAGCATAGCAACATCATGAATAAAAATAGTAAACAGTAATATGGTCAGAGATTTTACCAATAGCACCCCACTGCTCGCCATCCGGTAACACCAAGTCCGGATCACCTCGGAAATCCATACCCACATATGGATACTCGGGAAAGACCATCTCCTGGCGCTCGAACCACCTAAAGAAGACATCAGTAAAAGTAATCTGAGGTTGACCAGCATGCCTAGACATGTGATCGACCCACCTCTGCATGCGTGGCTCGGTCGGAGAAGGCAAGTCGAGTATGATGTACTGCGGCTGCATCAGTGGAATCTTCTCCAAGGCGAAGGCAGTCAGAATAGAACCAAATCCAAAGTTCTTCAGCTTCCCGTCCTTCACCTTGGTCAATTGACTTTTCATCTGAACAAGTACTGCATCACACCAGTTGAATACTTTCGGTTGGAGACACTCCAAGGTGTGCTGCACATAAGACCTGTTGGCAACATGTAGAGAGGCGCTACCAGCCATCCTACCAATGGTATACAGAATGGACCTGAGAGCCCTATCAGTAATCTCGCGGATAACAACCTTGCCATCTCTGCTCGGCTAGGAACCTTCCCTACAGTACTGGCGAACATAGTCTCTCACGGAATCATTCCCCCGGGCCGAACCTGACAAAGAAATGGGGGCACCCCGCCTTGACAGCCAGTCAAGAAGTAAATGTCTACTATGGTCAAGGGGATGATTTTTCCCCTAATCTGGAACACTTGGTTAATAGGATCCCAAGCGTCAAGCATGTACTGCAGCAAAGTGATCTGTGCTCTCATACTAGAGATACGGAAAAACTTCAGCAAGCCACAGTTCCGCAGCGCGTTCACTGTGACAGGGTCATGGAGGGCAATCATGTCCTCCTCTTCATGTTCTCGTTCTCGCCATGTAAGGGACATTTTCTCAAAGGTTCCTACAAAACAAACAAGAGAATGAGTGAGATCCTGAATTTGATGAGTAACTGGCGAAAATTCATCAAAAATTGTGCCCAAAACTCAGTTTTTTGAGGTCAACGCAGGTAGATGGCCTCCTACCTGCGTTGAAGGTCAAGCTGCCTTAAGGCAGCTTGACATTCAACGCAGGTTTCGAATGGAGAACCTGCGCTGAAGCTAGGGCGCCCTGGCAAAACCCCTGGGGCTCAGAAGAATGGGAAAACAGGCACAAAACAGGAAAAGGAAACCATGAAAAGAAAGAGCTAGGGTTTAGCTCCTACCTGGTCCAGACGGCGCCGAGAATCGTCCACAGAATCTCCCGAAATCAGCTGGTGAAAATCAAGGGGAAAGAGGCACCTCCAGAGCTCCAACAAACAAAATGCAAATGAAATGGTAAAATGAGAGGTAAAAACTCTTTTTAATGACTTTTTTACGTAGTTCAAAGCAAAATATTAGGGTTTTCATCTCATGTTTATGTATTTCTAACTAAGTTTGTTGCAGCAATTGAAAATGCAGTACTATCTTTGAAAAGAGAAAAGCTAGTAATGGTAAAAAATCAAAATTTGACCATATAATCGAGCAGTTTTAGCATAAAGTTCATGCTCGTTAAAAAATAAACGCAAGATCTGAGCAGTTTTAACGCGGTCTTCATGCTCGTTAAAAAATAAATAAAAGCAGTGAGCAATGTTTCCTCCAGAGTTTAAGCTCATTTTTATCTAAAAAAAGAACCTATCCCGGTAAATAACCTCTGTGATCATAAATTTATCAGCCATAAAAGCCTTGGTCGTGTTTGCACTCGCCACCTCCACCGCCATTTGGCCGATCGTTCACCTCCATATGATTGTTTACCCATTTTGAGGAACAGCTGCGAAGAGTGATTTCACCTAGCCATCCTTGTGACACTGCAGTGATTGGAGAATTCCAACCTGTACCTGGAATCTGCTGCTATCCCTGTTTATCACTCGTTCCTCAAAAGACGAGTCTTCTTTGAGCTCTTTTCATCTGACTCGTAAAATATGAAAAGTTTGCCGAGTTTTGGCCTTCCAGCTCGTTAAAGGACCGGAAGAGCTATCCCTCCTCTAGATTTTAATCTTTTTGGACCTGAGGGATTATTGCACAAAAAGGTCGAGCGCTTGTTTTGTTCGGCTCGTTAAAAGTACCGAACACTCATCCCTTCTGTATTGTTTTATACTTTTTCGGACTTAAGGGATTAGATGACGAAAAAGGAATTTTGGAGTTAACTTTCTGTACCTTTTCAGACTCTCTAAAAATGAAAAGGACCGAGTTTTCCTTGTCGTTAGACTCGTTAAAATGATTAATTAGCGACAAACTTGTCTTTAGACGAGAACGAGTTTCCCTATCGCTAGGCTCGTTAAAACATAGCGATGGGCTTGCCCGAAGGGCAGGTTATAGAACAAGCATATGTTATCCTCCTCAAGCTTGACAAAAATAAAGAGGTACTGGTCAGAAATGACTGGGGAAAAATTGGGAGAACCTCAAAGCTTTAATGGTAGCAAGTCGCTCTTAAACATGACACTTTTCCTCCGTACCACATCGGGTTGGGTTGTTTCATTCACCGGTCTCATCACCATGGTCTTCGCCAAACCATCCATTTGGGGTAATGCTACCGATCCATCGCATCAGTGTCGTTATATGTTCAAGAGATGCCGTTCAGAAAGAGTCAACCGTGTCCCATCCACTACCATACATTATCCTTCATCCATTCATGATCGCCACCCTGAGTCATATGTCACAGTTTGTTTTCGCCTCCACTAAAATCATTAGCTCCGTTCCGTGTCACTGATGTGGGATTCATTAAGGCCCTCCTTTGACGGATCGCTTCTTGTCGACTTCAGCTCATTATCCAAGAAGTTGATCTAGGAACAACCCCTTCAGTACTTTGAAGCTTGCATGCCTCAATGGCAAGTTTCTCACTTCCGGCGACAGGTATACATCAATGACCTTCGACCAGAAGATTTTGCGTGGTGTTCGACGCCAAGTCCTTTATTCACACCACGTGAATTGTACTGCAGTACCTTGAGGGTCATTATCATTATTGGTGATTCCTCTCGCGCTTGTTAACGGTTTACATCATTGACCGGTAATCAAGCGATGTCTTTCCATGTTCGACTTCAGCGCAATTCTCACATGGATCGACTTGTACTTAGAGTGAAGATCGAACGAGTTTGAAGACCCCAGATCTAGTTTCATCCATCCGGGCTGTGATATATATTCAGGAAATATAAAGACATTTGTCATGTACATCATTGCAGCAGATGATCATCCTATTCAAAGGATGATAATTTCAGCAGAGAATTATCAGTCTACCATCAGACGATCGTCTGTTCTATGTACCAAAATGAATTTATAAAGCCGAGCATGGGATTGCCCGCCTCAGCTAGATCATGAAAGCAGAATGAAAAATAATGTATTGTATTGTATTTTATTACAGGTCACCTCTCAGCGATTGAATGAACTTCGGATCCTCTGGATAAAGCATTTCACCCAATAAACGACCTCATACTTTAGGGGGCAACTGTTATAGACATTTTTGTGCCTTACAACATGAAGCATGGAATGTCAATAATATCAGGGATCCAAAGTCCCTAAACATGTTGTTCCTACCCCTAGAGGAACAAGGTCAGCAAACCACAGCACTGAAAATCAGTTCTCCACCTGAAAACACTCAAAAACAAGCAATTTCGGGATCATGTCAACTGCTCCACTGAGCATCTGCGTTGAATGTCAACTGCCCTTCTCTGTACCTGCGTTGAATGTCAAATCCAACAAAGGTTACCTGCACTGAGCGAGATTGGACAAGTGGCACAGTCATTCTTCAAGGTGTCAATGCCCAGGAAGCTTCCAAAATGACACTTGGATCAGGGAATTCGCCTAGTGATGAGTAAGAGGTTCTTAAACTCCAAGTGGAAGCAAGGATCTCCAAGTGGACTCAAGAACTGAAGTATAACTGAAGTGGGAGAGGACACTAGTCAGCTCTCAAGCTGACTCATCCTTTCTCCAAAACTCCTATATATAGAGCTCTCTCATGAGGTCTAGGGAGGTTGGAATTTTGTGAATGTAAGGAAGTGCTGTTGGTTTGAGTTTAGAGCTATTGGGTGATTGCTTTGAAGGAGGTGAAGAGGAGATTTCTTTCTGCTGGGAAGTGTTGCTGGATTGGGCCTCTTATGGTTGTAACACTCTCAGAACTTTACTTCTTCCATTAATAAAGCATTTGAGGTTCTTCTATATGCATGTGTCTCAATGGTGTATTGTTATACTTGTGTATTTGATTTATTCTAATCCTTGAATCAATTATGAATGTATGCTTCGTGTAGTTTCCCTCTCTTGCCTTTTTGCAGGATCTTTGTGTAGCTGGGCCAGTGAAAGAGCAAGGAGCTGGGAGCAAGCAGCAAGGAGAGAAGATTGGATCAATCATTAGCGGAAGACATCGGTTAGTGGATCTCTTTCTCCCCTATTCTACTTTCATAAAGAAGAAACCTTAGATAGCTTTGCTTTCAGTTGTTGCTGAGGTACTATCACCCTTAGAGTGGGATAGGGTCATTCCGTATTGGATACTTTTCCCTACAACAGCTCTAGGTGTACTTCGGGCTGAAGTGGCATCTCATTTGTAGCTGTTGGCCTACACATTCTTTGACAGCTATCACAACTTTTCATGTACTTCTTGGAATCCTTAAAAATAGATGGCCACTAGTATCCAAGACTAAGAATCTTGAATGCTGTTCGTTTAGCTGCAAAATGCCCACCACACGGTTCATCATGGCAAGATTTTAAAATATCAATTATCTCATCATTTCTTACACATCGTCTAATAATCATATCATAACCAGTGTAAATTAAATCGCCATTAATCCATGAGTATCGAGCACTTTGTTTGACTAGCCTCTTCTTTTCCTTTGGAGTAAAGTATGGAGGTGTTTTTCCTGTGGACAAATAATTGGCCAAGTCAGCATACCAAGATTCACTATTGAAATTGCAAATAGATTTTCATCTGGAAAAGAATCTTCAACCGGAACAACCTCACCTTGATTTTGCAGTCTAGAAAGAAAATCTGCCACCTAATTCTCCTTACCTGGTCTATCTAACATTGTGATGTTAAATTCCTGTAATAATAATAACCATCTGGTAACTCGGCCACTAGTTACTGGTTTTTTCATTAAATGCTTAATGGCAGAATGGTCAGTATGTATAAAAACCTCATAACCAGTTATATAATGTCGAAATTTATTCACAGCATGTATGATGGCAAGCATTTCTTTTTCTGTGACTGTGTAGTTTAATTCTGCAGGTGTTAGATTTTTGCTAATGAAATAGATGACATAATGACAAGACTCCTCTTTTTGGCCTAATGAGGCACCCGCTGCAGTATTAGATGTATCTGTAAAGATGTGAAATGGTAGGTTCCAGTTAGGTCCTTTTAAGACTAGTGTAGTTGACAACTTTTCTTTGAGTGTTTCAAATGCTTGCTGACAATTCTCATTCCAGTTGATAGGTGTATCTTTTGCTAGAAGTTTAAACAGAGGTGAAGCTATTTTACTAAAATGTTCAATAAACCTTCTGTAATAGCTTGCATACCCAAGGAAACTTCTTACCTCTTTTTGAGTCTTCGGAATTGGCAAATTGACAATGATCTAGATTTTCGATGGATCAACTTTAATGCCTTGAAAAGAAATATAGTGGCCTAATACTATCCCCTCATTTAACATCATAAAACACTTTCCATTGCTCAGGGACAGATTAGCTTCAATACATCTCTTCAAAACTTTTTCAATATTCGCTAATGCATGCTCAAATGAATCACCATACACTGAAAAATCATCCATGTAAACTTCAACACAATCATGAACTAAATCAGCAAAAATAGCTAATACAACTCTCTGAAATGTTGCTGGAGCATTGCAAAGTCCAAATGGAAAAACATTATAAGCATAAGTGACCCAGGGACAAGTAAAAGTGGTTTTGTCCTGGTCCTCTAAGGCTATCCTAATCTGGTTGTTGCCACTGAAACCATCAAGAAAAGAGAATGATGATTTCCCAGCTAATGTGTCTAGCACTTGGTCAATAAATGGTAGTGGGAAATAATCTTTGAGCGTTGCTTTGTTCAATTGTCAGTAATCAACACAAATCCGCCACTTACCATTTTTCTTGGGCACCACTACCAATGGGGATACCCACTGACTGTCAGAGATAGGATGGATAAAATTGAATTTCAACAATTTTTGTAATTCCTCTCTAACAATATCCTGGAGCATGGGGTTCATTCGTCTTTGTGGTTGCCTCACTGGTTTGATATTACAATCGGTATAAATATGGTGAGTGCATGTTTCAGGGTGAATCCCGTGCATATCGGTGTAGTCCCAAGCAAATGATTTCTGGTATTTTCTCAATAATTGAATCAATTTTTCTTCCTGAGATGAGTCTAGGTGAGTGCCAATATTCAAAGTTTTTCCTGGACTAATCTCTATGGTCTTGCTCTGTGTGTTTGTGATAGATTGAATGGGAAAAATGTCTTGAAATTTTGTTTGCAAAGATTGAATGGTGCATGTTTCCTGAAAATTTTGTGCCAAAAGTTCATCTGCAACATGGTATTGGTCATTTCTCAAATTTTCGGAAACATCAGGCTGAGAAAGGAACAACTCTACCAAATCATCATTATTATGTTCTTGAAAATCATAGATTTGGTTGATGCTAAAAACAGATTGAACTTCTTCTTTGTCATTGTATTTATCGTCAAGCCATAAATTGTGTGCTACTGCTGGTGATTGTGCTGATGGGTAAAGAGTGAGTTGTTTTCTTTCAGTTCCTCATGAAATAATCATATTACCCGATCGACATCCTATGAATGCATCAGCAGTTGCTAACCATGGTCTACCAAGAATGATAGGGTGTCCTCCTAAATTGGATTTTGGTTGAAGAACTAAAAAGTCCACTGGATACTCCCAAGAGTCCAGTGAAACAATTATGTCCTCCAAAATCCCTTCAAGAATCACTTTAGACCTATCAGCGAGTTCTAGAACAATTGTTGTGTGTTGCAAATTTGTGAGCTGGAGTGTTTTCATGGTTTCAAGAGTCATGACATTTATTGTGGCCCCAAGATCAATTAAGGTGTTTGGAATATGTATGTTGTTAATGATTGTAGTGACTCTGGGAATACCAGGATCAACATACTTTTCCATTGAGATGGTGTTTGTCATAAGGCCAGCTAAATGTCCAATAACATGAATGGTTTGTGGATCAACTCTTTTCCTAGTAGGCTTTTTAAGGCATAGTTATTTGATGGCTTTAGTATATATGGGGATGTCTTTTATGGCTTGTAGTAGTGGAATTTTTATATAGACATTCTTTAGCTCATCTAAAACATCAAATTGTGGTATAGACATTGGAAGTTTTGTTTGGACCAATCGGTCTGGAAAAGGTGGTGGATGCAACGGTTGCATTTGTTTATTTTTGGTGTCATCATTTTGTTTTCTTTGAATTGAAGTTTCATTTTCATTTTCTTCGTTTTCTTCTTGTTTATCAGCTGTTGGAGATTCTTTGTGAAGTACCTTACCAGACCTCAAATTGATATTTTGCAAGGGTAATGTGGGATATGAGGTTCCCTCATCTACATTGTAGGCTGGTCTCTCTGCTCTGTTATTTGGATTTGGTACAGGTTGAGCAGGGATTTGAGTAGGTCTGGGAGGTTGTGAGTTAGATGGAAGTTGTAATTGTGGTGGATTTATTGGTGGAGGAGCAGGCAATGCTTGTTGAGTGGGTTGAGGTTGATGTGGGTAAACAACTTGCTGCTGAGGATATTGCTGATATGATTGAGGATATGGCGAGTATGGCTGATGATATTGTTGATATGGCTGCGAATATGGTTGGTATGGTTGAGGATATGAATGATATTGTTGAGAGTATTGCTGAGATGGTCTCCATTGTTGTTGTGGGTAATTTTGGTGCTGCCATGGCATGGGTACATTCCACGAATTCTGAGCATACGTCTGATCATGTATAGGAAATTGCAAATTCTGGTTTGGGAACATACCTTGAGGTGCTGGTTTTGGCTGCCATGGTCTTTTTGTGCCCATGTAATACACATTTTCCATATCTGCGTTAGCCGCCACATTACAATTCTGCAAAACCTTGACTTTAGAGCAATGAAATATATCATGATTTTCAGTACAAAAGGCACAAACTTGAATGATTTCTAATGGGCAGTCTTTTAAGGCATGTTCCTTTCGACATTTTGGGCAAAAGATAGCCATCATTTGATCTTCCTCTTCTTGTCTCTTCTTAGCTTTTAGAGTGTCAATTTGAGTTCCTAAGGTGCTTAATAGATTTGTTTTGAATTCCTCTAACAAGTTCCCTATTTCAGCCCTTGTGACACTTGCTGAAGCAGATTTTGTGGCTTTGGATGATATGGTTCTTTTTCCAATTTTGGCTTTGCTCCTAGAATACTTTTCACATAACTCAGCAATTTCTTCAAAAGGTAAAGTGGAAATATCACCTTTGCCCATCAAATTAAGATTATCTAAGTACTCCTCTCGAATGCCTTTCAAAAATATTGTTCGAATCAGATCAAGAGGCATGGTTCGGTGTTTTGACTTTTGTAAATTGTAAACAAACCGCTCTAAGTACTCCTCTAAATTTTCATCCTCTTGTTGGTTCATCCTAAAGATATCATCTTTGGAATCTTTCGATCTACAATAAGGTTGGTATTTCTTTAGGAATATTCTTCTCATGCCATCCCAATCAGTTATCGCATGTTCACCAAGCCCCATGAACCATCTCAATGCTGATGCTTTTAATGCTGCTGGGAAGAGTCTAAGCCTATGGGCATCATCCCTGTAACCATATGTTCGACATACAATGTCAAACTCGAACAAGAATGAATCTAGGTCTTCTGAAGCCATGCCATAAAAGTTTGGTAGCACGGATGGGGGTATGTTTTTCATTTTTATTTCATCATCCTCCTCTAGTTCTTGGATAGGAAATTTAAAAGTTGACTCTTCCTCTTGACCTTGATTTGGTGGTCCTCTTTCTGATCCATGTCCTTCTTCAGCCATTTTGATAGGTTCCTTTGTTGATTTAATTTCTTGTTCAGTGTCACTTGTTTCAAAGAGAAGTTCAAGGAAAGACTGTTGAGTTACTGTGCTACTTTCTCCTTTTATAGAGGATTCAAGGGAATGTTTCTTCTGTGATTTGTGTGTTAATAGAATTTGCCTCTTGATTAGTGTGAGTCTTTGCCCTGATTTTTGTTTATCCTCTAACTTTTTTATGGTGACTTCCTTAGCTGATGTTGTGTGTTCAACGTTTCCTAAAGGGTCTGCTCTTGATGGTAGGTTAGTTTTTGGATGGGGGGTTTTTATGAATCTACCTTTATTATCTCTAGATCTAGGCATAAGTAAACATGACTTATAAATCTATGTTTTTTCTTGTTTTTTTTTTATTTAAAATTTTTATATTTTAATTTTTTTTTTCGAAACCCTCTAATTACGCCTCCCCGGCAACGGCGCCAAAATGTAGTGGCCAATCTAGGGTGCTAGATTAGACTAGATTTATTATCAACCAGGGTCAGTAAACTTCGAGGCATGCGTCTACAATATATAGACATAAAGGATTCCTAACTAAGTGTTTATTTTGATAGGTTGCAGTACTTCTTTACAGAAGGTTAAGATATGTTTCCTCTCACCTTAACACTCAGATCACCTAACTTATCTAACTATCCTATGGATACAGCGTATCACTAGACTGAGATTTTGATCCCCTTACAAGGATGCTATGCACAAAAGCTCTGTCTAGTTAACACTTGAGCATTCATGAAAAATCGAAAGCAATCACAAGTACACTAAAATTTAAATGCATGAAAAACAGAGTCTATGGAGATGCTTCAAAATATAACGATGGATCAAATCTATTACAAGATATGGTTCAATGATCTTAACGATAAAATCTTCAAGCTATCACCATAAATACCATTTGTGAGAATTTCAAATCAAATCGACAAAATCATAAGCATGAAAATAACATTAAACACTATGCATTCTATTCGAATTCAAAAACTACTAAGGAAATGAAAATAACAGAATCCACGCAGGGCCCGTCCACGTTTCAATGGTACACTGAAGTAAACTCAAGCAACGAGAGATCTAACGCATAAACACTGCTGGAGTAAAACCGTGACTGTATTCAAGTACTGTAGATTGCAATTACATACAAAAGTTCTGTTCTCAAACGATGTACAAAGATAATAATCGTAACTGTCCCGTTAACAAAATAATACACAGTCTTATCTGCCTGTCCCTATCGGGATTGAATGTACATTCATTGAGCAGTTGTTTCCGCTTTTACAAAGGAATGATTTTTGGTCATTTCTAATCTAAACCGATTTCCAAAAAGAAAACAAAACGAAACCGGTTTGGGAAACTATGGCTTTTACTGCCTTTGTAACCAAAACGCTGAGGTTTGACCAGCGTGGACCGCATAACTAGGAGCTTTTGATTTGCTGTAGAATCGATTTTTCACCATGCTTGTACATTCCAGTTTTCGTTCCTATCCATTTCTTTGGCTTGCCTGTCATGCCACATGTCAGATGATAAACCATTTACAGTTTGTTGTGACTTCCTGTAACCTTTTTATTGAAAATTCCTAATTTCTAACATAAAAAATCATAAATTAACTTTAATGCAAACTAACGACTATAATGCTATTAATTAATCAATTTCAAGGAATATAAGGGATCTATGGAGGAAAAGGTAGACAAATGATGGTGTTTTTAGGAGAAAAAGATGGTAAAGGAATGGTACCAACAGCCTTTCCGCGAACACATACCACAATGCCTTTGATCCAACGAAATGGTCATCAATGCTTGATCTCTTTAACTAGTCTATCGGCCTCCCAATAGCATGGAGGTTCAAACCCCATGAGGCCTTTCCAAAAGCATAGGCCACAATACCTTTGATCCAACCACAAGCTTTTCCACCTACTTGGTTCCTTCAATATCTCAATTTGTCACCCATGAAATTATTGTAAGCTCAAATATGCTTGAATATCTCATAATTCTTGATTTTCATGAAAACAAATTCTTGTAACGAAAAATATGATCTAATGTATCATCGTTACTCATGGTAATGAAAATAAATTCAAACCCTCACAATGCCTTTCTGTGAACACATACCACAATGCCTTTGATCCAATGACATGGTCATCAATGCTTGATCTCTTTAACTAGTTTATAGGCCTCCCAATAGCATGGAGGTTCAAACCCCCATGAGGCCTTTCCAAAAACATAGGCCACAATACCTTTGATCCAACCACAAGTTTTCCCACCTACTTGGCTCCTTCAATAACTCAATTTGTCACCCATGAAATTATTGTAAGTTCAAATATGATTGAATATCTCATAATTCCTGATTGTCATGAAAATAAATTTTTGTAACTAAAAGTATGATCTAATGTATCATCGTTACTCATGGTAATGAAAATAAATTCTTGTAACATAAGTGGGAATTGGAATTACAGAGATTGTTTTACGGTAGGATGAAACACTGACCAATAGACTGTTCCATATCTAACACACGGAGAGAGTAAAATAACTGATTGAAAAAACATTCCAATACATGGGTATTTAAAAAGATCAACGAAAAAAAGTTAAAAGGAAAACCATCAAAAGTTATATCAACATCACCCTCAAATTACTGATAGTAGGTACGCAAAATTTATTGAAATAAATTAACACAATGGTATGACTAATTCTTCTCGACAATCTTCTGATGTTCCCAGTTATCATGTATGTGTAGTTCGTTGCATCACTTCCACAACGTTGTAGTGTTTACATGGGGTTTTACTTACTTTGAAGATGATGGTGTGGAGCCTGCTAAATTTGTGAGGTAATGGAATGTGAAGATAGTTTCAATGTGAAGTTTAGTATTTTCTAGCACTGTTTCAAGTATTTTCATGTTCCCAATTATTATTTTACTCCAATTTTTTTATGAATTTGTCTTGTTACAGATGGTGGGATAAAATTTAGTTTATCGAAGATTATTGTATCATGTATGCTCATATATTTTTCCATGTAATTTTGTCAGCGAATTTTCTAGTTCCTGTAATTTATATGTGGATTAGCAAACACACGTGGCATCAAGATAAACCTACAACAATGGATACTTAGGACAATATGGATGAATACATGGGGGCCAGTAGGTCCAACTCAAATTTCTAATTACCAGTTCCCATATTATTATTTGGAAGTTGTCTTTATGAATTTATCTTCCATGTATTTTAAAATTCCTTTCATGGCACATTCTCGAGTTGCCATAATAACTATTGTAGCTAGAGATTCTCACTATTGAAGAAAATGGAATATATAGTCTTCCACCTTTGTTATCATGTTGCAACTTCCAATTCATAGATTTTATTGAGCTCTTAAAAGCTTATCAAAATGGTTATATGCAATTGGAAGCCATTTTTTTTATGTTAATTCAAGTTTGAGGTATTAAAGCATTGCCATTGTTTTTTTTTTTTTTTCGAGTAAATATCCAGGCAGATCCACCCGAAGGGATGACATCCCACCGAATTATTAATAGAGCCTAACCACGAGGGCATCAACGATAATTGGCCCTGTGACCTCCCATTAGCGAGGTTCTTTAACCCATTTTCATTGAATGTTTACGAGTAACATTATTGTGTTTATAGGTTGTGGAAGGGTTAATTTTTCATTCAATATGGGGCAACTTAAATGAACATCAATTATAACACATGTTTGAGTAAACAACATTTTATTTTATTTTTGTAATCTTTAGTCTTTGATCCCATCTCAACTTTTTTTTGCACTCTCCAATTGAGTTGTAGTGGTTACCCATGAAAATACCCCAACACACAATAATCACCCTCAATTCCCTTTTAATTCAATATTTCTCACAACATACATCCATTTATGATTAACAGGTTGAATCTTATTTTTTGATGTGTTAGACATAATGCGATAATTTGTGAATGAATGATTAAAAAAAATGCAGTTGTGGAATGGATCCATTATTGATTGTTCTTAATTGTTCTTCGATCATAAAAAATAAACACCTCTTATATTTTGAGCATTGTGGACACAAAGATAATTTGGTGTTCAAGGATATGCTAGTTTTAATACACTTATGATGTAGTTTCTACACACATTATCCTTTAGAATTTTTGTGGCATTGTAAATAATTTGTAAAAAGTAGGAGAAATATGAACCATTAGATTAATATGGAAGGTCAACGAACCTATTGACAACGAAACCAAGAAACATCTTATTGTATTAATATGGATTAATGTTGATGCAAAATCATCAAAATATGGAGTTTGGAGTTACACCTTTAATCGACATGCTCTAAAAGTCTTATTAATTACATGATTGCTTCATAGTTTTTGCTTTTTACATCCCTATCGCTTAGGCTTGTCACTTTCGTTTTATTAGTGCTTGATTACTCCCTAGAGTGTGACCCTAACGCTTGTCATAGGTCTATGTTAAGATTTTCTCACACATGGTATCTCACGCCTAGAGTTTTGCGACCTAACTATTAGAGGAAATTTCAACCCAAAAGTGGCATATGAAGGAAAAATAATCAAATAATAGTTAAAATAATAAAATAAGAGCAAGGATAATTTTAGGGGCGAATGTTTGCCCTTTGGCGAAATTAAGGGGTTTTAAATTTTTAGTGGGCGAATATTTTGTATCCTAGTACATTTTTACAAATCACCTCAAATAGCCCACCTTATTTTAAGGGAGAGGGTAAAAAAGGTAAATTTAGCCCTTGAAATTAGGACTTACAAACTTCCATTCGCCCATTTTCAAAAATAGGTTTTATTTAAGTGAATCCATTCGCCCATTTTCAAGAATAGGTTTTATTTAAGTGAATCCTATTTGCTAAATACCATATTTATAAAAGAGGTATGGTAAATTAATAAAAATATAAATAAATGAGAGGTATGGTAAATAAATAAAACATTTTTTATATTTACTCCATAAGTCACCTTATATACATGTAAGGGTGTAAACAAATAAAAATATAAGTAAAGTGGAGGTATGGTAAATAAATAAAACGTCTTTTTATACTTACTCAAAAGGTATGGTAAATAAATAAAAATATAAATAAACTAGACGTATCGTAAATAAATAAAACCTCTTTTTATATTTAGTCCATAACCCTCGTTCTATTTATGAAGGCTCAAGAAAGAGGTTTTATTTAAGTGAATCCTATGGGCCAAATACCATATTTGTAAAAGAGGTATGGTAAATTAATAAAAATATAAATAAACGAGAGGTATGGTAAACAAATAAAACATTTTTTATATTTACTCCATAAGTCACCTTATATTTATGAACACTCAAAAAAATGGGTTATATTTAGGTGAAACCTATGGCCAAAATACTATGGGACAAATACCATGGACTAGATTGTTATTAATACCATGCAAAAAACCATTATTAACCCTAATATTAGAATTAATAAAAATAAAAATGGCACATGGTATTGACCCATGGTATTCACCTGGAATGTAGCCTATTTAAATGGGGGAATTAAACCAGCATGTAGCCTAAGCTAGGATTCACTAGGACTTTACAAAGTTTTATTATTTAGTGAAAGACTCGCCAAAATCTTACAAGATTTTATAATTGAGTAAAATATTCGCCATGCCTGGTGAGAGATTCACCAAAAAATTATATATACATATTATATTATTGATAAAATCGCCTTCCATTTTTCCTATATACCATGGAGATTCGCCCATTTATTATATTTATAAATTTAGGGGGGGTTCTTAAAATTTTCCCTGAATAAGAGTTATGAATTTTGGAGGAAAAATAAGAAAACTAGTTTTTTATTATATTTTTTTGTTTATCTCCTTATAGGTTTACTCAAATTTCAAGTGTAGACACTTGTTGGATGCAAACTTAAATTCCATATTCAACGAGTACACATTATGCATACTTCTAAGAAGACCCACATTGATAAAAATTGAAGATATATTAAAAAAATGTGTTCAATGTGATTTTTTAATGTATATTCAATTTTTATCAATGTAGGTCTTCTCAGAAGTATGCATAATGTGTACTCGTCGGATGTGGAATTTATTTTTTCATCCAACAAGTGTCTACACTTGAAAGTTGAGTTAACCTATAAAGAGATAAGCTAAAAATACAATTAAAAAGAGTAGTTTTTTTCTTTTCCCTCCAAAATATTTACATGTGTCTTTTTTTAATTTAAAGGATTTTGATTGATTTACATATTCTATATATGAAAATTTCATGGGAACTTTTAGGATGAAATTTCCTCTAATGTGGCTCTCTTTTCAGCCTTGGAATCTGTAATGCGTCACCCCCATTTACCCAATTTCACAAGCTCACCAGGGTAAACATGAGAAAAGTGTCACTATGAAATGAACATAACTCTAAATTCTAGTTATGGAAGTGGGGCCGACATACCGAAAACTTACAAACATCCCATAGGGACTACAGATCATTGTAGAGTTGGACAACCACCTTAGGTTATCAATACCTAAGTTGGAACCCTTTCTCTCTGACTTAGTGCCCCAACCGCATGCACAACAAGACAAAAGTGCGGTTATAGGCCTCCAATTGCATGTATATGCCTGATTCCATGCATTTATGGCCTAAATCCTTCAGTTCTGAGCATATAATTCCAAGATCTATGCTACCTTTTAGGCCAGCTTCTAGACCACTACACAGAATTACCTGTAACTTTACAGAATCATAATTTACATGATGACAATGCCAAACATTCAAATTTGAAGCAAGAACTTGACCTAGACTTCCTAATCCATAACATATATTTTGTTAAACATATGGGAAACATGTAAGCTACAAGTCATGAATGCATATTTGATCATAAATTGATAGTCTTCATCTGAAAATCAACAAGAAGGCTCTAAGTCCTCTCTAGCTAGCTGCAATAGCACTTGTTAGTCCATGCATTCATCAACCAACCAATAACTTACAAAAACATGTCAAGAGCCATAGATAGATTACATCATATAACCAACATAGAAACCATGGAAACTCAACCATAATATCACCAACATAATCACTACAAGTATTCATAAATCACAATCAGAAAATGACTCCTATTAATATATGAAAATACCAACAAAGTCAGGGACTTCCATGTACCACCGGACCATAGATTGGGCTGAACCAAATATCTCTTTCAGCCAATCACCCCTGCACCATATTCCAATCATGAACGTGGGATATCATGGATTAAATCAAAACAAAACAAACTAGGGCTTCTAGAGGCCAAACCACCTCAACCCTCAACCATATTGATTCCACCTCTATGGTTGGGAAATCACTAACATCAACTAGATTAGTCTCTACACAATTTTTCTAGGGCTCTGTGAACTAGTGATTCAACCCATAACCTTCTAAGGCTCCAGAGTGTTTGTTCCATTCATGGCTCCAGGGACTAGTAACTCAACCCACCAAGGGATCCAGAGAATTTGTCCCAACCAACAAATCCGTGAACTTATAACTCAACCCAAGTTGTTGCAAGGTTTCCAGAGCATTTGTTCCAACCCACAACTAACAATAACCTGAGCATTAATAAGAAAACAAGTGGAAAATCCACAACACCATGGCTATCAAGAAAATGGAAAGGCAAGGCTAAAACCACTATTAATCCAGGAAAATCTCCATGCCAATGACAACACATAACCATATAATCACATGCATATACCATGCATCCAAAAATCAACAAGGAAATCACACATGCAACCTGTTACCTGGAAATCAATTTAGCTGTAGCTGTTGATCTAACTATTTCCTTCTGCTCCCTACTTTCCTTTGCCTTCTTTATCCAAATCCAAGTGAATACTAGAATGCTCCAAGCATGCTATAAGAATAATATAAGTGTGCAAGAGAATGAGAGAGTGAGAGAATGAAATGAGAGGGCCAAAACTGAATTGAGAAAAGATCAACTTATAAAAGCTGTGAATTGATCCTCATAAGCCTTTTTATCATTCTTGCCTCTATTCTCTTCATTTTCCTTCTAATTTACCTTTCATGCAAATTTGTGCCTCTTCACCTTCCTTTTTTCCTATTTTCCTTTATTTTCATAATTAAATGCCAATTGTTGCCACTTTTTCCTTTGCCAATGTCTTTTCCAATTTCCATGGCCATTAATTAATCACAAGTGATGCCCACTAAAGTGTTTTTCCCAACATTCAGCTTGGAATACATGTCCCATGACCTTGATCTAATTTTATTTACATGGAAAATCAACTAGGGGTAGTTACAAAACCCTCCCCCTTAGGGGAATACCATCCTCGACGTTCTATGACACCTATGACCAACAAATCGCTGAAAACAAAACATACTTGCCATGGAACTTTATAACACACTTTGATGCAACATTTACATCATACCAAATTGTTGAAACCATGAACACCATACTACTTATTGGAGCTTTATAACATAACTTGATACAACATTTACAACATACCGCTTATTGGAGCTTTATAACACAACTCATTGTAGTATCTACAATACACATATGCATAAACATAAACTAAAAAACATAAATCCAACACATCTCCTCAACCAACAAATAAATAAGGATACATAGCCTGCATCTAATTAGCCATCTCTCATGTAGCTTCATTTGGCCCAAAGTGCTTTCAATACACTTTAACCTGCATGATTTCTCTTTTCCAGAGCACTTTAACATGGAAAAAATCATGGAATTTCATTGTCAGAGGCAATGCAAGTCTGTAGGCCACTTTTCCAATCCTCTGAAGGATCTCAAAAGGACTACAATGTAGAGGTGCCAACTTGGCACATGATCCAATCCTGAAGGAGCTCCTATTGGGCTTGATGCACAAGTACACATGCTCCCCAACCTGAAACTCCTTGAATGTCATGTGTTGATTTGAATAACTCTTCTGCTTGTCCCGTGCTACCTTCAAATTCCTCTTAATAACCTACATTTCCTATTCCATCTCTGCCAACATGTTCGTTCCAATCAAAACCGTTTTTACTGGATCACTACAACTAATTGGTGTATTACAACTTCGCCCATAAAAGAGCCTCAAATGGACTCATCCTCAAGGGCTCTTGATACCCATTATTATAAGAAAACTCTACCAGTGGAAGATACTCCTCTCACTTCCTTTGCTGATGCGTGACATACATCCTCATCATTTCCTCAAGAATCTTGTTGAACATATTTGTCTATCCATTTGTTTATGGATGATAAGTTGTACTGAAAGCTAACTTTCTACTCAATCCTGCAAAAAAATCCTTCCAAAACCTAGAAGTGAACTTGGATTATCTGTCTGATATGATCTTCTTAAGAACACCATGCAATATCACTATCTCCTTGATGAAAATTTGAGCTACCTCCCTAACCTATCAGACAAAACCATGATGGAATCATGGTGTCTCGATGTACTCAACAATGAAGTCCATGGAAATGACATCCCATTTCCATTATGGAGTCAATATCAACTGCAATAAGCCACTTGGATGTTTACACTCTTCTTTTACCTGATGACAATCCAAATATCTCACAACAAACTTAACCACCTCTTTCTTCAAGTTCGGTCAATGTTAAAACTTCTTAACTGTTGTCAGAGTCTTCTAATATCCCAGGTGACCTGAATATGACTTGACATGAAACTCCCTTAAGATAATATTCTTGAGCGCACTGTCATCTGGAACATAAATCATGTTCTTGAATCTCACCAAGCCATCAGCCGTGAGGTGATACTCCTTATCCCTATCACCTTCACCTTATTGTTTTAACATGTGCCTTAGCTATTGATACCTGCCATCATGCTTCCCTATGTGCAAGATCCATTCCTGTAAGTTTGTCCCATAAGAACTCGTTGTTGCAATATGATTCAGCCACACTCTCCTATTGAGAGCATCTACAACCTTGTTCTCCTTTCCCTTAATGTAGTTGATCTCAAAGTCAAACTCACTGAGGGTATCCAACCATCTAGATTCCCTGTAATTTAGACTGGGTTGGTCAAACAAGTACCTCAATCCACTATGATCACTCATCAAGACAAAAATTCTTCCAAGAAGATAGTGTCTCCACATATTCAATGCATGAAGGATAGTTTCCAACTCAAGATCACAAGTCACATAGTTCTGCTCGTGATCATTCAACTTCCTTGACTCATAGCATATCACTTGTCCTTCTTTCATTAGGAATCCACCAATTCCTCTCTTGCAAACATATGTACATAACACAAACTCTTTGTTGGGATATGCAATCTTCAAGACCAAAACATTTGTAAGCAAATGCTTCAACTACTCAAAACTAGTTGCACACTCCTCAGTCCATTCAAACTTATTTTATTTTTACTGCAAAGATGTTATAGGATATGAAATCTGTGAGAAGTTCTTGATGAACCTCCTGTAATAACTTGCTAGTCCCATGAATGACCTGACCTCATCCACATTCTTAGGAGTTGGCCACTCCATGATAGATTTAATCTTTTCTGGGTCCACTGCTTTACCTTCCTTGGAAACAACATGCCCCAAGTAATGAACTTTAGTCTGAAAGAAACTAGACTTACTAAGCTTGGCATACAACTAATGCTCCCTCAATAATTTTAACACTATTTCCAAGTACTCTCCCTCATTCTTAGAATATATCAATATGTGATTAATGAATGCTATCAAAAAATTGTCCAGATAAGGACGTAACACATTTTTTTATTATCAAAAACATGAAAGTAGTTGGAGCATTAGTAAGACCAAAATGAATCACTATGAACTCATAATTTCCATACCTGGTATGGAATGTGGTCCTGTAAATATATTCTTCCTTGATGCACATCTGATGATATCTTGATCTCAAGTCAATATTTGAGAACAATGTTGCTCCCTTCAATTGATAAAAAAAATCATCAATCCATGACGAAGGGTACCTATTCTTGATCGTCACCTTGTTCAACTATATGTAATTAATGCACAACCTGAGAGTACCATCCTTATTATTTACAAACAACATTGGTGCACCCCAAGGAAACAAACTTGGCCTAATGTATCCCTTATCAAGCATTTCCTTAAATTGCAACTTCAATTCCACTAACTATGGAGTGCTCATCCTATATGGTTCCTTTGATGCTGATGTTGTTCCCAGCGTCAACTCAATAGAAAATTCCACTTCCCTATGAGGAGGAAACTTTGAAATATCTATTAGAAACACACCCTGAAATTGTCGCGAAACCGGATACCTCTTCAGAACTTCATCATCCTCAACATCCTTTCCTTTGTTACTAGAAATATGAACTATAAGAAATACACATCCTTTTCTGCTACTACACTTTACCCACATAGTTGTAACCATTCTCACTGATGTAGGCTTCTTCTTACCCTGCAAAATTCTTCTTTCTCCGTCATCATCTAAACACTCAATAGACTTATCATAACAATCTATGTTAGTCCTATGAATGTATAATTAATCCATGCCCAAAAACATACTGTATGAACCCAAAGGAAGCACATTTAGATGCGCTGATGTAGACATACCATTCAACTCAAATGCACAAGATCTCACCCAATGATGAACTCTTTTCTTGGTCCTTGAAGCCAACTGCACCAACCAAGATTCTGCATTCACTTCTTTATTCAAGCAACACTTATCCATTAGGTTAGGACTGATATAACTATAGTTAGATCTAGGGTCAATCAAAATAGAAACAACTTGATCACAAAGCTTACCTTCCATCTTGATAATGGATGATTGATGATCAACCTACCTATTACCTACTACTGCATAAATCCTAGGAATTCTCTGACCAACGTCCTCAACTATCTTTGCCTCCTGAGCACTGTAAATATGGGGTATGCCACCCTGATGCTATGGAGAATCTCTCCCGTGATTATCTCCACCACAAGTCCAACACTGCAAAGGCTTCCTACCGTTGCCTTTGTTCTCCTCCTTAGGTTGAGACCCATGTCCTTTGTTAACTGCATTGGACTTCTTGTACGTACATTCTCCTTGTTACATGCATCTTAAGGTCTTCCTCGCTTCTTAACCCACTTTCCTTTAGTCTTGTCATTCCCCTTCCAATCATTCTTAGGCTCATAATTACGCTTAGAATGCTCATAATAATGCTTCAACTTTCCAATGACTTTCTCCAATGACTGAGGCTCATCATACTTAATCCGATCTTTAAATTCTAAAAACAATCCATTGATGAATCTTTGAACCTTTGTCTTCTCATCCTTAATATATGGAACATACCTCAACAACTCCAAAAACTTAGCCATGTACTCTTCGTTCATCATGGAACCCATTTTCAGCTCATAGAACTCCTTAGCCTTTCCATCGTAATATCTCTTGGACAAGTACTTCTTTTTGGAGAGTCTTTTAAACTCATGCAAAGTCAACTCCTTTATCCTGATGCCCATAACACGCTTCACATCTTCACACCATATATCCACTTTCCCTTTGAGACTGAAAATAATTATCATGGCTTTCATATTCTTTGTATAATCATGCAACTCGAAGAACTTATTCATCCTGAATAGGCATGCTTCTGCATCTTCCATTTTCTTCATCTCTCCATCAAAGGTAGGAGGCTTATCTTTCTTGAACTCACGTCGCAAGTATTGCTTCTCACTCCTCCTATAAGGATGATAACAGTGATGACCATGACATATCTATGATCACGAACTAGAATTAAACCCATAACGACTACCTCTCCTATCAGGTGTATCCAACCATCTGCCACCTATGATTATGTCATCCATGTCTGACCTATGCCCTCCATGAGAACTGCTACTATATGCCTCATTTGTCCTTTCCTCCTATCCATAACTAATCCTCAACTGTATCTGTCTCTGCAAATTTGATAAACGTTGAAGGATCACTGAATTAACCTCAACTTGCTTTTCCTAAGCTCTAGCAAGTATTTCCTGTGACTGAATTATCCTGTCATTTTCCACCTTGCAACTTTCGATTTCTGCCTTTAAACTTCTCAATGTATTTGCTATATCAAGAGAGTACTCGTCTTCTTGCTTCTCAGCTAATCTATAAGGAGAGTCACGTGAACTGTAATCCACCATTTTGATGATCATCTCTGATCTTATAATTCCTGCAACCATACCATATTAGATAAACCAAATATAAACATAATCAAACATACCTTAGTGTGTTTCAAGGGAGATTATCTCGTCTGCACAAATCAATACAGATTAGCACGATATATATGTATATATACAATTAGATAAATTTTGAGGTCTAAAATGGGCTTCCTAAGGAATATTATAAAATAATAATGGAAATAATAAAATAAGATTATATTACCTCATCAAGTTTTGGAGGGAAAAAAGGAAAAAACTACCTTTTCAACTCTTATTTTCAACTTATCTCCCTATGATTTTACTTAAATTTTGAGCAGGAGAACTTGTTGGATGCATAATTTTTTTTTCATCTAAGGAGTATGCAATGTGGCATGCTTTCAATGGACCATACTACACGAAAAATGTGAAATACATGAAAAACATGATTGCAATCACATTTTTCATGTATTTCACATTTTATGTGTGGTAGAGTCCATCAAAAGTATGAAAAATGGGTACTCCTTGGATGCAAAATTAAATGTTGCATCCAAAGAGTGCTCCTGCTAAAAATTTGAGTAAAATCGTAGGGAGATAAGTTGAAAATACAAGCTAAAAAGTAGTTTTTTAATTTTTTAATATTTTTACCTTTTTACTCCAAAAATGGTGAATCATCCCCCATGGTTGACACCATCATATTGAATCTTATTGGTTCATATAAAGTTGATTTTTGTTGTACATTTTTGTTTTGAAGCCCATTTTTGACCTGAAAAATTCTCTAATGCATAATGACACTAACAAATCAACATCATAACATACCAACATCATCATAATGACACAAAACTACAATAATAACCATCACAATGTATGCATAGCAAACATATCAACAACTAACATGCATGCGTAACAATGACATCTACCGCGAGGTCCAGTGTTGCAACCTCGCTCTGGTACCACCCTATAATGCCAATATTAGAGGAAAAGTTGCAGGGAACAAAACTATTCTGATACCACCTTGTGGTATTATATATCACCCAAAGAGAACAGAACCTACTTTGATACCACCCTATAACTCCATTATTAGAGGAAAGGTTACAAGGGAATGGAACTAATCTGATACCACCCCGTAACTCCATTATTAGAAGAAAGGTTACAAGGGAATGGAACTACTCTGATACCACCTTGTAATTCCTCATCCCACATTTACCTAATTTCACAAGATTGTGACGATAAACATGAGATGAGTGCCACTATGACATGACCCAACCTCCAAGTTCCAGTTATGGAAGTGGGGTCGACACAACGACAACTTACATACATCCCACAGGGAATATAGATCACTCAGAAGTTGGACAACCACTTCAAGTGATCAAGCCATGAGCTAGAACCCTTTTTCTATGACCTAGTAGCCCAACCACACACACAACAAGGCAAGAGTGCAGTTATAGGCCTCCAATTGCATGTTGTGGTGCAAGTAAATTCTCAGTGCAGACACAAACAATTCCTCTAGCCTGAGAGAGTAGGTCTAGCCACAAACACGCAATCTATGGAAAATATCCTTAAGCTAGAATCAATTAAGAGGGCCTACCTCTTAGAACACTATTCCACTTGGTGATGATCCTGCTTCCTCACTCCAGCTATCTTCTGTTTCCTTCCTTTGAATACCTGAAACAAGAAAACAACAACAACAACAAACGTGATAGCATGCAATATTGTATTCAACCTACTTAATAGGTCAAGGAACATTAAGCCATAAAGATGTAAAATGACACTTCATGTAGGAAATCAATCGATAGTTGCATTTATATAAATCAGAAAGAGATTACAACCGGTGCCTTGACATTGCTGGTCTCCTCTGACATATCCAGGTTCCCACACTTCTGCTAGCACTTCATGGATAGCCTCAACAATGGAAGTTTTAAGGCCTCTTTCCCTCTAGTTTCAAACCAAACCAAAACCACACTATTCTCCCTCAAACATACACTAGAAAGCTACAAGCTATAGATGACTTGCTGATTATTCAAACTTACCCGAAAACTCCAACTAGCTTTTGCTTGGGAAAAAGAGAGGTTTATATAGCTTGGATGGATGGGAGATGGTTCCTCTCATCATGGGAGAAGATCTTATCTCTTGATTTTGTTCCATCCTAAAAGGAGCCCAAGCTAACTTCCTTGGCTCCATCCAGTCCAACCATCTACCAGACTTTCGTTATGAAGCTTCTAGAACTGGAAGCTTCGACTCCATATTTAACAAACTTGCCAAAAGAGGATTGATGCAATTGTAAAAGGGATTAGTCACTCCATACAATGCTAGGGATAGTTTTAATCTATGCAAATTGGTGCAAGGAGGAAACAAGTCAGTAGCGCCAGTCTTGTAAACTGGGATAAAAGGAGGATTCTTGGGAAATGATGCAAAGGGGAATTATTCTGCTCATGAAGAGGGACATATTGGGAGTTTATTCATGATGGGAAAGCATGTTGGGTTCACTATAGAGGTCCTCTAGGATCGTGGATGGGAAGTATAGGGACAGTGACATAATGCTGTGTAACAGATGCCCTCTAAAGCATGAAGGCCGAACTAGAGTGAGGGCTGAAATGATTTACAAGTGGATGCGGGGAGCTGAAGTCCGTCGTCGGAAAAACTGCAAACAAGCATAGATACATATACATTACTGAAAACTCTGACAAATGATGCATGAATCGTGGTATGGATATAACCATCTAGTGAATGATCATATAAATGGATCTGAGGCATGGGAACAACCATCCAATAGAGAGGATCATAACGAAACCAAAGTATGGTCGCAACCATCCAATAATAAGAAGGATCACATATAACAACGCATGGTATGGTTGTAGCCATCCATCTGAAAGAGACACATATATCAACATGATCATGTCACATTGCCTCACAACTTGGACTGGTGTAATCTGAGCCCAGGCTCTTGCGCTCCAAATGACCCGATCAAAGTACAAATCCTAACATGTTAATGAATGTGTTGAAGTCGAACATGCTAGAAAGTCGTTTGATTACCGGTCAATGATGTAAACCATTAACAAGCGTGAGAGAAACCACCAATAATGATAATGTATCTCAAGGTACTAGCAACATAGTTCAAGGAATGTGAATAAAGGGACTGATGTCGAACACCTATGAAATCACCCGATTGAAAGCCAATGATGTGAACTTGTCATCGAGTGTGAAGAAATTTCCATTAGGGCATGCAAGCTCTAAGGTAATGGAAGGGAGTCTCTCGGTCAACTTCCTAGACAATGAGCTAAAGTCGACAAGAAGCGACCATGTCAAAGGAGGGCCATGATGTATCTCACACCATCAACACGAGACAAAGGGATGCAAATGATTTCAGATGATACAGAGAATCATGAAGAAATATAATTGCAGAGGTACTAACTATTAAACATATTGGCGACACAACTCAGAGTTTGGCAGCTTTTGGACCCATGGGATCGGTGGTCATGATGACGTGGTAGATATCAAATGGAAGGAAAAAATGAATGGCCCAACCCAGGAAGGTAAAATGACGAAAATGAGGATATCCCAACCTGACACGAAGTAGAAAGTGTCATGTTCAAGAGTGAGCTGCCGACATGGCTAATAGAATTTCCAATTTCCCCCCACCATTTCTGGTAGGTACCCCAATTATTTTTTATCGTAATCTTGAAGAGGATAGTACGTGCTTGCATTGTAAGTTCATCCTTCGGATGAATCCAACCTAGTAAGTTTAATGAGCCATAGGAAGGAGAAGCTCATGATCATCATGGCGACGAATCTAATGTCGTTTAATGTTTTAACGAGTTAGACAAAGGTGTAACTTGGTATCTTTTTCATGTTTAGAGAGTTTTAAAAAGACACAGAAAAGAAAACTCTGCATGGTCTCTTTTCATACATTTGTGGTCTCGAGCCTGAAAAGGTAGAAAATAATACTTGAGAGAACAACTTGCCCATTTCAGTCAAGGAGTACCTTTTTCGTAAATAGTTTATTCTAGCCCGATAAAGGGGTAAACGTATACTGGGTAAACGACATTTCGCAGCCTTTAACGAGTTCAAAATGATAAGAGCTCGACAATCTTTTTGTGTTTTAAGAGTCGGCAAAGAGCTGAAAGCAGACCTCCTGTTTTTATTTTATTTTAACGATTCAAAAAGGGAAAAATACTTGGCGATATTTTCATTTTTTAAGAGTTAGAAAAGAGCTTTAAGGTGACTCGTCTTGGAGGAACGAGTGGTATAAAGGGTAGCAACTGGTTCTGTAAATGGTGGAACTGCTCAAAACATGTAATGGTCAAGAGACTGGCTAATAAAACCACTCATCGCTGCGGTCCCTTAGGAAAGGAAAAACAACCAAGTGAAGGCATATGATCGGTCAAAGAGATGGTGGCGATGGAATGAAACAACCAGGGCTCATCTAGTAGAAATTAGCTAATAAAAATGGAATCACGAGATGTAAATTGGGCATGGGTTCATTTTTACACAAGCTTGAACCATGGGGAACTTTGCTTGGATTTAGTTTCATGTTTACACAACCGTGAAACAAAAAACTATGCTTGAGATAAGTTTGCATGCCCCCGTCATAATGACTCAATTCGAGGTACATGCCCCCCAAGCTTCATTTCATTCAGCTAGGTGGATGGAATGAAGGTTCACTTTCGAGATCTAAGAAAGACTTGACTGGGATTTTACGAGATCTTAATCAAAGATTCAATTTGGAAAAGGGATTTGTTTCATTTTTTAACGAGGTTGACACAATGAAAGAACTATCCTCAATACTCCTTGTTTAATTTTTTAAGGAGCTTGACACAAGACCAGGAACCATGCTCCGACTCCTTGTTTCATTTTTTATTAAGGTTGACACAAGATCAGGAAATATCCTCAGATTTCTTGTTTCATTTTTAAGGAGCTTGACACAAGACAAGGAACTCTAATCCAACATTGTGTTTCATTTTTTAACGAGGTTGACACAAGACCAGGAACTATCCTCATGACATTTGTTCATGAACCATATGATAACATGGCTCCCATGAGGTCCTCACTAGATGGGAGAACCACACTCTGGGAGGAATACATGTCAACTGGTACTAATGAAAGATCACGTTCCAATTCCCCTAGTACATAATGTACAATACCATTTGTGTGATCATCAACAGATGCAGAGACAGAACAAGTAGCCACATAATTGAATTGTGGTAGGGAAGGTAATACTTGCAAACAAGAGCCAATAGGGGATGATGATTGCAAAGGAGGCGCCTGGTGACCAATGAACGACAGTTGATCAATGGTCACAATTCTCCCTTCGTGTGGAAAAAAAACCACATGGAAAAGCGAAGAAACAAGAGCTCCCATGAAATAAACATAGTCGTGCCCATGGAGAATATTGAAATCTAAGGGATCTTGGACTACCATCACATCTATATAGACGATCTTTCCTCCTAAAGTAATAGAGAACTTCGGAAGGATCCCTAAGGGCTGACTGGTTCCTCCGTTGAAAGCCAACAGATTCTGGGTGACAGGCACAAGCTGTGGGGAACCCAAAGCTTGCCAAGTAGTAGAAGACATGATTCTAACATATACACATTCATCTAATATAGTTCCATCTACTACCATATTATAGGCTTGTACTGTGATCTGGAAAGGCACATAAGATGGGAGGCGGAAAGAAGTCAATTAACTCCAATCAAAAGAAATGACATAACTACTTGGTGGGGGTATCATATGATTGCCCCCATGCCTTACAAGAGAAGGAGAAGGACTCTCCTGAACAACTGGGACGGGAGGGTTGCTCTTCGATTCATGAGAATCTGAGGAGATGAGAAGAACATGAATAGCATGATCACTACTTTTTTCAGGAACAGATTGAACAACTAAAGGCAGAGCCAAGTTGACACTCTTTTTGATCAATGGTTGTTCGGGAACAGAGAGAAGAGAGTCATGCTCAGGAAGAGTAGGACAGGAAAGAGATGAATTTGAGTCAATCCCTTTACCAACTAGGAGAGGGTTAGAAGAAAGCCTCTAATAACCAACAGGAAGTTGGGGTTGAGGAGCTGTAAGGTTTTCAAAAATTTTGGAAGCTTTATCTATAAGAGGAAAAAGGTGAAGAAGATGCTCTCCTTCACATAACCTACAGGGGAATCTAATCTTCCCTTTCTTCTTACCATCACTAACCGAGGGTGCAACATCAAAATGATCTCCAGAGGTCGATGGGGATGGTCAATCCATATTTTGAGACCATACCTCTAAGAGTCTAGGAATGCTAGGATAGTCTCGAAGGAGATGGTCAACCTTACACAACTTGCAAGGGAATCTAACCTTCCCTGGAGGATCAAATTTTTTTTCAACAAGAAGTGCATTTAGAGAAATCGCTGCATGGTTGGCCTCTTGCTTATTTGACTTCTTCTTCTTCATCATCTTCTTCTTCTTCTTAGCCTCCTAGTTACTAGATTTGAAACTTTCATCAGGTGAAGTAAAGAGGAGGGTGAAGGAATGGGGGAAAAGGTGAGGGGTCAACCTTAAAATCATCATGATGTGATTCGAATGAAGGAGATGTTTGGACAGGAGTTGGGATGCTCAAGACCACCGAGGTTGAAAATAACCAGATAGGTAAACCAATGGTTAACCTAGGCAGGGACAATGTTGCCATATAAGGAGCACCAACATTTCCAAAAGAAGGAAAAGGACCAGGATTCCCATCTGAGGGGAATCCTTGACTGGTAGACTCTGGAAATTTTAAATTAGAAACGACCCTAAAGAATCACTAAGGAAGATAACTTTAACCAGGAATATTTCGTGGGTAGTTAATTTTAAGACACTGAAAGAAAAATTTCCCTTTTCATATTTTAAGAGTCGAGAAAAGGATGAAAGGTGACTCTAGTCGCTTTTCAGATTTAAAACGAGCTCAAAAGGATAAGCACTCGATGATGTTTTAAATTTAAAGAGTGAAAAAGACCAAAGTGACTGCTCAGGATAATCTAGGAAAAAGGGATTACCAGGTAACCGTGAACTACAGAATACCTCTCGGTGAACTGAAAAGTAGGAGCAGGCAATCTCCTCGAATGTTGTGTTCGGTGTATGACATTTACAAGGCGGAAGACTCAGCTTCCTATAGATAAAGGATTACAAAACTAGAGGGGTCTCCCTTTATATACACGACGGTATGGGGAGCACAAGTCTATACTAGTGATGTCTAGTGCCGAACTGAACGACAGCTGCTAGGTTTAAAGACGCCGGAACACATATCTAGCCTAGACCTATAAAAATAAACGTTAAGTTTCAATGCTTCCTTAGGTTAATTCAATATATTTTAACGGTTGATCTTGAATTATGTTTCAATTACAAGGCCCTACCATTGCCAACTGAAAAAACCCCTACATGCAGCTATATGAGAAAGGAAATCCTTGTCTTCGATGAAAGTTAACACTAACTGAGAGATAGAGAACACACAATCAATGCAACAATCAAAGAATAAAAGCTTTCACTAATAAATCTCCAAAATGCACTGATTATTCCTATCGAATGCACTTTAACTAGTCCTTTTAACAGTAAAGAGAATTCATTTCTTTTTGAATACAAATGATGATGCAACTCTAGTCTTCAATGGTGTTAGCTAATATAATATATTGATTCAACAAACTAGAATTATGTATTTTTCAATGGAATGATAACATGAATATTTCACAAACACTTCAATGAAAAATTTCAAAACAACCAACATCAATCAAATGGAAAGCATGAACAGAGAATTCCTTCCAAACCAATGATGCCCGATTCCATCAAGAACAATACAGACAATGTAATATATGCCTGAAAAGAGATGCTTAATCAAGAGAAGAACAAATGAAAATCGTTTAATTGAAATCAAAGCGATAAAAGGACTAAAAAACGAAATGAAAGGAGCATCTAACCAACAAATTTTACTTGCTGAGTGCACAAATAATTGAATGGATGATGACCTAGATGCCCTAGAGCCACAAACCATCCAAAGACTAAAAAAATCAAGTAAGGAGAAGGCAAACCAAACAAGTACACAAACCAAGCTAATGAATGTTTCTAGTCAGGGAGAACACAAGAAAAACAAGTTGAGAGATAGAAATCATAAGGGAAAGACACACTAGCTATGATCTAGGGTAAGCCTTGATCTTCACCTACAGGAATCGGCGCGACTGCCTAATTGACAACACGCACCGAAAGGGCGTTGACATGATTGCTTCTAAGAAACTTGCGCTAATCGATGCAACTGTCAGAAAAATAAATGCGCTGACCAAGGATTCAAGGAAGAACATAAAATTTTTCAAAGGCTAAGACCAGACTTGCTACAATAAATTTCAGGCTTAGAGCAGTAAACTAGGCAAAGCATAGAACAATAAAGGGAAATAGTGATACTAGAAAATTTCACACAAAACCATGAAATGAAAATCAATCAAACAGAAGGATTGGATCCCTAGTATGGTCACCAATTTGTGGTGTAGGTAAATTCTCAGTGCAGACACAAACAATTCCTCTAGCCCAAGAGAGCAGGTCTAGTCACAAACAAATAATCTATGGAAAATTTCCTTAAGGTAGAATCAATTAATAGGGCCTACCTCTTAGAACACTATTCCGCTTGGTGATGATCCTGCTTCCTCACTCCAACGATCTTTCATTTCCTTCCTTCGAATACTTGAAACAAGCAAACAACAACAACAACAAACGTGATAGCATACAATATTGTATTCAAGCTACTTAATAGGTTAAGGAACATTAAGCCATAAAGATGTAAAATGACGCTTGATGTAGAAAATCAACTGATAGTTGCATTTATATAAATCAGAAAGAGATTCAACCAGTGCCTTGCCGTTGTTGGTCTCCTCTGACGTATATGAGTTCCCACACTTCTGCTAGCACTTCATGGATATCCTCAACAATGGAAGTTTTAAGGCCTCTTTCCCTCTAGTTTCAAACCAAACCAAAACCATACTATTCTCTCTCAAACATACACTAGAAAGCTACAAGCTATAGATGACCTGCTGATTATTCAAACTTACTCCAAAACTCCAACTAGCTTTTGCTTGGGAAAAAGAGAGGTTTATATAGCTTGGATGGATGGGAGATGGTTCCTCTCATCATGTGAGAAGGTCTTATCTCTTGAGTTTGTTCCATCCTAATAGGGGAAAGGATCCTAAATTGACTTCCTCGGCTCCATGTAACGCAACCATCTACCAGACTTTCGTTATGAAGCTTCTAGAGCTGGAAGCTTCGACTCCATATTTAAAAAACTTGGCAAAAGAGGATCGGGGTGACTGGAAAAGGGCTCAGTCACTCCGTACAATGCTAGGGATAGTTTTAATCTCTGCAAATCGGCTTGAGGAGGAAAATAGTTAGTAGCGTCGGTTTTGTAAACTGGGATAAAAGGAAGATTCTTGGGAAATGATGCAAAGGGGAATTATTCTGCTCATGAAGAGGGACATACTGGGAGTTTCTTCATGATGGGAAAGCATGTCAAGTTCACTGTAGGGGTCCTCTAGGATTATGGATGGGGAGTACAAGGATAGTGACAAAATGCTGTGTAACACACATATAATCCCGCTTCCATGCAGTTATGCCTAAATCCTTCAGTTCTGAGCATACGTTCCAGGATTTGTGCCACCTTTTCAGGCTAGCTTCTAGACTGCTACCCAGAATTGCTTGTAACTTTCTAGAATCATAATTTACACAATGACAATACAAACATTCAAACTTGAACCAAGAACTTGACCTAGACTACCTAATAAATAACATAAATTTTGTCAAACATCTGGAAAACATGTAAGCTACATGCCATGAATGCATATGCGATCATAAACTGATAGTCTTCATCTAAAAATAAACAAGAAGGCTTTAAGCCCTCTCTAGTTAGCTATAATAGCACTTGATTGTCCATGCATTCGTCAACCATCAATAACTTATCAAAACATGTCAAGAGCCATAGATAGATTACATCATATAACCAAAAAATAACCAACATAGAAACCATGACAAATCAACCATAATATCACCAATATAATCACTACAAATATTCATAAATCACAGTAGGAAAATAACTCTTATTAATATATGAAAATACTAACCAAGTCAGGGACTTCCACGTACCACCTGACTATATATTGGGATGAACCAAATCTCTCTTTCAACCAATCACCCCCGTGGCATATTCCAAGCATGAATGTGGGATCTCATGGATTGAAACAAAACAAAGCCAACCAAGGCTTCCATAGGCGAAACCACCTCAACCCTCAACAACAGTGGTTCCACCTCTATAGTATGGAAATCACTAACATCAACCAGATTGGTCTCTACCCAAGCTATCCAGGGCTCCATGAACTACTAACTCAACCCAAAACCTTCCAAGGCTCTAGAGTGTTTGTTCCAACAATGGCTCCAAGGGCTAGTAACTCAACCCACCTAGTAACTCAACTCACCAAGGGTTCTAGAGCATTTGTCCCAACCAACGACTCTTGGAACTAGTATATCAACCCATGTTCCAAGGCTTCCAAAGCATTTGTTCCACCCACAACCATAGGGAATCTCAGAACCAATCAGAAAAATAAGTGGAAAACCCACAACACCATGGATATATAGGAAATGGCAAGGAAAGGCTAAAACCATTGTCAATCTAGGCAAATCTCCATGCAATCTGACAACACATAACCAAAGAATCACATGCATATAACATGCATCCAAAAATTAGCTAGTAAATCACACATGCAACCTATTACCTGGAAAGCAATCTAGTTGTAGCTACTGATCCAACTATTTCCTTGCACTCCCTACTTTCTTCTTCCTTCTCTCTCCAAATCCAAGTTAACACTAGAATGCTCCAAGCACGATCCAAGAATACTCCAAGTGTGAAAGAGCATGATAGAATAAGAAAATGAAATGAGAGAGCCAAAATTGAACTGACAAAACTGTAACTGAGAAAAGATGTGAACTAATCCTCAAAATCCTTTTTATCATTGATGTCTCTATTTTCTTCATTTTCCTTCTAATTTCCCTTGCATGCAAATTTGTTCCTCTTCACCTTCCTTTTTTCCTATTTTCCTTTATTTTCATAATTAAATTCCAATTATTGCCACTTTTCCTTTTCCAATGCCTTTGCCAATTTCCATAGGCATTAATTAATCACAAGTGATGCCCACTAAAGTGTTTTTCCAAACATTCAACTTGGAATATGTGTGCGATGACCTTGGTCTAATTTTATTTACATGGAAAATCAACTAGGGGATGTTACAAAATCTATTCCCTTTGAACAATTGTTACACAACAATTTGTCACCGTTTGTCACCGTCCCTGTTACCCCTCATCTGTACACTGGAGGACTCATTCCGGGACCTGTGAGAAGTGACATGACCTGAAACCACTTGCATTATATTCCTCTGAGTATGAGCTTCATTTTCCCTGAAGACATCTCCTTCAAAATACTCATGAAAACAGTTCTTTTTGCATTAGCGCGGGTCCACAGTTCACTGCCCGCGCCAATGAGGGAAATCCTCTAAAAAGGGCGCACCATTGGCTCTCTATCTCAGAGTCGCACTCGCGCCAACCGAATTGAGTAAAGTTTTCAACCACCAAACTCCCGAAGGTTCTCTTCTACCCATTCACCAACTGAATCTATGTTGAGCTAGGATGGTTTGGCTTCGAATCTCCATAGAAGGGAAAGTGGTTTGCCACCTTTCATGGGAGTTTCCAAGTGATAAAGCCAATCCCATGAATAATGTGGTTGATCCTATCTCTTCCCTCTCTATCTATAAAAGCTTGCCTCTATACCTTGAGCAAGTTAGTTGTAGTTACAATAGTTACAGTCACAATAGTCAGTAGTTCCAGGAGTTCAAGAGTTTGAAGCTGCAAGAGCCTTCTTTGCACCCATAAGGCCAAATCTAAGTAAGGAGATTCTTGTCACCCAAAGAGAGAGAGGCTTGTCCCTCATCCCAACAAGCTTTACAAGACTTGTGTAGCTGACTACCCAGCCAAAGGAGGATTTGACGTCAGAACAATGGTTGTATTCTTCTTTGTTATTAATTAATAATAGATGACTATCATTATGGTTCCACTCTCATTGTCTTATGTTTGATGTTGAGTTATATCTTTTCTGACTGATATATAATTGCATCTACTAGATTTTATGCTTGTTTTCATGTTGTTCTTTGCATGTGCAGGTATCCAATCATGGAGATCGTGAGGATCGTGACCGGCCAAGGCAAAGGAACGAGGGCGATATCTCTTCGACGAACACTAGCGTTGGAATTTAAGTAGGTTCTCACCATCTACTCTTTATTTGCAATTAGGAACTTGCGTGGTAGCATTGTGTGATTGTTGCTAGACCCGGTCTGGGCTAGTAGGGATCGTCTCTGTCCGCAGAGAGGATTTACCTCCACAACAATTTGGCGACTCCGCTGGGGAGATCTTGTTGTTTGATTTGTAAACTTTAGACGGAGCCTGAAGTACGGCCAGGTAGCCTTCGAAACGCTATTGCTTTGCATTAGCGAAGTAGATCAACGCCACTTCAGTCAATCTTCGGTTTGGTTTACGGACTAAACAACTTGGAGTTTTTCTTGTCTCTTTGGTTTTTCTTGCTTTGATTGCTTAGATAGCTTTCTGGGTCGAACTTCTTGCTGTTTCTTGCTTCCTGGTTTGCCTAGATATTGTTCTCAAGCCCTGGGTTGCTTGCTTTTGTTTTTGATTTAGAAAACTTGATTAGCACGCTTTTTAGCCTTACAGTCGCGCTATTGGCGCAAGTTGCTCAAAGACAACCCGCGCCAATCCTATAAAAGCGCGAGTTGTAGCCTGACAGTCGCGCCAGGCCTATCAACTTTTCAAGTTTGCTTGTTCTTAAGCCCTATGAGCTTGGATTTGTGTCTTGCTGTGTCTTTTTCAATTACTGGAGTGTGTTTGATCCTGGTTTGACTGGTTTTAGACCTTCATCATTCGGGTGTCTGCCATTTTCTATCGATTTCACATTTTAGCCCTAGGGCATCTAGTGGATTTGTGCGTCGAGCCTCCCGTAGGTGTTTTGTGTTCTTTGATCATCCGGTCAACATTGTGATTATCTTTTCGCATTCGCTCGGTAGTTGTCAAAGTTTTTTCTTCAAGTGATTTGCTTCTTTTTCGCTTGGGTTTCATTTGGCTTCGTTTGGGCTTAGATCACGTGGCTCATAGAGGTCTTTGTATTTTCTTCTTGGTTTGAAGGACTGTTTTGGTGTTTTCGGGATTCGATTGTGTTCTCATTGAGTGAAATTGGTCTTTTTCTCGGTGTTACTGTCTCTCAAAATTTGTTTAATGCACTTTGCCATTGAAAAGAAAAACGAATAATCTCTTTTGCGTTGCATCAGTTAATTGAAATTAGAAGCTTTTCATTGATTAAGTGATTGAAAAAAAGAAAAGTTTCGTTTATTTGTCATTAGCTGCATCAGAGTGATTCTTGCTTGTTTGTGGTCATTTTGTTTGAAAAATCCTTAACTCTCTCGTAGTTAGCATTCATCGAACGAAATGATATTCTTTGGCATATAGTTTGCATTTAGGAAATTGTGAGAGATTACATACGGTAGGACCTGGAAACTGAAACTTAACTAAAGATCAACCATAAAATGAATTGAATGAACTTAAAAACGCATTGGAACATAACGCTCACTAATTAGAGGTCTAGGCTAGAGACGTGCTCCGGCGTCGTTAAACCTAGTCACTGTTGTTTCACACTACGGTTGGGTGATTCCTCCTTTTTTGACTCGATAGTGGTCTAGCACGGACTTGAGCTCCCACGTACCATCACGTATATAGGGGAGACCCCACTAGGTTATCATCCTTTATCCACAGGAAGCCATGTCTACCGCCTTACAAGCCGTAACGCACCGAACACAGCATTCGGGAAGATTGACTGCCGTACAGGAAGTCCTTGGTTTTAATATGACTGCCAAGGTGTATATGCAGTTTTACGGATTTGTTTGGTAAACCCTTTTGCCTAGTTCTCCAGAGTAGTCACTTTTGATCCTTTTCAAACTCCTTAAAAGAAAAGGCTCACTTGAGCAGTTTGTCACTTCAGGCTCACAAAACATTCGAAGGCGACTAGAGTCACCTTTTTGTCCTTTTCTCGACTCTTAAAACATGAAAAGGTCAAGTTGTGTCCTTGCGTCTTAAAATTCATTTGGCCACGATAAACATTACCTGGTTAGATCTTGTGTGCGTTAGTTTGAGTAGGGTCCTTTATCGTTAGACTCCCTTAGGTTTGTTTGAAGTTTGTCATCCTGGCTGAACCGTCGACTCCCGTTCCAAGTGATCAAGGCTCTCCATCTTCCGCTGCTCCTGAGGTACCGATTGTAAGTGATACTCTTCCTGTTATCCCGAGTATCCAACCGATCAACTCTTGCGCTCCGGACGACGAAGGTTACGAAATTCATTGGAACCCCATCTGGGAGCCTGACGAGGACGATATTCCTTTTACCCCCCTGGTGTTTCGTCTCCAATGTCTACCTCTCACATGGATGAGACATCTCCTAGAGTGAGTGAGACACCTGTGGTGTCGAATATCGACACTCCCATCCCAGCTACTTCTCCGCTCCCCCCACGCTATCAGTCGTTGAGGGATAGGGTAAGTGCCAGGACCCCTGCTTCGACCATGTGGGATCCCCATATCACTCCCACCACGGGATCTTTTGTTTCACAAGTCCACACTACACTTGTCACTTCAGTTCCGACGAATCCAACTGTTTGTGTAGCACATTCAACTCCGGTTGTTAGTGCCGTAACAGCGTCCTCAGCCTTGAACACTGGTGCTGGTCCCCCTCATGGTCAAGTGAGTAGTGGCCAGCCGGCACTCTCGCCTAGAGTTGTCCACCCTGAAAAAAGTGCTCCACCCTCTTCTGGTCCCATTCCAGGAGGGGGGCCATATGATGCCTCTGGACAAGCTGTTCAGGATCTGAATGCGTAGGGTCCATTCTTTTACTATGATTCTACTGGTCAATACCTTCACCTCTCTCAACCCTTGCCTACTAAACCTGTTGTTGAGGTTTCGGTACCATTATCCATTGCTTGGAACCCTGGTACCACCTCTTTCCATGGAGGCCAAGCAATGCCTGCACAGCTTCAGGGACCACCTAACCAAGGCCAGCCATCTTATGTGCAAACCCCCCAGGGGCAACAATATTATGGACAGTCTTACCCAGGACAACCTGGGGGCCTACAAGGACAACCCTATCAGGGAAATTCTTTGGCCGTTGGCGGTCCATCTTTTACCTATCTCACTCAACCTTCTGGTTATCCGGGGCAACCTGGTACCCAGCAAGGTTATCCTTCTGGACAACCAGGACAACCTTACATCCAACAAGGCCAACCTAGTATTCAGCAGGGTTATCCCTCTGGACAAACCGGACAAACTTACATTCCACAAGGTCGACCGGCAGTCCAACAGGGGTATCCTTCTGGGCAAGGGGGGCAGCCTTACATATAGCAGGGCCAACCCACTACCCAGCCTAGTCATCCTTCTGGGCAAACGGGCCAGCTCTCTGCACAGCAAGGCCAACCCACTGCCCAGCTTAGTCATCCTTCTGGATAGGCTGGCCAACCTCAAGGTCAACCGGCCGTCCAGCCTGCTCAACCATCCGCTCCACAAGGAAAACCCTTGGTTGATCAAGGACAACTTGGTACCCAGCAGACACATCCTTCTGGGCAAACAGGTCCATCCCAAACCCAACCAGGCCAACCTTCTGGTTAGATGGTCCAAGCCCAACCTGTTCAAGGACATTCTTTTGGGACCCAGACTCAACTTGGTTATCAAATGCAAGGTGGGCCATGACCCCAACCTTCCTACCAAGCGCAGCCTTCTTATCAGGCTCAGTATGGAGCTCAGCAAATGTATGGCTACCAGCAACCCCAGGGGCAAACTCAATTTACCCCTTACCAAAATTATCAACAAATGCAGGTTACTCCTTATCAAAATTATCAGCAACAGTACGTTGCACCTACAGGTCAAGTTGCTAATCCATGGGGTGCTGGGGGGCAGACCGAGGGTCAACTGTCTGCTTATGGACAAAATCCTTATGGACAGAACCCCTATGGGCAAAATCCCTATGGGCAGAACCCTTATGGGCCAGGCCCATCTGGACAAAGTCCATGGGGGCAACCACCACCTGGTTGGAACCCTAGTACTACCTCTCTTCCACAGCCACAAATGTCCTTTAATCCTCAGTTGCCTTTCTTAGCGACGTTGGAACTTCCAGATGTGTCCAAGTTGACAAATGATCCCATTCTTCATAATCCATATTGGCCACCAGTTCCAACTAAAATACTCGGTGATTGCCCAAAATTCGATGGCAAAGCTGGTGAAGATCCTCAAGCCCATGTCATGACCTATCACCTTTGGTGCTCATCCAACTCGTGGCTTGATTACTCCATCCGACTCCGCCTCTTCCAAAGAACTCTCATCGGCTCAGCCGCTAAGTGGTATATTGAGTTGAATCGCGGAACATTTCAAGATTTCAACTCGCTGGCTATGTCATTCCTAACTCATTTTCAATTACCCATTCGGTATGAGACAGGGACACATCTCCTTACATCTCTCAAACAGGACATGGCCACGCATATATCCGATCATATACATGAATGGAGACGACGTCGTCGCTTGATCAAATTTTGGATTCCTGATCAGCTCCTGACCGATTGGTTCACGACTTCCTTTGTCCCTGCGATCACGCGAGACATCGCTATGGGAGCTTGTGTAACTGAAGAGCAAGCTATCGCGCGTGCTCAGTACCTCGACTTAGTATACTCTCAGTCAGGTACTTTATATGATTATTTTCCAGACGCCCCGAGACCCGGAACATCCAAAGCTCCACCAAAACCATCTGTTGACGGAGTTATTGGCTCTGTAAACACGTTGTCAAAGAAAGAAATCGCGAACCCTGGGAAGCAAAAAAAAAATGCTTCTAATGGAAACACTTCTCAGGGTCCATCTAATTCTGGAAGTACCTCCGAGGTTAACGCCGTTTAGTCCACCGCGGCGGATAAATCCTCGAAAGGGAAAAAGAAAGGGAAAGCTAAGAATAAGACCGAACAGCCCAAACAGGACTCCCCTAAAAATCCACCCGAGGAAGGAGCCAAATGAAAACCTAAGTATCCTTGTCTTATCTATGATGAGGATCACTACACTAAAGACTGCCCCAGGCGGTCCGAAGTTAGTCGATTATTGAAAGGTGCTCCTGGGACTCCTGCTGTGCTTAAAGAACCTTTCCCTTCTCAGCAAACTCAAATGGTGGCAGATGCATCGCAACCCTCTTCTTCATTCGGCTCTCAAGTATTTATGGCTAGGACAATTTCCATCCATGTCACTACTCGAGCAAAAGAATATCCATCTCCCGCCGGGAAAGAGCCGGAGGTCCCCTCCAGCGCTCCTCTGTCCAGTTCTGGTCCTCTCCACATCGAAAGACCTAACACTGAGACGATTATCCGACCCCCTCCGAAAGGTGTACTCCGGAAGTCTTCTTACAACCCTAATGCTCGTGCTGCCCAGCACTACAGCATCGTTGAGGACTTAGCTCAGGCTCCGTCTGCTATGTCCGCTCTAGAAGTCCTCCAGAGCTGCCCCTCCCAGAGGAAGTCCTTGCTATCGGCCATTGGTGGCATAGACCCGGCTGACTCAGATCTGATTTCTTTTGATCTCGAGGGCTATATGCTGAGACTGCCCCACCAAATCGCTTTCCTTATACAGGTCATCATCAATGGAAAAATGATTCATCATACAGTCATTGATGAAGGTGCCTCAACTTGCATCATGTCTGTTGCTTGCTGGAAAGCTATTGGTTCTCCTACATTAAGCCAGTCTCCTACGACGTTAGAAGCCTTTGATGGAAGAGAGTCTCGTCCTTACGGTATCCTCCAATGCTTGCCCATATCCTTGGAAGGAAAGATGGTAGAAGTGGAGGTCGAAGTTGTCGACGCTAATCTTACCTACAACCTCCTCCTTGGACGTAGCTGGACATACGCCATGCAAGCCGTGGCTTCCTCCCTTTTCCGTGTCATTCGTTTCCCTCATCAAGGGAAGATTGTCACGGTGGACCAGCTCTCCTTCTTCGCCTCTTCTTCCGAAGGTAATGTGCCATTCGTGGAGCATACCTCTAAATCATTCGAGAGTGTGGGAGCCGGACTCTTTAAGGATCCCGCTCTGATGGGTGTCTTTCCCCTTCCACCTCCGAATCTCGCCCCTATTAAAATGCTTTCCGTGCATCAGATGGAATCTTGGGGCGATATGATGCCATTCGAGCACAATAACAGTGATGTCAACCTTCACCCCATTTTCAATGGACTGAAGCTTGGGGGGCATGTACCTCGAATTGAGACACCATGCTAGGGGGCATGCCCGTCCCTTTATTCTCAAGTTTAATGCGCTTCGATTTGTACATGCGTGTGTGTGTGTGTGAGTTTTCATGTTTTCAGTTTGGTGTGAAAGCGTGAATGCCTCTTATCGTGTCTTTTTGCTTCTTGTGTAGATGTCGGGTGCACCTTACATTGGTTTCGCTGATGGTGCCTGCAGCAGTACTCGTAATTTGTCCTCTGCGACGTGGGTGATCTACGATCCTCACGGTGAGTTGATAAACCTTCAAGGTGTCTGTTTAGGCTGTACTACAAACAATGTTGCTGAATATAGCACTGTTATTGAATTATTAGCTGAGGCAATTAATCTCGGTATTCGTACATTGCTTGTTAACCTAGACTCTCAGCTTGTCATCCATCAGCTTAATGGGCGATATTCCGTCAGAGACCATCACATTTTAAGGTTGTACTTACGTGTTAAATTGTTAGAAAGGAATTTTGACTTTATCACATATCAACATATTCCACGACGATTAAACACATTATCTGATGCATTGGCAAACCATGTATTAGATAGACATTTGTGTCATTTATAATCAAAACATCATACAAGCAAGCACATAAAAGCACAATAATAAACCATAGGCATATGTATATATATATGTGTGTCATAATGTTTGCACCGTGTGCGTTACAAAACCCAAAAATAATACATGTTCATCCTGATACATCCTCGGACAACATGTCCCTCAAAAAATATGCATGAAAGAAACCTAGGAGTCTACTCATGGTGGTGCTCATGATAGCACGCCACCGCGCGCACCAAGCGTCTCAACAGACGATGGATGCGGGTCGGCACCCCCACCGTGTGCCTCTGGTATGCGAACGGCACATCCGCCAATCTAGCATAGCCTGGAATCCCTTGGGTAAGTCCCTCGAGATTCTGCACCAGCTCTTCCCCCACGGCACCCCTTGCCTGAGGGTCAGCTGCAGGTTGGTCCCTCCTCGCTATAGGAGACAAGCCGGCTGGTCGCTCTGGGCCCACATCTGCATATATATACAACTGTCATCAGAACATGCATGTATTGACAAAAAAAAAAAAAAAATACATAAAAAACATCAAAAAGAGAAGATCATACCTAGCTCCTCTTCCCATTCCTCTCCCTCTGGCAGTGGGAGGTCTGGGTCCCCCATGAAGTTGGTTCCCGCGTATGGCCAGTCCTCTACCACGATCAGCTGGCGGCGAAGCCATATGAAGAACTCGGGTCGCAAAGACATCTGCTGGCCCCCTCCTCCTCTGGGCATCAATGCTGCCCAGCGAGCCATCCTAGGCTCTCGTGGTAATGGATCCGCTACTACAGCTCCCTGGTACTGGAATAAGGGTAATCGTTCTAAGAAGAACGACACCACAATCGAGCCATACCCGAACTGTTTCACTCCCCCTCGCTTACACTTTGTAAGCTGCCTTTTGATATTTATAGTCACCGCTGTAGCCCAGTAAAAAATGGTGGGGCTGAGACATTCTGTCGCCAATAACAGATGATTCTTACTTGCCTCATGGGGTGCCTGTACCCCAGCTGCACGTGTGATGGTGAACAGTATCACCTTAAGGACCAAATCATGGATGGTGGCGATATCCACCTTGGCGCTGTTCTTCCCAAATTGTGCCTCTGGGCACACACGAGCCTTCACTTCACCTATTTTCTCCCCGGAAGGCCTGCTTCCGGTCAAAATGGGGCTCGCCCCTCTCCGTGACAGCCCAGTAATGAAGTACACATCAGATACATCCAGCTCTAAGGTCTGATCCCGTAATCGAAATACTTGGTCATCGACATCCCAAGCATCCACTATGAACTGTAATAGCTCTGGTTGAGCTCGCAGATAAGAGGTGAGGAAGAACTTCTTGAGACCACAGTCTCTCAAAGCATTCATGCATCCCTCATCCGCGATGGCCAAGGCATCTACGACATCATGCTCCCGTTCTTTCCATTCCACCACCATTTTTGCTTGTTTCCTGCACCCACAAGGATGAATAAATCATTAATGAAACCCTGGTAGGCTTACACACCGGACAAATTTCGGAAATGATGGGAAAATTTAAGTAAAAAATTAGGTCGCGTGGTTGGCGCGACTGTTTCTAAAACAGTCACGCCAATGGCGCGGCACCTTTGGGTAAATCACCCCATTGGCGCGGACCCGTGCCGGATACCCGCGCCAATGGGGCGCAACCCTAAATTTTAAAATCCCCCTTGCGGAGGCTCAATTAAGGAACAAAATGCATAAAACAAGTATGGAAATGGAGCTAAAGGAAGCGCCTCTTACCTGGAACTGGCGGAATCTCAAATGGTTGCCCGGATTGGTGGTAATCGCTGCTCGAAGTTTGCACCCCAAATGGACCACTACCACTATGCAAGAGGTAAAAAGTAAAAGTAATTTTGTTTTTTACATTTTCACCACATTTATAGACTTTTTGACTTGTAATAGGGTTTAAAAAGTTGTTTTTTGAATATTTTAATATACTTTTGGTCGAAAATGGGTTTTACGCTTGTTTCTGGTGCTATGACAGGTCCTTTTCGCAACTTCGATGGTGAAACGAGTTGTATTTTATACTTTTTCGGACTCGGTAAATACACGAAAAAGTCACTATGGAGTTATCTTTCAGCTCTTTTCTGACTCGTTAAAAGTGAAAAGATTGCCGAGTTACCCCTCTTGACTCGTTAAAAGTAAATAAGAGGCGGTCGTCTTTAAACCCTTTTCCGACCGTGTAAAAACGAAAAGATTGTCGGACCCTTGTCGTTTCCGGTTCGTGAATGGTTACGAAACGACGTGATGTTGATCACTTTTCTACTTTTTCGGATCGATGTCACTATAAATGAAAAGTACTCCTCGATCGTAATGGTCGGGCGGTTCTTTCGAGCATTGTTTTATACTTTTTCGGGCTCGGGAGACACAACTTTACGAAAAAGGACCCCCCTGGAGTTTTCTTTTTGTTGTCTTTTCAGACTCTCTAAATAGGAAAAGACGCCGAGTTCTTCCTGTTAGAGTCGGTCTAGTAGCCCTCCATCAGCGATCAAAGCTCTTTGCATTTGCATAAGTAGGTCTCTCATTAGTGTCTTGCATTCCATTAGGCATGCCATAACCCTGATGGAGGAGCTGGTGTCTTTATTCCCCTCTTGGCACTGCTGGATCAAGTTGTTTTAGTCATTAAACTTTTTCAAGGTTATTTGTCTTGTCTTGAGGTCAAAATTTCTAGGTCTAGGGTTTAGGTCAAATTTATCTTCAAGGTCATGTCTCTGAAGGTCAATAAGTGCCCAGCAAGCCAGAGGGATGATTTTCAAAATGTTTCTTCGAAAAATTTCATCTTGTACAGTTAATTTTCACCTTGGATTTAAAAACCCTGTTTTTAAAGCCAAGGTCATTTCTCAAAATTTTGTAAAAATTGTAAAAATTCAAAATGATTCAAAGGACAGCATATAACCCTGGCTCCCTTGCCAAGATCCCTCAGAACCTATCCCTGCAAAAATTATCAACGAAAAGCATCAAATCAATCAATTTCAGGACAAAAGGAAACCAAAAAGTCAAGTTTATAAAGTGTCATAAAAAAACATTAGAAAGTGGGCTATGACATGAAATTAATTCAAACAAGGCTATAAAAGCCCTAATCTCCCTCCATCAAGCCTCATTGTGCATTCAAGTGATAGAGCAATTGTTTCCAAGAGAGTTTGAGCGAATTGTGTGAGTTGGGAAGGCGCGCGACCCGTTGAACCAGGCGCGCGACCCGTCAGGCACCCTCCGCCAGTGTTAATTTACAACGCGCGCGACCCGTCAGAGGCGCGCGACCCGTTGGGTGAGGCGCGCGACCCATCAGCGCTCTCTCTGCAAAACCGCCAGCAAATTTGCCAAGGAGCCACAAATTGCTAAATTGTGCAAGGTAGGCCCTCCATCATAAAAAATTATTGCTTGTTACAGTTCAAGAAGGTCATGATTATATTTGTAAAGGTCTCCATTTGCAAGTAGAAGTCTCTATTATGCTTTGGCTTGAAGTTGTAAAAATTGCTAGGGTTTATTATGCTGTTTTGAGGTATCCCATTGTTCTCATTTTTTCCACCTCCCATTACATTTTCCTTATCATTTTATGTAAATTTCCCTTCCAAATTTGTTAAAGAGCCCTAAACCCTACCCTTCTTCCCAAGAAGTCAAAAGAAAAATTAAACCCTAGCCCTTCCTCCCATATCATTATTGTAAATAAATTTGGAAAATAATGTATATGCAATAATCCTTTCCCTAAACTCCATGTTTCATTATTATTCCCAGTTTCCCTTTAAAATATCCCTTCCCTAACATTTCCCTTGTGCTCCTTGTCCCCTTGAAACAACATTTTAATCAGCAGTTTGCAAAGCAGAAACAACAGTACATTTCAGCCACTTTGCTCCTAAAACAATGTCAGAAACTGAAACCAATTATGAGAAAAGTGATGACCATGCATCAGCTTCAGAGTTTGAGGAACAGAGGAGGCCTCACAAGGGTGGAAAGGGCAGTCATCATAGGAGAGAGGAGCCCACCTCTTTGACCGATTTGCAGGCTTGTCCAATGGCAGTATCATGTTTCCGTTATATGTCTTGTTATGAGTTTTGCGAGAGGATCTCTCGGATTCAACATCACAGGGAGTTGGCTCGCTTATTTGTTTTTCATTTGCATGATGGACATGTGAACCTTGCTGGGGTGGATTCTACATTGACACCCGAGATGATTGCTCAAGCCACAGGGATACCGAATGTCGGAGAGGTGTGGAACAAGCGCAGGATGTTGGACAGTGTTCAGTTTGAGCCTTTCATTAGACTTGCATTCATGCGACATTTGACGGGTGTATTTCCCTTCAGATTTTTGAGGAGTGAGTATGCTCCCATGATGAGGCTTATCATGCTCTTTTTCACTTGTGAGGGCAGATTTTCACAGATATATTCGTACCATATTCGCCTGATGATGCATTTCACACGGGTACGGATGATGAACATCCCTGTTTTCACGTGCCAGAACATTGAGAGGATGGTGCCCTTGATGCAGAGGAAGAACCCAGCACAACAGTATAGGAGCCTCTATCATTACGGTTTGATTCAGCTTGTGGTCAGACATCAGTTGGCTCAGCAGGGCATCACATGGGAGGAGTTCATCTCTCGTGAGTTCTTTACAGCACCACCACCACATCCGGAGATTGTTCATGAGGAGGGAGGACCATCACAGCAGCATGATATCCCCGAGACTAGCCATGTCAGCTCTTCTCCATTGGTCACTTATCAGAGAGGCCACAGGGCCTTATTTGCAGCAGCTAGACGAGTATTTTCTCCACATCAGGTGGAAGGGGTCTCGCCTTCTTCATCAGCACCATGAGTGTTATCTCCGCACCAGGTGGAAGGGGCCTCGTCTTCGACAGCAGCATAGGTATCAGAGAGGGGCAAATAGCCCAGGATTGATGAGGGGCCATCAGGTGTTCCAGATATAGAGCTTGTTGATCTTGAAGTCAGTTTTCCTAGCCTAGAGTCAAAGGAGATCATTCAACACCTTAGAGCTGAAAATGATGCATTGCAGAAGAGATTAGAAGGGGCATAATGGACAATCTCATATCTAGAACAGCGCAACAAGTAGTTGGAGGATGAGCAAACTCTTAATGAGTTGTGGAGGATTCGTAGTGATCACAACTTGAATCGAAGAAGACCCGATGATTTAGTGCCAGTTGAGCGAGAGGCTATGCTTATCCGGCTCAATGCTCATTTAGAGAGGCTGTTGGCTAAGGCCAACCAAGATAAGAAATTGCTGAGAAATATGAAGAATCATTATTGGGCACAGATGCACGTGTGCAAGGCAAAGATGAAGGTGCTCCAAAGGCGGTTGGTCAAAGCACAAAAACAGAGAAAAAGGCCTGATCCCCTCCACATCTTGGCCGAGGCTTCCTTGAAGGAGCATGGCACTAAATAGCTCAGCCCCAGCACAAATTCCATGAAATTTTGAGCATTTTGGGTGATTTTTGGTTTTTAAGGCAAAAAACAGGTTTTTTCGCTTGACGGGTCTCACCCCCCGCGCGACCCTTTTACTTGGCGACTCTATTTTCAAAAAACTCAGAATTTATGGATTTGGCATGAAAAGTTACACGTGCTCACCCATTTCCAAGAGATTTTATGAAGTTTTGGGCCTCCAGAAAGTCAAAAAACAAGCAAAAAATGACTTTCTGCCACATTTTTGACACACAGAAAGCAGTCTTGGGAGATTGCAATTTTGGAGGGGCAAATGACAACCAAATTCAGAAATTCCAGTTGGGTTGGAAAGTAGACTCACAGAACTTTCCAACAAGCCTACTCTTGCCTCATTTGGACACCTGAAAGTGCCCCAAAGGTGCTTTCAAAGGCGCGCGACCCGTCAGGATTTGGCGCGCGACCTATCAGGCAAATTGCTCAGGATTTCAACCTACAGCTCAGAAAAACGAAATTTTGACTATGTTTGACTTTTTGGAGTTGATTTTTATCCTCCTTGTTGTAAATTATGTAATTTTATGACACTTTTACACTTATGTATCTCTTCTAGAAGATTCATTCATGAGATAGGTGAAAATTAAATGAATGAATTGGTTTCCTAGTTTATAGAGGCAAGTTGTTTTGACTGCCTAGTTTTCAGTGCTTAGTTTAGAATTGGTTGAAACAGCTCCTAGGATAGTGAGCTCGACCCCTAGAGGCAGGGAAAGATGTTAGATGATCTATATTATGTACTCTCTTGCTCATTTTCATGGTTGGACTCTTGAGGGAGAAGCTCTTATTGTATTACTCACTGTATCTCTGCAAATTTTTGGCAAAGGAAGACCAGGGTTTTGCAGTCCTTTTTGGGATTCTTGTGGTCACATGTATTGATGGTGTGTTTCTCTTTGTAATTGTAAGTGTGTTATGTGAATCATTTCCTTACTTTTCCTTCTGCACATTAGGCAAATGAAGTGTTAAAGTAGAACTCATGACTGTCATGCTCTGCTTTTAAGTTTGCTTAATATCAATGTTTTCGACTGTTTAAAGGGAATTCAAGGTTATTGCTTGCTCTCTTTAACTCATCACTGGTCATTCTCATCCATCCATCTCTATTAAAGACATCAATACTGTTTCCTACCTCGCCCCAAAGAACCCCCTGCGAAAACTGTGTCCAATCCCCGCACCCGAAATTGCCATTCCCCAATTTTCCACCAAAACTTTAAAAATCCGAAATTAAACCTCTTGATCAGTTTACTAGCCTAAAATCAGTGTTTCCCTATTGGTCATCTCGCCCATTGAAGATCTTTACTGAGATAGACCGGAGAGAGCCCTCTCCTGCCCTGTAGGGCTAGCTACAAGGCTAAGTGGTTTGATGTTGCCTTGGAGTTTACCTTTCTCAGCCTGAGGTGAAATTTCAAGCGCTAACACTTCCTTTGTCAGACTCGTTAAGACTTGATGACATCGGATTCCGTCATAATGACACTCACAAGCATATGCTATCCCCGTCAAGCTTGCTAAAAATAACTAGGGTAGTCGCCAGAAATGGTGGGGAAAATGGATCCATAATTGTCGTCATGTCGGCAGTATGTCGCTCTTGAACATGGCACTAGTCTGCATTCGTGTCGGGGTGGGGACATCTCATCTTGTTTTATACTAGCCTCTGCGGGTTTGGGTTATCCTATTTGGCCTCTCATCTGCTCATTGCCTTGTCACCATGACCTCTACTCATTTGATGTCAAATACTGCCAAATCCACTGTCGTGCCACCGATATGTTCAAGAGAAGTTGCCCTCTGCAGCAATAAAACCTCCTCTGATACCTCACATAATTTTGCATCACCACGACATCTTTCCTCTGTCTCGTGTCAATGATGTGGGAAACACCATGGCCCACCTTTGATCAAGATCACTTCCTGTCGACTTCAGCTCATTATCCAGGAAGCTGATCTAGAGACTCCCTTCGGTGCCTTGGAGCCTGCATGCCTCAATGGCAGGTTCTTCGTGTTCGACGAGAGGTTTTCATCATTGGCCTCCGATCGAATGATTCTACGGGTGTTCGACGCCAGCTCATTTATTCGCACGCTGTAGATTGTACCTATAGTACCTTGAGGGCCATTGTCATATTGGTGGTACCTCTCGCGTCTGTTAGCAGTTTTCATCATTGACTGGTAATCAGACGATGTTCATGCATGTTTGACTTCAACTCATACATTCGCATGCTTGAACTTGTACTTTGTTCGGGTCGAGATGGAGCGCCAGACCCTGGATTTTGTCTATTGGAATCCAGGCTGCGATTTGTGGCTTATTATGATTATTACATGACTCATTCACTAGATGGCTGCGACCATGCCTGAGTCTATTTATCGGTCCTCTCGATGGCTGCGTCCATGCCTAGGATCTAGATTGTTATGTACTCTATTATGGATGGCTGCGCCCATACCACTTATCTCATGTACTTGAGATCTCAGTTGTACTTCTTTACGCAGGTTCTCCGGCGGCCGTGTTTTCAGTCACGCATGTTCTTGTAAAGAATTTCACCCCTCTCTCTCTCGGGCCTCATGCTTTAGGGGGCATCTGTTACACAACAATTTGTCACTGTTTGTCACCATCCCTGTTACCCCTCATCTGTACACTGGAGGACTCATTCCGGGACCTGTGAGAAGTGACATGACCTGAAACCACTTGCATTATATTCCTCTGAGTATGAGCTTCATTTGCCCTGAAGACATCTCCTGCAAAATACTCATGAAAATAGATCTTTTTGCATTAGCGTGGGTCCACAGTTCACTGCCCGCGCCAATGAGGGAAATCCTCTAAAAAGGGCGTGCCATTGGCGCTCTGTCTCAGAGTCGCACTCGCACCAACCGAATTGAGTAAAGTTTTCAACCACCAAACTCCCGAAGGTTCTCTTCAACCCATTCACCAACTGAATCTTTGTTGAGCTAGGATGGTTTGGCTTCGAATCTCCATAGAAGGGAAAGTGGTTTGCCACCTTTCATGGAAGTTTCCAAGTGATAAAGCCAATCCCATGAATAATGTGGTTGATCCTATCTCTTCCCTCTCTATCTATAAAAGCTTGCCTCTATACCTTGAGCAAGCTAGTTGTAGTTACAATAGTTACAGTCACAATAGTCAGTAGTTCCAGGAGTTCAAGAGTTTGAAGCTGCAAGAGCCTTCTTTGCACCCATAAGGCCAAATCTAAGTAAGGAGATTCTTGTCACCCAAAGAGAGAGAAGCTTGTCCCTCATCCCAACAAGCTTTACAAGACTTGTGTAGCTGACTACCCAGCCAAAGGAGGATTTGACGTTAGAACAATGGTTGTATTCTTCTTTGTTATTTATTAATAATAGATGACTATCATTATGGTTCCACTCTCATTGTCTTATGTTTGATGTTGAGTTATATCTTTTCTGACTGATATATAATTGCATCTACTAGATTTTATGCTTGTTTTCGTGTTGTTCTTTGCATGTGCAGGTATCCAATCACGGAGAACGTGAGGATCGTGACCGGCCAAGGCAAAGGAACGAGGGCGATATCTCTTTGACGAACACTAGCGTTGGAATCCAAGTAGGTTCTCACCATCTACTCTTTATTTGCAATTAGGAACTTGCGTGGTAGCATTGTGTGATTGTTGCTAGACCTGGTCTGGGCTAGTAGGGATTGTCTCTGTCCGCAGAGAGGATTTACCTCCACAACAACAATGGTCATTCTCTTTCAACACATGGTATTCTTCCTAATGCAATTGTTCAAAGATTTTACTCTCTCCATTACTTGCACCCATTTCCTCATCAAAAGGCCCTAGGCCCTTTCACAATCCTTTGTGGTTCACTCGTGGTGATATCTCTTTGTGATTTTTTTCTCTCGTAATAACCCATAGGTGGGCCCATCCAAAGGGGCCACAATCCCAATTGACTCAATGGAAGGAACTTTAACCCGATGGACCCAGGAAGAATGGAAAACATGCCTCATGACAAAGGGCCAAAGACTTCGCAGAGGGAGCTTCAACCAACTGGGCTACTCATCGAGGTAATGTATGTTATAAATGAAAATAATCTCTCTCCATAACCTATTTTTGTTAAGGGGCCAATGTAGATGTTAGAAGGATGACTCTAAAGATATTATCAAAGGTAGGGTAACATCGTGTCTCTATAGGCTAGTTGCTCCCATGACTTCTTTTATGGTATATTTTATCAACATTACTTTGACATTGTTGACAACATAATATATTTGGATAACTAATAAGAATATGGATCCTACTTCAAAACTATTGGGATTTTAGATAAACAATTGAGTATGATTGGGAGAATTGAGCGTTGTTAAGACTGAAGCAGTTCATATTGAGCTTGTAATTGGGAGAATCAAGAATTGTTGGGACTAAAGTAGTTCATATCAAGCACATTATTGGGAGAATCAAGTTTCGTTGGGATTGAAACAATTTAGATTGATCTTGTAATTTGAAGTGGGGGCAATCATGGGGCCTATGGCTCATGTCTCAAAACCAATTTCCAATTTGAACAAGAATCATGTAAATTTTTCATTCTAGTGTGAGGATAAAGAGTCATATAGATATTTCATTTTTGTTGCAAGAAATGTCGATCTTGTATTATTGAATACCCTTAAGAAATATATGTTGTATTATTTGATTATGGAGATAATATCAAGTCAAAATTATATTTTATTTCCTTTAGACCAAATTTTATGTTGAAACTATTGATCAAATCATGTACCTTTGTCTTAGTTGTGAAGACCTAGAAAATTGGTCTCACTCATGTGGGTACTTTGGTAAAGATTGCAGTTGATACTCACTCATGTGGGTATCAACACCACATATTGAGGGATTTTAATCAAAATATTTGAAGCGTACCCTTGGTTCATTTCTAACTTACAAGATTGTGAATGCAAGCTCTTAAAGTTTTTACGTGTATCATATAATAAAAGCTTTTAGTCTTTCAGTGAACCTCTAGGTAAAATTGGATTTATATCTAAAGATATATTCTCTCACCTCCATTGTCGATGTGCTATTGATTGGAAAGGATAACTACCAATATTGGTTTATAAAGATTAAAAAAAACTCATTTTTAATGATTTTTAGAATATCTGTGAAGCAAAAGAAGCTGCCATGAGCAAAAGAGAGGAGGGAAATGGATATAAGAATCCTACATCAAATAAGGAGCTAGCTATATGGAATAAATAAAACAATAAATCTTATAATCTAATTGTCACATCAGTAAGTGAAGAATTGAGCCATCATATTGTTTCCATTATAGATTCTTTGGTGCTCTAAAGAAGTTAAGGGATTTGTATGACTCATACTTGGAACTAAAACTACTACAACTACTAGTCAGACTCTTTAACCTAGAGTTGAAGGATGACGATCCCATGGCCATAAACTTTGAGATCAAAGCCATCATGCATGACATATATGCAACTGGAGTGAAGATAGACCATCCTCTCATAGCCTTCAGTAAGGCCCTCTACCCTAGATACTCTCACTACATTAAATCTAGTGCCCAAGCAATTGACCAACTGGAATCTATTACATTTGAATCTTTAGTGGAGAAAGTTGCAGAATGATAGAAAGCCTTTGGAAAGAGGAAGAAAACAAACCAACCCACTAGAAAAATCACGTGCCCTACTAAAAAAGGGAATAATTGATCACATGATTCTTCTATAGGAAGTGATAGTTAAATAGGATTTTGAAGAAACAATTTTAGAGGTAGGGGGTAGAAACAATCAAGTAGAAAGACCCAATCTTCATTGTATTTGTTAAGGTTGAAATGGAAATGATGAAATGGCATTTAGAATCACTCAAAATAAGATAAAATAAAAACAATTGGAAAGAAGATAGAGGTAAAACATCAGATCAAGTGAAAGGTAAATACGTTGAAACTATTCATTACATTGTTTCCCATCGCAATATTGGAGTAAATAAAGATGTGTTTCATACTTCAATTGTTTTTTGGATAGATGCTTGACTGCTTGACATAGGTGCAACATGCCATATGACCTTCTAGAGAAACTTTTTTGAATATTTCAGTGAAAATGTAGATGGCATAATGTATTTTATAGATAAATCAAGTCTCAAACCTTTAGGAATTGGCACAATCAGTCTTAAATTTCTCAAATTCCCATATTTTCTTCTACATTAAGTGCTTTATATTTTAAATCTATGAAGGAACTTGTTGTACCTAACAAGGTGACTCCATTAATATATTTTATGGTAATATAGAAATAAGGAAGGCTTTTGACAACAAGATTGTCATGATTGGAGTGGAGGGTGAAAAACCACTGATGCTAACTTGAGACATCTAATCATGCACATAATTTTGAATAATTCTCTTATCACAATGAAGGTACATTTCTATTTAGTTTTCTATATTATGACATATTTCATCGTTCAAAAAGAATGGTGTTCCTAGTTTTCCTACAAATCTGAACAAGCTAAAACAATGTGATGTTTTACCTTGGAAAGCATAGAAAACAATTAATCCATGATTCCACTTCTAGACCATATTGATACATTTTTCTTTATGTGGCTCCATGGCTATTCCATATGCTAATGGATCAAATTTGATGATGATTACATAAGGATGTATTGGGTGCACTTGTTGAAAGATAAATCTCAAGCTTTTGAAACATTTAAAAAATTTCATATATGGATTCAAAACAAAGCACACTCAGATACTAGTTCTCTCTGCACTAATAATGGAGGAGAATTTACATATATTGAATTTAAAAACTACATTTGTTAGCATCAAATTCAACAACACCATAATTCCATATAATCCTCAACAAAATGATGTAGCTGAAAGAATGAACATATGAATATGGCTCGTTTCAACATGTTTTTCAAAACTGTAAAGTTGATGTTTTGGGATGATGTGGTTCTATGTGTAGCATATGTGAAAAACAATTTTCCATTTCACGATTTTATAAATAAGACTCCTTATGGAATGTGGTATGGTTGCATTCCTTTGTTGAGGCATCTCAGGGTCTTTGGTTCCACAGGCTATGCCTCAATTCCTTAGGAGTAAATAAACAAGCTTGATGCAAGGAGTCAAAAGTGCATTTTTTGGGGTACTCAAATACACCAAGGCATATCATCTTTACAATGAGGTAAATAATAAGTTTATTCTTTCATGAGATACAATTTTTTTGCTTTTTTTTGTTTTTTTTTGTTTTTGAAGAATGACAAAACTCTTGAGAGACAACTTGATCATCTAGGTAGATTCACCCATGTAAATACATATCATGAATTTTATGGTGAGATTCCACATCTTGAAGGGTTGGTCCCTATCTTGGATCAATATCTAGAATTTCCTTTTGAAGCACCATCTCCCCCTCATGAAATTCCTATCACATCATTAAATCGAGAAGGTCTACTAGATGTTGTGATTAAAAGAATTGAAAGGATGAATCTTGATGCAACAACATCTAAATCGATTGAGCAACCTAGACCATATAAAAAAATGTCCACCAACATGGCTCATCAAAATACTTGAAAGTGTTCATTTCGATTAGGTGGGAAACATAGGAATGGAAAGTTCAACTAAATAAGATGGAGGTGACATATAATATGATTCAGGTTATGTAGACAATATGGATGTTTCATATGATATTTAATTGAATTTATCTACTAACTTTGAACCAATTTCCTTTGAAGAAGTTGCTTCTCATAATGAGTGGAAATAAATATTGTAGAAGGAGTTTGATGCTCTCATCAAGAATGGGACATGGAATTTGGTGGACCATTCATTCAAAACCAAACCAATTGTTTACAATTGGCTCTACAAGAACAAGTAATAATCAAATGGCTTACTTGACAAGAACAAATCAAAGACCATTATTTTCACTTAAAGAAGGCATTGATTTGGAGGAGAATTTTGCCCCCATAGCCAAATGAGCCACCATTTATACTGTCTTTGCGTTACCAACACATAATGGATCAAAAGATCATTAAATTGATGTGAAACTTAATTTCTTGTAAAACAACTTGAAAGAGAATGCCTTCATATCTCAGCCAAAAAGTTTTGTTGTGAAGGAGAATATCATAATGTATGTAAAATCATCAAACATTTATATGATCTAAAACGAGCACCATGATCTTGGTATGAAAAGTTAAATGAACATATTCTCAAATTGAATTTCAAAAAATTTGATGCAACTCTATTTGTTAAGAAAGTTGGAAAAATAATTGTATATTTTGTAGTGTATGTAGATGATATATTGATGACAGGGAACAATGAAAGCTTCATTGCATCCATAAAGAAAGATCTGAAGAAGAGATTTGTGATGACATATTTGGGACATATTCAACTACTTATTGGACATTGAATTGAATCAACATCTAAAGTGCATATTCAACTCCCAAAATAAGTGCATTGGAGAATCATTGAACAAGTTTGGAATCACTGAATGTAACCATATTTCTACTCCAATTGAATAGAATTTAAATCTCACATCAAAATAAGAGAATGTGTTTGAGGATGAAACAAAGTAAAAATAGCTTGTGGGAAGGATTATCTACCTTACCACCACCACTTTAAATAATTTTTTTTTGTTGATAATCTTTCTAGGTTTATACAAAAATGTTTTGGAGGATATTGGTCTTTTGCAAAAGGAGTCCTATAATACTTAAAGGGAACTCAAGACTTGGGACTAAAATATTCCTAGGTGGATGAATTTAGCTTGATTGGATATTCTAATTTAGACTTTGGTGGGGATAAAAAAATGAGCTATTGACTTTAGGCCATCTCATGAGTCTTGGATCAATAGTTTACTCCTAGAGATCACATAAACAATCAATTCCAACATATGCCACAACAGACACAAAATATGTGGAAGTTGCAAAATAAACAAGGGAAATCATATGGCTTAAGAGAATACTTGAATATTTGTTGGAGAAACAAATGAATTCTACTCATCTTATGGCTGAAAATACTTCTGCAATCAAGTTAGCCAAGAATCCCAAATTTCATGATCAAACCAAGCACATCAATAAGAGGTATCATTTGATTTTTTATCCTGTACAGGAAAAGACTATTCATTTGAGACATTGTTCCACAAATGAATAAATAGTAGACATCTTCACCAAAAACACTCAAAAGAGAAAAGTATGAAAAAATTAGAATGATGTTTGGGCTCATTAACACCCTTTCAGCTTAAGAGAGGGAATCTTAGACACCTAATCCTTTAAGATTTTTATGTCATTGTAGATATTTTATAAATTGTAAGAGAAAAATGAATGATAAGTGAATATATAAGGTCAAAAAACCTATTAAAAGATGAAACCAAAAGTTATCTCATTGTATTAATATGAATTCAAGTTAATGCAATATCATCCAAGTATAGAGTTTGGAGTTACACCTTTTCCAAACAACAATATTAAATAAATTTGAAAATATTACTTTTTCACTGTTTTTTTTGGTGTCACTCCAATATTTTATTAATTCTATATTGATAAATATAACTAAATAACATTAATTTTAAACATTTAAAAAGTGTTAATTATAATGGAACACATATACAACTTTTTTAATATTTTTAATCTTTGTGTATGAAAATATTTATGTGAATTAACTATTCACATAAATATGAAAATAGTAAAAAAATAAAATAAAGTATAATTAAGAAATATTGATTGTAATGTAAAATTTTAATGTTAAAAAAACTACAAATATAATATTGATATGTTAAATTTGACATTTTTGTACAAGGACATCTTTAAACTAATTAATAATATTTAAAGTGAAATTGATCATTTCAATATATGCATTTTATGTTTCATGAGCTTAACTTTATTCTTCAACATTGTTAAGGAAAATATTTTAATAGTCTTTTAAGTTTTTTTTTGGGACATTTTCATGATATGCATTTCATCAAAATATCATGTCTTTAAAACTACATGTTGCATTATATGTATAAGAGCCTTAATGACATTAATTCTCTACATTATAAAATGACATTGTAGCACATACTTTTCAATGGATATGCAATTTTCTTGTTGTTATACAGAATTTGTGATTGTGGACAAAAGTATCTTCTCTAGACCTAGTGGCTTGGTCTAGAACAACATAAATCAAAGACTATAAAGTTCTTCTTAGAGAAATTGGAGAATGGAAAGATGCTTACTTGTGATCTATCGCAAGTTGTTCTCTCCTCTTCGCTTGTAAGCTCTAACCGTAACTCTTATCACTCTAATTAGAATCTGCACAAACAATCAACACAAGCCAAAGATCTACGACATCTATGTAGCATTATCCAATCACTCTATTCAATGGATCAACATAGCATTGAAATATATGAATGTAAACATAACATAACACATATAGGAAAATAATATACTCTTTGTATTAATATGAAAGGGAGAGAGTTTACAACCAAAAGTGGAAATTGATCTTGTAGAGATCTCCCCAAGTTGACTTGTCCTTCCTTGGCACAATGTACACCTCAAACCCACCCTAATGAATGGGAATTATAACTCTCATATGATAAAAACAACAACATAAGGGAATGATGAGTCTCCAAAATCCATCCTCTAGCTTGTGGATGACGGTAAATATATAGGAGAGGATGGTAGTTTAGGAATTATTATCCATTTACCAATCTAGGCTTGAGATCCACTCTTGATGGAAGGATGAGTTCAAGGGATAAGAGGTGAAATATCCAAGGTAGAATGAGATATGATTAAATTTTTTTATCCAAGGTAAATGGTTGTAACAAATACTAGAATCTTTTGGAAGAGGAAGTTTCAAGATTCTTTTTATTTTTATCGAAATTCTCGAATCATCGCACCCCCAACAAGGAACAACCTACTCTAATCAGAGCAAGTGTAGAACTAAGAAACATGTTGCTGAACGCAGGTCCCTAATGGGCTAGGGTACATTGGGCCTTAAAATCGCTAAAATGGAATAGTCAAGGTCATAAACTCAAGGATTTGGGAGAGACATGATTAGGGCTTTGTGTAGGGATGATGACAAGGTGTTCATGGATGCTGATTGATCCAGTTCGTAGGCCTATTTACAAGATGTGACAAAGTGGCCTATAACACCTGTCTTAAGTAACATGTAAATGTTAAACTAATAATAAATAGAGAAAATAAATAAGTAAAATATCAACATAAACTAATAATGATAAGACATTGAAGTACAATTTTGTATTTATATATTATAAATCTCACCATAACTAACAAATTTGAAACCATATCTCCTCCATTTGAAAATGTATCTATAAATCATTAGTTAGTGCTCAAGGGTTTTGAGAAATGATTATGATATATCCTCCCTTCATAGGGTGCCACATGAAATTAGTTCTAAGTTGCATGTTGTATCAATATTCATGATCCATCAATTTCCACATGTGGCCCCAACACTACTTTGGTATGTACATACATGCTAGAATAAAAGTATGAAGATTTAAAGTCTATGGGGATAAGGCCTCAACTTTGGATGGTGCTTAGAAAAAATGGTAAGGGAACAAACAATATTAATAATGTTCAAATCAAGGGAACTTACCTCCATAATGCAGTGGATTGTCCCTCAAACTTTAGCTTTCCATGTTGAGTTAAATTCCCAATTAAATATCACCCTACTCATGGTAAACATGTATACTCTTTCCCATTCTACTTATGCTTACAATTATCCTTAATCCTTTATGAGCCTAGGTTTCTCTTTATTCTAGTTTTAGCTATGACCCCATGAGCATCTAGAGGGGAAATCCCTAGTCCAATAGATAAGGGCAGAGTCTAATGATGCTACAGTGGGTTCCAACTTTCGCTCCACCCAACATACGACACTTCATCAAATCCATAGATGAGAATATCAAAGTGGAGATAGTGTATCATGAAGGATGAGGCATATCAATTGGTCCAGGGTTTTCACCCTAAATTGAGTTCTAGTCACACTAAGTTCCACTATACGGTCAAAATTTACTGGCGTACAAAATCATTTGTGGCTCATAATTTTCTCTCCAAGGAAATAAAAAAGCAAGAGATTTCACATAAGTTGGATATGTTGGAGAAGTGAAATCAACTATTTATCACTATTTGTTTACAGTCTGTACAAAAATAACTATCTGCTAATGATCAAACTATTACGGTCCTCTAAGGATACCCAAATTATGCTCCATTATGATTTTTATGTTGTATCCCAGTGTAGTCATACTTAACTACAGTTACTTGTTATGGTTTTTTTTTTTTAGTCTTTTCTCTAGTTGTAATTCCTATCTAGACTTCATCTCAAACTTTATAGTTATTTTGGGCTCGATTTCCTTAATGGTGGGCCCTATTACCCACCAAAAAGTGGGTAAACCATAGGGGAATATTTTATCCTCTTTGGATAGACAACCATCCAACAAACTTATCTGATTAGCACATAACATGTTGTTAGGATCCTTCACTTATTAATTCAGTTAGATTTCTCTCTCCCACCTGACATTCCTTCTTAAAGGAAGGTGGGTCATCCATTGGAAGGTAATTTAATTATTTTGCAACCATGTGCTTTCACTTAATTTTATGGGTATACTAATATGGATTAAGTGGAAAAATTGATAGTTGACTGCCCTTGACTGAATCCTTGTTCCTTCTCTTCACCTTGGAGGTTAGTCTTTGACTGTAGTCTAATGGGACATTCTCTAAGGCCTTAGGGTTTTAGGAAGGAGATTATTGGGGAGAAAATAATTGAAGTAGTGTATCTAATATATTCCATACTGACCACTTTCCTTATTTCCCCTATTAATCTCCATTCTTAAGGATATTGGTCATTGGTTAATGGGATTGACACCCTTCATCCTCATCCTTGAGTCTGGGCCCGAAAATCTTAGCCCTGGAGGTTAATGCAACTAAGAGAAATATAAAAGAATATGAAATCCATAATGAAAGATAAAGTTAAAATGAAAAATGCGGTTGGGACATTTTTTTTATCATGTGGGAAAAAGCCTAGCATGAGCTCTAACCCCCCTCATTAGCCATCACCTGGTTCCGTGAGCACATGATACTTCATCCATAAAGATGAACTCTTGTATTGTCCTAATATTTATGAGCAATAAAATGACTTATCCTAAAGGGGTAATGGTAAAATATCAAAAGCAAGCTTGGGATCCTGAGCTATGCACCGAAATAAAGATAACTCATAAAAAGTAAATGGCAAATAATAGGGGTGGAAAAAACAAGCTAAAGAAAGGGGTAACTCATGACTCCACAATTTCTCCCTCCATACATATATACAATCAGGGTGTTGGACCTCCATTAGCTATTCACATGGCTATGAAACCTTGCCTCGAAGTCATTTCCACTCCACAACCACCATTTTCAAACACACCTATGGATTGATGGGGTAACTTGGGACATGTCACATCCCCTTAGGGGTTAGAATCACTTAATAGGATTATTGACCTAACCATCCCTAACATAAAGATGTAACTTGTTCATGGGACTTGATTTAGTTAGACATTTGAAGGTGAGCTTTGTATGGAGTATTACTGTGTCCCTAACATTAGGTATGGTCCACTATGATGCATTTGTGGTCACTATCCCTAATGATTGGTGATTTCACTTGATTTTGAGTAAAGTTTTGTTAGGCGGTGTTATCAAAACAACAAAGTCCTCTTGAGATATGATTCTCATCCCATTCAATAGTACTCGAGAGATCATTTTACCCATTATATAGATCATATATGAACTTGTTGATGCAATGTTTCCACCCAGAGGAGAGCGTTGTGATATGAGACGGCTCCACATGGTACAAGTACCCCCTTATGCTTAAATGATACACTAATAACACTTGGTGTTGAATTTATTGATGATGTGCCTAGATGGACCCAGGACACCCCTAGGCTAGCCTTGACACTACTTGATGGGCATAGTTTGTTTCAGAGCCTGGGTAATGATGGTTATCCTTGAGGTGATAGGGCAAGGCTTGCAAATCAATGATGATGGACCCTGAAGCTTGAACATAGGGCACCTTGGTAATGATTTCATGGTTTTGGAGGCATAACCCTGGACACTAAGCTATTTCTTAGAGTGTGGAGCACTCATAACCTATTTGTCACTTGCTTGTGGCATTTTGAACTCCCTTCAAGGATGACATCAAGGCTATTTCCCCACATGTGTGGGATATTTTAGCATTATTTGTTATGGCTTTGAGCTATTATGAGGTTAGATTGTAAACTATCACTTTTCCAACACTCAAGTAAACTTGTATTGGGGATTTTAGGGTTAAAGTCGTAGAAATAAGGAGCCCCCCCCATTTCCTTTTCACCATCACACATTTATCAATCTTCTCTTGTAAAAGAGCACAAATTAGTTTTTTTTTTTTTTTGCTACTTGGGTTAATAAGTGATTTTTTCTATGGTGCACGTTCTCTTGGAGATGGTATCTTGTATGTAGATATTTTCTTCCAATTGAATAAAATGTTTCTTTGGATAAATTTGTAAGTTGTGTAACACCCTCCTCCCACATATACCCAAGTAACTATCCAACCGAGGTAAACATGAGACAAGAGGCTAATATGATTGGATTCGACGTCCTATGTGACCTTAAGGAAGTGGAATCAATGGAAACATCACACACAATCATCCAACATCAGCTTCAGAATCCTCAAGAGACATGTCAACCACTTAGACAACCTGTCCCTGGGTCCCACTGATGTTTTAGACATCTTAGGCCTCAGTCGCTCCCATGCTATAGGCAAGAGAGCATCCAAAAACCCAAAGTCGCTCTCACAGGCTTGCCTGCCAGTGACCAGAGACTAAAATTGCCAGTTCTGTGCTAGCGACCCCAGGATTTAAGCCACTTTTTTAGGCCCAAAGTCCAAGTCACTGCCCAGAATGGAGTGATAACTTAGAATCAATAAAAGTACAGGGAAACAATGATGCAAAATAAATAAGTTGAACAAGACCTTAACTAGACCCCTACTAGCCATGAAAACAATTTCGTCAAACATATCGTCAACATGTAACGTATAGGTGTAAACAACAGAATTAAGTGTAGAGATCTCATACTTATCTGAGGATCGATATGAACCATTGTTCCCTCATTTCATTTGCTGAATTATCATCTATTAGGTCATAAAAACATTATCCATTCGTATAAAAGTAAAAAATATGCTGGGAACCATACATAGATGATGTCATAAAACATACATATAACCAACATAATAGGAACACAAATATATTAAACATATCAATGATAAAATCCACATATAAATCAGTACATTTACAGATGAAAATCAAGGGAATGAATTTCTCATTAAGGAATGCAATAAACCAACTAGAGATAGGACTATCACATTCCACCTAACCATAGATTGGCCAAGCCAAGTCTCTCTTCAACCAATCACCCCTGTGCCATATTCCAAGCATAAATGTGGAACTCATAGAACACACCGAAAACACCAACAAGCATGAATGCCACCAGAGTTCTCCATCTACATCATGAGGAATTTGAGTGCCTCCTAGTCTCTCAGGCTTTACCACAATCCAAAATATGATATAGGGATCACTAGGCCCTACACTGAGACATACTCTCAAGGCTTTATCATACATCCTATCCTGGGACTACTAGGCCCAATAGAGAGAAAATCTACATATTGGATTTGCCATATATCTCGCCATTCACCTACAAGGATTCCTAGGCCCACCGGGCACACAATATGGATTTACCACAACCCATATTCTAGTTCAGGGGTTACTAGGCAAGTGGCTTTACCGTGACCCACAACCTGGTTCAGGGACCTCTAGGCCATGTGTTTTTGAATTCGGAGATCCACCTCACTCAACTTCAAATCCAATCCAACTATCCCACATTAACTAAGTATGAGAACCCATCTCATGAAATCTACCAGGAAATGGAAAGGATAGGATGAAGAATGTTATCACACCTGGAAAAACCCATGCCATGATAAAAAAGAACCATATGCATGTCAAATATAGCAAGGAAAATACACATGCAAGTTTATACCTGCAATGAAGCCTACTATAGCTGCTTGATCTTGCCTTTCCCTGATTGATCTTTTCTTCCTCTTTACTTCTTTTCCTTTCTTTCTCCAATGCTAAAGTGCTTCAAGAAACTCTAAGTGTCCAAGAGTGAGAGAGAGAGAGAATAATGAGAGAGCTCCAAAGCTAATTTGACAAAAGGTTACTAAATGATCCTCGTAAGCCTTTTTATGAATGATGCATCTATTTTCTTCATTTTCCATTATTTTCCTTCATTTTCCTCCTCACATTCAACTTGTGACCTTTCACCTCCTTTTTCTCCTAATTTCCATTATTTTCATAAATAAATGTGCCAAAAATGCCATTTTTACTTTCCAAAGCCTTAGCCATTGCCTTTGCCAATTTCCTTAGCCATAAACAACCAAATGAACAACCCCTAGGATGTATTGCCCAACATTCAACTTGGAATAAGTGTCCCATCAACCATGGTTATTGTTTTTAACTTTTGTTACATGGAATTTTCACCAGGGCTATTACAAGTTGATGCTTTATCTTCTATATTTTGCATAATATGTTTTTGCAGTAATGTTTCTATTTTTGTGACATGATTAAATGCTAAATATATTATGCAAAATATATTATGCAAAAATATTTTCTTAGAAAACTCTAAGGAAATTATGAGTGTGCATTCCTTATGTTTAAAGTCTCCGATTACAAGGAAAATAGTTACGGTTTTAAAAGTGAATTCCCTGGTGATCCTCCCTTACTCCATCAAGATCGTTCTAATTGAATTTAGTACTAGAAGACTCTGTTAAGTCCATTTAGGATGAGGCACTAATAATAATTTGTTTTGATCAACATTTAATTCAATTAAAATTCCGTCTTATTAATCTTCTTCACAAACATCTAGGGTTAGTGACTAGGGTTTTAGGTGGAAAATTTCATAAAGTGAATTTTGGTTTGACGTTAATGGTTCATTAAGTAGGAACTACATTAATAAATGACATTACAGGAAAATATAACATTATTTCATGGTTAAACCTTCCTCTTTAGGGCTGATGTAGCTTGCTACTTACATATGTTTTCAACCATAAAACTCCATTTACAAACCCTAATCTATGGTGTCATTAGAAGGTCTAGCTTCCTTTTGTTGATTATCCACTAAAAGGCCAAGTTATTTGGATTTAATATGACAACATGTTCCCTATCATTGCAAATAAAAGAACCCCTAACTTATAACAACCATATTTATATGCTAGGAATAAAATACTTGAATCTTGGCATAGAACATCTAGGACTTTCAGGCTTCATTCACACTTTATCCCACTTTATTGACCTCATATCTAGCACCTTGAGCCACAATACTTGAACATAATGAAGAAAATTTAGGGAAGACTCCATTATGGTTAAATACCACTAAAGAGTAAAATAAAGGCTGTTGAGGTGACAGTGGGAACCCTTTCTCTTGTTGCCATAAGGTCTGGTTCTCCCTAGTGGGGCTTTGCACTAGGCATGTTAGAATTTGCAACAACATGCCCTCTTATGTATATTTTTTGAGAATATTACAATCCTCTATTATTTCTGATACTAGAATGACTTGATTTCTATTTTCCTAGGGCCTAGTAGTGTTTTGTTTGGTTATGTGTTCTTTGAACAAAGAGAGGTCTAGGGTTTGTTCTATTAGTTACATCTGATAACTTAGTTACTGTTACATATGCTACAATAATAAACTTTATGTTTCCACTGTAGCTATGAATTTTATTTTGAAATTTCAATATAATAGCTAAAATTACCTAAAAAATTGGTTTACAATATCTTCGTTCCAATCATTTTCCTCATATGATAGCTTTTTAAGCATAACATTATAAGTCAATAAATGACTATGTTTGCATCCATATTTTTTAGTGATAGAATGTGATCATAAGAATTTTCTTGTGTCCATTTGCATACAAAATATTTGCTTTTAACATGACTCATAGATGGGTTATAGTTGGAGCTATAAATATGAGGTTTGTGCTTATAGAATAAAGCAATAAGAATTTTATTTATTTTGTAATTGATTTTTAACTTTAAAAACTTAAGCGATACAATTTATTGTATTGAATGGTGCTTTCTATGGCCTAGTGCGAGTGAGATTTCTAATGCGTCTCTCTCTCTCTACACACACACACATATCTAGAGAGAGAGAGAGAGCGAGAGAGAGAGAGAGAGAGAGAGAGAGAGAGAGAGAGAGAGAGAGAGAGAGAGAGAGATCTAAATATAGATCTATCTAAGGACATTATCGACGAGGGGTCCAACTAATTGATAAAGGTAAATGTAAATAAGGAGATATATGTTGAAGGGAAGATCAAATTCTCCTAGTCAATTAATGAGTAGATGCTTGAAATGTGGCAAATCCATTATAGTTCAGATAATAATTGTGAAGGGATATGATGAGTAGTCGACTGAAGGAATGAAGTATTTAGATGGAAGAGGGGATGTGTAATTATCTCTGACAAGTAGATAATTAGATCATGAGAATTTCTTGATGGAATTAATAGAATTGTATCATATGACACATCACAGGGATTGGTTTTATGAGCATGAAGATTATTATGGAGGGGATGTGTATCTTGGTGATGACTTGATAGACAAGTTAGTTAATCAAGGTTGATTTCAAATGATGCTCATGGATGGGATGAGTAGAATATTTATGGATGTGCTACATATTCCCATTTTGAATGAAAACCTAATATTTGTCAATTGAATGGGTGATGAATTCCATATTTAAGAAGGATTCATGCAAGATGGATCATGGTGTGATGTTTTTCATGAGAGGAGTTTGGATTGGAACATTCTACAAACTTTTGGGACATGTTGACCCAAGTGGATGTAGTAGTGTAGTTATTCCTAGAACTAACGAATCAACCTCTTATCTATTTGATGAGACCATGTTGTGGCATAGGAGGTGTTGTGCTGTACAAAAACCCCCCCATTTCATAAAATTTTACTTTCAAAACTATAATATGAAATGGGTCCCTTTTAGATTAAATTGGTATCAACTTATCATTCCTCAAAAGGTACGAAAAGAAAGAAAACATTATAAACCTTTTGAGACAATATATAATCAGTCTTATAATAAAAAATGAATAATTATTTATTATTGCGATCAAGCGATCGCAAGATCACATATCGCAATAACAAAGGATGCATAACAAAAGACCCATTGGTTTTCCTTGATGCGACAAGTGCGAATAACTATCGGATATCGGGAAGGTAAGCAATCGTAACAAAAGGCCCCTCTCTTTGCTCCGATGCGATATCGCTATCGGCGATCGGGGAATGTAACATGCATGCAACTAAAAGCCCTCCTCTAAAAAGCTCCCGATACGAATTAGCAATATCGCTATCGGCGATCGGGGATTTCGTAATGACACCAATATAACTACTTAAACATTCCTCTGATCCCTGATTGTGATAAAGCTAAGCGCGACTTTCAAAAAGGATTGATAAGGCTTGGGTATATTGTGTTGAATTATTATTAAAAGCATTTCTCTTCCCGATAGTGATTCACTTGCGCCCAACCACCAAAACATCAAAGCCACGCTTAAATGAATTATTCGACCAATAAATAATATGATGAGAATTTAAATGATTGACAAGTTTAACCGGCCAATTAATGGAGCAATTATGCCAAAATCTCTTTAGAGATTATATCCGCGGCAGTCTTATGCTAATCCTCCATTATTCATTGACTGATATAACTCTTTCATACTTGGTTTGCGCCACCTATTCTTCACATTACGTTCATTTTATCTCCTGTGCAGAGCTCCTTCGAAGCAGCAAATTTAGGCCAAATGGGGAAGAAGTCTAAGAAATTTGGAACAGCTTCAGCTTCTGCAGTAACAGGATAACACACTGCCGATCCGGGACCAAGTAAAAAAGGATTAATCTCAGACACCACATGTCTTGGTCTCAGTAATACTACTTGGCAGAGCATCTATAATCTGGTTGAGGCTGAAGAGCCTCAGGAAACATCAGTACAAGCTACAGCAGACCCGAACCGGAAGTCCGAGGCAACCCTAAAGGATTTGGCCGATTCTTACCTACACCGGATAGTGGCTCGAGAGCAAATTCTTCCATACACAGATGTGGTAAGATGGGAAATTGAGGAAATTCCAATTACAAACAGAACATTTTGCACTATCGACGGGAGAATATTCGGTTCATTTCAGCCCAATGATTTGAGACAAATGTACCATTTTCCCGAACCAGAGAAGAAGTATAACAAAGCATTTCTGGAGAAGTTCAGAGATGAAAATGAAATTGAATCAGCACCTATATGGGAATGGAGACGAAACCCAGCGAAACATGAGCATGAGTCCTCGGGTAAGTACTCTGTCGATTCCTTGTGTTCTCCTTATTGTTATGCTGGAGCGATGATGTGTAGGATTTGGGGGTTGCATGATTCTGCAAAATTCTCCATAGAGATGGTACCTTTAATGGAAGCAGCATGCAATAGCGAAATAATGGATTGGGGGAATATATTATCTGATAAGTTAGCAACAGCTATTCTTGAGTTCAGAAACAAATCCCGCGTTACTGATAGGTTCATTCCTCCATTTTACTTTAGTGCCTACATCTTAGATACTCTCTGTTTTAACTCCGAATTTCCTGTGCTGGGGTGGATATGGACTCCACAGGACCCCATGCCCATTCATATCTATCACCAAAAGTTGTGGAAAGCCCATTATAAACACCACCTATATCAAGTTTGCAATGGATTTATGTTACCCATTTACTATGCAATTTTTGACAAACCTGCTCCTAAGATTTCCTCACAAGCAGAGATTGACTTGACAGCCTTAGGAACCTGGTTCGGAGAAGAAAAATTTACATATGTAAGAGTTTTCGGTAGTCATGCCAGGCCTCATGTCCTCCCCTTGTATATACCCGACAAACTATTGGCTTGAGAGATAGCATATCAGCTTACATCCGAAGGAGTTACACAGACTCTGAGGAATAAAAAGAAGCAAGTCTGGCCTCCTTTTCCTCTAAGGTGTGGCGTTTACACTCTGCATGACTACAAGCATGCAGAGAAAGAAGCAGAAAAGATAAATACACTGAATCTCGCCACTCTTCCTAACAGACAATTTGATCCAAAAAAAGTCATCTATAATGTACTAGAACAGGCAAAACTCACTAAATTTGAACATAAAAAAGATGAGTTTGATGACCTATTCTCCTCGGCCGAGTCATTATTTTAGGTTCAAGCACTAGCTAAAATGAGATATCACGACGACGGGTTAGTCGAATTTAACAAACTTAGAGAGCAGAGGTTGCAAACTCTGCCTCTAGATTTGTTAGCCACTGCCCCGATGACACAGTCAAGCGAGCCTAAACAACGACTTACCAACGAACCTCCTGCTACATCAGAAATTTTTGAAGGAGTCCAAAGAAAAGAGCAGGAGGAACCCCAGAGGAAAGAACAAGAGGAAGCGCAGAGGAAAGAACAAGAGAGAATATATGAAGAGGAACAAAAAAGGCAGTAGGAGCAGAGCAACAAGGATGTGAATGTCGATACCCACATTGACCCAAGGTTGCTCCAGGAATGGCAGCAATTCGATTCAATCATAAGCAATCTAGAAAGCTCAAGAGAAGCCGATACATCCAAAGCGGCTGATACACAGGATACAACATCAAAAGAGGTTCCAAGCGAAGGAACCAACGGTCTACCCCCTACTACAGACTTGGAAATAATTTCCAAAGATCCTTCGGATCAAATCATTTTGCAAGTGGAGGATATACCTCCATCGGATGTCTTTTACAGCCCAAAGCACAGGGCCGTAGTAAAGTGACAGCAGAAAAGGAGAAGGATTGATCAACCTTCCCTATTCCCTGAACAAACAGTGACAGCCAACGTAGTTTGGAAGGAGGAGTTCAATCCTTCTGATGACCTAACAAAGTTGTCTCAATATGCTGTAGCCTATTCGGTGGCCACCATGGACAAGGCATCAGAAGTGAGTAATTTGTTAAAAGAAAAAGACCAGGCAATCACTTCATTACAAGCACAGCTATTGGAGGCACAACAGAAAGAAGAACAATTAGAACAGCAATTGTCCACGCAGCAACAGGTAAATAATCAATTGAACAAGCAGTTGCATGAAGAGAAACAGAGCGTAGATTCGAGTGCGATTCAAAAGCAGAAAGAACTATCGGAGGCATTAGCAAAATTGAAAAAAATGAATGAACATATGGTAAAGACAAAAGATGAGCAAATTGCTCAATTATTAGGTCAGATAGAGAAGTTCAAGGGTCTTCCGCAGCCTTCCGATTTCAGAGCAGAAGCACTACAGATTAATAAGGCACTGGTAATACAAATAAGATTATTGTGTCATAAAATTGCTCAAGTTGAACCCCTGTGTGACATAACAACATCAATAATTGATAAATTAGTCGATGCTAGACAAGAATTAGAGCAGGCCGATGAGACCTTAACAAATTTTCTTACTTGGCAGGACACTAATGAGGGATTGGCAGCAAATTTGCCTAAAATCCTAGAATCCCATAAAGAAATTTTATTTATGGAGTGGCAGTCCCAATTGATGAAGGCAGAGAGAGAAGTTTCTAGATGCAAATTATCCACAAGTAATTTGATTGAATTAATTAACAATACTCTCTATTTATCTAATATGATCTATCAATGTACACCAGGTAAATTACTATCAGCCAAGACATTGGAGCAATCATGTTATCAAGAGCTGGAAAAGAATGGGAGATTGATCATAGGTATTAAAAGTTTAACTTGGGACACCTATTGGTTGTTCCTAGTAAAACCATACAACCAGAGAGCCGCCCTCAAGTGCCTAACAGATGCAATTGGGTGTATCATTCCCGATATACACGATGCCACCTATGCTGCTCAAGTCAATTCTCGTCTCAACCGCCCTTAAGAAGTGGAACTGATGCTAGCGATATGCCAACTCAGGTCGAAAGGCAAACAACCAGAGTGATGAATCATGTTGCCGACTAACAGATTGCTTTGAGGGAGATATTCAAGATCAAGTTGTACCAATTTAGTAGCACTTTAATTTTGTAGTTAGTTAGTTTAATTAAGTATTTATAGACCCTTTCATGTATTGAGAAAGGGTCGTAAGTTTTTGTATATGACTTAAACCTGAAGTTGCACTACTGTACTTTAGGTACATATTTTTTATAAATACTGGGCCAATTATTCCAATTTTGATAACAAAGCTTTTATGTGGATGTGCACTACTGCCTTTATTTAAAAGTATTTCCGAGTCGCAAGAAGGAATTCGAATTGCGATTGATGTTGGGAATGATTTGCAGCTCATATGGTACTACTATCTATGTCTGAATTCATTCTTTTTATGTGAATTGTTATTTGATCATTCTTGCTATTATTGAATATATGCATGTGTTTTAACAACATTCTTTATACTTTCCACTATTGGATGTTTACAGTGTGCTTTTCTTCTAATCATACATGTATCAGTAATATAAAAAGATAAGTGTAACAATGTTTTATTAATTACTTTGTTCAACTATTTGAACAAAGCAATTATTATATGAATGAATGTCTATGTTTATTGAATAGAGTCATCTATATGCCTATTGATGAACAGAGATCATCAAACGTTGCACTTAAGAATAGAAGCTTCCCGGGATAGAATAGTCATTTGTATTTTCGCTTTTAGATTAAGTCATCCATTCATTATCACTTATTAGAAAACCAGTCACTTATCCATCCCTTTTTATTCATTACTGGGAAACTGGTCCCATTATATCCAGTCGGAGCCACCATCCCAAACGGAAAAGGAGCTATATTAAGGTCCAGACCGAGTGGTTATCCCCCGATGTTGATGCAACGATTTTTGAGGCATCAACATTTTTGGCGCTAGAAGGAGGGCATGAACTGTGAATGGCGAGCAAACCCAAATCTACAATCCATTCTGAGAGTAAATCTCCCTCCACATCACCTCGTACTTCCCAATTGCATGCTGGTTCTCTAGTATCCAAGCGAGAAGAAGAGGAATCAACTACCACTGCTCAAGCCCACAATACTCCAGAACGATTAAGTCCTGAGTCTCCTGAAGTTCAGTTACTCATCCATAAACTTCAAGGCTTCTCGATATCACCACAAAAATCTGAGGTATCTCAAGGCAGTGAGACTTCGCAATTCAATCTACCTCATCCTCTCACCAGACTTCAGAGCGGAAAGCTCGGTATCGAACCTACTGAGTTGCCCTTACCTAAAAGGAAAAGGGCAAAGAAGAACACTGAAGGATCTGACAGTGAAGCATTCTCATCCACATCCTCCATCTCATCTTCCCCAGTGCGAAGTCAACCATCCACTCCCTCATTACATATTGTTGTTCATCAGGGATTAGGAACTTCAACATCCCAACTTGCTCAATCCTCAATATCAATTCCTTCCCAAACATCTGGAATTTCATCAGCAATCTCATCCACTACTAGTGTTTCAATGGCAAATCCATGGAATAGTCCCGGTGTGGTCAAAATGGCTGCACCATTACATGCATTTCCTGATTCTCCTGAAAAATGGTTACCCAAGTTTAATCCAGATGCTGGAACACAAGCCTAAGAACATATTAATAACTTTATGTTATCAGTTAATTTGAAAGGAGTAACAGAGGAAGATGTTGTTGTTAGGCTTTTCCCTTATACTTTGCAAGGATCAGCGGGATCTTGGTATTTTTCCCTGCCCTCTGGATCCATTACCAGTTGGAACATTTTCCAAGAACAGTTTCTTACTAAGTATGGTGATGATAGATCTTTAGCCACATTAATCAATGATCTCTCCAATCTTAGGATAGAGCATAAGGAACCGATTAAAGAATTCAACTCGCGATTCAATAAACTCTTGAATAAGATCCCAACAGCCTCCAAACCAAGTGAGCAAATCAAAAGTGAATGGTATATAACTGCCCTACCCGCCAATATAGCTATCTTCGTAGACAGGGCCGCAAAACCAACTTTAGCTGAAAACATGAAAGAAGCACTTGCTGTGGAGAAACGCATTAATGCTCTAGAAAAGAAAGCTGCTCTTGAAGATAGAAAATCCAAAAAAGTTTCTTTTAAAGATGATTCAAAGAAGAAAACCCCTAAAGATCCATATGATATGGAGGGTCTACAAAATTTCCTTAGGACTATGTCAAATGAAATGGTCAAAATCAAAAAACAAGTAGCTGAAACCTCAACAAAAAGGCCATTTAGAAATTTCAAGAAACCTGAATCAAAACCACCAAATGTTATATCTAATGCAGATTCAGATCCTGAAGAGGAAGAAGAAGATGAAACAATTTCACCATCCGATGAATTCGAAGAAGAGGAAGTTTTTGAATGCCATGGAATGTGGGACTTCATATTACCTAAATCCGATACAGAAAATGAACAAGAAGCTTTTCCTGTGACTACTAGGAGTAAAGGTGCCCCTGAACCTGTCCAGGCAAGTTCAAAGAAAAGGAGTGCAGGTACTACTACTACCAAAGAAAAGGTACCCACAAAGAAGTCGGCTGCAACAGTACCTCAAAACCAACCATCATCCTCAAATATACCTTCAACATCTAAAACGTTGGTAGTATCAGATTCAATGGATTACAATATTGTTGATGATATGAAGAAGACTAAGGCAAACATCACCATGTTTGAACTTAGCAAATTAAAACATCAGCAGAAATTGCTTCTTAAGGAACTGAATGTAGTTCCTTCTTCGCCTCTTCCTAGTGCTAAAGCTGCAAATGATTCAGGTCAACCACCTTCTGGTAGGGTTGAAGCTACTGATGCGATTCTAATTGGAGACAGATCAAATTCTCATACTCCACCTTTCCTCTTAACCTATGAGATCTACAATAGAAACCTACACAACTGTTTGATTGACTCAGGGGCATCCTCTAATATAATGCCAGCTTAAGTTTGTTCCAAACTGAACATTGAGCCCCAAAAGTCCTCAATTCACATTGTGCAGTTAGATAGAACCAAAGTCCAGGTTTTAGGGGAAATCAACTCTGTGACTATCAGGTTATCGGCTGATCCACGAGTAGTTCAAAGAATTGATATCTTAATCGCTGATATACCTGAGTTTTATGGTTTAATCTTGAGTAGGGATTGGTCTGAGAAGCTCCATGGGTATATTTCTACCGATTGGTCCCATATGTGGCTACCCTACAAGGGAAAGCCAAATCAAATAAAAATCAATCGGGAGAAACATATGACCCATACTGTTACAGAATTTGAACAGGAGAATCAACCAATAGCATTTAATAACAATATCTTGGGGAATTATTCATCTGAATCATTCTTTGGCAACTTCACTGCCCAACCATCTCCTTTCCCAGTTAATAATTTCACATCTCAGATCGAAAATTTTTCACAAACAGATAGGTCAAGATGTTTTAATGTTACTGAGGAAACTGTAAATAAAATTGTTGATAATTCTTTATTTTGGTCACTATATTTTGATGGGTCTAAGTCTAGTGAAGGCTCAGGAGCAGGATGTATTTTGGTTAGCCCTCAGGGAGAAAAAACTATGTTATCATGCAGACTGGAATTTGAATGCACAAATAATACAGCTGAATATGAGGCCCTAATCCAGGGACTCTACAAAGTGATTGGCCTCAAGGTTCAATATTTGAAAGTGTTTGGTGATTCAGAGATTGTTATTAAACAAGTGAGAAATACAATTCATTGCCTCTCTGGTCATCTCAAACACTATCAGTCTCTGGTAAAAGAAATCACCTCTCAGTTTTTAGCATTCAATATTTCTCCCATCCCTAGGTCTCAGAATTCAGCAACTGACTTGCTAGCCAATGTTGCTTCTAAACTCCTACCTTCCGAAGATTATAGCCCAGATAGATTTTCAATAGAGTTAATTTTTAGACCATCGATTCCTGACAATGTCACCAATTGGTGAGTGTTCAATCACGAGGAAGACATCTTACATTTTTTGACTTCCAACAAGTCCTACGATGATCAGATCATTGAGGAAAGTGATCATGATCTTCAGATGAAAGAAAAACACGAGGAAAACTCAATACCAAAACCTGTGGTTAAACTTGAGGATCTCTACGATATTAAAGACATGTTTAAATAGGTAACCAATTCAAATCTCCAAAGTTCCACCTTAAGATTTGAATTGATAAACCTTGGTACTGAGCAGAACCCTCAAAACATTAATTTGGGATTAGGAATTTCTGTGGAAGAAAGGATAGCATTCATTAGATTATTAAGAAAAAATAAACATGTCTTCGCTTGGAAATATGATGATTTAAAAACATACGATACATCAATCATCCAGCATACCATTCCAATGCTTTCTGAACAAAAACCAGTTCAACAAAAGTTGAGGAAAATACATCCGAACTTAGAGAGTCAAATAAAATCAGAACTCAATAAACTCTTGAAAGCTAAGATTATTTTTCCCGTTTGGCACTCAAACTGGGTTTCCAATATGGTGCCTGTTAGGAAGAAAAATGGCGACATCAGGATTTGTATAGATTTCAGAAATCTGAATAAGGCAAGCCAAAAAGATAATTTCCCATTACCTACCATGGAGCAGATACTCCATTCAGTAGCAGGTTCTGAGTTAATGTCCTTTTTAGATGGTTTTTCAGGATATAACCAAATTTTGGTCCATCCTGATGACAGACTCAAAACTACCTTCAGAACAAAATGGGGAACTTACGCTTATCAGAAAATGCCTTTTGGACTTATTAACGTAGGAGCTACATTCCAAAGAGCAATGGATATAGCCTTCAAAGGATTGATCAACAAAACAGTAGTTGTCTATTTAGATGATATTATTGTATTTTCCAAGAAGAGATCCAATCATTTACATGATTTGAATCAAATCTTTGAACGCTGCAGAAGGTATGATATTTCACTCAATCCCAAAAAATCCTTCTTTGCTCTTAATCAAGGAAAGCTCTTGGGATTTATCGTTTCCAGAGATGGTATTTATATTGATCCGGATAGGATTAAAGAGATTTCTGAAATTCCATTTCCTCATAATAAAAAATCCATGCAGTCATTTTTAGGTCAAATTAACTTTGTCAAGAGATTTGTTCCCGATTTTTCCCACATCATTTTACCATTACAAACCATGATTAAGAAAAATTTAGTGTTTAGATGGGGATCTGCAGAAAAGGAAGCATTTGATTCAATCAAACAATCAATAATCAATGCCCCCGCTTTAAACACTCCTAATTTTTCTAATCATTTCATATTGTACACTATCGCGTTCGATTCATCTTATGCAGCAGTACTCACTCAGATTAATGATCACAACTTGGAAGCACCGATTTCATTTTATAGTTCAAATCTGCAGGGTGCTGAACTAAATTATTCCGAAGTTGAAAAACAAGCCTTTGCTGTGTATAAAGCTGTCAAACATTACAGACCCTTCCTTTTAAAAGCCCATACAAAAGTTATAGTTCCTTTTCCTACAGTAAGGCAATTACTAATCCAAAGGGAATTAGGTGAAAAAAGGGCAAACTGGGTTACAGCACTTCAAGAATATGACTTGGAAATCAAGCCAGCAAAGATTGTTAGAGGCCAAGGTTTTTCCAGGTTATTAGCAAGAGCATCCAACATTCAAGAACCAGATGATACATAAGATATCGAAGAAATCAACCAGATAAGTATCACTAATTCTGAATCACAATATGCAGACTTGATATTTTATTTGAAAAATGGATATTCACCTCCTAACCTTTCTTATAAAAAAAAATGGGCCATTAGATTAAAAGCAAAATACTTCATAATCATTGATGATGTACTTTTTAGGAAAAATTATGATTCAATTTTATTAAGATGCCTAGAAAAACCTGAAGCACAAAAGGTTTTGCAGGAACTACATGATGGACCAGCAGGAGGACATTTTGGAGCTGACACAACAGCCCAAAAAATCATTCATGCTGGATATTATTGGCCCACCCTATTCAGAGATACTCATGAATATGTAAGGAAATGCCGAAGTTGTCAAATCTCCAGTGGAAGACAAAGAAAACTAGCTTTCCCTTTGCAACCAGTCAACATTGATCAACCTTTCGAGCAATGGGGATTAGATATCATTGGGGAAATAACTCCACAGTCCTCCAAACAACATAAGTATATCCTTACTGCTACTGATTACTTTACTAAGTGGGTTGAAGCAATTCCTTTAAAGACAACAAACTCTGAAGTAATTATAGAGTTTATAAACCAATTCATCATTACTAGGTTTGGTGTCCCAAATGCTCTTGTTTTCAATAATGCATCTTATTTCTCTGGAAATGATATGTTTGAGTTCGCTATTAAAAGAGGGTTTAAATTGAAATATTCTGCAAATTACTATCCCCAGGGTAATGGTTTAGCAGAGTCTACTAATAAAAATCTAGTTAAAATTATTAAACGAACTATTGAATAGAATCATAAAAACTGACACAAATCTTTAATATTCGCACTATGGTCTGATAGAATAACGCAGAAGGATTCCATAGGTACTTCTCCATTCAACCTTGTATATGGGAAAGAAGTAGTGCTACCAACCAATCTAGTGCTTCCTTCTCTAGCCCTAGTTCAGTTTATTGAAGAAATCCCCTCTTCTTCTATTCAACTTAGACATGATCAAATCTTAAAATTAGAAGAAGAAAGAGAAAAGGCCAAAATTACTCATGCAAAACATCAGCAAATTATCAAGTCATCTTTTGATTCAACTTCATCCAGTTCAAAACAGTTACAAGTTGGTGATCTAGTTCTAAAATGGGACAAATCCCATGAGGATAAAGGAAAACACACCAAGTTCTAGAAGATGTGGCTTGGACCATTTCAGATCTACGAGAAGATAGGCCATTCAACATTCATATTACAAGATTTATCAGGAAAGAGAGATTCTCTTCCTGTTAATGGCCTCATCTTAAATAAATTCTTCAATTGAGGAGGTAACCCCTTCTCCCTTTTTAAGTTCAGTAGAATTTGTAGTTTTTAGGACCATTAGGAAGTAAAGTTGTAAGATATCTTCCATTGGCCTTTGCTATATTGAAAAAGTTGTTCAAAATAAGTAGTTTTGATACTTACTTTGAAAATAGAAGCCTTAAACAAAAGGGACAATTTCTAGGAAATTAGGTATATTCACATTCTGAAACCCCATTTCATTTTTGTGAAATCTTCTCAAGATTTAGAAGTACTGTAAATCATTTTATGGTTTTCAAACTGGCCACAAAAAGGTTATCAATATCAAAACATAAACTAATTCAATCTTAGCATCTTCAACTCTTACCCTGTCATCCATTCTCTCTTAAGGAGAAAATTGTCCATCCCATTCGTCCAAGTATATAATTACTCAGAGTGTAATTCTAAAATATTTGATATAAAAGATAAGGGGTCTTATTACAAGCCTGCTTACCATGATCATTGGGAAATAGTTTAACCGACATTACCAACACTGCATACCAAAACAAGGTAATGGCTTATAATCATAAGACAAGGGGTCTCATCACAAGCCAACTTGTTCGGTTAGATTACAACCAGTGAATGGCATTGTCAAACAGCTGGCCACCAAACCAGGACAATGGCTTTTTATCTTACAAAATAATAGAAAAGGAAAAAAGAAATACAAAATATGAAAGCATATTTTGAATTCATTCTTTTAATCATACTCTAAAATGGATGGGATAATGGACAGTCAAATGGTTAAAAGGTATCCCTATCGAAACTATGAACGTTTGCTGGCAGCAGAGGCTCTACCTATGACAAAGGAGTCAATTAAAAAGGCTAAGTTGGAAAGGTTTTTTGTTTTATCATTATCAACCAATAGAGGCCAATTTAAAACTTAGAATGTATCTAATTTTAACAAGAGAAGAAATTAGCAAAAATGGCTCTTATTATATTCAGAATGTATGTATACCTAGTTATATTAGAATTTTCCTCTTTGATAAGATTTCTATAGAAATAAAGTCTAAGTATTTTAACATTTCTCAGAGATAACTGTTTCTCCCAGCAAATCGCCAATTGTTGTGCTTTACAACAACCCTCCCATTTCATAAAATTTTACTTTCAAAACTATAATATGAAATGGGTCCCTTTTAGATTAAATTGGTATCAACTTATCATTCCTCAAAAGGTCCGAAAAGAAACAAAACATTATAAACCTTTTGAGACAATATATAATCGGTCTTATAATAAAAAATGAATAATTCTTTATTATTGCGATAAAGCGATCGCAAGATCACATATCGCAATAACAAAGGATGCATAACAAAAGACCCATTGGTTTTCCTCGATGCGACAAGCGCGAATAACTATCGGATATCGGGAAGGTAAGCAATCGTAACAAAAGGCCCCTCTCTTTGCTTCGATGCGATATCACTATCGGCGATCGGGGAATGTAACATGCATGCAACTAAAAGCCCTCTTCTAAAAAGCTCCTGATACGAATTAGCAATATCGATATCGGCGATCGGGGATTCCATAATGACACCAATATAACTACTTAAACATTCCTCCGATCTCCAATTGCAATAAAGCTAAGTGTGACTTTCAAAAAGGATTGATAAGGCTTGGGTATATTGTATTGAATTATTATTAAAAGCATTTCTCTTCCCGATAGTGATTCACTTGCGCCCAACCGCCAAAACATCAAAGCCACGCTTAAATGAATTATTCGGCCAATAAATGATATGATGAGCATTTAAATGATTGACAGGTTTAACGGCCAATTAATGGAGCAGTTATGCCAAAATCTCTTCAGAGATTGTATTCGCGGCAGTCTTATGTTAATCCTCCATTATTCATTGATTGATATAACTCTTTCATACTTGGTTTGTGCCACCTATTCTCTGCATTATATTCATTTTATCTCCTGTGCAGAGCTCCTCCAAAGCAGCGAATTTAGGCCAAATGGGGAAGAAGTCTAAGAAATTTGGAACAGCTTCAGCTTCCGCAGTAACAGGACAACACACTACCGATTCGGGACCAAGTAAAAAAGGATTAATCTCAGACACCACATGTCTTGGTCTCGGTAATACTACTTGGCAGAGCATCTATAATCTGGTTGAGGCCGAAGAGCCTCAGGAAACATCAGTACAAGCTACAGCAGACCCGAACTGGAAGTCCGAGGCAACCCTAAAGGATTTGGCCGATTCTTACCTACACCGGATAGCGGCTCAAGAGCAAATTCTTCCATACACAGATGTGGTAAGATGGGCAATTGAGGAAATTCCAATTACAAACAGAACATTTTGCACTATCGACGAGAGAATATTCGGTTCATTTCAGCCCAATGATTTGAGACAAATGTACCATTTGCCTGAACCAGAGAAGAAGTATAACAAAGCATTTCTGGAGAAGTTCAGAGATGAAAATGAAATTGAATCAGCACCTATATGGGAATGGAGACAAAACCCAGCGAAACGCAAGCATGAGTCCTCAGGTAAGTACTCTTTCGATTCCTTGTGTTCTCCTTATTGTTATGCTGGAGCGACGATGTGTAGGATTTGGGGGTTGCATGATTCCGCAAAATTCTCCATAGAGATGGTACCTTTAATGGAAGCAGCATGCAATAGTGAAATAATAGATAGGGGGAATATATTATCTGATAAGTTAGCAACAGCTATTCTTGAGTTCAGAAACAAATCCTGCGTTACCGATAGGTTCATTCCTCCATTTTACTTTAGTGCTTGCATCTTAGATACTCTATGTTTTAACTCCGAATTTCCTGTGCTGGGGTGGAGATGGACTCCACAGGACCCCATGCCCATTCATATCTATCACTAGAAGTTGTGGAAAGCCCATTATAAACACCACCTATATCAAGTTGGCAATGGATTTATGTTACCCATTTACTATGCAATTTTTGACAAACCTGCTCCATAGATTTCCTCACAAGCAGAGATTGACTTGACAGCTTTAGGAACCTGGTTTGGAGAAGAAAAATTTACATATGTAAGAGTTTTCGGCAGTCATTCCAGGCCTCATGTCCTCCCCTTGTATATACACGACAAACTATTGGCTCGAGAGATAGCATATCAGCTTACATCCGAAGGAGTTACACAGACTCTGAGGAATAAAAAGAAGCAAGTTTGGCCTCCTTTTCCTCTAAGGTGTGGCGTTTACACTCTGCATGACTACAAGCATGCAGAGAAAGAAGTAGAAAAGATAAACACACTGAATCTCGCCACTCTTCCTAACAGACGATTTGATCCAAACAAAGTCGTCTATAATGTACTAGAACAGGCAAAACTCACTAAATTTGAACATAAAAAGGATGATTTTGATGACCTATTCTCCTCGGCCAAGTCATTATTTCAAGTTCAAGCGCTAGCTAAAATGAGATATCACGACGACGGGTTAGTCGAATTTAACAAACTTAGAGAGCAGGGGTTGCAATCTCTGCCTCTAGATTTTTTAGCCACTGCCCCGATGACACAGTCAAGCGAGCCTGAACAACGACTTACCAACGAACCTCCTGCTACATTAGAAATTTTTGAAGAGGTCCAAAGAAAAGAGCAGGAAGAACTCCAGAGGAAAGAACAAGAGGAAGCACAGAGGAAAGAACAAGAGAGAATATGTGAAGAGGAACAGAAAAGGTAGAAGAAGCAGAGCAGCAAGGATGTGAATGTCGATACCCAGATTGACCCAAGGTTGCTCCAAGAATGGCAGCAATTTGATTCAATCATAAGCAATCTAGAAAGATCAAGAGAAGCCGATACATCCAAAGCGGCTGATACACAGGACACAGCATCAAAAGAGGTTCCAAGCGAAGGAACCAGTAGTCTACCCCCTACTACAGACTTAGAAATAATTCCCAAAGATCCTTCGGATCAAATCATTTTGCAAGTGGAGGATATACCTCCATTGGATGTCTTTTACAGCCCAAAGCATAGGGCCGTAGTAAAGCGACAACAGAAAAGGAGAAGGATTGATCAACCTTCCCTATTCCCTGAACAAATAGGGACAGCCAACGTAGTTTGGAAGGAGGAGTTTGATCCTTCTGATGACCTAACAAAGTTGTCTCAATATGTTGGAGCCTATTCGGCGGCCACCATGGACAAGGCATCAGAGGTGAGTAATTTGTTAAAAGAAAAAGACCAGGCAATCGCTTCGTTACAAGCACAGCTATCGGAGGCACAACAAAAAGCAGAACAATTAGAACAACAATTGTCCACACAGCAACAGGTAAATAATCAATTGAACAAGTAGTTGCATGAAGAGAAACAGAGGGTAGATTCGAGTGCGATTCAAAAGCAGAAAGAACTATCGGAGGCATTAGCAAAATTGAAAAAAATGAATGAACAGATGGTAAAGACAAAATATGAGCAAATTGCTCAATTATTAGGTCAAATAGAGAAGTTCAAGGGTCTTCCGCAGCCTTTCGATTTCAGAGCAGAAGCACTACAGATTAATAAGGTACTGGTAACACAAATAAGATTATTGTGTCATAAAATTGCTCAAGTTGAACCCCTGTGTGACATAACAGCATCAATAATTGATAAATCAGTCGATGCTAGACAAGAATTAGAGCAGGCCGATTAGACTTTAACAAATTTTCTTACTTGGCAGGTAATGAGGGACAGGCAGCAAATTTGCCTAAAATCCTAGAATCCCATAAAGAAATTTTATTTATGGAGTGGCAGTCCCAATTGATGAAGGCAGAGAGATTAGTTTCTAGATGCAAATTATCCACAAGTAATTTGATTGAATTAATTAACAATACTCTCTATTTATCTAATATGATCTCTCAATGTACACCAGGTAAATTACTATCAGCCAAGACATTGGAGCAATCATGTTATCAAGAGCTGGAAAAGAATGGGAGATTGATTACAGGTATTAAAAGTTTAACTTGGGACACCTATTGGTTGTTCCTAGTAAAACCATACAGCCAGAGAGCCGCCCTCAAGTGCCTAACAGGTGTAATTGGGTGTATCATTCCCAATATACACGATGCCACCTATGCTGCTCAACTCAATTCTCGTCTCAACCGCCCTCAAGAAGTGGAACCGATGCTAGCAATATGCCAACTCAGGTCGAAAGGCAAACAGCCAGAGTGGTGAATCATGCTGTCGACTACCAGATTGCTTTGGGGGAGATATTCAAGATCAAGTTGTACCAATTTAGGAGCACTTTAATTTTGTAGTTAGTTAGTTTAATTAAGTATTTATAGACCCCTTCATGTATTGAGAAAGGGTCGTAAGTTTTTGTATATGACTTAAACCTAAAGTTGCACTACTGTACTTCAGGTATATATTTTTTATAAAGATTGGGCCAATTATTCCAATTTTGATAACGAACCTTTTATGTGGATGTGCACTACTTCCTTTATTTAAATGTATTTCTGAGTCGGAAGAAGGAATTCGAATTGCGATTGATGTTGGGAATGATTTGCAGCTCATATGGTACTACTATCTATGTCTTAATTCATTCTTTCTATGTGAATTGTTATTTGATCATTCTTGCTATTATTGAATATATGCATGTGTTTTAACATCATTCTTTATACTTTCCACTATTGGATGTTTACAGTGTACCTTTCTTCTAATCATACATGTATCGGTAATATAAAAAGATAAGTGTAACAACATTTTATTAATTACTTTGTTCAACTATTTGAACAAAGCAATTATTATATGAATAAATGTCTATGTTTATTGAATAGAGTCATCTATATGCCTATTGATGAACAAAGATCATCAAACGTTGCACTTAAGAATAGAAGCTTCCCGGGATAGAATAGTCATTTGTATTTTCGATTTTAGATTAAGTCATCCATTCATTATCACTTATTAGAAAACCAGTCACTTTTCCATCCCTTTTTATTCATTACTGGGAAACTGGTCCCATTATATCCAGTCGGAGCCACCATCCCAAACGGAAAAGGAGCTGTATTAAGGTCCGGACCGGGTGGTTATCACCTGATGTTGATGCAACGATTTTCGAGGCATCAACAGGAGGATGGGACACATTGGGAATAAATGACTTTGACCTATGCAAAACAACGATATGGTCGAAGGTTTGCTTGTTAACTCTTTAGAAGTAGATTTATGTGAACATTCTATTTATGGGATGTAGAATCATGTAAGATTCCCATATGGTGCTGCAAGGGAAAAGGATTTCCTAGGTCTAGTTCAAAGTGATGTATTTATGTTAGTACTAATACAGTGTGTAGGTTATTCTATGTATCATGTTTCCTTAATTGATGACTTATATAGAATGACATATTTTATTTCTCGAGGAAGAATTCTGAGGGTTTTGGGAAATTTCAAGAGATCAAATCTCTTATGGAAAATTGAAGTGGTAATAAGATAAAAATACCAAGAAGTGATAATGAAGATGAATTATATGGTAAATGATATGAAAATTTCTATTGAAATCATGCTATAGTATGCTAAGTGGCTTCTTCCTACAAACTTCAATAAAATCTAGTCACTGGAAGAATGGACAAGGTGTTGATGGACAAGGCAATAAGCATGCTCAATGGTGAAGGATTGGCATAATAACTCTAGATAGAGGTAGTCAACACTTCATGCTACTTGGTAAGCATGTCTCCTTCATCAACATTGGACAAAAGGAATCCTCATGAAGTATGGTTTGGTAAAATTCCATCACTATCACATCTTAGGATCTTTTGTTGTTAGGCTTTTATCCATGTTCCAAAGGAGAAGAAGAAAATTTGAATAATAAGCTACTCAACTATATTTTCATCAATTATAAAGATGGAATAAAAGGATATAAACTATGGGATCTAGTGCACTAGATAAATTTTAAGGAAAAAATGGGCCTAAATAGAATTTTATATAGTTCTTGGGATATGCTCCTAGATGTATGATCATGGTGGAAGGATGGATGGGATGGATCGCCTCATCATAAAAGGATTCCAAAAAAATCTTAAATAACATATGGTTTTGGGGCTCCCAGGCCTTGATTTTAAAGCACTGATCTATTAACTTCGATTCCCACTTTGAAATACTAAATATAATATCCATATAGGTCAACTTCCCTAGCATTCCCTTGATCTTTTGGTCTTAGGATGTCTTCAAAGACATTAGAGATACTACCTTTTTTTTTCTCATTATGAAGTAGATTTATGCTTTCAATATGTAGGATATATGGGTATGGTACGAATTCTCTTGGGCATGAACCTCTCAAGAAAATTGTCATCCTCTATTTTGACCAGTTTAGGAATCTTGGTCCACCATCAAAGTCTAGATTATGAAGGAGTGCCATACAAATGCATTAAGGGAATTTTGAGGTCTAAAATGTGCCTCTTAAGGAAACTAATTAAACAATAGTTAAAATAATAAATTAATAGATGAATTTGTAAAGAAAAAGAAAGGAAATTATTATTTTTTAAATACATTCTTAGCTTATCTCCTTGTATGTTTACTCAAATATCAAGTGTTGAAACCCTTTGGATGAAAAATTAAATTCCACATCCAATCTATACCCACTCTACATAGTTTTGAGTAGACCCATATTGAAAAAAATTGAAAATACATGGAAAAAAACATGTTGAACAAAGTTTTTTCGTGTATTTTCAATTTTTTTTTGGTGTGGGTCTACTCAGAAGTATGTAAAGTGGGTACTCATTGGATGTGGAGTTTAATTCCACATCTAGTGAGTGTACACACTTGGAATTTGAGTAAACCTATAAGGAGATAAGTCAAAAATACAATTAAAAAAATAGTTTTCTTCTTTTGCCTCCAAAATATTCTCCCTAGGGATGACATCATCATATTGAATCCTATTAGTTTTTTTAAAGTTATTTTTTTAGTACATTTTTTGTTTTGAGGCCATTTGTAACACTCCCTCCCACCCATCCCATTGGAGGAATCCTGACCAAATGGGAGGTGTTATTTTTAATTAACCAAACCTCCATTGTCTTATCATGGAAATGGGGTTACGAAATTTCTCCTTTCCCCAAAGTTAGAGGAATTAAATTTGGATAGTACCATCACATTCAACTCATTGAGATCTTTCTAGAGATATAAATGTTTCCTCAATTCGATGCCCAGATCAAAAGTTATGCCTATTTAAAGTTTGGGTCCCTTAGCCTTGCTAAATTCGCTTAAGATCAACCATGTGGCACTCATGTGGCAGTACCACCTCACATAAGGTACAACATGGCACCCACCACGCCATAATGTTACCACACCATCTGCCACCCTCTAATAATGATCTACTCCATAACATTGTGCCATGATGAACTTATTCCTGTTAGTTGATAATGAGAATCCTTATCTAGCGCTCCTGCTAGATCATTCTTTTACGTTTCAACATACTTAGTTCTAACCTCTACAGTGCATTGTAAAGATTTCTAACAGGTAATGGAGATATACTAAATCCCATGCCTTCTGTCTATCCAACTGATTATGTTAACTTTGCAGCTAGATATGAAATGACATTGTTAATTTTCCTTCATAGTCCCGAGCCCCTCGGTGATAAGGCTCCCATCCATGTGTATCACCACGTCAGTACCAAATGAAGATCTCTAAGTAAGGTGCCACTACAAGCTACTTCCACATGTCTTCTAGGTGACACATCAGCCTAACCTCTATGCCACCTGTTTCTTCGACACCTTGTTGATGTCATGCTAAAGTTAGGGTGATGTCATTTTGTTGTGTGGCATTACCCAAAGGTTCCACGTGTAAACTAAAATCTGACCACTTGGCCTACCAAAAGGCCATATATATATATGCCACATGTAATCTTATCAATGCGCAACATCAAGAACTTTACCACTTCACAAATATGCATCATTCAAGTCCCACATGTCATACTCCACCTCAATATAAGTTAAGTGTCCCACCAGGTCCCAAACCTCTCTGTAGAAATTCTTTTCTCATTTAAGGGTGGAAAGGGATTTCTATCCCACCCTCTATACATAATTCCAGTGCACCAACTTGAAATACCCCACTCTCACACCTTTGTGGCATGAAAATAATTCTGACAATAAGTGACGAGAATTTTCTCTTCTTGCACCCTCTTTCAAACATGCCCCATTTCAAAAATAAGTCTTGGAATCCTCAATGTGGCATGTTAAATTTTTATTAGGGTTGAATTGGTCTTTGATTTAGATAATTGCATTACATCATTATGTAACACCCTCTCCCACATCCACCCAAGTAACCATTCCAGCTAGGGTAAACATGAGATGAGAGGCTACTATGATTAGATTCGACCTCCTATGTGACCTTAAGGAAGTGGAATTAACGAAAACATCACACACAGTCATCCAGCATCATCAACATAACCCTCAGAAGACAAGTTATCCACTCAGACAACTTGTACTTGGTGTTATCACTCAGGTTGTCCCCCAGGTCGGAGTAAAGGGATACGGCTGAGGTAACCACAAACCAACTTTGGACTGCAGGTTCTAGCCCACTTGCAGTCAGAGAGGGCTCTCTCTTTATGATTTAGCTTTGTTGATGATGATTTTAGGCTAGCTATTGAGTTCAGGGATTTTTTGTGTTTGTGTTTTGTTTGTGTTTTGGTGGGAAAATTGATGTTTTCAAGTAAAGAGGCAAGTGTAGTGTGAAAGTTTCAAACCATTGGGCATGGAGTCAAGGAAATAAGACTGTTGGTGCGTTTTCTTGGTCACAAGAGGAATTAGGAGCAAGGTAGCTGCACATGAAACAATTTTCCAAATTTTAAAGGATGGAAAGAATGCTAAGGAAGGAGAGGCAATTAAGAATCTCTCAGTCAGCTTAACAGAGAAAGTGGATGATCTCTATTTAGGGGCAGTAAAGAATCCCTAGATAACTGTCAAACACATGTGAATAAGAGTAAATATGAGCCACAAGGAATTCATATTCATGTCCAGTTCATTTCAGATGAAAAAACATAAAGAAATAGCAGAAATTGAGCCTAGAGTGCAGTTAAACAAGTTCTAAACTAATCTTTCTTTTTGCTATTTAGATGGTGAAAAATGAAAACAGAGGTAAGAGGCACTTATTGATTCATGTTGCAGCACAAGAATTCCATCATTCTGTCTCTAGAGACCAGTAACAACACATCAGGCAGTCATTCTTCCAATCTCTTCAGCAATCTTTGATTAAAGAAAAGTATCAGACATACAGTGCGAGTCTCTAATGAAAAGTTATCAATCAACCAACCCTTGAAACAATACAGTGGGTGGTATATATAGGGAAGATTCTCCAAAATTGTTTATTACAGTTGTGACCTAAACAGGTCTGAAAGTAAATGATTACTTTAACCTAAACTTATAAATGCAAAAAATATCTATGAGCTGCACTGAGGGCAGCCGTATGAGAACCGAATCAATGCGTTGTCCTCGGTGGCTCGGTGCAGTGCTTCTGTAATAACTGCGCATGGACTTCTGCTCCATTGTAGTTTGGTGGCTTTAAGTGCTTTAACTGTGATTTGAGATCTGGGATGGGCTTACACCTCCTGACTTGACTCTGCTGGAGGCCAATTAATGCTGACCTATCTTGGGAACTGAAGATTTCCATTAAAAATTAACTGATACTCTTTGCCGCTTCATCTCTCCTCTGATACTCTTTGACAAATGAATTGGGCTGGTTTCTCTCTCACTGCGGGTCAAATCAAACTTAATGGCCGCTGTTCGGCCCTCTGTTTTCTTTAGAATTGTCTTTTGTTCCTCTCTGCATGCCTCGCGAAGAAAAACAGGTCATTCGGTGCCTTTTGGGCTTGCTGGGGGCTGCGCAATGAGGGATTTTCCACTTCGGCCCTTTTCCTGTAGCCATGCGCGATTAGCGCTAAGCACTAATCATGCATGAAAAACTGCCTCGGAATTTGAATCTGGGCCTCCTAAGCACGATTTTCGCCTTTCGCCTCAAAAATTGATGATGACGTCAGCATGACGTCAGTGGGGGGACCATGGTACGGCGGATGATGTGGCAGGATGACATCAGTAGGGTGACGTCAGCATGTACGGTGGATGACGTGGCAGGAGGCCGATGTTGTGCAGGTGATGTGGCGTGGTGACTCAGCAGGTACGTAGGACAGGATAGGTTACATGGGGCGCGCGTACAGAAGGCGGAAAGCGGTTTCATCGGACCGCTTTCTATACAGGGGCAGTATCCGTCAGAGCCCCTTCGATGCAATAGGAAGTGGACAAGTGTCTTTGGGTATGGCGGAAAAACCGCCTCGCTATCGGAAGCTAACGACCGAGCAGCGAGGCGCCTCCGAAAATGCCAAGAGCCGTCGGATGGGGAGGGCCCAATCCGACAGTGGACAGAGTGCGGAGCTGGCGGGAGAGTAATGGACAGGCGCGAATATTCGATTTTTGATATAGTGCGGCGGGGAGGGTGAAGACTTAGGAAAATGCGGGTTTTCGTGGGTGTTAAACGAGCGGGGTTTGAATATATATGAACAAAAATTTAGGATGAGGGCAAAGAAGTGGGTTTTGTAGGTTTAGGGTTAGGGGAAAAGGTTGTTAACATGACCAAGTGTCACACCAACTCCTGTTAGGACGCGGATGGGTTCATGATAGTCCCAGGTGGGCTATTATGTCCCAGAACTGATAAATACATAGCTATAGTGCTAGAGGGTGGGGTATGTATATAGGGGAGTTATTTAGTATAGATTTAGTAGGGGAAAGGGAACTAGATAGGGGGCTATATAATATAGTCAGTAGTTAATATGGAGATATGAGAAATCGCTAAGGTAAGGAACCTTAGGCCATTTTTGGGGGAATAGGACTTTGTAACGGAAGAATGAAAATCCTTGAGTGGAGCAGATCTTCACCGGCCAATGATGTGGAAAATTATGACTTAAGAGGCATCAAGCAGATCTTGACCTCTTTTGGGAAAATTAGTAAGTGATTTGGGGAATAAGAATGAACAAGGGAGTTAGTTATGTCCAGCTTGACTTCCTCCAGATGAAAACTGTATCATGACTGTGATCTGAAAAGATATAACACTTAGAAACACAAAATTGATCATGAATCATCATTCTGCAACCCCAAAACTACCTACCCAGCCTACCATCCTAACATTTTTTCTTCTCTTTGGTTTGGGTGCACTTAGACTTGCAGACCCAGCTTTACAAATTTTTTCTTTTTTCTATTATCCTATCTAAGTCTACACTTATTTTTGCCAAGGGCCCAGATTAAGCAGTTGGGCTCCTTTGATTATCTACCTATCTACAAATCTGCTAAGATTAAACTGTTTGGACAGATATCATTCTCTATATTCTAAAACAGGAAATTGAAACCTAGGGAGACCAAGTTTAAGCTATTTGGCCCTCCCTTTTATAGAACAAAATGGTTGAGTGTTGGGTCCCTATAATACTAGTGATTACCCCATTACTATTGTAGTTATACCCCTTATTTATATTGTTGTGCCCCTATTACCCCCATATTGTTATTTCTGTGCCCCATAGAATCCCTCTATTGTTATTTTTGTGGCTTTATATTATTATTGTTAGGTCGGCTGGATTATATTGTGACTCCTTAGACTCCTATATATAGAAAGGAGGTTTTGTCATTTGTATCATCCAAGAATTGTTCATTTATGTAATGTAAAGGAGTTTGCCCCCTCGAAGAGGCTGAATTCTAAGGCGTTGATCTATCTTTTCTATCTTTTCTTGAGCTGGTTTCATAACATTTGGTATCAGAGCTTTGGATTCTAGGGTTTCGTTGCTCCAAACAGGTCATCGTGGAATTTTCGCTATAACTTTTTTTCTGTGACGTTTCAGAAGTCGCAAAAAAAACCCATTTGAGAAGAAATCATGCTGAACCTTGGGTCCAAATTTCAGAGCTTTTCGCGTGATATTTACGGAGATATGATCTGAGGAAGTTGGTATTTTTGCAGACTCCTGAATTACATTCAAAACAGGTGACCTGGGGAAAATCGTCATAACTTTCTTTCTGGGGATCGGATTGAAATTTCGTAAGAAGGTATAGAAAGAGGACAAAATTTAGTTTCTTGCGTGTGTGTTTCAGATTCAAAGGTTGAAACAGTGACTTGTGGCACGTCGTACAAGTTCGCTCTACTGAACCAGTCTAAAAGAAAGTCACTGTGGGAGATTTCACATAACTCTTCCTTGGAGAATCCAATTTGGCTCAGACTTGTGGCATTGGAAAGAGGACGCAGAAGGCTACTACAGGTAACAATTTTAGAATTGGATGATCCGAAATTACAGAGATACATCAGATTCAATATCAGGCTTCTATAAAGTGAAAAAAGGTGTGTAGTTTTTTTTTTTTTAATTTTTGTGTAAGCTTGGTTTAACTGAATTCAAAGGGCATAGTAAAGCATTATTATCGGTAACTGATGCCCCGAGGAAAGAAAATGCAAACACCTAGTAAGGAACCTGAAAGCTCTAGCATGACTCATGAAGAAGAGGAAGAAATGCTACATGATATATCAAAATTACAAGAACAAGTGCAACAAATGTCACGCTCACAAAAGCTAACAGAAGCTAAGATAAGTGGCGTGGAATCTAAAATAAATGGCGTGGAATCTAAGATAAAGGGCATGGAAGCTAAGATGGAGGATTCGATGGCAAATTTGAAGATAGATTTGAAGACAAACATGGAAGAATTGAAGAAGTTGCTACAAGAAAGGGTCACTAATGGTGAAAAGGTAGTAAAGGAAACTCATGATGAGAACAAAAGAAATGTTAATCATGATTCCATAGACACTAATGTTGGATCGAAGAATCACCATATTCCAAAAATCGATATGAGGAAGTTTGATGGCAAGGATCCCGCCACATGGATATTACAGATGGAGCAATTCTTCGATCTCAATAATGTGCAAAACACACAAAAGGTACGTATGGCAACTGTATATTTGGAACCAAATCAGTTTGTATGGTATCAATGGCTTTGCTCTCGTAAACAATTTATCACTTGGGCAATTTTTACGGAAGAATTGATAGCACATTATGAAGATACAAAAAGCAACACTTTTTTTAGCCAATTGATAAGTCTCAAACAAAAGGGTTCAATAATGGAGCACATTGAGGAGTTCCAAAAATTGAACATAAGGGTAAAAGATATTCCAGAGGAGCATAGGATTGATGTGTTCATAGGGTCTTTAAAGGATAATATCCAACATGATGTTCGCCTTTGGGAACCTGATTCATTAGAGAAGGCATTCAGGTTAGCAAGAAAAATGGAAAGCAAAATTATGGCAACCAGGAAGCATACCACTCACAACTATAAAGACGGAAGTGTTGTTGCCCCTAGTCTTCCACAACCTATAAGGTTGACACCACAACAATTGGAAGAAAAAAGAGCAAAAGGGCTTTGTTACAGTTGTGATAGCAAATACACTAAAGGTCATAAGTGTGCTGAGAAGAAATTATTCTACATAGATTGTGAAGAGGAAGAAGAAAAGGAGCAAGAAAGGTCAAAAGAAGAAGATATACTCCAGGAACAAAGCCTAGATGAAGAACAAATAAATCCGACCATATCTTGTAATGCATTGGCGGGAATTACCACTCCTCAAACCATCAAGATAGAAGGACAAATCAAGAAGAAAAAGGTAATAGTGTTGATTGATTCAGGAAGCACCCACAATTTTATTCATTGTAGGGTAGCAAAAGAATTGAATTGCTTCCTATATCCAGCACCAGAGTGTCAAGTGATGATTGCAAATGGAGGAACAATAAATTGCTCTGGAAAGTGCCATAATATCAAGCTATCCATGGGAGAATATGTATTGACTAGCCCAATGCTTTCCATTCCAATGGGAGGTGCTGATGTTGTACTAGGAGTCCAATGGCTACAATCCTTGGGTACAATAGCTTTTAATTTTCAAGAACTTTTCATCAAATTTTCTATGGAAGGAAAGGAAGTTGAATTAAGGGGTATTGCAGGGAAACCAGGAAAGATAATCAGCTCTAATGGCATGACAAAGCTTCTAAAAAAGGAGCAAAGAGGTGTAATTGCACAATTATGTTCGCTAGATGTTTCCACATTGGAATCATCTATTTCTCCAGATCTCCAAAAAGTCCTGGACAATCATTCCAAGGTATTTGAGACTCCCAAAGGTCTCCCACCTATGCGTGATCATGATCATGCTATTCATCTGATTCCAGGAAGTGTTCCTCCAAACATCAGGCCGTACAGATATCCCTATGTCCAAAAAAGTGAAATTGAACGTATGGTTGCAGAAATGCTAGAGGCTGGTATAATTCAACCGAGTCAAAGTTCTTTCTCAGCTCCAGTAGTATTGGTGCACAAGAAGGATGGATCATGGCGCATGTGTCCGGATTATAGGGAGCTCAACAAGCTCACTATTAAAGATAAGTTCCCCATTCCTGTCATTGATGAATTACTGGATGAATTGCATGGATCAATTTACTTCACCAAGTTGGATCTTCGTTCGGGATATCATCAAATCAGAATGAAGATTGAAGACATTCCGAAAACGGCATTTAGAACTCATGAGGGTCATTATGAATTTTTGGTCATGCCTTTTGGCCTTACCAATGCACCTTCAACATTTCAAGGTTTGATGAATTCAATTTTCAAACCATTCCTTAGAAAATTTGTGTTAGTATTTTTTGATGATATACTAATCTACAGCAAGTCTTGGAAGGATCATGTTGAACATGTTGACAGGGTGCTACAACTATTGGAGGAGAAACAATTATATGCAAAAAGATCCAAATGTTTCTTTGGAGTCCAGGAGGTGGAATATTTGGGTCATATTGTATCTCATGAAGGAGTTAAGGTAGACCCTAGCAAAATTAAAGCCATTAAGGAATGGAAAATCCCCACATCCATAAAGCATCTGCGAGGATTTCTTGGGTTGACAGGGTATTATCGCAAGTTTGTTAAGAATTATGGGAGAATAGCAGCACCTCTAACAACATTATTGAAGAAAGATTCATTTTCATGGACTCCGGAAGCAACAAAGGCCTTTGAACATCTTAAAGAGGCAATGTGCCAAGCACCGGTCTTAGCTACACCGGACTTCACAAAAACCTTTATTGTGGAATGTGATGCTTCAGGAAATGGAATTGGTGCTGTTCTAATGCAAGATGAAAGACCCATTGCTTTTGAAAGTCGTCCAATCAAGGGAAAGTTTTTAAGCAAAGCTATTTATGAGAAGGAAATGTTGGCAATACTCCATGCACTTAAGAAATGGCGACCCTACCTAATGGGAAGACACTTCAAGGTAAAAACGGATCATGATAGCCTTAAATACTTTTTAGAACAAAGATTATCCTCTGAAGAGCAACAAAAGTGGGTCACAAAGATGTTGGGTTATGACTTTGAAATCATCTACAAAAAAGGGAAGCAAAATGTGGTGGCAGATGCACTCTCAAGAAAGGATGAGGATGTGGAAGCATTGTTGTGTGCCATTTCTATTATCCAACCAGATTGGATAAACGAAGCAAGGGAGGAATGGAAGAATGACGAAGAAGTGTGGGCACTTATTCGAAAGCTACAACAAGATTCCAGTACTTCTGATACATTTAGCTGGCAAAATGATTCGTTATGGTACAAAGATCGCTTATACCTCTGTAAGAATTCCCAGCTAAAACAAAAGATTCTTATGGAATTGCACACTTCTCCCTTAGGAGGGCACTCAGGATTTTTAAAAACTTACCACAGGGTTAAGAAGGAATTTTTTTGGGATGGCCTTAAATCAGATATTCAAAAGTTTGTGGCGGAATGTTTGGTTTGCCAACAAAATAAAGTTGAAACAATTAAGACACCGGGTCTATTACAACCTTTATCCATTCCAAGCCAACGTTGGGAGGAGGTTTCAATGGATTTTATCACAGGTTTACCCAAGTCTGAGGGAAAGAGTGTCATCATGGTGGTAGTTGACAGACTTACCAAGTATGCACACTTTTGTGCATTATCACATCCATTTAAAGCCAGTACAGTTTCTACTGCATTTATGGAAACAATTCAAAAGCTACATGGAAACCCAAAGATTATTGTAAGTGACAGAGATCCCATTTTCACTGGAAATTTTTGGACAGAATTATTTTCTTGTCTTGGTACTCAGTTAGCTCATAGCTCATCTTATCATCCTCAATCTGATGGGCAAACTGAGATAGTAAACAAATGTTTGGAAGGATATCTTCGTTGCTTTGTATCTGATAAACAGACACAATGGGTCAAATGGTTGCCTCTGGCTGAATGGTGGTATAACACTTCCTTCCATACAGCAACAAAAATGACCCCATTTATGGCACTTTATGGGTATCAACCACCATCCATCACATCATATTTAAGAGAAAATTCTAAGGTTCAGGCAGTGGAACATCACATCGAACATCAACAACAAGTCCTCCAACTCTTAAAGGATAACCTCGTGTTGGCACAAAATAGAATGAAACAACAGGCAGATCAACATCGCAGTGAAAGAAGTTTTGATGTAGGTGATTGGGTATTCCTACGGCTACAACCATATAAGCAAATGTCCCTAAAGCAAGCTAAGAAGGATAATAAATTATCACCAAAGTATTATGGTCCGTACAAGGTGTTGCAAAAGATTGGTACTATGGCATACAAATTGGAGCTTCCTGCAGCTTCTCGATTGCACCCAGTTTTCCATGTTTCATGTTTAAAGAAGGTTATAGGTGACAAGCTCCCAATTCAAACAATATTGCCAGAACTTGACGAGGAAGGAAAAATTATATTGGAACCGGAAGCAGTCACAGAAACAAGAACTCGACAGCTACGAAATCGATCAATTTCAGAGTATCTTATCAAGTGGAAGAACTTATCCGCTGAAGATTCCACATGGGAGGATGAGAATTTTATGCAGAAGTATCCAGAACTACTCAAGCGTTGAGGACAACACTTTTTTGAAGGAGAGGGGCATGTTGGGTCCCTATAATACTAGTGATTACCCCATTACTATTGTAGTTATACCCCTTATTTATATTGTTGTGCCCCTATTACCCCCATATTGTTATTTCTGTGCCCCATAGAATCCCTCTATTGTTATTTTTGTGGCTTTATATTATTATTGTTAGGTCGGCTGGATTATATTGTGACTCCTTAGACTCCTATATAGAAAGGAGGTTTTGTCATTTGTATCATCCAAGAATTGTTCATTTATGTAATGTAAAGGAGGTTGCCCCCTCGAAGAGGCTGAATTCTAAGGCGTTGATCTATCTTTTCTATCTTTTCTTGAGCTGGTTTCATAACATTGAGTCATCAAAATTGGAATTCAGTAGTGGCATTTGGATTGGCACACTTTCACAGTGTCTTCTTTAACCTCTTTTTGGAAATATGGAACACTGCAGCATGCGAAGTATGACATATTTGGCATGTAAAAATGTCAATCATGAAAAATGAACACCTGTCGCAACAGGAGGCTAACAGTGGCTCCACTTGGGGATGGCTTTTCTTTGTGGAAAGCCAAGAACAGCAGGTCAGAATGCCTTGATCTTCTATGGTTGCTGCAGATTGAAGGAACTTCTTTATGCTGGCTGTTAGATAATTAAAACTTTGTAATATAAACAACCTCCTCCTCAACTGAAATATTGTGCAATGCATAGCACTGCCTGCTTTCTTCTGCGTGCTTGCTATTATGTAGAATGTTGCTTGAGCATTGCGTTTGAAACATTTTCAAAACATGGATCAAAACTGATATGTTTGCTTTACTTTGCTTTGACCAAGGGTGCTGATATGAACTGAAATACTGCTCTGTTTTGCTACCTTTGACTGAAGATTACCAACAATTTCCCTTTACCATGAGTTGTTGTGATGTGACTGTGCCATTTTTGCTGTTTTGTTGAGGTTAGTGCAGAGACAGAGCTTTTGAACTGGAGCACTTGTATTGGCTATGTCTTCTCAAAATTTACTGCTGCTCCCTTGACAATGGGTTTGCTTATAAAAAAAAAAAAGTGAAAACAAAGTGCTGATATATACAAATATCGTTGTACAAAAGATATATACAAAGCTGCACTGTGTCCCTTAAAAGGGATCATGGTAATGTTTTAGCATACGGCCATTGACAGGGCCTTCTTCAACAGAACAATCCCCTACAGACTTGAGAAAATAAGTGTTATTTCCCTGAACAGCAGAAATAACGAATGGTCCCTTCCATAAAAAATCAAACTTGGCATGTTTCCCCTTGTCTTCTCTTCGTGAGTCCCACCTTAGAACTTTGTCACCAATGAAGAAATCCTCAGCTTTAACTCTCTTATCAAACATCTTTTTGAGTTTTTCTTGCAAAATTTGAGCTCTGTCATAAACTTTTTCTCTGGTTTGCTGAAGATGAATGGTCTGATTTATCCTTCTTTGAATGTCATTTGGTTCAACTTGAATTTCTTGTAACAGTCTGATAGTAGGAATGCCCAAGGATGATGGAAATTTGGCCTCCATGCCATATACCAGCTCATAAGGGCTCATTCCAATGGATCTCTTGCTTGAAAGTCTGTCTGCCCATAGGGAATTTACCAACTTTTTGTACCAGTTCTTCTTGTTCTCTTCTAGCACTTTCTTTATGATGTTGATGAGGCTCTTGTTGGAAGATTCGACCAAACCATTGCCTTGAGGGTAATAGGCTGTAGAGTGGCCCAAGGTAATATGAAATTTGTGGCAAAAACTAACCATCTTTTTGGATTTAAAAGCAGAAGTGTTGTCAGTGATGATTTTCTCAGGGCAGCCAAATCTAGAAAGGATATTGCATTCAAGGAATTGGATAATGATGGTGTCATTGGCTTGCCTTCAGGGAATGGCTTTGACCCACTTAGTGAAATAGTCGGTGGCTGTTAGGATCCATTTGTGCTGGCCTGAGGAAGAGGGATGGATTTCTCCAATGAAGTCAAGACCCCATTGTTGAAAAGACTTCTCGGTAGAGATGGGTTTCAGGGGCAAAGGTAATAGCTTTCTCTTGCCCTCAAATACTTGGCATTTGTGGCATGACATGGTAAACTTCTTTACATCTGCAAAAAGAGAGGGCCAATAAAAACATAAAAACCAGCCCTTAAAATTTTATCAGCAGTGGACTTCCAATATAGATGTCCTCCACAGTCACCTGCATGGAATTCTTTCATGACATTGTTAGTTTCGTTCATGGTTAAATAGCTAAGCAATATGCCTTCATGATTTCTCCAGAATAATGCACCATCTATGACACAAAACTTTAAAGCTTTCATTTTCAAAAATCTTTTCTTGGTTCTGGACAATCCTGGGGGAGCAAACAGGTTTAACAGTACAAAACATATATCAGCATACCAGGGAGATTGCAAGAAGGTCTCACTGATCTGTGGAGTCGCCAGCTCCTGTTCATTGTCCAGTTGGTTAATGTCTAAGGCTTGAAAGTTTGTTTCGGACATCAGTTTGGCTAGACCTTGTCCCTTTATCAGCTTGGTTGGTTTTATTTCTATGTCATACTCAAGGATGTTTGCTATCCACTTGCCTCTTTTGCCTTCTAATCCCTCTTGGGTCAATATGTCTTTTATAGCAGCGTGTGGGACATAGGCAATCACATGGGAATATAAAATGTACACTCTGAAATCCTTGATGGCCTTAACAAGTGCATAGGCCTACTTTTCCATGATTGGGTACTTCAAAGGGGCATCTCTTAAAGCTCGGCTGAAAAATGTAATTGGCTTTTCAGCTCCCTGTTCACCTTTTTGCAAAATGACAACAGCTATAGTATGATCAGACGCAAAAGAAAAGATGATAAAATCTTTGTCAAATTGTGGGCTGGTGAGGATAGGGGTTTGTATTAAGGCGGATTTGATACTCTCAAATGCCTGTTTGGTTTCAAGAGACCATTTTACCTTGGCATCTTTTTTTAACATATTACTTAACAGTCGTATCAGTTCAGCTCGATTTGGAATAAATCTCCTTAGGAAGTTGATTTTCCCAAGGAATGCTTGTAGCTCTTTTATATTTCTTGGATATGGGATTTGGAGGATGGCTTGGATTCTTTCAGGATCAATTCTAATCCCATCTTTTGATATGATGTGACCCAGTAATTTTCCTTCTTCAAGGCCAAATAGAGAGTTCTTGGGATTCAAGGAAATGCCATATTTCCTGCATGTGATGAATATTTGCCTAAGATGCTTGATGATCTGAATTTGAAACTACTTGAAATTTGTTTGCAAGGTATTCAATTCAGAATTAAACATGTTTAAAAGATTTCCATGTCTTGCAGAAAGAAAACACATGAAATTTTCAGTTGTTCATGACCCATTTAAGCATAGCAGAGTTATTTCCTTTTAATGTTTAACACATTAAAATGAATTTGATCTGCAAAATAAATCAACCACAAATGCAAAAGAAGTTGATAAAGCAGTTCACCCCCTCCAGGGCTACGTTTGCTGGGTCCAAAGCTCCCAACCGGGCTTGTCCTTGTTTTTATTAAATGCTCAAATTGAAAATACAGCTGAATAGAAGCATCTACAGGAGAAATATATGGTAAAAATAGATTCAGAACACTTGAATCCTTCAGGATTGACTATTGGATCACCTCCAATGGATACCGGCGACCCTATATAGTCTTCACAAAACTGGGCCCTGGTGGCTCCTAGAACTTTCACGGCTCCAAAACCTCTACAAATGACCTCAGATAGCTGTAAGACCTACACCAATGGCTTCAGAAGGTCGAAAATACCCAAAATAAAAAAAAAAATTCGTCCAAAACCAACTTTCCTAGCCAAAGTTATGGCCATTTAAAGTTTCTCCAGTTTTTCCCTAGAAAAACTCCAGCTAACTTTAGTTAACTCCAGATAGCTCCGCCAATTATGGCGGGTCCACCAAATTTGGCGCTCCTGCCAAAATTCCGCCAACTTAACTGCAGTTACATTTAATGTTTGGTGGTTGCCTCAGATTTCGTGCCAGGCGGAATATTCCTTTTTTAATTTTTTTTTGAAAAATTAAAATTTCTAATGTTATGGACAAATTCTTCTTTTTGCCATAACTTCCTCATACGGCGACTGTTTTTCGAACCGTTTGTGGCACCGAAATTGGGAAGACGAGCACTTTCCAGTCATTCAACTTTGAACCAGTTCTAAGAACTTTAAATTTTGAGCATTTTACGACACTTAGGACATGAGCACCTGATCACGCCTCCCCATTGGGAAGCTTTTGGACCCCAAAAGCCTTCAACTACCTGTTAAAGAGGTGAGGGTACAGCTCCCTCACTCTGTCCACCTCCATCCACTTTGCCTTGTTCGGTTTGTTGCCTTTGAAACCAACCCGAACATAATCTACACTGCCCCTCCTTGAAGTGCGTGTCCTTCTGTCAAGGATTGTATCTTCTTTAAGCTCATCTAAGAATTCTGGCGAGAAATCTTCTATAGATGGCAGCTGAACAACATTTTCATGATCAACAATCAAAGGACGTTCATACAAACGTAAGTTCTCCACATTGACAACAGAATACATTTGCACGTAGGAAGGCAAATCTAATTGAAAAGCATTATTTCCAACCTTCTTGAGGATTTTGAATGGACCATAACGAATAGGCTTCAGCTTTTTACCTTCTCCTTGCATCCTTTCCTTACTAATGTACAGCCATACCTCATCTCCTTCTTGAAACTTGTGATCGACTCTATGCTTGTCGTGTCTTTCCTTGTACTTTCCTTGACTCTTCTCAAGCTGTTCTTGAATTTGCTGATGTATTTGCTGAATTCTTTCAATGAATGAACAAGCTTTGTCAATGTCACTATGTCCCTCAATGGCAACATCTTTCTCAAGAATTAAATCAAGAAGTGATTTTGGAAAGTAACCAAAACAAGCTTCAAATGGTGAGGTGTTTGTGGAAGAGTGCTTGGCACGATTGTAAGCATGCTGTATGTAGTGCAAATGTTCATCCCAAAGCTTGGGATGCTTGCTTCAATAACCTCTCAAGAGGTGCACAATGGTTCTGTTCACAACTTCGGTTTGTCCATCTGTTTGCGGATGGAAAGCAGTACTTTTCTTCAACTTTGTGTCCATCATCTCCCATAGGTTGGACCAAAAATTCCCCACAAATCTGGAATCCCTGTCACTAATAATGGAAGTAGGCAAACCAAAGTGAATCCATACATGATGAAAAAATAATTCAGCAGTTTGTTCAACAGTTATAGTTTTCTTACAAGGCATAAGTATACACATTTTGCTGAAACGAACAACTACTACATATAAATAATCATGCTACTTTTGAGATTTTGGCAAACCTCCTACAAAATCCATAGAGATGCGCTCCCATGGTCTAGAAGGTACCGGCAAAGGAGTATACAAACCAAGCTTCCTGTTGCTAGGCTTGCTTGTAGCACATAATGAACAGCCTCTTATGAACCTTGAAACAGAATCTACCATGCGATGCCAATAGCAATACCTCTGTAGATGTGCAACTATTTTGCTCACACCAAAATGGCCAGCAATAAGAGAAGAATGAGCTTCTCTTATGACATTTATCCTCTCCCCCTCTGGTATACATGACTTGCCCAAATGAAACAGCAAATTGTTATGCATGTGATAGTCATTTTCCTCTACATGATTTCCTTTATTCAAGTTAGCATACACATCTTTAAAGTCATCATCAGATGCATATTGTTCTATGTAACTATCATGTACAATGGAATCATTCTTAAGTAAAGTAACAACACCAATAATAGGCCTTGAAAGCATATCAGCAACCTTATTCAAAGTACCTTTCTTATACCTTATTACCAAATGGAACTGTTGCAAGAAGCCCATCCATCTGAAGTGTCGTGACTGTTGTAACTTGCTTTGTGATTGCAAGTACTGTAAGGGCTGATCGTCAGTATGTATAACAGTTTCTTTGACCATCAAGTAGTGTTTCCACTTTTTGACGCTTTGTACCAACGCATACAACTCCTTATCATATGTAGGATAATTTACAACAGCACCATTAAAATTTTCAGAATGAAAAGCAATAGGCTTATCATGCTGTAGAAGAACTGCACCCATAGCATAATCACTAGCATCAGTTTGTATCTCAAATGGCTGTCTCAAATCCGGTAATGCAAGGACTGGAGCTGAACTAATCTTCTCTTTCAAAGATTCGAAAACTTTTTGCTGCTTGCCTCCCCATTGGAAAGCATGCTTCACACTTGTCACTGCATGCATAGGAGCTGCTATAGAAGAGAAGTTAGAGATAAACTTCCTCCAATATTGAGCTACACCCAAAAAACTTCTTACCTTTGTTATGGATTTGGGAGTAGGCCACTTCACAATAGCCTCAATCTTAGAAGGATCAATTCTCAAAGCACCTCCTCCTACTATGTGTCCCAAATAAACCAAAGAAGTCTTTCCAAATTCACACTTTGACATTTTAAGATATAATTGATTCTTCTTCAAAACATCAAGTACTTTTCTAACATGCATGACATGATCTTCTCTAGACTTGCTGAAAATTAAGATGTCATCTAAGTAGACAATAACGAAATCATCAAGAAAAGGACGCAAGACATCATCCATTACCCGCATGAAAGTTGCAGGTGCATTGCACAAACCAAACGACATCACAAGCCACTCAAAGAGTCCTTGTTTGGTTTTAAAGGCTGTCTTCCAAATGTCACTTTCTTCAATTCTTACTTGATGATATCCACTGCGCAAGTCTAGCTTAGTGAAATATCGAGCATCTTTCAGTTGGTCTAGCAAATCATCTATCCTTGGGAGTGGGTAACGATTCTTTACCGTTATCTTGTTCAAAGCCCTGAAATCAACACACATACGCCAAGTGCCATCTTTCTTTGGAATCAATACAATTGGTGACCCACATGGCGAAGTACTTGGCCTTATGAAACCCTTGTCCAACAAGTCCTTGATTTGCTTCTTTATTTTAGTATTCTCCATAATAGACATGCGGTACATGCCTATGTTTGGAAGAGGACAATCTGGATGCAAATGGATTTCATGTTGAATCTCCCTCTTAGGAGGCAAACCTGTTGGCTCCTGAAACATCTCATGATATGCATCAAATACATCATACAGATCTGATTTAAGTTTTGGATCACAATTGTCAAATGACTCATGATTCACATCAACCTTGGGCTTAATCATAAGAAGAACAAAATTCTTACTTGAATTGACCAGCCTTTTTAGCTGTCCGGCATTCACCATCGCTATATTTGTCTTCTTGCGATGAGCTCTAACAATGAACTCCTTGCCATCTTTGAACAGAGGATATTTGTTTTCATGGCAATGAAAGATAGCTTTCCTGTCAAACAAGTAAGGACTTCCCAAAACAATTCCTGCTATATCAAAAGGTACCACATCAAGTTTAACTGTGTCAATAAAATGTGCAGTAATTGAAAAGCGCAATGTGCACTTTCTTGAAACTTGTAAATTTGCATCCTTGCAAATCCATCCAAGTGGATATGGCTTCGGATGTGGAATGGTCTCAAGTTTAAGCTGCTTGACCAAGTCCTCTGATATAAGGTTTTCTTGTGACCCACTATCAAAAAGTGTGTCAATTTTAGTATGTTTTGAAATCACCCTCACATGAAACAGTTCAATTCTTTCTTCCTCATTAGGAGCTTGTAAATGGCAGTTTGAGGTACTAGTGTTGGCTTGAGTTTCAATTTCTTTTTCCTTCAAGTTTTTCAAACCCATGGCTGCAATTTTGGTTTCATCACCTGAATCTTCCCCTAAATCTTGTGGTGTAGATGTAGTAGCAGCAGTTTTCTGTTTCTCTTTGGATTTGTTAAATTGAGGTCTTTTTTCAGGATATAATTTCCAACAGTTTTTCTCCTCATGACCTGGTTTAGAACAATGTTTACAGATCACTTTCTCACTCTCCTGTTTGACAGATGCATTCTTTTTGCCCTTTCCCTTGGAGGTTTTCTCTTTGTTTTTCCCCTTGGGGGGCTTGTTTCTACCCTCTTCAAATGTGTTTTTAACCCTTGCCTCTAAATGGGTAGCTTGGACACAAACCTTGTCCAGGCTAGTAGGGTTAGACATCAAGATGGTGTGTCTAAGGTAGCTATGCAAGCCACCGATGTATTTCAGCAAGGTTTCTTGGGTCTGTAAATCTACCCCTAACAAGAGAGCTCTTCTCCTGAATTCTTGGGTGTAGTCTTGGACACTCTAACCCTTAAGTTGTCTGAAATTTTGCCAATTCATAATGGCCTTCTGCATGTGAGCAAGAGGATAAAACTGTTTTTTAATGGCTAATAGAAATTCAGGCCATGTTAAGGTAACCTTACCAAATTTCTTGATCTCCTCTTTAGTCTTGGCCTCCCACCAGACCAATGCTGCTCCATCCATTCTCAAAGAAGCCAACTGAATCTTTGTGGCATCATCATGCATATTTTGGATCCTCAAGTAAACTTCCAATTGCCTAATCTAGTTGTCAAGCTTTTCTGCATTCACTTCACCATTAAACATAGGTAATTCGAATTTTACATCAAGCTTCAAAAAAGGACTTTTTCCAGAGGATCTATGCTTATGAACAGAAGAAGACGAGGATGAAGAGGAAGAAGGTGAATATGGGGGTGGTGGATCACCATTTCCTCCATGTCCTTTCTTGGAATGATCATCATCCTTCTTACCTCCTGAAGATCCCTCTCCTTCATGTGGATGTTTGGACCCTTCTCCAGCCAATTTCTCATTTCTTTCTTGGTACAATATCCTCACCATTTCAGTGAGGTCCAAGAAAGCCTTTCTGAAGACTCTTTCTTCTTCTCTTGGATATGTCTCTATAGGAATTTCTCCTTCATGTTCAGACATCCTTGAAGCTTCTGCTGAGACTCTTGAGGGTGAAATTGAAGGTGGAGGTGATGGCTCTCTGGCCTTCCTTGACTGAGGATTCTCTCGTTCTCTGGTCAACTGTCCTTCCCCTCTTTTAAGTTTCAACCTGGTAAGAATCAATACTTTGCAAGACAGTTAGAAGATCTTTGCACAAAAACCCTGAGCTTTGATACCAACTTGATCTGAATTTGAAACTACTTGAAATTTGTTTGCAAGGTATTCAATTCAGAATTAAACATGTTTAAAAGATTTCCATGTCTTGCAGAAAGAAAACACATGAAATTTTCAGCTATTCACGACCCATTTAAGCATAGCAGAGTTATTTCCTTTTACTGTTTAACACATTAAAATGAATTTGATCTGCAAAATAAATCAACCACAAATGCAAAAGAAGCTGATAAAGCAGTTCACCCCCTCTAGGGCTACGTCTGCTGGGTCCAAAGCTCCCAACCGGGCTTGTCCTTGTTTTTATTAAATGCTCAAATTGAAAATACAGCTAAATAGAAGCATTTATAGGAGAAATAGATGGTAAAAATAGATTCAGAACACTTGAATCCTTCAGGATTGACTATTGGATCACCTCCAATGGATACCGACGACCCTATACAGTCTTCACAAAACTGGGCCCTGGTGGCTCCTAGAACTTTCACGGCTCCAAAACCTTTGCAAATGACCTCAGATGGCTGTAAGACCTGAACCAATGGCTTCAAAAAGTTGAAAATACCCAAAATCAAAAAAAAAAATCATCCAAAACCGACTTTCCTAGCCAAAGTTATGGCCATTTAAAGTTTCTCCAATTTTTCCCTAGAAAAACTCCAGCTAACTTTAGTTAACTCCAGATAGCTCCGCCAATTATGGCGAGTCCACCAAATTTGGCGCTCCTGCCAAAATTCTGCCAACTTAACTGCAGTTACATTTAATGTTTGGTGGTTGCCTTAGATTTCGTGCCAGGCAGAATATTCTTTTTTTAATTTTTTTTTGAAAAATTAAAATTTCTAATGTTATGGACAAATTCTTCTTTTTGCCATAACTTCCTCATACGGCGACCGTTTTTCGAATCGTTTGCGGCGCCGGAATCGGGAAGACGAGAAATTTCCAGTAATTCAACTTTGAACCAGTTCTAAGCACTTTAAATTTTGAGCATTTTACGACACTTAGGACATGAGCACCTGATCACTTGAGGTGCTCTTCATCAGATTTGGAAAACGGGGTTAGGTCATCAAGATAGACAACTAGGAAGTCATGTATTTCTTTGGCAAAAGCAATATCCATTGCTCTTTGAAAGGTTGCACCAGCGTTTTTAAGTCCGAATGGCATCTTAACATACTTAAATGTTCCCCACGGTGTGGTAAAGGCTGTCTTGTCTTGGTCATCCGGGTGAACAAGTATTTGATTGAAACTTGAAAATCCATCTAGCAAAGAGATTCTAGATGACCCCACTACTCTTTGTAAGATGTGGTCCATTTTGGGCAAAGGATAGTGGTCTTTTAGGGAGACTTGGTTTAAAATTTTCAGATCTACACAAAGTCTAATCTCACCTGTCTTTTTTCTTGTAGGAATGAGGTTGGATACCCATTCAGAAAATCTGATGGGTGCTATTATGCCTGCTTCAAACATCCTCTTTACTTCCTTCTCAATCATGGGAAGAAGCATAGGGTTAATTCTCCTAAGTTTCTGTTTGAAAGGTTTTTGGTTTGGTTTTAAGGGAATTATGTGTTGGATCACCAAGGTGTCATAGGATTTCAAATCCTCATAACTCCAAGCAAATACATCTTGGAATTCTTTGAACAAATCAATGTACTTGGGCTTTTGATCAGGTGGTAAATTTCTGGATAATTTGATCATTTTGGGATTCTTTGTTGTCCCAATGTTGTGTTCTTCTATAGCAGTGTTCAATGGTTGTAATTTTGGCTTTCTGGGAACATCATTGGCGTCAAACATGTCTTATAATGGGGTTAGGCCAGCAGGCAGAAAATTATCCTTCAGGTCAATGATCTCTCCCTCTGTTTTGGCAATTTGCTCCAAATGTATTTGTTTCAGCTGTTCTATGTTTGTTTTGTCAAAAACAGTGGGGTTTAGGATTTGTTTGGCTGTTGTAGTTGTTACAACCTGCTGGTTTTCATTTGTTTGCTGTTGGACATCGTTCATAGCATCCATGTCAATGTTGATATTAGAGAACTCATGCTCAAGGATGAGGAAATTGTTGATGTGGGCGTCATTTTCAAACACTTGCCAATCTTTCACGTTGTTTGAGACAGTGGGCCTATGTTTTATTTCGGCTGTGAAGTGATGGTTTGGGTCAAAAGGAAGCTTGCATGTACTAGCAAAGGTGGCTAGGCTGTGTGCATGAATGCTATGCTCTCTTGAAACTTTGGCTAGTTTGAATTCAGTAAATGCATTGAATATATTAGTGGCAGTAGTCCTATAGGCCCTCATTCTATTGTCATTGGTTACGAAGTTACCTTTCATCTGCTGTATTACTAGGTCAGAATCTTCTAAAATAGACACCTTTGCAGCTCCTAGAGCTTTGAGCAGTTTAAGGCCTAAAAGCAGAGCCTCATATTCTGCCATGTTGTTTGTGCATTTAAAGTTCAGTCTGTAGGCATGACCTTCCGCATGATTGTTATGTGTATTGTGAATCCACACACCTGCCCCTGCTCCTAACTTGTTGACAGAGCCATCAAACTCTAAATACCATGTGATTTCTTGCTTGTGGTTTGTGCCAAGAATTTCAGTTATGTTAGGATTGGGCAGAGTTGAAACTTCTGTTTGGGAAGTTTCTTCTATCATGCTGGTTGCACTAAATGTTGTGACAGTCTCATGGGTATATGCAACCGATTCTTCATTGATTTGTGCTCGTCTTTCTAGAGCCAACGGCTCATCATCAGTTAGAGAATTTGTATTATCATTAAACAAAATAAAAGAATCCATATCAAAATGGATTGAGTAAATAGGAAAATTTTTAGGCTTGCTCTCACTACTTACCACATATTTCATGAGGGTTTCTCTGTACAGTCTCTTTGGTTTCCCAAAGACCGAAATAGTATCATAGGAGAGGTCTAGTTGAAGGCATCCTTGGAGCTTTGCTCCCCATGATCTTGATAGGAGCATACCATATTTTGGTGGGATGTCAGCCACTACCACGTCCATGAGGATGGTCTTATTGGGATATTGGACTAAGGAGACACACAAGTCTTTGATGAGGCCTAAACACTTGACTTGACTTGAGTCAAATGAGTACAAATCTTTGTAGGGTCTTGTAATATCAAGGTTCAACTTTTCCATAACTGCTTTGGGCATCAGATTGTGTGATGCTCCTGAGTCAAACATAGCGTTGTGCAAAACTTTGTCATGTATATGCAAACTGACATAAAAGGGAGGAATAGGTCCATATGTTGATTTTCCATTAACTTTTGGGCCAAACAACAGTTCAGGGGTATCATCCAGGACATTCACATCGTCCTTATTCTCTGGGATTTGAAGTGATCTTTGAATTTGTTGCCTATATACATCATGTTTGGCAAGTTCTGAGAGGGGGATGGATATCTTCAACTTGGCTATTTCTGCCTCTAAATTAAATGGCTTTTCCAATGGAGTCTTGGTATTGATGCTGGCAGTTTTTTCTGTTTCATTTGAATTATCAGCATTTTGCTCTTTTTTATCAGTGTTATGGGAATTGATTGGTTGCGGTTTTTCAACTTCAGGAAGGCCTTTTGGAACATTGTTCGAGCTTTGCTCAGAGGAAGAGGGTGGCAAAAGCTGATCTACAGAAGGCTGCGTTTCTGTAATGTCTTCTACGGTTACTTGATGCGGATTTGGGACAGTTGTATCAGCTGGTTCTGTTATGACAGCCTTGCTCTTAATCTTGTTGGGCTGTTTGCCATCCTTTATTTTGTTAGGTTCAGAAATGTCAATGGTTCTAGTTCTCAACTTGTATTGTTTGTGTACTTCATACACAGCAGTATCATATCCTTGTTTAAAATAAAAAGACTCGCTAGACTTAGTCTGAAATTGACTAAAGTTATGCTCATCTTGGTCTTCTTGGCTCAGAAAGGTCTGATGCTCACCCTTTAGATCCATCAGATTCATGTGAGTGTCTTCTGTTTGCTCATTGGATGTAGATCCTTCAACATAATTATCTTGAAAAGGGGGTCTTATGTCATGGTCTGGGCTTGACCTACCAACATTTGTGTTCTGCGTTTTCCTAAAATTTGGGTTCCTTATGGTATTGGACTGTTGCCCTTCCCATGATGATCTTCTCTCAAAATTTTCTACTCTTTCTCCCAGCCTTTGTAGGCCACTGATAATCACATCAAGCTTGTGATCAAAGGCTGAGGGTTCTTCCTTAAAGGTGGTTCTTCTTTCCATTCTGGCTCTGTTTCTTTTGGCAATTACGTTGGCCTCTACGCTGACAGCAACATTTTGCATGTCTGCAAGGGTTTAAGGAAATCTTTCTTTTAACTGGTATGCCATATCTGGATCAAATCCATCAGGGAACTTATACAAGGCAAGGTCAGGTGGGGGTCTTAAGTTCTGTGGTATTGCATTATAGACATTGTTGAACCTTGCACAGTACTCCAAGACAGTCTCCTGAGGACCTCTTTTAATTGTATCATATTCAGCTAGTATGTGCAAGGGGTCTTTCTTTTTCTCCCATCTGTTGGTAAAGGATTGGTAAAGCTCATCTGGAGTAGTTATGGAATTTGCAGCAAGTGATCTAAACCAAGTTCTTACATCACCGGTTAAACTTTGAACAAAAATTCTCATTCTCACGCTATCATCATCTATCTCGTAGTTTTCAAAATAGTCTTGCATCTTTTTGGTATGCTGAAGGGCTGTGAAAGGACCGGTGCTGTCAAAATAGGTAATTTTAGATTTGTACTCCTGAAGTAAAGCCCCGGGATTAGCAGGCAATTGCAGGGGTGCATATCTATTAGCCATATTGGCAGGGATAAGTGGGACGACGGGGATAACAGGCACAACAGGGATAACAGAAGTAACTGGAACAACAGTTGTAGTTTTTGTAGTATGTGCAGTGAATGGAGGTGTGGATGGAGTACTTTGAGATGTGGATGATGAATAAGGGGAAGTAGGGGTTGAACGAAATAAAAATTTAACAGGGGTTGGAACACAACTCGGAGGAGCTGCTTCAGGACTCAAATCAACAACATCTTGTCTTTGCTCTTGGTTCCTAAGGATCTTTGGGATTAGGTTCGGATTTTCAAAAACAACCGGAGGGTTTGGATCTGGATTTGACCTTGTATATTGTGGATTCTTCTTGGGAGCTAGTTTCCGGATGTTGTTTTTTGGTATCTTTATGGGAATATTTTTGAAATTGGCAAGGAACTGTCAGATTTTGAAATGGCTGTGTATAGCTTAAAGCTAGCATGAAGATTGACTGAAGCAGCTTTTATTTGCTTCTGTTCGTGTAAGACAGGAACAGTTTCAAAGGCTTCCTGACTGACATTCAGGCTTCATCTGTAGTTTTAAGGGATATACAACAATTACAAAATTGATTCGCTTAGTGGATTTTGCCAACCTTCTTAGTGAAATTAACTGAGGATGTCCCCAGCGGAGTCGCCATTATGTTATCACTTAGGTTGTCCCCCAGGTCAGAGTAAAGGGATATGGCCGAGGTAACCACAAACCAACTTTGGACTGCAGGTTCTAGCCCACTTGCAGTCAGAGAGGGCTCTCTATTTATGATTTAGCTTTGTTGATGATGATTTTAGGCTAGCTATTGAGTTCAGGGATTTTTTGTGTTGGTGTTTTGTTTGTGTTTTGGTGGGAAAATTGATGTTTTCAAGTAAAGAGGCAAGTGTAGTGTGAAAGTTTCAAACCATTGGGCATGGAGTCAAGGAAATAAGACTGCTGGTGCGTTTTCTTGGTCACAAGAGGAATTAGGAGCAAGGTAGCTGCACATGAAACAATTTTCCAAATTTTAAAGGATGGAAAGAATGCTAAGGAAGGAGAGGCAATTAAGAATCTCTCAGTTAGCTTAACAGAGAAAGTGGATGATCTCTATTTAGGGGCAGTAAAGAATCCCTAGATAACTTTCAAACACATGTGAATAAGAGTAAATATGAGCCACAAGGAATTCATATTCATGTCCAGTTCATTTCAGATGAAAAAACATAAAGAAATAGCAGAAATTGAGCCTAGAGTGCAGTTAAACAAGTTCTAAACTAATATTTCTTTTTGCTATTTAGATGGTGAAAAATGAAAACAGAGGTAAGAGGCACTTATTGATTCATGTTGCAGCACAAGAATTCCATCATTCTGTCTCTAGAGACCAGTAACAACACATCAGGCAGTCATTCTTCCAATCTCTTCAGCAATCTTTGATTAAAGAAAAGTATCAGACATACAGTGCGAGTCTCTAATGAAAAGTTATCAATCAACCAACTCTTGAAACAATACAGTGGGTGGTATATATAGGGATGATTCTCCAAAATTGTTTATTATAGCTGTGACCTAAACAGGTCTGAAAGTAAATGATTACTTTAACCTAAACTCACAAATGCAAAAAATATCTATGAGCAGCACTGAGGGTAGCCGTATCAGAACTGAATCAATGCGTTGTCCTCGGTGGCTTGGTGCAGTGCTTCTGTAATAACTGCGCATGGACTTCTGCTCCATTGTAGTTCAGTGGCTTTAAGTGCTTTAACTGTGATTTGAGAGCTGGGATGGGCTTACACCTCCTGACTTGACTTTGCTGGAGGCCAATTAATGATGACCTGTCTTGGGAACTGAAGATTTCCATTAAAAATTAATTGATACTCTTTGCCGCTTCATCTCTCCTCTGATACTCTTTGACAAATGAATTGGGCTGGTTTCTCTCTCACTGCGCGTCAAATCAAACTTAATGGCCACTGTTCGGCCCTCTGTTTTCTTTAGAATTGTCTTTTCTTCCTCTCTGCATGCCTCGCGAAGAAAAACGGGTCATTCGGTGCCTTTTGGGCTTGCTGGGGGCTGTGCAATGAGGGATTTTCCACTTCGGCCCTTTTCCCGTAGCCATGCGCGATTAGCGCTAGGCGCATGAAAAACTGCCTCGGTATTTGAATCCGGGCCTCCTAAGCACGATTTTCGCCTTTCGCCTCAAAAATTGATGATGACGTCAGCGGGGGGACCATGGTACGGCGGATGACGTGGCAGGATGACGTCAACAGGGTGACGTCAACATGTACGGTGGATGACGTGGCAGGAGGCCGATGTTGTGCAGGTGATGTGGCGTGGTGACTCAGCAGATATGTAGGACAAGATAGGTTACATCGGGCGCGTGTACAGAAGGCGGAAAGTGGTTTCATCAGACCGCTTTCTGTACGGGGGCGGTATCCGTCAGAGCCCCTCCGATGCAATAGGAAGTGGACAAGTGTCTTTGGGTACGGCGGAAAAACTGCCTCGCTATCGGAAGCTAATGACCGAGCAGCGGGGCGCCTTCGAAAACGCGAAAAGCCGTCGGATGGGGAGGGCCCGATCCGACGGTGGACGGAGTGCGGAGCTGGCGAGAGAATAATGGATGGGCGCGAATATTCAATTTTTGATATAGCGCGGCGGGGAGGGTGAAGACTTAGGAAAATGCGGGTTTTCGTGGGTGTTAAACGAGCGGGGTTTGAATATATATGAACAAAACTTTAGGATAAGGGCAAAGAAGTGGGTTTTGTAGGTTTAGGGTTAGGGGAAAAGGTTGTTAACATGACCATGTGTCACACCAACTCCTGTTAGGATGCGGATGGGTTCATGATAGTCCCAGGTGGGTTATTATGTCCCAGAACTGATAAATACATAACTATAGTGCTAGAGGGTGGGGTATGTATATAGGGGAGTTATTTAGTATAGATTTAGTAGGGGAAAGGGAAATAGATAGGGGGCTATATAATATAGTCAGTAGTTAATATGGAGATGATGAGAAAACGCTAAGGTAAGGAACCTTAGGCCATTTTTGGGGGAATAGGACTTTGTAACAGAAGAATGGAAATCCTTGAGTGAAGCAGATCTTCACCAAGGCCAATGATGTGGAAAATGATGACTTAAGAGGCATCAAGCAGATCTTGACCTCTTTTGGGAAAATTAGTGAGTGATTTGGGGAATAAGAATGAACAGGGGAGTTAGTTATGTCCAGCTTGACTTCCTCCAGATGAAAACTGCATCATGACTGTGATCTGAAAAGATATAACACTTAGAAACACAAAATTGATCATGAATCATCATTCTGCAACCTCAAAACTACCTACCCAGCCTACCATCCTAACATTTTTTCTTCTCTTTGGTTTGGGTGCACTTAGACTTGCAGACCCAGCTTTACAAATTTTTTCTTTTTTTCTGTTATCCTATCTAAGTCTACACTTATTTCTACCAAGGGCCCAGATTAAGCAGTTGGGCTCCTTTGATTCTCTACCTATCTACAAATCTGCCAAGATTAAATTGTTTGGACAGATATCATTCTCTATATTCTAAAACAGGAAATTGAAACCTAGAGAGACCAAGTTTAAGCTGTTTGGCCCTCCCTTTTATAGAACAAAATGGTTGAGTCATCAAAATTGGAATTCAGCAGTGGCATTTGGATTGGCACACTTTCACACTGTCTTCTTTAACCTCTTTTTGGAAATATGGAACACTGCAGCATGCGAAGTATGACATATTTGGCATGTAAAAATGTCAATCATGAAAAATGAACACTTGTCGCAGCAGGAGGCTAACACTTGGGTCCCATTCTTGTTCTATACCTCTTAGTCCATAATCTCTCTCATGCTATGGGAAAGGGAGTGACCAACAACCTAAAGTCTCTCTCATAGGCTTGCCTGCTAGTGACCAGAGACTAAAATTGTTAGTTCTGTACCAGTGACCCCAGAATTTAAGCCAGTTTTTCAGGACCAGAGCCTAGACCACTGCCTAGAATGGAGTGATAGCTTGAAATCAGTAAAAGTATAGGGAAACAATGATGCAAAAGCAATAAGATGAACAAGTCCATAACCAGACCCCTACTAGCCATGACATGCATTTCGTCAAACAATTCATCAACATGTAACTTACATGTTTAAAGAAAAAAAATTAAGTGTAGGGATCTCATACTTATCTTGGAATCGAGATGAACCATTTTTCCCTCATGTCATTTGCTGTGTTATCATATATTAGGCCATATATACACTATCCAATCATTTACAAGTAAAAACATGTTGAGAGCCATACATAATTATTATCATAAAATATACATATAACTAGTATAATAGGAACAAAATTACCATAAACATATCAACCATCAAAATCCACATATATATCAATACATTTGTGCATAGAAATCAAGGGAATGAATTTGTCATTAATGAATGTAAATAAACCAACCAGAGATGGAACTGCCACATTCTACCTAACCATAGAATGGCTAAGCCAAATATCTCTTCAGCCATTCACCCCTGTTCCATATTCAAAGCATGAATGTGGGAATCAACCAAAAGAACCAGTCAGGGCATATCAAGGCTAAACCACCTCACCCTCATAAATAGAAACTGGGCTTTACGGTAATCCATCCTGGATCAATAGGCCCACATAATGTGCACATCATAACAAGCTTTACTGTGATATCCACCCCATCACCAGGACAAACAAGCATGGATGCTACCGAATTTCTCCACCTATACCATGAGGAATTTTCCTGTCTCCTAGTCTCTCACTCTTTACTGCAATCCAAACCTGGATCACTAGGCCCTAAACCAAGACCCACATTCCAAGCTTTACTGCATATCCCAACCTAGGATTACTAGGCCCAACGTATAGAAAACCACCTCTAGGATTTATTGTATATCCCACCAGTCACCAGCAAGGATTCCTAGGCAATCCGAGGCAACACAAAATCTGGCTTTACTGCAACCCACAGTCTGGCTTAGGGGTTACTAGGTCATGTGTTCTATCATTTCAGAGATCCACCTCACTCAGCTTCGAATCTATTTGGTAATCCAGATCAACCAAAACATGATAACCCCATCACACCATGGCTATTCGGAAATGGCAAGGCTAGGCTAAAAACACTGTCACACCTGTGAAAACCCATACCATGATAGAAAAGAACCACATGCAATACCATGCATGCCAAATCTAGCAAGGAAAATACACATGCAAGTCGATACTTGCAACGAAGCCTGTTGTAGCTACTTGATCCTACCTTTCCCTACTTGATCTTTGCTTCCTCTTGTCTTCTTTGCCTTTCTTGCTCCAATGCCAAAATGCTCCAAGAAAACTCTAAATGTCCAAGAGTATGAGAGAAAGAGAGAATAATAAGAGAGCTCCAAAACTCAATTGACAGAAGGTTACCAACTTATCCTCATAAGCCTTTTGATGAACGAGGCCTCTATTTTCTTAATTTTCCATTATTTTCCTTCATTTTCCTCCACACATGCAACCTGTGACCTTTCACCTCCATTTTCTCCTAATTTCCATTAATTTCATAAATAAATATGCCAAAAATGCCATTTTTCCTTTCCAAAGCCTTAACCATTGCCTTTGCCAATTTCCTTAGCCATAAATAACCAAATGAACACCCCTTAGGATGTCCTGCCCAACATTCAGCTTAGAATAAGTGTCCCATCAACCGTGGTTATTTTTTTAAACTTTTATTACATGGAATTTTTACCAGGGTTGTTACAAAACCCTCCCCTTGGGGGACAACGTCCTCAGTGTTCAATCACACATGTACCTCAACAACCTGCTGAAAGAATACATACCGCTCATGGAGCTTTATAGCACAACTTGTTGCAATATTTTCAATGAAAGACCTACTCAAAAGCAAAACATCGTGAAAACATGATAACATACTGCATAGTGGAGCTTTATAACATAGCTCATTACAGTGTTTACAATGATCATCCTTCTTAGTTCCAATCCACATGACATCATAACATCGTTATAACATAACCACATGATAACATAGTAACATGACAACATAATCATAATGACATATCACCCATACCACATAGTGGAGCTTTATAACATATCTCATGGCGATATTTACATCCATACACATATGTACATATAGCAACATCACCATGAATATATACCAAAACATATATCAAATCATATACCAAAACATATGTTAAAACATATACTAAACACCATATCTAAGCATATAACAAAACATCATAAAGCATATATCAAACCACCATAAAGCATATACCAAACCACCATAAAGCATATACCAAACCACCATAAATCGTATACCACACCACATATTGAAGCTGATTTGCCTCAATTGGAAAATAAGGAAGGACACATAGCCCGCATCTGATCTGCCATCTCCCATGTAGCTTCATTGGACCAAGCGTGCTTCCATTGCACTTTAACTTGCTCGATTACTCGGTTCTGGAGCATGAGCACCTTTTTCTACAATATAAACTGAGGCTCCAGCTAGAATTCTCCATCTGGTTCCACCTGCAATACAAACCAGTCAATCACATGATCAACATCCTTAACATACTTCTTAAGCAAAGATACATGGAAAACCTCATGTAATTTCACTATCGGAGATAGTGCAAGTCGATAGGCTATTAGCCCAATCCTCTCAATGATACTTAAGGGTCCACAAAACTGTGGTGCCAGCTTATCACATGATCCAATCCGCAAGGAGCTATTCTTTAGTTTGATGCATAATTACACCTATACCCTAACTTGGAACTCCTTGAACAACATGTTCTGATCTACATCGCTTTTCTACATAGCCTATGTTGCCTTTAGATTTTTCTTGATCACCTGCATTTCTCGTTCCATGTATGCCAACATTTGTGGTCCAATTAATACCTTGCTAACTAGATCACTCCAACTGATATGAGTGTTACAACTCTTCCCATACAATTCCTCAAAAGGACTCATCCTCAATGACTCCTGATAACTGATGTTGTATGCGAACTCTACCAAAGGGAGATACTCTTCCCACTTCCTCTACTGATGCATCACATACATCCTCAACATGTCCTCCAATATCCTGTTGACCCTCTCTTTCTGTCCATTTGTCTGTGGATGATAAGCTATGCTAAAGGCCAATTTTTTTCCCAAACTTGCAAATAACTCCTTCCAAAACTTGGAAGTGAACTTCGCATCCCTGTTTGACACAATCTTCTTTGGAACACTGTGTAGTCTAACTACATCTCTGATGAATACCTATGCCACATTGCTAGATGAGAATGTAGACTTTACTGGAATGAAGTTTGCAACCTTTGTTAACCTGTCCACAATGACCATGATGGAATCATGCTACTTCACTGTCTTAGGCAACCTTGTGATGAAATCCATGGAAATTACCTCCTATTTCCACTCGGGAATCATGATCAGCTGTAACAGTCCACTAGGGTGTTTACACTATGCTTTCACTTGCTGATAGTAAAAATGCCTTGCCACAAAATCTGCTACATCCTTCTTCAAATTCATCCAATAGTAAAATCTCTTCATCATTTTCAGTGCCTTCTGATAACCTAGGTGACCCAAATATAGTTTCTCATGAAACTCCCTCAAGATCACCTTCTTGATATTGTTGCTATATAGTACATATATCCGGTCTCGGAACTTGACCAATCCTTCTGCTGTAAGATAATAATCTATACCCTTTTCACCTGCACTTGTATCTATACCTATACCTGTATCAACACCTGTACCCTACTGCAACTTGTGCACAATCTCCATATACCTAACATCTTGCTGACCTACCTGCAATATCCTATCCTGTAAGTCTGTCCCATAGGAGATCATAACTGCCAAGTGATGTACCTGTACCCATCTACTGTGAGCATCTGCCACCCTATTCTCTTTACCTTTGATATATCTGATCTCAAAATCAAACTCGCTGATTGTGGCCAACCATCTAGCCTACTTGGCATTCAGATTTAGCTGGTTAAACAAATACCTAAAACCAATATGATCACTCATCAATACAAACCTCCTGCCAAGAAGATAGTGCCTCCACATCTTCAATTCATGTATGGTCACCGCTAACTCAAGATCATGTGTCGGGTAGTTCTGCACATTCACGTTTAGTTTCCGGGGCTCATCACATACCACCTGTCCATCCTGCATAAGGACTCCACTAAGCCCTCTCTTGTAAGCATTTGTGCATACCACAAACACTTTTTCTGGATCCACAATCTATAGCACTGGTGCATGTGTCAACAACTTCTTAAGCTGCTAAAAGATAGCCTCACACTCCTTTTTCCATTCGAACTTCTTACCTTTCCTTTGTGATGATGTGATGGGATAAGCAATCTGCGATAAGTTCCTAATGAACCTCTTGTAATATCCTGCCATACCCATGAAATATATTACCTCATCCACACTTTTAGGAGCTACCCACTCCATGATGGACCTTATATTCTCTGAATCTACTACAATGCCTTCCTTGGAGAGAACATGTCCCAAGTAGTGTACCTCAATTTGAAAGAAACTACACTTGTTGAGCTTAACATACAACTAATTCTCTCTCAACAACCTCAACACTGCTGTTAAATGCTCGGCATTGTCTTCCTCATTTTTAGAATATTCCAGTACATCATCAATGAAAACAATAAATAACTTATCCAAATATGGACGCAACACACTATTCATCAAGCACATGAATGTAGCTGGAGCATTAGTTAAGCAAAATGGAACAACAACAAACTCATAATGCCTATACCTAGTCCTAAATGTAGTCTTGTAAATGTCCTCTTCTTTGATGCGTACCTGATGGTATCTGGATCTCAAGTCAATCTTTGAGAACACTTCTACTCCCTTCAGCTAATCGAACAAGTCATCAATCCTCAACAAAGGGTACATGTTCTTGACAATCACTTTGTTCAACCGCCTGTAGTCAATGCACAATCTGGGAGTACCATCTTTCTTCTTCACAAACAAGATCGGTGTGCCCCAAGGTGGTACACTTAGCTTAATGTATCCCTTGTCCAACATTTCCTTCAACTATAGCTTTAACTCAACTAACTCAGGTATTCTCATCCTGTAAGGTGTTTTTGATGCTGGAGCTGCCCCTGGAACTAACTCAATAGAAACGTATACCTCCCTGTGAGGTGGAAACTTTGTAATGTATTTAGGAAATACATCCTTAAAATGCTGTAGAACTGGGTATCTTCTCAACACATATGCATCCTCAACTCCCTTACCTTTATGACTAGAAATGTGCATTGAAAATAACTTACATCCTTTCCTCCGACTATGCTTTGCTTACATAGCTGTCACCATCCTAACTGATGTGGTTTTCTTCTTACCCTACAAGACTCTTGGTTCCCCATTTTAATCAACACACTCAATGGCTTTGTCATAACAATCTACCTTGGTCCTATGAAGATACAACCAATCCATTCCCAACAACATACTATATGAAGCCAATGGTAATACATTCAAATGTGTTGTGCTAGGCACACCATTCAAGTCAAATGCACAAGATCTTACCCAATGATGAACTCATTTCTTCGTACTTGTAGCCAACTGTACTAACCAAGACTCTGCATGCAATTCCTTACTCAAACCACACTTATCCACATAGTCAGGACTAACATAGCTATAATTAGATCAAGGGTCAATCAAAATAGAAATAACTTGATCACAAAGCTTACCGTTCATCTCATTGATAGATTCCTGGTGTTCTACCTGCCTGTTGTCCACTGCTACATAGATACATGGAATACTCTGATCAACATCCCCAATAGTCTGTGCCTCTTGTGCACTGTATATCCGAGGCCTACCATTTTGATTATGTGGAGAATATCTCTTAAGGTGCTCCTTATCACATGTCCAACACTTCAACTGACCAGTTCCCTCACCTCTATGTTACTGCTGCTAATGTGACCCATGTCCCTGTCTAGTTGCATAAAATATATTTTACGGTGCCACATTTTCTTTCTAATATACATGTGAAGGCCTTGTCCACTTAGGATTCCATTTACCTTTACATTTTTCCTTTCCTTTGCATCCATGCTGAGATTCATTCTTACGCTTTGATTTTTCATAACAATGCTTTAGTTTCCCAATAACTTCCTCAAATGATCGAGGCTCATCATACTCAATCCGATCTCTAAATTCTAATGGAAAACCACTGACAAATCTCTGAACTTTATCTTTCTCATCAGTAAGATATGGTGCATACCTCAATAGATATAGAAACTTGGTAGTGTACTCTTCATCTATCTTTGATCCCATATTTAGCTCATAGAACTCTTTAGCCTTACTATCATAGTACCTTTTTGACAAGTACTTCTTCCTAAAAAGCCTCTTGAACTCCTTCCAACTCAAGTCATTTTTTGTGATGTCTCGGACTCACTTAACGTCTTCCCACCAAATGTCTACTTTACCTTTCAAGTTGAAGATCACTACTCTGGCCTTCATGTTATCTGTGTAATCATGCAACTCAAATAATTTGTTCATCTCAAGTATCAAAGGCTCTGCAACTTCTGACTTCTTCATATCTCCATCAAAAGTAGGTGGTTTTTCTTTCTTGACTTCATTTGGTAAGTTAAGGATGATAACGAAGGCGATCATGATGTCTATCAGAACCAGAACTAGAATAGTACATGTACTCATCACCCCTCCTATCTGGAGTGTCCAAGAACCTCCCATCTCTCACTGTGTCAGATCGATCCGACCTATGTCTACTAGGAGACCTACTTCCATATTCCCCATTAGTGTTATCCTCATGTCCATGGCTGATCTGAAGTGGCCCTTGTCGCTGCAACTCTGACAAACTTTGAAGAAGTATAACATTAACCTATGCTTGCTTCTCTTGTGCTTGTATGATCCAGTCATTATCTTCCTTACAAATCCTTATCCCTTCCTTCAAAATTATCAATGTAACTGCCAAATCGGAAGAGTTCCCAACACCATACTGCTCTTCGGATTCATATGGAGAGTCTTTGTAGTCAACCATCTTGCTATCCATTTGATCTCTTTCCTGCAATGCATAATATGTCAGATAAACCAAATCACAATAAATCAACATACCTTAGCATAATTCGGCGAGGATACCTTGTCTGCAAGATCACCCAATCAGTGTGATACATGTATAACATAAACATAAAAAAATATATACATTCACAAATAAATGTATCAACATATAAACATCATTCTAGTTAGGGCCGAGTCATCAACACAAGGCCATATCAACAATGTGTGCTACGACCTCATGCATGATAACAACCATTACTCCATTGTACACATTGCCACATGCAACCATCAACATGCATAAGCAATGCTAAATCAACTACACATACGCATATATGCATGTAGTCGAGCATAAGTGATCAATTCGTGTAATCAACCTACAAGACTGATACATGTAATCAAACCTACAAGAATGTATCCTAACATACAAGGATGTAAGTAGGTGACATAAAATCAACATGTAAGAGACATGTAACAATATGTAACCAATCATATACTCATGATGATGCATTCCACAAAATCAATCATCAAGTTCCTCATGACAGTCTTATTATCCTCATGATCAACATCAAGCACATGGAATGCAAGTGTAAGAGACACACATGAAACTGACATGCATGGATGATCAACACACACCGCCCATTTAGTCCGAGAGTTGAACCATTCTATGCTACCACTCTGTAACACCCTCCTCACACATCCACCCAAGTAACCATGCTAACCAGGGTAAACATGAGACGAGAGGCTGTTATTATCAGATTTGACCTCTTATGTGACCTTAAGGAAGTGGAATCGAAAGAAACATCACACACAGTCATCCAACATCATCAACAAAACCCTCAGGAGACAAGTCAGCCACTCAAACAGCCTATCCCTGGGTCCCACAATTGTTCTAGATCTCTTACGCCATAGTCACTCTCATTATATGGGCAAGGGAGTGACCAACAACCTAAATTTTCTCTCACATGCTTGCCTACCAGTGACCATAGACAAAAATTGTCAGTTTTGTGCCAGTGACCATGGGTTTAAGCCACTTTTTCAGGCCCAAAGCCCAGGCCACTACTCAGAATGGGGTGATAGCTTGATATCGGTAAAAGTATAGGGAAACAATGGTGCAAAAGCAATAAGCTGAAAACATCCACAACCAGACCCCTACTAGCTATGGTAGCATTTCATCAAACAATTCATCAACATGTAACCTACAAGTGTAAACAACATAATTAAGTGTAGGGATCTCATAATTATTTGGGAATCACTATGTACCATTGTTCCCTCATGTCATTTGTTGCATTATAATCTATTAGGTCATAGATGCACTATCCAATCATTTACAGGTAAAATCATGTTGAGAGCCATACAGAGTTACTGTCATAAAATATACATATAACCACCATAATGGGAACATAATTACCATAAACATATTAGCCATCAAATCCACATATACATCAATACATTTCCACATAGAAATCAAGGGGATGAATTTCTCATTAATGAATGCAATAAACCAACTGGAGATGGGCCTACCATGTTCCACCCAACCATAGAATGGTTGAGCCAAATCTCTCTTCAACCATTCACCTCTGTGCCATATTCCAAGCATGTATGTGGGACTCAACCAAAAGAACAAATCAGGGCATATTGATGCTAAACCACCTCATCCTCATCAACAAAAACTAGGATTTACCATAATCCATCCCGGATCACTAGGCCAACATAATGAGCACATTATAACAGGCTTTACTGTGATCTCCACCCAATCACTAGGCCAAACAAGCATGGATGCCACTGGATTTCTCCACCTACACCGTGAGGATTTTTCCTGTCTCCTAGTCTCTCAGGATTTACCACAATCCAAACCCAAATCAATAGGCCCTAAACCAAGACCCACTCTCCAAGATTTACTGCATATCCCAACCTAGGATTACTAGGCCCAACGATTAGAAAACCACCTCTACGCTTTATCGTATATCTCACCATTCATGGACAAGGATTCTTAGGCTATCCGAGGCAACACAAAATCTGGCTTTACCGCAACCCATAGTCTGGCTCAAGGGTTACTAGGCCATGTGTTCTATCATTTTGAAGACCCACCTCACTCAACTTCGAATCCATTAGGCAATCTAGCTCAACCAAAACATGAGAAACCCATCACATCATGGCGATTCAGAAATGACAAGAATAGGCTGAAAACACTCACCTGGAAAAACCCATGCCATGACAAAAAAGAACTATATGCAATACCATGCATGCCAAATCTAGCAAGGAAAATACACATGCACGTCGATACCTAAAATGAAGCCTATTGTAGCTACTTGATCCTGCCTTTCCCCACTTGACATTTGTTTCCTCTTGCATTATTTACCTTTCTTGCTCCATTGCCAAAATGCTCCAAGAAAAATCTAAGGGTCCAAGAGTATGAGAGTGCTCCAAAACTCAACTGATAGAAGGTTGCCAACTTATCCTCATAAGTCTTTTTATGAATGAGGCCTCTATTTTCTTCATTTTCGATTATTTTCCTTCATTTTCCTCCTCACATGCAACATGTGACCTTTCACCTCACTTTTCTCCTAATTTCCATTATTTTCATAAATAAATGTGCCAAAAATGCCATTTTTCCTTTCCAAAACCTTAGCCATTGCCTTTACCAATTTCCTTAGCCATAAACAACCAAATGAACACCCCCTAGGATGTCCTGCCCAACATTCAACTTGGAATAAGTGTCCCATCAATTGCGGTTACTGTTATTAACTTTTATTACATGGAACTTTCACTAAGGATGTTACACATTATTTCCCCATATCATCATAACATCAATAGAAATTTTTTAGAAAGAATAATAACATCAACTATTCAGTGGAATACTAAAAGGAACATAAAAATAATAACATGCACAAATAGAGACACCATCATTTGGTCAGAGACTAGGGAAAAACCCCATAAGGGGGAAAACACGCAATCAATTCTTCTTCTTCTATTAGATTTCCTCAATTGTTCAATTGAAACACAAAATATCATGAGACATAATCCTTCACATCAGGCTACATAAGGCCTAAACAGATCTTGTTAACAATTTCGTTTCTGAACAACATTCAAATACTGATATTGATAATAATAAAAAAAAATTATCATCATGAAGTAGGGTTACTACAACCTCACTGTATCAGAATCAGAGTTTCTCTTTAGGGTTATAGGTGAAAAGGGCTCTAAATATATACATAACATGGTGTGATACCAATATTCCAATACCAATATTGTTCTTCCATATTACTATTGTTCTGTGTTTCCATACAAATATGGCAATGCCAATACTATATATGAAAGCATACATATACTGCTGAACTATGATGCTAATAGATCCATACATACTGTAATTCCATACACGTTGTAATGCCATACATATAACTTGTGATGTGAATGTTGCCATGATTCCTATGTTTCCATATATATAACTATGAAGGAAGTGAATCATCAAGGCCATATATCACAAATATTAATAGACTATGTCGAGACCAATGACCATCGTATAGATCAATAGGTTGTGTACTATGCGGGGATTAGCATATCAAGACTATATTTTACTGAGGAAACCATATTCGAACAAACAACCATACCAATACAATACACAGAGGAACCATAATATAGAGATGCCACACCAATATTATACGCAGGGATCCATACATACCACTGGAGCAAGATTCTTATCATAAAGGAATTACAGATATTGGTGATAATGATACCATAATAGAGATATGAGTGCCATACCAAATTGTGAGTGACATATCATAGTGCGATTTCCATACCAAACTATGAGTTCCATATCAAAGTGTGAGTGCTATACCAAATTGCAAGGACCATATCAAAGTGTGAGTGCCATACCAAACTGTGAGCGCCATATAGTGCCTCAGACATGTGAGAATCCTGTGTCCATGCGAGAGATTAGAGTGAGAGGACATTCATGCAAGATATTATATGCCATACAAAGAGTGAGAGTATGACCACAACAAAGATGAGTGAGATCATAACCAATGTGAAAGAACAGTCCTGTAGAAAATAGTAATGGATTCATGCCATAGAACTGTAGCATAGGATGTTACAACAAAGTCCTGAAATAGATATAACCTTTACGAAACCTAGAAGATACATCTGAAATATCATAAAAATAAATGCCATACGAAGTCATGTTCTTAAGATCAACAAAATGGGGTATATATAGTTTTTTCGATGAAGGAGCTCACATGATAATACAAGCCTTTTATTTAATCACTTGAAGTTATATTTCATAATTAAATGTGGGCTAGGGGATTTCTCCCTAGCTACAAAAATTAACATGGCATGACATGAATAATATATGACAGATGATGGTAAATTTCCTGTTTGGCGCTCTATTAACTCAATACCTTCATAGCTTTATGGTTCTTCCCTAAAAATTACCAAGGTTCATTTAGACCAATTACAAGCCCATTTTTTGTGAACCTAGGCCCAAAGTCTTAATGAATTCATCGACCTTGTATATAGCCATTTCAAGTATATGTGATGCGAGATCTTAGTATTAGACTACAACTAGAAAGAAAGGCAATGATCCATCATACATAACAAGATTCGTACAATCTTTTAACATGCCATAAGTGAATCTTCCACTACAGAGCTCATCAACTCCAAGACACAAAGACTCCTTCTCCATTACAGAATAAAACCTATGGATTTACACACATACCACAATAGTTCAATGGGATTTATAAAGCAGTCATGCACAATATTGACCACAAGCCTTCTACAACATTTACACAACAATTGTTCTATATATTCACGCATATCATATAATGCAAAATCACACACAACCACAATCGACCGATCATGTCAAACAATATTATACATAAGCATATAAGAAACCTTGCAATGCATGTGTCTATCATCATCACAGGGATCTGCAAGTCCCTTACAACTATGGAAATAATTCACAAACCATCACATTACAACGTGCAAGAACACACATTCTCGTTGATAGTGCTGATACACCCATTATCATGCAATAACATTATTCATCATTCATATTGCACCAACATGTACAAGATACAAGTAAGAAACTTATCTTAGTATCTTGACAGAGGGACTTCAACTCTCCTCCCAACCATAGGCTAACTACATTTTTATCCTTTCTTGCAGTTAACCACCCTTGAGCTGGATTCAAAGCCTAAGGAGTGAAGTGCTCAACGTAATTTCACACCAATCATATCACAACACATGGGAATCTAAAGCACTCAATTCCTACACCTAACATCCATGAATATAAAAAGCATAGTGTCTCACTAAAACAATCACTTCTGAGAATCTAGAGAACACAGTACTCCACCCAACAATCACTATAGAAATCTATAGCCTACGATGTCTCCACCCAATGTACACTACATGAATCCAAATCCCACAATGCCTCCACCTACAATTTGATAGGAATCTAGAGCACATCATGCCTCCACCTGATAGTTTTCACGAGAATCCAGAGTCCACCCTTAGTTTCTCCACCTATGAGAACACCAAGTGAAGTCCAGGAGTGCCTAATGTCTCCACCTGTTAAGAAGGAATTCGAATTCCATTGTTGCTCTACCTTATCAATCTCCACCACTTCCCACACACTGCTAATGTGCAATCTTTCTTCCTGCAACACCACCACTGTGCTTTGATCTTCTCGTGTGCTCCTCAACGAGCCTGCACTTACTCTTTTTCCCATTGTGTTGCTCTTCTCTTCTCATCTATGATGAGTTATCTCTTGCGAGAGTGTCTCCTCTCCCATGATTTCCTCCCCTAATTTTGTCTTGCATGTTGACCAACGCCCCCATCACACAAGATTGGGTTGTCCTTTTTTCAAGTTCCCATACCCTAATTTTAATGTTTGTAGAATTTTTTTTTAATGCAACAGGGATATAAGTGGAGATAAACTGCAACATTCAAAGTTTGGTTATTTCCCAAAGCCATTCCCAAGCATCTTCTTCTCCTAAGCTTTGAATCTGTGTCCTCTCTCTCAGTCCAATCATCATTTATAATTTTAATTAATTTATATGATTAATTCATATAATAATATCTACATGAAGGGTGAAAAAAGGGTTGGTATAGACCCTTCCCCATTAGAGGAACACCATCCTCAGTGTTCTATACCCAAACACAATTAAATTGTGTTCTATATCGAACAAAAATTCATAAGGAGCTTTAGATACAAATATCTCTCTTTACATTTGCTACAAAATGAACAAAAATGGGTGTGATACTCTCATTTTCTTATCCATATCCCAAGTTTCCTCATCTGGTATGAAGTGCCTCCACTAAACCTTTACTTGCTCGATTACTTGATTCCAAATTGAAATTTTCCTCTGATCTTCAATGCACATTGGCTCTGGGTAGAATTCTCCTTCGGATTACACTTGTATCACAGACAAATCAAGAACATGATTAGAATTATGTACACATTTTTTAAGAAAAGAGATATGTAATACATCATGAGCCTTCACTATGGGTGGAAAGGCTAGTTTGTAGCCCACTGGTACCACTCTTCTAATGATTTAAAATGGTTCACAAAACCCAAGTTCTAGCTTTGCATAAGATTCAATCTTTAATGAATTTTTCCTTGATATAATGTGGAGGTAAAAATGTTCTCTAATTTGAAATTATTTTTGCATTCTCTACTAATATGCATAGCTCTTTTTCCATTCTTGATCTATCTTCAATTGTTTCCTGATAACAATTATTTATTATTCCATTTCCTTAAGCATATTTGGCCTGATATGCACTCTATTCACTAAATCATTTCGATTGATAGGTGTATTTCATTTTATACCATAAAAAGCCTCAAACGGACTCATATTTAGTGATTCTTAGTAACCATTATTGTAGGAAAACTCTACCAAAGGAAGAAACTCTTCCCACCTCTTTAGCTAATTCATGACATACATTTTGAGCATGTCTTCCAACACCCTGTTAACTCTTTCAATTTACCCATTTGTTTGTGGATGGTATGTTGTGTTGAAGGATAAATCTGTCCTAAAACCAACAAATAACACCTTCCAAAAATTAGAGGTGAACTTAACATCCCTATATGCGCTACCTTGCTAAACTTATCTATCATCACCATTATGACATCATGCTGCTTAAATGTCCTTGGAACTTTTGTAATGACGTCCATTGAAATGAATTCCCACTTCCACTCACGAATGGGGATTAGCTGTAGCAATTCCATTGGGAGTCTATGTCCCACTTTTACTTGTTGGCACTCCAGGCACTTGGATTTTTATTCAACCACATGCTTTTTCATGCATGCTAATAACATGGTAGTTTATGATCATCCAAGATGAGCTTATTCAAGTATCCCATGCAAGTTATATACCACCTAACTTTGAATTTTAGCAAACCATCATATGTAAGTGAGAAATGTTTGCTCAATATTCATTATGGCTTATACTACAAGTGTTCTTTGACTTACTAGTAATGTTCATCCTATTGTACTACCTCTTTGATATTTTATTTGATGTCCATTTGATAAGCACTGATGGCTGCCACATGAGCCACCTACAACCTTCCACTAAGTGCTTTAACTACCTTGTTTTACTTACCTTTGATGTACTTGATTTCAAAATTAAACTCACTAAATAAGGCTAGCCACCTTTCCTTTCTTGTATTCACTACTTGGGATAATCAAATAGATACCTCATACCTCCATGATCTGAAATCAAGATAAACTTTCTTCCAAGGAGGTAATTCTTCCACATTTTCAGTGCTTGTACTATTCCTGTTAATTCCAAATCATGGGTGAAATAATTACACTCATTCTCATTCAAATTTCTCAATTCATAGCATACAACCAATACTTCTTGCATTAGGACTCAAACGAGCCCTTCCTTGTAGGCTTCCATGCACAACACATAATATTTATTTGGGTATGTTGTCCTCAATATTGGTGCACATGTGAGAAAATATTTCAATTGGTCAAAGATGGCTTCACATTCCAATGTCAATTGTAATTTAATTCCTTTTCTTTGTAGTGCTCTAATTGGATGCCCAATATTTGAGAAATTGTGAATGAATCTCTGTTAATACCTATCCAAACACATTAAGTATCTGCCTTCTACCACATTATGAGGAGTAGGCCACTCCATGGTGGCTTTAATTTTTTATGTTTCCACCACGACTCCTTTAGAGACAATGTGTCCCAAATACTAAACTTGGGTCTAGAAGAATTCACACTTGCTAAGTTTGGCATAGATATTGTTCTCTCTTAGCAATTTCCATGTTTCTACTAAATTTTTTTTCATGCTCCTCTTTGGTCCTTGAATAAAGGAAGACGTCATCAAGAGAAAACTATTACAAACTTGTCTAAATATGGACTAAGGACATTACTTATTAAACATATAAATGTTGTTGGGGAGTTTGTGAGTCCAAACAAAAAAAATACAAATTCTTATTGCTCATACCTAGTTCTAAATATCATTTTATGAATATCTTCATCTTTGATGCGTACCTGATGGTACTCATATCTCAAATCGATCTTTGAGAAGACCACTACTCCTCTTAGCTGGTCAAACAAATAATCAATCCTTGACAGAGGATATCTCTTCTTAATAGTGACCCTATTGAGTTATCTATAGTCAAGGCATAACCTCAATGTACCTTCCTTATTCTTCACGAATAACACAAGGGTTCCCAATCCTGGAAGTAGTTGAATTGAGAAGTCGATTTCTCTTCTTTGCAACAACCCTAAGATTTATTTGGGGAACACATCACTCAATTGTTTTATTATTGGGAGTTCTTCCACTCTATCTTTCCTGGCCTCCAATTCATTGGTCACTTGAACAACAAATAGTTCACTCCCCTTCTTGTAGTATCTCTTCAATTGCAGTGCAATGATTCGAAAAACTATCACAAGTTTTCTTTTCCCATGTAATTTCATCCTTTTTCTTTCCTCATTGAGACATTCTATCAAATTGTTGTAGTAGTCGACCTTGGTCCTATGGGATGCTAGCCAGTCCATCCCAATTAGTAGATAGTACAAGCCCAACAATAATATATCTAGATTTGCAATCATGAGCCACAACTAGACATGATTTCACCACATGTTCAACTTAGTTCTTAGTCCCCTTGGCCAACTAGACCAGTCACTACCTATCATGGATTACTTTTTATCTACAACACACACCTCTTTGAAATCTTAGGCTAACGTAACTGAAATTAAAACTTGGATCTATCAAAATTGAAACTGCATGGTTATGAATCATACCTTCCATCTTCATCATGGTTTGTTAGTGATCAACTTGCCTGTTGTCCAACACAATATAAATCCATGGTACACTTTGAGCCACATTCTTCACAATCTCTGCTTCTTGCACATTGTACATCCTTGGGCCATTCCATTATTGCGAAGGATTGTCTCTTTACTAGTGGTTCTCTCCACACATGCAACACTACATAGGTCCTCCTCTAAACCTCTTGTCTTGAACTCTAGCAGGCTTAGTGAATCAGTCCTTATTAATAGTAGTGTTTGTCTATTTATATCCATTCTTGGTGGAAGTGGAAAAATTCACATTTCATTTCACAAACTTCCTTTCCCTATAAAATTTAGTTTTCCCTTCATTTTCTAATCCGCCCTGAACTCAGGCGTGTGCTTTGATTTCTCATAACAATATTTCATTTTCTTGATGGGATCCTCCAATGTTTTAGGCTCATTTAATTATATTACATCCCTAAATTCTTGAGGAAGTCCACTGAGATACCTTTTAATATTTATCTTCTCATCTTAATTTGTAGACTGATGTGGATATTCCACTAGATAGTTTGTCATAATAGATTTTATAAAACTATATTTAAAATTTTGAAATATACACTATTAGGGTTTTATTTTTCTTTAGATTTATGGATCTATAAATTATGGCTAATTATGTGTGCATGAATACTAAAATTATGCAAAAAATAGAGAACAATGAAATAAAAACTCACAATCCATGATTAGCACAAGATATGACCTAGGAAACCCTTTCGAGAGAAAACCCAATAAGAACGTGAGGCTACTATGTTCTCTTTCTCTGAATAGAAAATAGTTGCGAGTACAAAGAAGTATGGATTATGGCATGTGGGCTAATATAGTTTACAAATCTGTGTGCTCTATGTCTTGTCCCTCTTCGGAATTTTTTCTCATATATGGAGCAAATGCATTTGAAAAAATGGAACCCCATTTCCTTTAGTGGCTTGGTTATAACAAAACATGATAGCCTATGGTGGTTAGGCTTGAATACCTCAACTCTTAACAAGAGTTACGATATGGAATCTTCCAGATACTTATTCATCATAATCACGTGGCTAGCCCCTTTTCCATGAATAATGGGAGCTAGCATGCCATCCCCTCAAATTATGGTGGTGAAAATAAGAAGATCAAGTTAAGAGTGGCATAAATTTTGCATACAGACTTCGATTGATGTTATTATTGTGACTTTGGAAAGGTATCTATGTGTGTAATATGAAAAGTGTTGTGCAAAGGTGACAAAGTTTTACCCCCAAAAAATATTGTTTAATGCCTCAAAATGCTCCTTGAAGGTTTTAGACCCACATTTGACAAATTGGGTCCCACATGTGAAAATGGTCTAGTGAGTTGATTCATTCACATTTTTCACTCTAAAAGAACTGGGATGTATGAAAAAAATATAATGATCCAATCTGGATCACACCTCCCCATTTTGGGAGGCTTTTGGTCCCCAAAGCTTCTACTTAATGAGGTGAGGAAATGTTTCTCCCACCTTCTCTTGGATGTACCATTTAGCTTTTCTTGGAACTTTCCCTTTCAACCCAATTTTCCAAAGGTGATGCCACCCCTGTCTCGTAGTTTTGGACCTCTTCTACAAAATTGTATCTTCTATCAACTCTTCCTAAGTATTTTGTGATAAAGCCTCCACAGAAGGTAGAACCTATTCCTCTTCTTGATCTACCATGGAAGGCTCATAGAGTTTTAGATTCTCCACATTCAACTGAGTAAATGCATATGTATGGTGGTAGACTGAATCAATAGGAACTATCACCCAAACGTACCATAGAGCCTTGATTACTCCTTGTTCAACTGTAGCCATACTTTGTCTCCCACCTTGAATGATTTCTATGTTCTACGTTGATAATTTCTAGCCTTATATTTTTCTTGTGATTTCTACAAAATATATTGTACTTTTATATAAATCTTCTTGATCTTCTCTACAAAATTTTCATCCCTCAATGCATCCCCTGTAAGATCCTCCTTTACTCCTCCTTGTTGTCCATATGAAATATCCAAAGGTGAAGGTAAAAAATATCCAAAACAAGTTTCAAATGGGGACTTACTAGTAGAAGTGTGGACTACTCTATTATACGACTATTGTATATATACTAGATTTTCATTCTAGGTCTTTGGATGTTTCTAATTATAACCCCTCAAAAGCTGCACCAAAGAATTGTTGACTACTTTTGTTTTCCCATATGTCTATGGATGGAATGCTATAAACCTCTTTAACTTGGTGTCCATATTCTCCCACAATGTAGTCTAAAATGCATTGAGAAATCTTGTGTCCCTCTCTAAAACGATGTTCCTTAGTATCCCAAAGTGCACCCAAATTGTCCAAAGAGCCAGTGTATTGTTTCTTTCCCATTAATGGTATTTTATAGGGCATCAAAATACACATCTTGTTGAACTTATCAGCTTCCAAGAACATGTTATTGGTAAACCTCCCACAATGTCCATGGAAATTCTTTACCAAGGACGAGTGGTACATGGATGATATAGACCTTGTTTCTTGTTACTAGGCTTGTTGGTATAACAAAACATGCATTCCCTTATGAACCTAGATACCAACGAAACCATGTTGCAACTAACGAATATGATAGGGACGTGCTAAGGACCATGCACATGTTATCGTTGGAGAATGTTCATATCATAATGAACGGTGTCGATGATGCCCAATTCAGGCTCGACATCGACTAGGGCCAAGGGTTTCGTCTAAGATGCAATGTTCCTTTGGAGGAAAAACTTGTTATGGGAATGGCTATAAGGTTAGTCAAGGACAAGGACTACCAATTCGATTTTAGGGTTCTTCAAGAACTTTTTTCCATGAAAGAGAATGAAGATATATATCTTTTTGTGGCGAACGTGCCCTCAACTGCTAAGTAGAAAGAGCTCAGACCTAATGTTATGGTCTTGGGTCCACCAAGCTCATCTCATCTCTAGAATCCTATAATTATTTTGATATATTTGTGAATCCTACCGACTCCAAATTTTATTTTTACATTTTATTTTCTTTTTTTAAATGTTTTATTTATTTATTTTTATACTTGCTGAAGATATGGTATATTGTATTCAATTTGGGTGAAAATTTTTTGACTCTTAATTAATTTGCAAATTTTTAAAAACTATTTGCAAAGTTTTTAAGGTTTTGGTAAAATTAAATATTCAATTTATTTTTTTAGAAATTGAAAATTATTTTTTGAATTTTTAAAATTTGAATTTGTAATTTTTGATTCATGGATGACTAATTTTATATGGTTTAAAAGCAATTTGTAATTAGAATTTGTTAAAAAAAAAGGCTCTGTGTGTGTGTGTGGATTTTTCCATAATTATTATCTTCTTTCTATTCATTATCATACTTATTTTTAATAATCAATATTTATTAAGCTATAATCATTCTTTGATGGCTTTCTATTAATTGTTGTCTTCTTTCTAATAACAATGTTTTTTCTAATAACAATCTAATCGCCAAGTGTCCTCATAAATTAATTATCCAAAAAAAATTTAAATATATGGAATTTTCCATAATTAATATTTTATTTCCATTAATTATTATACTTATTTTTAATAGTAAATATTTATTGATGATGATGATGATAGTGGTTAATGTCCACTGAGACCAAATTGGTCTATCAGACCTATAATTTCTTAGTTTTTAATTGTCTGGCTCCTCGTCTTTCTTGGCGAGATTGATGTTGTAGCTTTCTTCTTTTTCTCTACGGTTTTCCAACTTCATGTATCTTGCATCTCCTTCAACTCTTCTGGTTCTTGGGACATTGGTGTCTTAGCTTCGCGATCTATTGTGTTCGTCCTCTTGAAGATAGACGGAGAAGAAATTTGGTCCAGGAGATCTGCTTTGCTGTTAAATGAAGATTTATTTTGTGTGGTATCCGAATCTTCATAACTGTTGATGCTTGAGGGGTTGTGGAGTTCACCTTTTTGTTGCTGGGCGGGGCTTTCTCCCTGCTTGTCTTGAGAGTTGTTTCTTTCCTATGATTCAAAGTTTTCTCTAGAGTATTCTTCTTTGATGACAATGTAGTGTTCTTTTTGTGCTCCTTCCCACCATGTAGATCTGTGGTGGTTTTTTCTAGCAGAATTTTTCTGGAAGGCTTTTGGGCAATTTTTGGCTAGATGGCCCGTCTCAAAGCAGGATCGACATCTGAAGAGGACACTTTCATAATCGAGTTTCTGGTTCCACACATAGTCTTTACTTGTGAGGTTTATTTCAGCTGGGAATCTGGCACTGAAGTCCATTTCCACACAGATGTGTGCATAGGTGGTTTTGGCATATTCCTCTGTTTCTGGGCATCTGCAGTAAAATTTCCCAATTGCATTTCCAATGGCTTTTAGCGAGGAAAGATTCCAGAGATGCAAGGGTAGGCTTGGAAATCTCACCCAAACTGGTGCTGAGGTTATGATTGCTGTTGAGGGATCGAATGATGGGTTCCATGGCTTCATGAATAGGCATGAGTTTTCCCAAAACCAGGGGCCAGAATCTAGAATACATTGTCTGCTTTCAAGGTTTTCAAAATCTACTATAAAGAAACCCCTAGCATAGGGGTAGATATTAATTTCATCAGAAATGATAGGCTTCCATACCTCCGAGATCCAATTGTGGAGATCTGTCAACCGCGGCCAAAAACCATTGAACCGACAGATTAGAGCACTTTCAGAAAACTTTAAAGCCTCATCGAGTGAGGCCTGGACCACCTAGACAGTGGGAGCTGGGGCTTCACCGACGATATGGGTAGGAGCTTTCCCTCCAGAAGTGGACGGAACTGAGCCAACAACTATTTTCGCAAAGCTAGGAACCATATTTTCCCATAGAAAGTCGAGACCCAGCCGCAGACAAATAAGGCAGAGGATTAGATCTAGATCTAGCCACAGAGGATTAGATCTAGAACCCAGCCGCAAAGAAGATTAACCTATAATCATTCCTTTCTTGATTTCTATTAATTATTGTATTCTTTCTAATAACAATGCTTTTTTTCTAATAAAAATGTTTTTCCACCCACCTGTCTCGAGTGGGGGTGCCAACTCAATTGATGATCGAATTAATACGAAATCTGTGAAAATTGAGAGATCCAAGGTTCAAATCCCCTTGTTTGTGACCCGATTTACAAGAGTAGTTACATGTCAAGAGGGTTGTTGGGTTCCTTTGGGATACAAAAAAAAACAATGTTTTTTCACCCTTTTCCATTAATATATTTTTATTAAGCATAATGTTTTTTTATAGTTTAATTATTTCCGACAATTTTTTCATAAAACTATGCTATCATGTACCAATAGATTATTAGCAATTTGATTCCTCCTCCACTAAGGTTGTGGTGTTTAAATCATGCACTTACTATAACTATGTTATATGATCACATCCACCCATAAGGGTTCTCTACTTTTTGCATAAAAGACACGTACTAAGCAACAAACCTGCATATTACACTTGTTCTTAATTAATTTATGAGTTGTTTAATTCAATCAATATATATATATATATAATTTTTTATTTTTTATTTTTTTATTTTTAAATATATATATATATATGTGTGTGTATTTTCTTTTATAACTTGTTGTTGTTGTTTTTTTTTTTCTATGAGATTTTTCAATTTTTTTTATTTTTAAAATTATTTTAATTCATTTGTTTTACTTTATTTGTATTTTTTTTGAAATTTTATATTTTTAATAATGTTTTAATTTCTTTTTTTTTTTGGATTTTTTAAACATTTTGTTTTTTTTTTTTTAATGTTAAAAAAATTATAATCATTTTTTTTTTTTTTTTAAATTTTTAATATAATTATATTTTGATTTTGTTGTTCCATTTTTATTGTTTTAAATTAAATATCAATTTTAACTGGGTTATAATTTTTTTTGGTTAGTTTTTAATTTTGGTTTCATTTTTTTATAAGTTTTTTGTTTTTGTTCTGTTTTGTTTTGTTTTTTTTTTGTTTGTTTCTGTTTTGTTTTGTTTTTTTTTTTTAACTCTTTTTTTGTTTTGTTTTTTTGTCTCATCTTCTTCTTCAGTTGAAGTTGTTTTTAAAATTTTTAAAACATTTTTTTTACTTAAAATTTTATGTGTTATCATTATTTTTGGTAAAAATAAATTCATAAAAATTCATAACAATTTGAAAAATTGCTAGTTTTTTCAAGTTTTTCTCTTCAATTTTTTCCTTAAAAATTGTTAATTTGACATGTCATTTTTAAGGAAAAGGTTATAAAATGTGTATTTTTTTTTTATTATATCTATATGCAAATATATATTTTTTGTAAAGTGTCTGAAATTATTAATTTTTAAGTGAAAATTATTTTATTTGTATTGAAGTATTAATTAACAATACATAAATATATAAATGAACCTAACTTGAAAATATTATTTTTATATTATGTTTTTAACTTTTCAAAAACATTGAAATCTTTCAATACAAAAAAAAACATGGTTAATAAAAGCAATAAACACAAACTTGAAAAACATTTAAAAGACAAATCTCATGAAGAAGAAGAAGACAACTTGAAAAATGGGTAAATAATCAACATTTAAAAAAGTGCACTTACTTAAGGTACAAGAAAATTTAAAGTTTCCAAAATATGCCCCCCGAAAAAAAGGTTGATGCTACATTAACACTTTTCAAAATAGCATGAAAATCATTTAAAAGAAATATCCATACTTAATAGATAATAAAATTTGAAGTGTTTCAAAACTGCATGAAAATCACCAACATTTAAAAAAGTCCATAATTAAGAAAATTTGAAGTGTAAAAGATATTCTCCTAAAAAAAAAGGTTGATGCTACATCAACACTTTCCAATTTAAACCAACATGAAAATCATAATTTTATGTGACCTCTAAAAAACAAGAACTCGGTATAGTTCTCATTAAATTGGTAACTTTGTTGTGTCTTCTAGGCGACAAATTAGCATAACCTCCATGCCACCTATTTCTTCGACACCTTGCTAATGTCAAGGTGACATCATTCTGCCACATGGGATTCCCTGAAGGTGCTATGTGTCACCCAAAATCTAGCCACTTGGCCCACCAAAAGGTCATATTACAAGCCATGTGTCATGCTGTCGGCGTGACACATCGATAACTTTGCCACTTTATGAGTACACGTCATTTGTGTCCCACGTGGCATATAACAACTAAACTTAAGTCAAGGGTCACAATGGGTCTCAAACCTCTGGATAACAATTGTTTTCCTATTTAAGGACAAAGAGGGATTTTTGTCTCACCTTACATCAACAGTGCCAACTTGAATGATCCCATCATCACACCTCCAACGTGTGATGATAATTCTAGTGGCAAGTGACAAGAATTTTCCCATCCCATGACCTTTGTTAACCGCAAACCATTTCAGAAATAACTCATGGAATCCCTAGCACAATGTGACATGAATAATATATGGTGGATGATGGGAAATTTCCCATCTAGTGCTCCATTAACTTAATATCTTTGTAACTTTATGGTTCTTCCTTAAAAAAATATCAAGGATCATTTGGCCCAATTATAGGATCTTCGTAGCCATTTCTGACATATGCAATGCAAGACCTTGGTATTAGATTACAACTAGAAAGAAAGGAAACAACCTATCATACATAACAAGAATCATACAAGCTTTTAACATGCCATAAGTGATTCTTCCACAATAGATCTTATTTTCTTTAAGACACAAAGACTCCTCCATTATATCATACAACATAGGGAATTACACACGTACCACAACCTAGGGATTTATAAAGAAGTCAAGCAGAATATTGATCACAAGCCTTCAACAACCTTTACAAAAAAATTATTCTAGATATTCATGCATATCATATAATGTAAAATCACACACATCCATAGTCGGCTGGTCATGTTAAACATTTGAACATAAGCATGTAAGTAACCTTTCCATTAAAGATTCTATCAACATCACAAGAATTTGCAAGTCCTTTACAACCATGGAAATCATTCACAAACCATCACATTGCAACACATAGGAATACATATCCTCATTAATAGTGTTGATACACCCATTATCATGTAATAATATTATTCATCATTAATATTGCACCAACATGTACTATATACAAGTAATCAATGTATCTTCGTAATTGGATGAATGATGACTAAGAGAGGGACTTGAACTCTCCTTCCAACCATATGCCAACTACACTATTATCATTTCTTGTAGTTAACCACCCTTTAGCTAGATTCAGAGCCTGAGGAGTGATGTACTCAAGGGAATTTCACACTAGTCATATCACAACACATGGGAATTTGAAGCGCTCAATGCCTCCACCTAACAACTAGAAATCTAGAGAGCACAATGTCTCCACATAAACAATCGTTTCTAGGAATCTAGAGCACATAGTTCTCCACCCAACAATCACTACAAGAATCCAGAGCCAATGGTGTCTCCACCAAATTTACACTACAGGAATCTAGAGCCCATAATTCCTCCACTCACATTTTAGTAGGAATCTAGAGCACACAATGCCTCCACTTGATAGATTTTGTAGGAATCTAGAGTCCACCCTTAGTGTTAGAAAATTATATATTACAGAGCAATGAAACACATAAAATTTTGCATAAAATTAATAAAACAAGACAGAGACACATGTATACATGGTTCACCCAATTTGGGCTATTTCCACGGAGAAACAAGCAATCCTTCCTTTTATATTATCCAGCAAAATGTAGAGATACAACCTATAGCCGATCTGTTGTAATTTCCTCTTCGCTCTCACACAATCCCCTCTCTCTTTCTTGCTCAAAATACACATATATTCAGCCGCAATACAATTCCCTCATATATAGCGAGGAGTTTCCTTCTAGGGAAAAAAAACCCTAAATTAAGCATAACTTCTACCGTCAAATAATCCGCCTAATGAACAATCTAGATTGACTTTACAATATTTTACAAGGCAATTTTACTTCTTCGTCACCCCCCCAGACCCCCCTGGCAGCAAACAAATGATCGGCGTTGCCGCCCCATTATGAATTGGGGTACAATGTGGTGATACCTATGAATAAAGAATATAATCATGCTCCACACCCAAAAATAGCCCACTTAGAGACTGATTATATCAAATCCACGGCTGCTTCATTTGTTGGATAATGCCTCCACTTTGGATCTGGCTGTTTCTCATCTTCATCATCATACTTGAAGACCAATTGAAACCGAGTAGAATCTCAATTTCTCCTTGGTTACAAATTTTGTTAACATATCTGTAGGATTCTGGCTAGTGTGTATCTTTTCCAACTTCAACTGTCCGTCTTCCAACACTGACCGTATGAAATGGTACTTGAATTATATATGTTTAGTCTTGGAATGAATTTTTGAGTTCTTTTCAAGATGAATGGAACTATGGCTATCACTGTATAACTTGCTCAACTCCTGCTTCTTACCTAATTCAACTAGAAATCTTTGTAACCAAATCATTTCTTTACTAGCCTTTGTAGTAGTAACATACTCTGCTTCAGTTGTTGAGAGTGCAACAAAACTCTGTAATTTTACACCTATAGTAAACACATACCTTGTGGTGCTCCTCCCGTTATCTCTATCACCTGCCATATCTACATCAACATATCCATGTAGAGTAATGTTTGAACCACCAAAGCATAATGCTTGACATGTGGTACCTCTCAAATACCTGAGAATCCACTTCACTGCCATCTAATGTTCTTTTCCTGGATTGTTCATGTACCTGCTTACAACTCCCACTGTATGTGCAATGTCAGGCCTTGTGCAGACCATTGCATACATTAAGCTCCAACTGCTGATGCATATGGAACTTTAGACATATAATCAATCTCTTCTTGAGTCTTGTGACACATCTCCTTACTTAGTTTGAAATGGCTAGCCAAAGGTGTAGTAATTGTTTTTGCGTTCTCCATATTAAATCTTTCCAACACCTTTTGTATGTACTCACTCTGAGACAATGTTAATATGCGATTTTTCCTGTATCTAGTTATTGTCATACAAAGGATTTGTTTTGCAACACCTAAATCCTTCATTGCAAATGAATTTGCCAATTTTCCTTTGAGCACATTTATTTCCTACATGTTAGATCCTACAACAAGCATGTTATCTACATACAATAATAACATAATATTGGTTCTGTCATTTATCCTTTTGATATAAACACAATGATCAGAGTGACATCTAGTATAACTTTGTTCAGACATAAACCTGTCAAATTTTAGATACCATCTCATTGGGGCCTGTTTTAAGCCATACAAGCCCTTCTTCAACTTGCACGCTAGTTTCTCCTTCCCTTTGATCTCATATCCTTGTGGTTGCTACATATGTGGTTGCTGCATATATATCTCTTCCTCCAAATCCCCATGGAGAAAGACCATATTTAAATATAACTTCTCAAGATGCAAATCTTCTACTACTACTAGACTTAAAATATTTCCGATTAAAGTCATTTTAACAACATGAGAAAATATTTCATCAAAGTCTATACCTTTCTTCTGTGGAAACCCCTTCACCACAAGTCTAGATTTATACCTTTTGCTACCTCCATCTTCTTCCTTCAACCTGTAAACCCATTTATTCTACAATGTTGTTTTACCCGCAAGCAACCTGACTAAGTCCCAAGTCTGGTTATGTACCAAGGAGTCCATCTCTTCTTTCATGGCTAGCTACTACTTCTTCCTAGTTTCTACCTATAATGCTTCTTCATAACATTTTGGTTCCCCAGAATCAGTCAACAATACATAATATAATGAAGGAGAGTATCGTTCATGGGGTCTACTTATCTTGGTAGATATTCTAACACCAATTTTAGGTGTTTGAGGTGCTTGTTGTTGTTGTGGTTGTTGTTGTTGTTATGTCTGTTGATCATTATGAGTTTTGGGCACCTTTACTTTTTTCTGTGATCTCATCAAGCACTGTGTATTCTCTGTTTTCTTTTTCCTATTTCTTTTCTTGCATCTGATCATTATACAAAACCTTTTCATTGAATATGACATCTATGCTCCTAATGATTTTGTGATTTTCATAATCATATAAGCGATAAACAAAATCATTAACACCATATCCAATAAAGGTACATTTATTTGATTTTTCATCAAGCTTTGTTCTATTTTCTTTATTAATGTGGACAAAGGATTCCCAACCAAAATTCTTTAAATATGAGTAGTTTACATTTTTACTTGTCCATGCCTCCTGTGGAATACCTCCATCAAAGGAACTTGAAGGCCCTCTGTTTATTAGATAAACAACAATATCTACAACACATGCCAAAAATTGTAAAAGCAATCCTGTATGCAATCTCATGCACCTTGCACGCTCCATGATTGTCCTATTCATCCTTTCTGGCACACCATTTTCTTGTGGTGTTCCTGGAACTGTCTTCTCTCTATGAATTCCATGCTCTAAACAATACTTATCAAACTCTTTGATGCAATATTCACCTCCATTATCTGATCTGAGACACTTCAACCTTTTTCCCATCTCATTCTCAACCAAAGCTTTCCATTTCTTGAAAGTATCAAATACATCATATTTATTTCGAATACAATAAATTCATGTTTTTCTGGTTTCATGATCAATAGAAGTAACATAATAGCGAGAGCCACCAAGAGATGATACCTGAGCAAGTCTCCATACATCTGTACGCACAATTTCTAATTTTTTCTCTTCTTTTCTTTCCTAACTTTGAGGAATCTGACTCTCTTCTGCTTTCCATAAACACAATTCTCATAGAATTCAAAATCAACATGCTTCAAACCTGGCAAAAAATTCCTTGAGTGAAGAATCTACATCCCTTTCTCACTCATGTGCCCGAGCCTATAATGCCACAATGTTGTATCTTCTCTTGTAGAGGTTAAAGCATTAATAGAATTTTAAATACCATTGCATAAATACAATGTACCAACCTTTTCTCATTTGGCTATTACCGGGGCTCCTTTAGTGACCTTCGAGGTTTTATCTGTAAAATAAGTTACACAAACTTCACCTCCCAACTTCCCTGTTGAAATTAGATTTTTCTTTAGATATGGAACATGCCTTACCTCCTTCAATAGCCATTGGTTTCTATTCTACTGTTTTATGAAAACTTTACCCATTCCAATGATTTTACAGGGTTTATCATCACCGAAATGAACTTGTCCAAAATATCCTTGAACATAATCATGAAAATGTTTCCTATCAGGTGTGGCATGGAATGAGGCCCCTGAATCTACCACCCAGGCATCAATAATATTTTATAAAGAAAGAAACAAAGCATCTTCGAACACATCACCTGTCACATTTGCTTCATGATTGTTTTCTTGCTGCACATCTCCTTCTTTTTCCTTTCGAGACTTACAATATTTCTTCAGGTGTCCTTTCTTCCCGCATTTCCAGCACACTATCCCCGATCTAGACTTGGTTCTGCCTTTCCTTGACTTACTGCGATATCTTGGGCTCTTTCCTCTTTCCATTTTTCTTCCTCTAGTCTCTGAAGTCAAGGCATTACCTGATGTCTCACTAGAGCTTTTCCATCGCATTTCCTCATTAAGGATTGCACCAACAACATCATCAAACTTAAAGTAATAGATCCAAAGACAAAATTACTAATGGCCATAACTAAACCATTCCAATTTTCTGGCAATGAGCACAAAAATAACATATCCCTAACTTCATCATCAAAAGTTACCCCTACATAACTTAATTGACTAGTGACCGTATTAAATTCATTTAAATGATTAGCAACAGATCCACCTTCTGTCATCTTCATATTAAATAAATGCTTCATAAGAAATACCTTATTTGAGGCTGAGGGGTTTTTCATATAATTTGGTCAATGTTGACATTAAACCCTCTATTGACGTTTCTTTTGAAATATTAAAGGCTACTGATGCTGCTAGGCACAACTGTATTTTTCCAAGTGCCTTTCTATCGAGAATATCCCATTTTGTGTCTTTCATACTCATCCACTTCTTTGTCTTTCCGATCAATGGTAGGTATAGATCTTTCTGATACACATAATCTTCCATCTGCATCTTCCACAGCTAGTAGTTTTAGCCATTAATTTTTTTGACCCTAAACCTACTATATTCTGCCATTTCTCCCACTCGAACCAAGAACCCTTCTCTCCTACAAGCTTATCATCCAAATATACCTTCGACTCTGATACCAATTGTTAGAAAATTATATATTACAGATTAATGGAACACATAAAATATTGCAGAAACACAAACATAAAAAATGCATAGAACAAGAGAGAGACAGAGATATACGTGGTTCACCCAATTTGGGATACGTCCACAAAGAAATAGCCAGTCCTTCCTTTTATATTATCCAACAAAATGAAGATATACAACCTATAGCCAACCCACTATAATTTTCTCTTCGCTCTCACAATGTCTCCTCTCTCTTTCTCGCTCAGAATACACATATATTCAACCGAAATACAATTCCCTCATATATAGCGAGGGGTTTCCTTCTAGGAAAAACCCTAAATTAAACATAACTTCTATAGTCAGATCATCCACCTAATGAACGACCCAAATTTTCTACATAATTACAATATTTTACAAGGCAATTTTACATCTATTTTTAACTTCAGGGGTGTTGCCCCCGAACCACTGCTCGAGGGGCTCATAAAAATCAACGTCGCCCCCCTTGGATCCCCTTAGACCCCCCTCTGGCAGCAAAAAAATGGGTGGAATTTCTACCCCATTATGAATTGGGGTCCAATGCAGCGATACCTCTAAATAAATAAGATAATCAGGCTCCACACCCAACACTTAGGGTCTCCACCTATAAAAACAGCAAGAGAGGTCCTAGAATGCCCACTTTCTCCACCTATTTAGAAAGAATCCAAAGTCTAATATTGATATACCTTCTCAATCACCACCACTTCCCACACAATGCTAATATGCAATCGTTCTTCTTGTAGCACAACCATTGTGCTTTGATTTTCTTCTTCACCCATCAACGGCTTACACTTATTCATTTTCCCACTCTATTGATCTTCACTTCTCATCTATGCTGATTTTGATCCAGGTGGATATTGGTGGTCACCCACTTATTCCACTTTGACCCTCAATATTGTCTCTTTCAGTTTTTTAGTTTCCATAATTGTAGCACAATTTACTATTTTTGGTAGTTTTTCGGGTCTTAAACTTCCAGAGCCGTTTTGAGGTCCTAAATGGATTTTTTTTGGGAAAACCAGGAAAACATGTTTTTTTCTATATGTTTACATTCGAAAGTTGTAGTACTCAAATAGATATTTCTATCAAGGTATTATGCACGTCAAACGAAGATTGTATGTCAAAGTTACGACCCCAAGAAGTTGATGTACCAATTTACCCAAACCGGGCTCATAGTTTTGGCGCTTCATCTCCTTGGGTTAGGTTTTGGATGTTTATGGTTTTCCATTATTTCTCGATAATAAATAGGCCTTCAATCCTCATTGTAACACATTTCAAAGACATGTAGCCGCCACATCTCTTCTCAGAGATAAGCTACCATTATCTAAGCTAGTTTATTTCGATTATGTTTGTAAGCATATTTCAATATTTGATATTAATGAAATGAAGTGTTATTTCCACTGCATCTCTCTATATATGGTTATATCTATGATTTTTTGCATTCCTGTTTAAGTTTGGATTAGTGGTATTGGAGCGGTCTACTCTTTCTATGTTTTTCTTTATATGTCCCCAACAAGGTCGGGATATAAGGAGTTAGGGCTTGAACTAGTCAAACCTTTGCAAGATCAGCCTCGCATATCTTGACGGCCTCCCATGGTGGAAGAGAAGAAAAATGAGGGGGTAGGATATCCTTTCAAAATCTTGCTCGAAGAATCCCTTGAGTGACAGAGGAACGTAATGATGGACAACTTTTCCCAGATTCTTTAACGCTACCCAAAGGAGACACATCTTCTTCCAACAGCCACTCTCAAAGTGCCACACCCTTTAAGGTACAAGTTAACTTTGACATGTCCATATTTGAAGGTCAAATAAATGTAGACGCCATAGATAAATGGTTAAATATGCCAGAAGGATATTTTTCTATTCATGATTTTTCCATCCAGGAAAAATAATAAGATTATGGCCACGACTACCAAACATGGCTCCTATGCAAAAAAACAGTAGATGGACAAGGTTGTGGAGGAGTACAAGGAAATTTTCACCTCGCCTATGATGGTAGCTCTGCACTATCAGGTCAAGTACTCCAACGATTTGACCTTAAGTGTGCCGCTACCCAATGGATCGATCTATCGATGCTATGTTTTGGAGAATGATGAGATCAAGAGGTAGATTTAGGAGTTGTTACAGAAAAGGGACATCAAGCCAAGCTCATCACCCTACGGGAGCCCGATTGTATTGGTATAGAAGAAGGATGGGACCTGGAAACTCTGTATTGACTATCGAGTGTTGAACAAAATCACTGCTTGGAATAGGTACCCACTCCCACGAATTGATGACCTTCTGGACCAACTCAAGGAGACCAAGTATTTCAGCAAAATTGACTTGAAGTCTGGTTATCACCAGGTGCCTATCAAACCCTTCGATGTGTGGAAGAATTCTTTCAAATCTAAGGAGGGCCTTTTCAAATGGTTGGTAATGCCTTTCGAGTTGAAGAATTCCCCCACAACCTTCATGAGGTTGATGGATGACATATTGCGACCTTTCAACAATGCATTCGTGGTGGTGTATTTCGATGTCATATTGATCTTCATTCGGAGTTTGGAAGAGAACCTCCACCATATTCGACAGGTCCTTCAAACCTTGCGACAACACAAGTTGTGTGTCAATCTGGAGTAACGCACTTTTGGCATGACCCAGGTTCAATATCTAGGGTATATCATTGATGAGAAGGGTGTGCATGTGGACCTAGCCAAGATACAAGTCATTCAGGATTGGCCAGCCCCAACCACTTTAACAGAGCTTCACAGTTTTTTGGGCCTTTCCAATTTCTACCGTAGGTTTGTGTTGGGGTTCTCTCATATCACTTGGCCTTTAAGTCAAGTCACCAAGGGCAGAGCAAAAGTGTAACACCCCCTCCTCCCAGGTCAACCCAAGAAAAGTACTATTTGGGGTAAACATGTGACGAGAGAGGCTACTATAAGGGATTCAAATTCGTTGGTGACCTTAAGGAAATGGAACCGATGGAACATATCAAACAAACTCATCCACATTAGCAACAACAACCTCAGGAGACATGTATGCCACTCAAACATCTTGTCCCTGAGTCCCACTAATGATTTAAGCCTTTTAACCCAGAGTCAATCTCATGTTATAGGCATGACAATGTAAAACAACCCAAAGTCACTCTCATAGGCCTATGTGCCAGTGACTGTGGACTTTTCTTAGCAGACCTGTGCTAGCAACCCCAAGATTTGTGCCACTTTTCTAGCCCAGAATCTTGGCCTCTACCCAGAACTTGCTACAACCTTTAGAATCCATCAAAGACATGATAACAATATAAACAAATAAAAAATGAACCTCAAGACTAGGCTTGAGTATCCCCAACTGGGACTAACATTCTGTCAAACACTTGGAATCAATGCAACCTACAGGTCTAGGATACAAGACAAAGCATAAATGAATGAAAGAACTTATGAAACATAACTAGAAGGATCACCTCCTTCTCCATTGAACTATTATATCATCAATTAGGTCTTGCATCCATCCATTCAACAATTACAAGTAAATATATGAAATAACCATGACATGAACTAGTCATTAACCATGCTTACAACCAACATAAAACCATATAAATATAAGAGATATGAAATCCGTTAAATCCATATATAAATTAGTGCAAAATTAAGAGAACTTAGCTTTCATTAATCATAGGAAAATTCGACCAGGTTTGGGACTTTCACGTACCACTCGACCATAGACATGGCTGAACCAAATCTCTTTTTTAGCCACTCACCCCCGTGCCATATTCCAATCATGAATGTGGGATCTCATAAAACAACCAATCCAAGAACCACCAAGGGAATCCAAAGTTTAAATCACCTCCACCCTCACCAAACCATGATCACACCAAAAACTGTGCTCTGATCACAACTGAACCGAACTTGGATTTCCATCCAGAATCCATCACTATCCTTGAGGAATTTTTCATCTCCTTGTCTCTCAGGATTTACCGCAATCTAATCCCAGATCACTAGGCCCTAAATCGAGGCTATTCACTTAGGCTTTATTGTAATCCAAACCTAGATCACTAGGTCCTAAACCAAGATTTGTCCCTCAGGATTTACGGTGTATCTCGTCAAAACCGGTCAAGGGATTCCTAGGCCTTTGGGAATAAACCTTGAAACCACCTCCACCTCATATTTTGAAATCCATTCGGCAAACCAAAGCTTAGGAAACCAAAATAAACATCCTAACACCATGGCATCTGGAATAAGGAAAGGCGAGGCTGAAAACCACTGTCATAACACGCCAAAACCATGCCACCCACAACAAGAGAACCATACATCAACATGCAAAACCATGCATGTCCAAACCAACTAGGAAATAACACATGTAAAAGGTTACTTGTAAGTATCCCTGCTCAAGCTTCTTGATCCTGCTCTTCTTTCCTAATCCTTGCTTTTCTTCCTTTCCCTTTGCTTTATTTTCCTTCCTTGATCCAAATCTGGAGTGCTCCAAGAAACTCTAAGTGACCAAGAGTGAGAGAGAGAGATCCAAACCTGAACTGACAAAAGGTTACCAGTTGATCATCAGAAGCCTTTTTATGAATGAGGCCTCTAATTTCTTCATTTTCCATTATTTTCCTTCAATTTCCTCCTCACATGCAACCTATGACCTTTTACCTTACTTTTCTCCTAATTTTCTTTATTTTCATAAATAAATGTGCCAAAAATGCATTTTTTCCTTAGCCAAACACACATCCAATGATGCCCACTAGGATATCTTTGCCCAACATTAAGCTTGGAATAAGTGTCCCTTAACCGTGGTCTTATTTTTCCTTTATTAACTTTCATTACATGAGATTTTCACCAGGGTTGTTACAGAACCCTTCCCCTTAGGGAACATTGTCCTCGATATTAAACCACATCAAGACCTCAGAAAAACCACTGAAAAGAAGAAATACTGCCCATGGAGCTTTGTAAATTAGCTCATTAGAGTGTTTATAATGAAAGACCCGCTCAAAAAAAAAAACATCATGATAACATGACAATGTAACAACCATAATAACATGACACCCATACCGCTTATTGGAGCTTTATAACTTAGTTCATAACGGTATTTACAAATGTATACATATACATAAAAATACCAAAACATTAGCAAAACATATGCCAATCATATACCAACATCAAACTAAAACTACTTTGCCTCAACTGACAAACAATGAAGGATATAGGGCTCGCATCTGATTCACCATTTCCCATGTAGCTTCTTTAGGCCCAAAGTGCTTCCACTGCACTTTAACTTTCTTTATAGCTCTGTTCCTAAGCATGAGATGTTTCCACTGCAATATGCACCGAGGCTCCTACTGGAACTCTCCTTCTTGCTCCACCTAAAATACAGACTAATCAATAACATGATCAACATCCTTTATATACTTCTTCAGCAATGAAATACGAAAAACATCATGGAAATTCATTGTTGGAGGTAGTGTAAGTCGATATGCCACTGTTCCAATCCTCTCAAGGATATCAAAAGGCCTGCAATATCGTGGCGCCAAATTGGCACATGAACCAATCCTCAAAGATATTTTATTGGGCTTGATGCGCAAATAAAACATGCTCCCCAACCTAAAACTCCTTGAACACCCTGTGTTGATCCGCATAACTCTTCTGTCTATCTTGTGTTGCTAATCCGGATTTAAATAGAAACATAATAAATTATAGAGATAACCATAAACATAGAGATGCAGCAAAAATAATACTTCATTTCATTAATGTAAAATACTGAAATATTCTTACAAACAACAATGGAAATAAACTAGCTAGGGTGATGGTAGCTTATCTCTGAGAAGAGATGTGGCGGCTACATGCCTCTGAACTATGTTAAAATGTGGCTCGAAGGCCTATTTATTGTTGAGAAACAATGGAAAACTCTTAAAATCCCAAAACCTAACCCTAGAAGATGAAACGCCAAATTGTGGGCCCCATTTGGGTAAATTGGTACATCAATTTCCCGGGGTCGTAACTTTGGCATACGATCTCCGTTTGACGCATACAATAGCTCGTTAGAAAGATCTATCCAAGCACTACAACTTTGGGAAGAGAAACATTGGTCAATGGACCCATGTTGCTCCTAGAATTCCCAAATAAAATTGTTTAGGGCCTCAAAATGGCTCTGGAAGTTCAGGACCCGAAAAACTGCTAAAAATAGTAAATTGTGCTACAATTACGAAAACTGAAGAACTGAAAGGGACAGTTGTGGGGGTCCAAGTGGGATAGGTGGGTGGCCACAAACATCCACCTGGATCATTCTTCCCCCCTTAGGAAGCAATGGTCCCCATTGCGTTGAGTTCCTCCCTGAGATGAGGAAGGTTCTACTGAATTGGGTCTCTGGTGAGCTGTTCTGCAATCTTTGATGTGTCCAGAAATGGTGGGAAGCATAGTCGACGATGGTCCAAATTGAACACTCGGTGCAAGTGTAGGAATGGAGGAATGTTGTGCTCCAAAGCATTGTTTTCCATAGCCTTGGTAATGCTGTAAGGACCATGTCAAAGTGGTCGGAGCTTCTGATGGGCTCTTGTAAGGTGTCCTTTCTGCAGATGCAACCAAACTTTGTTGCCCACCTGAAGCTTGTGTGGTACCCCTGTAGGTGAGGAGAAGTTGTTCGTATGTTTTTTCATGACCGTATCCCTCTATTGCTGCTGCCGCATGGAGGAACCCTTTGCGGGGGTCATGGATGTGGCAACGATATTCCCCTTACTTTGGGAGTGAACCAGACAGAAAATAAATTTCCTAGTCTGTGATATGAGCTTGCTACCTTTCTTGGCAGTGATCAAAGAGGTGGCAATAGGTGGGGCTACCTATGATATCCTGTATAATGAATTATTCAAAGAAATAATGACAACATGAGGCCTTGACTCATACACAGCATGTCACCTCCAAAAGTATGGCTGGCCTAATAGTACATCATAAACATCCAGAGGTGTAACATCACACAATACCTCATCTGTGAAGGGCTTGATGCTGTAGGGAAGGCGACACTGCTAGCGAACTTTGAGATCTTGTACTTCATGAAGCCACCCGATACTGTACGACTGTAGGTGTGGTGTAGTTGGTAGGCCCAACCGCTTCACAACCTCTGCTGAAATGAGCTTTTTTTGGCTGCCATTGTCGATAATGAATTACAGCGGCGAACCCTTCACCCACATTTGTGAGTGAATAAGATGCTCCCCTTCCTCTGGATCTTTGGGCTCATTCTTCTGGATCTTGGGTCATCCTGCCTTCGCTTTTTCCTTTGGTCTTTGGATTTGTAGATCCAAAGTATTGCTTCTTTTGTTTGAACTTTTGCTCAATTTTGACAGCGTATCAGTATGCCGTGCTGAGTGAGGAGATGTTTAGGAACTCCATCTCTTCCTGGATGTACCTGTGTAGGCAGCCATGGTATTTGAGTACCAAATGTAGCTTAGAGTCCTTGATACCCAACTGTGTGTGAAGGGTATGAAAAATGTTTGTGAACTTTAGCACATCTTGGTCCCTTCCTTGATGCAGCGTGGTCCACTTTATGTATTTGTCCTCATAGCTTTTGACAGGGTAGTACTGCTCCTTGATGGCATCTCGGAATGAGTCCCAAGTGGGTGAGACTGAAAATAGTGAGCCCATACTTTCATTATTTTTCTCGCAGTAGGTTTCCCACCAGTCCTTGACGTGGGGGGCTGCTTTGAGAAGAGTGAAAAGAATCTTTTCCTGACTGTCAAATTCATGAACAGAAAAATACCCATCTAGCAAATTTAACCATTTATCTACAACATCTGCATCTATTTGACCCTTGAAGATGGGGATTTCAAAATTAACTTGTACCTTAAATGGTGTGGCATTTCCAGAGTAGCTGTTGGAAGCCGATGCATCACCTCTGGGTAGTCGCTGAAGGATCTGGGCAAAGTTGTCCATCAAATGGACTAATGTTGCTCTTCCCAAAGTTGTAGTGCTCAGATAGATCTTTCTAACGAGCTATTGTATGCGTCAAATGGAGATCGTATGCCAAAGTTATGACCTTGGGAAATTGATGTACCAATTTACCCAAACGGGGCCCAAAATTTGGCGTTTCATCTTCTAGGGTTAGGTTTTGGGATGTTAAGGGTTTTCCATTGTTTTTTAACAATAAATAGGCCTTCAAGATGCATTTTAACACAGTTCAGAGGCATGTAGCCACCACATCTCTTCTCAGAGATAAGCTACCATCGCCCTAGATGGTTTATTTCCATTGTTGTTTGTAAAGCATATTTCAGTATTTTACATTAATGAAATGAAGTATTATTTCCACTGCATCTCTGTGTTTATGGTTATCTCTGTAATTTATTGCGTTCCTATTTAAATCCGAATCAGTTGCCTTTAGATTCTTCTTTATAACCTACATTTCCTACTCCATGTCCACTAAAATATCCAGTTCAATAAGTGCCATGTTCACTAGATCACTCTAGCTGATGGGATTGTTACAACTCTACCCATACAATGCCTCGAAAGGACTCATCCTCAATGACTCCAGATAAGCTTTGTTGTATGCGAACTCAAACAATGGAAGATAATCCTCCCATTTCCTCTGTTGGTGCATCACGTCCACCCTCAACATATCCTCCAAGATCTTGTAGACCCTCTTTGTCTGTCCATCTATCTGTGGATGATAATCTGTGCTAAAGGCCAAATCTATGCCCAAGCCTGGAAATAGCTCCTTCCAAAACTTGGAAGTGAAGTTTTCATCCCTATATGACACAATCTTCTTTGGAACACCATGCAGTCTCACTATCTCTCTGATGAACACCTGTGCTACCTTGTTGGCTGAATATGTAGTCTTTACTGGAATAAAGTGAGATACCTTGCTCAACATATCAACCACGACCATAATAGAATCATGCCTCTTTACTATCACTAGAAGACTTGTAATGAAATCCATGGAAATGACCTCCCATTTCCATTTTGGAATTGCTATAGGCTATAATAAACCACCTGGATGCTTACATTTAGCTTTGACCTGCTGGCAATCTAAACATCTAGCCATGAACTTTGTCATTTCCTTCTTCAAATTTGGCCAATAGTAGGACTTCTTTACCATCGTCAACATCTTCTGATATCCTGGATGACCCGAGTATGGCTTGGCGTGTAACTCCCTCAAGATAAGCTTCTTGAGCTCACTGCAATTCGACACATAGACCATGTCTCTAAACCTCACCAAACCATCTTCCATGAGTCGATAGTCTGCATCCTAATCCCCTGTACCTATACCTACATCTGTACCTGTACCTGTCCTCTGCTATAACCTATGCATAATCTCCATGTATTTGTCATCCTACTATCCTGCCTACAAGATCCTATTCTATAACTTTGTCCCATAAGAGATCATAACTACTATATGATTTACTTGTACCTTCTTCCTAAGAGCATCCAAAACCCGCTTCTCCTTCCCTTTGATGTATTTGATCTTGAATTCAAACTCACTAAGGGTAGCCAACCATCTAGCTTGCCTAGAATTTAGATTCGTCTGATCAAACAAATACCTCAACCCACTGTGATCACTCATTAATGTAAAATTCCTGCCAAGAATATAGCGTCTCCACATCTTCACTGCATGTATAATTGTTTCTAGCTTAAGATCATGCGTTAGGTAGTTCTGCTCATGCTTATTCATTTTTCATGACTCATAGCACTCTCCCTACCCTTCTTGTATGAGAACTCCATTGATTCCTCTCTTGCAAGCATATGTACACACTACAAACTCCTTGTCTGCATCCACAATATTTAGCACTGGTGCATGTGCTAACAACTACTTAAGCTACTCAAAACTAGCCTCACATTCTTCTGTCCATTCAAACTTTGTACCTTTCCACTGCAATGATGTGATAGGATATTGCGTGAGAAGTTCTTGATGAACCTCCTATATTAACCTGCCAATTCCATAAATGATCTCACCTCATCCAAATTCTTAGGAGCTTCCCACTCCATGATGGCCCTTATCTTTTCTAGATCCATTGCTATTTCATCCTTAGAGACAGCGTCCCAAGAAATGCACCTCTTTCCGAAATATGCTACACTTGCTAAGCTTAGCATACAACTGATGCTCTCTTAGTGATCTCAACACTTCTTCTAAATGCTTGGCATGTTATTCCTCATTCGTAGAATATAACATTATGTCATCAATGAATACAATAACAAACTTGTCCAGATAAAGACACAACACACTATTCATCAAACACATAAATGTAGCTAGAGCATTAGTAAAACTATATGGAACAACAACAAACTCATAATGGCCATACCTGGACTTGAACACAGTTTTGAATATATCCTCTTCTTTGATGTGTACCTGATGGTATCCCAATCTCAAGTTGATCTTAGATAACACTACTGCTCCCTTCAACTGATAAAAAAAATCATCGATCCTTGGAAATGGGTACCTGTTCTTGATTGTCACTTTGTTCATCTTCCTATAGTCAATGCACAATATAAGAGTACCATCTTTCTTCTTCACGAACAACACTGGTGCACCCCAAGGTGATACACTCGGCCTAATGTATCCCTTGTCCAACATTTCCTTCAGATTCAACTTTAACTCAGCCATCTTATGTGTGCTTATCCTGTAAGGTGCTTTTGATGCTGGGGTTTCCCCTAGCACCAACTCAATATAAAAGCATACCTCCCTATGAGGTGGAAACTCTATAATGTCCTCAGGAAATACACCCTAAAACTATTGCAAAAGTGGGTACTTTCTTAACACATTGGCATCCTCAACCTCCTTACCCTTGTCACTAGAAACGTGTACTGCAAATATCACACAACCTTTTCTGCAACTACACTTAGCTTGCATAGTGGTAACCATCCTCACTGATGTAGGGTTCTTCTTCCCCCACAAAGTCCTCTTTTCCCCACTATCATCCACACACTCAATGGCCTTGTTGAAGCAATCCACTTTGGTTCTATGAAGGTATAGCCAATCCTTATCCAAAATAATACTATATGAACCCAATGGCTGTACATTCAAATGTGTTTCTGTAGGCATGCCATTTAACTCAAATGCACAAGCCCTTACCCAATGGTGAACTCGCTTCTTCATATCTGTAGCCAACTGTACCAACCAAGATTTTGCATGCACTTCTTTTCTCAAACCACACTTATCCACCAGGTTAGGATTAATATAACTATAAATAGATCCAAGGTCAATCAAAATAGAAACAACTTGATCACAAAGCTCAACATCCATCTCAATGATCGATGCCTGATGATCCGCTTGCTTGTTTTCTATAGATGCATAGATCTGAGGAATGTTTTGACCAACATCACCAACTGTGTACGCCTCCTTAGCACTGTAGATATGGGGTCTACCACCACTCTAATAATGTGGACAATCCATCTTACAATGATCCTTTCCACATATCCAACACTGCAATGGTTCCCTACCATCGCCTCTAGCCTACTGCTCTCCACGTCCCTTGTCAGTTGTATTGAATCTCTTGTAAGGAACTACATTTTCTTTCTCACTTTCATCTTGAGGTCTTCCTCTCTTTTGTGGCCATTTTCCTTTAGCTTTCTCCTTTCTTTTCAATTCATGCTTAGGCTCAACTTTGTGCTTCGACTGCTCGTAACAATGCCTCAACTTTCAGATGTCTTCCTCCAACGATATAGGCTCATCGAACTCAATCCGGTCTCTATATGCAACTAGGAGTCCATTGATGAATCTTTGAACCTTGGCCTTCTCCTCTCTGAGGTAAGGCACATATCTCAACAACTCTAAAAACTTGCTAGTATACTCATCATATGTCATATAACCCATTCGCAACTCACAAAATGCCTTAGCCCTGCCATTATAGTACCTCTCAGACAAGTACTTCTTCTTGAAGAGCCTTCCAAATGCATGCTAAGTCAAATATTCCTCATGTATACCTTTGACATTATTCACGTCTTTCGTCCAAATAACCTCTTTACCTTTGAGACTGAAAGTGCCTATCTTTTCTTTCATATTTTCTAAATAATCATGCAATTGAAAGAATTTATTCATACCAAGCAACCATTCTTCTGCATCCCATGATTTATTCATCTCTCCATCAAAGGAAGGTGGCTTTTCCTTCTTAAACTCATCCGAAAAGCATCATGATGCCTATTAGAACCAGAACTGGAATAGTACCCATGTCGATCACCTCTCCTATCTGGAGCATCAAACAACCTGCCATCTCTGATCATGTCAGATCTATCCGACCCATGTCTACTACGAGACCTACTACCATATGCCCCATTAATTCTTTCCTCATGTCCATGGCTGATTTGAAGTGGTCCCTGTTGCTACAAATATGATAAACGATGAAGTAGTATCACATTCACCTTTGCATGTTTCTCTTGTACCTACATGATTTTTTCATTGTTTGCTTTGAAACTCCTTATTTCTTCCTTCAAGCTTCTCAATGTTTCTTCCAGTTAGAAGAGTGCCCCACACCATGCTACCCATTTGATTCATAGGGAGATTCTATGTAGTCTACCACCTTGGTAGCCATCTGATCGTTTCCTGCAAGGCATACTATGTTAACTAAACCAAATCACCATAAATCAATGTACCTTAACATAATTCAGGGAGGATACATTGTATGCAAGATCATAAAATCAACTTGATGCATGTATAACATAATCATAACAACATATAGACATATATCAAATAAGTGTATCAATCTATAAAAATCATTCTAGTTAGGGTCCAATCATCAATGCAAGGCCATATCAACAATACATGCTATGACCTCATTCATGACGACAACCATTACTCCAATGTACAATTTTCCAAATGCAACTATCAACATGCATAGGCAATGCCTAATCAACTACACATACATATGAACGCATGTAGTCGAGCATAAGTGATCAATTCTTGTAACCAACCTACAAGATTGATACATGTAATCAAAACATTCGAGAATGCACTTGACATACAAGGATGTATTCAAGTGACATATAATCAACATGTAAGAAACATATAATGATATGCATCCAATCATATACTTCCAACAATGCATCCCATAAAATCACATCAAGTTCCTCATGGCAACCTTACTACAATCATGATCAACATGATGCAATGCAACAAGCACATGGAATGCAAGTGTAAGAGATACACATGCAATTGACATGCATGCATGACCAACACTTTCACCCAAGGAGAGCACGGCCATGCTCTGATACCAATCTATAGCACCCCCTCCTCCTAGGTCCACCCAAGCAACCTTCCAGTTGAGGTAAACATGCGATGAGAGAGGTTATTATAAAGGATTCAAATTCCTTTGTGACCTTAAGGAAATGGAACCGACATAACATATCAAAAAAACTCATCCACATCAGCAACAACACCCTTAAGAGACATGTCATCCACTTAGACATCTTGTCCCTGAGACCCACTGATGATTTAAGCCTTTTAATCCAGTGTCACTCTCATGCTATAGGAATGGTAGTGTCCAACAATGCAAAGTCACTCTCATAGGCCTATGTGATAGCAACTGTGGACTTTTCTCAAGAGACCTATGCCAGTGACCCCGATATTTGAGCCACTTTTCTAGCCCAGAATCCCAACATCTACCCAAAACTTGATACAACCTTCAGAATTCATCAAAGAAATGATAACAATATAAAAAAATAAAAAATCAACCTCAGGACTAGGCCCGAGCATCCCCAACCAGGACTGACATTATGTCAAACACTTGGCATCAATGCAATCTACAGGTCTAGGATACAAGACATAGCATAAATGACTGAAATAACTTATGAAACATAACCAGAAGGATCACATCCTTCTCCATTTAACTATTATATCACCAATTAGGTCTTGCATTTGTCCATTCAACAATTACAAGTAAATACATGAAATAACCATGACATGAACCAGTCATTTAACCATGCTTATAACTAGCATAAAACCATATAAATATCAGAGATATGAAAACCATTAAATCCACATATAAATCAGTGAAAAATTAAGAGAACTTAGCTTTTACTAATCATAGGAAAATCTGACCAGATTTGGGACTTCCACGTACCACCCGACCATAGACATCGCTGAACCAAATCTCTCTTTTAGCCAGTCACCCCCATGCCATATTCCAAGAATGTATGTGGGATCTCATAGAACAACCAATCGAAGAACAAACAAGGGAATCCAGATGTTAAAACACCTCCAATCTCACCAAACCGTGATCACACCAAAATCAGTGCTCTGATAAAAAACCAAACCGAACTTTGAATGCCATCGAGAATCCATCACTATCCATGAGGAATTTTTCGTCTCCTTGTATCTTAGGCTTTACCACAATCCAATCCTAGATCACTAGGCCCTAAATCAAGACCAGTCTCTCAGGCTTTACCACAATCCAAACCCAGATCACTAGGTCCTAAATCGAGACTTCTCCCTCAGGCTTTGCCGTGTATCCTGCTAAAATCAGTCAAGGGATTCCTAGGCCTTTGGGAATGAACCTTGAGACCATCTCCCCCATGGATTTCGAAATCCATATGGAAAACAAAGGATCATAAAAACAAAATAAACATCCCAACACCATGACATCTAGAAAAAGGCAAGGCTAGGCTGAAAACCACTATCATAACCCAGGAAAACCATGCCACTGACAACAAGAGAACCATACACAAACATGAAAATCCATGCATGTCTAAACCATCTATTAAATCACACATGTAAAAGGTTACCTGCAAGTATTCCTGCTTAAGCTGCTTGATCCTGCTTTTCTTCCTTGATCCTTGCTTTCCTTCGTTTCCCTTTGCTTTCTTTTCCTTCCTTGATCCAAAGCTAGAGTAATCCAAGAAACTCTAAGTGACCAAGAGTGAGAGAGAGAGAGAGAGAGAATAATGAGAGAGCTCCAAACTTGAACTAACAAAATGCTACCAACTAATCCTCAAAAGCCTTTTTATGAATGAGGCCTCTAATTTATTCATTTTTCATTATTTTACTTCAATTTCCCCCTCACATGCAACCTATGACATTTCACCTTATTTTTCTCCTATTTTCCTATTTTTTCATAAATAAATGGCCAAAATTCATTTTTTCCTTTTAATGCCTTTGCCTTAGCCTTTGCCAATTTTCCTTAGCCAAAACGCACATCCAGTGATGCCCACTAGGATATATTTTCCCGACATTAAACTTGGAATAAATGTCCCTTAACCATGGTCTTATTTTGCCCTTATTAACTTTTATTACATGATATTTTCTCCAGGGCTGTTATATAAAGCAAAGTTCTTTTGGTCTGAAACCCAACATAAGGCATTTATCGAGTTCAAGCAGTGCCCTTGCTCTGTACTAGTGCTAACATTACCAGACTTCCAAAAACCATTTGAGATTGAGACAGATGCCTCCGACTATGCTATTGATGAAATTCTTACCTAGTAGGGGCATCTAGTGGCTTAACACAGTAAGACACTTTTAGACACAATCCAAAATTATCCCACCTATGACAAAGAAATGTATTCCATTATGTAGGCCTGCCGTCAATGGAAGCATTATATTATGGGGATGGAAAGGATCATCAACACATACGACCAATGCATGGAGTTCATACAGACACATGGGAAGTTGCAGAATGATCACCATCATAAATGGTCCACATATCTACAAAAATTCCATTTGAACATTAAGTACAAGGAGGAAAACACCAATAATGTTGCAGATTGCCTCAACCGACCACTAGTCATGGAGTTGATCACTTTGCTTGACTCCTATTGGTATGAGACTTCGAGGTGGCTACATCTTTACAAGAGAGATCTAGAATTCAACATCACATACCACACACTCCTGGAAGGTAAGAAAGTTCCAAATTTTCACCTCTAGGATCCACTGTTATGCCACCTAGGACACATCTGTGTTCCTTCAAAAGAGAATGCCAAGATGATTTGGGAGCCACACTACAGTTGGGTCACTAGACATTTCGAAGTAGAGAAAATAGTGGCAGTACTGCAAAAGTATTTTTATTGGCCGAACCTTCATCAAGATGTTGGGAGGTACATTAAATCCTACACTGCCTGTGCCATTGCCAAACCAACCATCAAGAAGAAAGGCCTATATACTCCTCTACCTATTCCTAGTTGAACGTGGGAATCTATCTCGATGGATTACATGTTGAGCCTTTCTTATACTAAGCATGAAAACAACTACATTTTCATGGTCATCGACAAATTCTCTAAGATGGCCATTACGGTGGCCTACAAGAAGAGTATCACAACAGAGGCCATTACTAAGCTCTTCTTTGAGTGAGTGTGGGTACACTTTGAGATCCCATAGTCCATTGTCTTAGATTGGGACAACAGATTCCTAAGTGCATTTTGGTCAAGTTTCTGGTTGATTTTGGATACCAAACTTACTAAGTCCATGACTTTCCATCCCCAAACTGATGGCCAAACTAAGGTCGTTAACATGATGATTGTACACATTCTACGCATGTGCAGCTCAAAGCATCCACACACATGGGATGAAAGCCCCCCCTATGTCTAACAAAACTACAACAGAGCTCTCCATAACTCAATGGGCCACAACCCCTTTCAGGTAGGGCTGAGATTTCAGCCATTATGTCCCATTGATGTGGCATACCATTTGCAGCTACTCAGGTAGATTTGACTCATGTCCTGTCCGAAGCTGACATGGACAAAAAATTCATTGAGCGCATTCAACAAATGCACCAGTAGTTCCATGATATATTAGACAGAGAAAATGCTAAGTACAAGTAATGCCATGATCAGCATCAGGTCCAGCATAAGTTCTAGATGGACGAAAAAGTTTGGCTACATTTGCAGAAGGAGCACCTCATTGGACCCCACTACAAGCTTCGTCCACTCTGATATGGGCCTTACACCATTTTTTGTTTTTTTCTCAGTAAAACTATACTAATATATTATATACAGAAGCCAAAAATTTACATCAGATCAAAACAAAAAGAACCAGGCACCTGAGGTGTCAACCTGGAACAACTGAGACTGTAAGGTCCAAAGGACTAGACCATTCAAAAAGAGCTAGCCCTCACAGGGGCCCCAACCAAAAATCTAATTGATCCCGCGCAGGGGAGACAGACATAACCCAGACCATCAATAAAGGTTCTTGAACCCCATTCCGAACACAGACAAAATGCATGCATAACGAAACTAAGCAAACACAAACAGCGATAGAAGCCAAAAGACCAGACAGAAGAGCCATGTAGACCTTGAGCGAGGGCATCTCTATTCTTCCAGTTTCTCCTCCACTACCCGACACCATCCGTAAGACTCCACCTCCGCAGCAGTGGGGGCAGTGTCCATATGGATGTCTTTTGTTTTGCTGGTCCTCACCTTCTGATCCAGAAGGCTTTTCGAGACATTCTCCAGGTCTGCAGCAGGATCCTTTGTTTCTTTCTCCGGGCTATCAGCATGCATCTTCCCACGATTGTCCAGAGAGTCATTGTCTTCCTGGGAAGTTTCAATGAACAGAACCGATACATGAGCACTGATCCGGGGGCTGTTCATAGAACTGCTGAAGTTAAAAATGGCAGAGCCGAAGGCGGGCAAGGAAGCAGAGTTCGGAGCACCAGCATCCATGAACTGACTAGATTGAAGGGGGTTAGCTCCAGTGGAGCGAATTCCATGGCAATGACAGCAGTGGGTAGAAGTATCAGCAACGGGAGTGCGCGATGTTCCTCCCTTGGAGGTGCCTTGACAGCTGAGCATGCGCTGTCGGGGCCTTACCATCCTTGCAGGGACCGAAGGGATGAGACCCAGCTCCAGAGTGTGATACAAATCCTTCCTGTGAGAAATGCAAACAGACAGTGGAATGACCCAAACAGACAGCGTAATGACCCAGACAGAGAGGTAGTTTCTTAGAGCTACGCAAAGCACCTGAGGTTGCATAAACCTTCCTAAAGGAAAAACCAGAAACATACCCTGACTCAGCGCAGAGACATGGTATTTAATCACAACGACCTCACCTTGGAACGCGTCCACCATAACTGAAACCTCCAAGTGAGCCGAATAGCTGTGCAGGGCATTAACTCTTCTCTGTTGAATGACCTTATACCTACTTCCACTCACACAGATACAGTCTTGAGCCCAAACGTCTGCCTCGTGATGGCACATGGCTGGCATGTGGGCAGCGTTAAACTCCCGTCCCATCCGCACTATCACCTGCATCCAGGGATATGGGCCTCACACCATTACCAAAGTTGTGGGAGAGAATTATTTTGAGCTCAACATTCCCCCATTCCTTGGCCTGCACCCAGTGTTCAATGTGGAATGCCTTTGACCATACTTCCCACCATTACTGGACACATAAGACATTGCAGAACAACTCACAACAACATAGTTAAACCTAGATTGCATGGAACATGCCACAACTGATCGGATCACAGACATATAGATCAAGAACACTCACCAACAGAAGATCCAACTATATCTTGTTGTTAAAACTGACCAACTCCTACACCATGGCAAGTGGCTCACCAAGTACCAAGTTCAGCAAAAGTTTCCCCATCTCATGGAGGCACTCAACGTAATGGGGACCATTGATTCCTAAAGGGGTGAAATGATCCAGGTGGATATTGGTGGTCAACCACCTATTCCACTTGGACCCCCAACGCTGTCTCTTTTAGTTTTTCAGTTTCCTTAATTCTAGCACAAATTACTATTTTTGGCAGTTTTTCGGGTCCTAAACTTTCGAAGCCACTTTCAGGCCCTAAACGATGAATGTCTAGAAAACTAGGCAAACATCAATCTTTGATTGATGTTTTTTTTCAAAATTTTTAGTCCTCGGATAAATATTTCTAATGAGGTATTGTGAGCGTCAAATAGAGTTCGTATGCCAAAGTTACGACCTCAGGAAGTTGATTTACCAATTTACCCAAATGGGGCCCATAGTTTTGATGCTTCATCTCCTAGGGTTAGGTTTTTGGATGTTTAGGGTTTTTCATTGTTTCTCAATAATAAAGAGGCCTTCGAGCCTCATTGTAGCATAGTCTAGAGGCATGTAGGCGCTACATCTCTCCTTAGAGATAAGCTACCATTGCCTGAGCTAGTTTATTTCCATTATGTTTGTAAGCATTTTTCAGTATTTTATATTAATGCAATGAAGTGTTGTTTCTGCTACATCTCTATATTTATGGTTATATCTGTGATTTTTTGCATTCCTATTTAAGTTCAGATCAAAGTTACCTCTTGTGAGAGTGTCTTCTCTCCCCTGAATTCTTTCCTTGATTTCCTCTTGTGTGTTGACGAGTGCCCCCATCCCATAGGATTGGATCATCCTTTTCTCAAGTCCCTATATACCAATTTTAATGCTCGTACAACTTTTTTTTAATGCAACAGGAATATAGGTGGAGATAAATTGCAACATTCAAAGTTTGGCTATTTCCCCAATCCATTCCCAAGCAGCTTCTCCTACCAAACTTTGAATCCATTTCCTCACTCTTAGTCCAATCATGATTTATAATTTATATCAATTTACATGATCAATTCATATAATAAAATTTACCTGAAGGTTGACAATAAGGGTTATTACACCATTTTTACCTCAAAATTCCCCCAATGGTAGTCATTTCTATGCACTTGATGACCTGAGAAAGGATTGTAGTATTGGGAAGACTACAAGAAAATTGATTCGAAAGTATTCTCTCTTCTCCATCTCACCTCCTCTATCTCTTTTTGACACCTTCAACTTCAGTTGCTCCTCAGTTTTCCTCTCAACCACATACCACTCAACCTTCAGTGGGAAGGATATTGGTGTTTGCTCCAAAACCCTCTATGCATCATTTGGGTCCTAAAGTGAGCATGGCTATAGCTCCTACTATCTCATCGAAGGCCCCCCCCACAGGTATGCCTACTTCTCATCCTCATCCATCATTTGATATGTTTTTATGTTCTTGGGGTTCATTTTTGGTTCAACCCTCATAACCCCCTTTAGGTCTTGAAGACTACTTGGATTCACTTTTAGGCCTCTCCCTCGCTTTATTCTCTCTAAGTTCTCCTTCAACCCTCCCCTCCCTTCCTTTCCTCTCTCCTGCTCCCTGCCCTATTCCCCCTTCTATTTTACCCACTTCTTCCCCTCATTAAAACTTGTGCTCCTATGCTCATCCTCCTTGCTTCCTTTCTTATGCATCCTTGGATAAACCCCTTCTCAACCTTGGCGGAGGATTGGGTCCTCCTTGAGATGGAACACAAAGGATTGTTGGCAGATGAAGGAACTTATTCTTGAAACTTGCATGGAAATAGAAAAATTTCGAAATATGCTTTAGCAAATATAAATCAATTATTTGGGCCCTTATATGGGTCTCAAATGAAAATATTATCCCTTAATTGTAAGGGATTAACTAATCCCACGAAAAAATTGCTATAAAAAACTTGTTGATATCCACTTACATCACATTCTTTTCCTTCAAGAATCCATGCTGGATGGAGATAAGGTGATTCAACTATTGAAAAATTATCTTATATATTGGGATTTTGTAGACAATTATGCTTTGAGTAGGTAAAGGGGGATTATCACTCGTTTGAACACTCTTTATATTTATCTAATGTTTGCAAGGTACTTTTGTTCATGTATCTCTATGGCTATTTATTCCATGGATCTTGACTTGTCTTTTAATTGGTTCAGTTTATATGGACCATACTATGATAAGAATTCTGTCTTTCCTTCACCAAACTTCCTTTCATTGAATCTAGCTGCACAATTGTTATGGGCGATATACATTTTTCCTTAGGGGCTTATGAGGTTTGGGGTCCTTTGTTAAAGACTGATCCACTGTCTAATTTCCTCATTCACCATTTTGATGATGTGATATCCTCCCCCAAAAAACAAATTTAGTTCTCCTCGAGTTACTAAGCATATATACCATTTTCTCATTTTGGAGGGTTCTTAGACAAAAATCTTAAGTTGTAGCAATGGACATCAGTTGGAGGGTGTTGAGTCACTTCCACAATTTTTTTTGTGAAAACCATTGCACCATCATCACGATCCCTCCTCCTAAAAAGACTTAAAAAATAATGCTTATAAAAGAAATTAAAATTCTTAAATAAAGTAAGTGGGTGCCCTGAAGAAACGAGTATTGACATCATGGCTCAATTTAAATTTTGGCATTAACATGTGGTTATATGTAGTTTTACGTTATCACACATGTGATTTGTCTATAATGCATATATGGTTGGAATGTTTTTATAAACTCATGATATTAATGTTTATAGTAGTTTATTGCACACTTTAATCTACTCATAGTCATGAAAGAAATAAGAAATTTTCTCCCATTATGGAGTAAAATTTGTGGGAATGGAGTCAAATTTGTGGTAAATACTATTTACATGGTCAAATATGTAATCATCCAATCTCCTTTATTAGTCCTTGCCATCTGGCAATGGCCAGGGACTATAGTAATCGAAAACGATGCAATTAGCATTACTTCTGTTTCTTAGTCCCGACTCTTGATTTATAATCAAAGGTTTTTAACATGGATGGATTTACCATCTTATTTGGCCTCTTCTTGAGGTGGGGAGGCAAAAAGCATAGATTATAATCTATTTGTTTGTTCATATTTTCAAAGCCATAAATGCTACTAAACTAATGCTAGCATTAATAGAGGGCATTAAATAACATGCTCTCCCATCTCTGATAAGAAGAACACAAATATGCTTGTATATATTATATTATATCTCCCATCTGTGATATGTTCTTTTTCGGTTACATGGTTTCCAAACACATGGTTGCCAAACACATGGCCACATAGCTTACAGATGGCTCTTAGATGCATGGGAGGAACATCTAGAACATCCAGCTATCAGTTCACACCTTAGAATATATAATATCGCTACAACTTGTTGTGCCCTTGCTTCAACAAGGCAACCACAACAGATCGGAACAACCCGGTTCACGCCCTAGGAAGTGAGAAAAACTAGAGTTTTTTGCGGAAATATCATCACCTGAGATGATATAGCAGTCCTGGATAAGGACATGTGAGAAAAACTAGAGTTTTTTGCGGCAATATCATCACCTGAGATGATATAGCAGTCCTGGATAAGGACATGTGAGCAGGAATCTGCATATGAAAGGGAAAACATATCATTTATCTAAGCAGCAACAAGTATGGCATCTTTCGATGCTCAATATGTCATAAAAAGTCTTGAAAAGGAGCCATTCTTCTGCTAATAAATATGTAAAATTCAACTGAACTCTTCTTGTTGCTTGCAAATATGTAAAATTCAACTAAACTCTTCTTGTTGCTTGCAGCCATTTAAAATTGTTATAGTTTTACCTGTGAAAGTAAGAACAAAGACGGACTGATAGGTAATTTTTATTTCACTATATATTTTTGAAGGTTCCAGGTTCTTTCTCTTTCAACCCTACAAAATTGCTATTTCCATTCCTAAATCCCCAAGCAAGTAGAGTAGTTGCTATAGGTGTAGCTATGCCTTCAACCGATATGCAAGGTACAAAGGCCCCAAATCCTGAACGAAAAGTGCTTAATGGGAAACCATATAAAATCGTGTAAAAGATTAAAAAAAGAAAACCATTTAAAATCTGTACAATGAATCGCAGTCCCAAAGGCCGCTTTGCCAATCTTCATGATGCAATGATTTTTTTTTCATATTTTTTCAATTTGCCAATCTTCATGATGCAGTGATATTTTTTCATATTTTTTTCAATTTCAGAAAAATTTCGTATTTGGGGATTCAATCACTATTAGGAAATATGAAAAGAAAATAGGGTAGGCAAGCACTTGTGCATGTGAACCTGCAGACAGTTCTTTAAGCATGGCAGAGGCAGGATAGAATTCAGATTCTTTCTCTTCCAACCCTGCAAAATTGTTATTTCCATTCCTAAATCTCCAAGTGAGTAGAGCAGTTGTTGCAGGTGTAGCTATGCCTTCAACCGATATGCAAGGTACAAAGGCCTCAAATCCTGAATGAAAAGTGCTTAATGGTAAACCATATAAAATCATGTAAAAGATAAAAAAATAAAACCATTTAAAATCTATACAATGAATCGCAGTCCCAAAGGCCACTTTGCCAATCTTCATGATGCAGTGATTTTTTTCATATTTTTTCAATTTGCCAATCTTCATGATGCAGTGATACTTTTACATATTTTTTCAATTTCAGATAGATTTCGTATTTGGGGATTCAATCACTATTAGAAAATATGAAAAGAAAATAGGGTAGGCAAACACTTACCCACGATTTCAGTTCAGCAATAATTTTTATCGCGTACCCGGCTGACCACCATATCTGAATAGGCCGTTCATCAACGAAACGTAGTGGAAACACCGGAAGCTTAGGAAGTCACTAGGCCATTTTATGGATATAAAAAATGCAAGATAGACCTAGACAACAATGTGCAATGGGGTGAAATTGACCAAATGTGTTAGGGAGGAAAAATATCCAGAGCTCCCACTGCAACCGAGTGAGAAGAACCCTGATGCCAGGGTATATTAGACTATCAGAAGGTCCTGTGTCCACAAAGTAGCAGCTAGACCAGCTCTTATGCCTTGCGCCGAGATTCTCTCCTGGCTTCTTAGTCACGTTAAAGAAGAAAGCAGGCTAATCAAGGACGAAAACGAAAAGGCCATCACATCCTTTCAGCCATCAAGTTTGGAACTGTACTAGAAGTTACCGAAGCCTAAAACCATTCTAACTGATGGCCGGGTTCTAAACTCCAACAGAAAACTTTGGGCTTCCAATTGGCTATGTAGTCGCAATGGATTTATCTCACTAAATCTGGCATTATCTCAGCTTTATCTTCGTAGGCCTTTAGCAAGCTCTGTAATAGACTCATTCTTAGCTCATTCTGCAACTAAACAAGCCACTAACTTTGAAGGTCAACATAACATTTCCAGAGGGTGCACCTGTTTAGCATGCAAGCCGTCGTGCCAATCGACTCATCGCGTTTAGGAGAGGAACACTGGAGCGACATACCAGAAATAACATGCATGCAAGACACGTATATCATGCATGTTAATCTTGAACGTCACTTCTCCATTTGAAAAAAGGGATTTATTTAGTGTTGAATATAATTTGAAGTTAATACCATAGTTACCAAGTTCGAATTCGAATTCGATTCGGTACGGAAAAAATTTGGTTACTTAAAATTTAATACCGGAAAAATTCGGTAGTATAGTATACTTCTTATTCCAATATTTCAAATAATTTAAATATACAATTATAACATTGAAAACAACAAAAACTCTTTTAAAATTGTTTAAATTATAAATATTGCAGATAAAATTATATATTGAACCAATTAGCTTAGTTTTATATTTAAAATAGCAAGTAAGAGTTTTTGTATTGATTGAGTGACCCACTTGCACCACAAATTATGACATTTAATATAGAGTGAATTTTCAAGAAATAATATATTACAATGAACCACATAAATTCCACATTATTAAGTATTTTATGTTCATAATGAAATGGTATATTAAGTGTGTGCAAACAGTGTTTAAAAATATACACTTATATTATCAAATGCTAATTATTTATTTTTCAAACCAAACTCACCTCTGATTTATAAGGTATAGTAACAACATCTATTATTTAGTATAATACAAAATGTTAATCTGTATAATGTAATACTTAATACTTACTCAAAATAATAAAAAACGTTAATGTGTACTTTAATACTTAATCAAAATCTTAATTAAGAAAATCCATTTACTAATATAATTCAGGTAGTATTTCTGCTTTTTACTAATATAATTCATGCAATATTTCTATTTTTAAAATATATTTGTTTAAATTTAATAAATCTACAAATTTACAAATTATATATATCATATATATTTTTTTGCTTTACTCTATAAACGCATAATTATCGTAAAAATTATAGATTTTTACATATTTCATTAAAAACTTGTTAAATTTACTGTAAATTCCTTATTGCATAAACTGCCCATTATCATTTAGTAACCATATTCTTATGCTATTTCCTAAATTTGGAAAAAGTTTTGAACTGTAAATTGGAAAGTAGAAAAGAGTTTTGAACTGTAAATTGGAAACTAGAATCTCGATTAGAAATGTATACTAACATTAACTCATTAAACCACTCATTGATTGCATGTAAAAAGTTCTTTGGACGAGGCCTTTCACGAAGTTATGAAAGTGTGGTCCAAGAACCAGTCTAAGTGTATGATGTTTTCTTTTCTCAAAAGCAATGTCAGCGGTAATTCCTCGACTTTCCCATTTTCGTCGGAGGCGTGGATGCCTAATCCGTGAACGTAATGTTCTGTGCACCAAATCGAACCTGAATTTTCGAATTAATTCGCAAATTGAATCGAACCAACGAATTTTCGAATTTTTTTTTGGCAGTACGGCCGAATTTGGTAACTATGGTTAATACCACGTATATCATGCATGCTAATCTTGAACATCACTTCTTCCTCTGAAAAAAGGGATATATTTAGTGTCACTTCTCGATTTAATATTTGTTGAATGCATGCAATTTTAATGGCCGTTCAAATTTTCCTGCTGTGTAGTATGGGTAGTAGAAGAATACTTATTATTACTTTTTACACAACAGATTTTCCAAAGATACGTATAACATGCATGCAAGACACGTATAACGTGCATGCAGATGCTATTGATGTTAATTTTTATTGTAGAATCTGTGTATTCATAGCATTACAACAATGGAATTTCTTGGAATGATTTGCATAACATCATATATCGATCGATCTTCCAGGACTCTTAGATCAATCATAGTTTAGATAGAGCATCTCGCAAATGTAATTCAAGATGACGATTATTTTACAAGGTGAGCGCCTTTGCATGGAATTTTCTCCCTGTCAGTAGCCCTCTACGCTTGCTGAAAATTTTAGGGGCTTTATTTTATTTTTTAATTTTGTTTTCTGATAATTTTGCAGAGCCCATCCTCCGGCATGAGGTTAACTAAACACAAACCTTCACCGACCCCTCTGGAATCAACAACTTTTACGCTGGATGGGTGTTTCAGTGAAACCTGGTCAAATTCTTCGGTGTAAGCCACTGCTTTTTTTGCCGCCTCTATTGCTCTCATTGATCACTGGCTTCACTCATACCAGAGTTACCTGAATCAGTTGATGTTGAGAACACAAAACAATCATTATATGACCGCCTGAGCAAGATAGAGAACCAATCCGCTGCTACTAAGAAGGTTATGAAAGAGGGAAAGACTATAAAAGAATCATATTCTAGTTGCTAATATTCCTCTTATTCATGTTCTACTTACCTTCCCGCTGACTTTTGATTGGGATTTATATTGGCTGGCAGGCGAGGAGATCCAATATCCTGGTCCTTTCTCTGTTGCAGTTACTGTTATGGTTGCAGTTGCGGTATTCCTATTCAAGTTCCTGTTTTGGTTCCGAAGCTCGAAAAGATAAGGCGCTAGCAAGCTCGCTCCTTACAGCATCTTGGCTACCCGTGTGTCCACGAGAACCAGTTCCAGTGGAAAATCTAATTAGTTGATGTCATTAAATTGCACTGACTGTACTGTTTCTCATGTACTGTTTCTCAAAAATAGATTTCCAGCTCAATGCAGGGACTTGCTGCCATGCAACGTCTCTTATTGAATTTATAAAATCCTTCCTTTTTTTTATTTTCTTAAAATATGTCGATGGAAAACCTTTTTCTAAGTGACAAAGAATGTGTGTGATGGATTAAATATAAGTTTACCATTGATATAGTTAAGAGGGGAACGTGAACATAACTTTAATAATAATAATATCTTTAAGAGGGGTGGCCCCCTCCCTATTACTTAAATCACGCATAGGCCATACATCAACGGGAAGTGGCCAAGGAATTGAGAACAATTTATAAGATTTTTCTCCTAGTGTAGAGTTATGGTAACAATAGCCAACAAACAAATATTTATGCTATGTCGTTAATAGTTATGCAACCCACGACCTCTGTGGGATATGGACCATGCCTTGGTACACATTTAATAAATATTATGAGGCCCCTTCAACTTCCTTAATGCAAGCACTACACATCTACCTCGCTATTTACAAAGAAATGTAAGACGTTTCCAGTATGTCGTCGACTTCACACTGCATGTTAAGTAGCCGAGCTTGTAAGAGGACCATACGGCTTGGGATATCGCCACCATTGGAGTTATAAAGACATGATGTGCCCACGGCTCGAAGAGCATGTTAGAAAAAGAAACTAGAGGAATGTAGTTACAATTCTTGACTTTTCTTGGACAAAGAGTTAAGTTCTCCAATAAATCTTAGAAGCTCTCTGAAGTTGTCATCTCATTCTTGAACTATTGAAGACATAGTTACTAATGGATTTGGAGAAAATAAATCCTATTGACACAGTTATGACATGAATTGACTCTTGAAGTTATGGATTGCAAAATATCATATTTGTTTTTAATATATGGATTGTGATATAGGGAGTTAATCCCTTTCATGTGTTCCCTCTCCATTTTTTCCCTTTACGGTTTCCTATATTGCATGCAAAGAATTTAGCGTTTCTCTTCCCATTGTTCTCTATAGGACAATTTACTTACTCGTATGTGCCAATTACAAATTTTTTCTAAGCCATCTACCTCTTGATCATTAGCATGCCTCCAAAATATGGGACAGGGCCAATCAGTCTACCACCATGAGCCCTCATACAACAAGGCGAATAAGTTTACTTTCAACCAAACTTTTCTCTAGTCCCCTAGCACTCACCCATATACTGGGTCTTTGTTTCAATATACACTACCAATGCTAAGTAGAGTGCCTTAGTCAGGGTACAAAAACATAAAACACAATTTTATAAAATCATGAATTTCTAATTAAATGACACCTCATGCAGGGCTGCCACATGATCGTTCTTCCATGCTTTCTAATTGTATTCTAAGCTTACATTTTCACCTAGGAAATATTTCATGAAAATACAAGGGTTTTTGTCTTTGACTATATATATGGTGGAATGGTGTTCCTCTTAGCATATTTTTGGTGAAGTCTTGATACCTATTAACTTGTCCCCATCACTTTTCTTTAAAAATATATGACAAGCAATAGACCCATGTCATAACAAGCTATGTGTTGTCTCGTTTTGCTGCCCTTTTCCTCACACATATATGCATATAACTTTTTTTTTCTTTAAGTTCATCGAATATGGCCTTAGATATTTAATCAACCGGGTGAATTATCAGGGATCATACAAAAATTTTAGTTTCCATCTCCATGCACATCTATACTTTGTTTTATATGGCCATGAAAAACCTGACTAGGCCAAAGGGGACAAAACCAAAATAAAGCCCACTTAGTCTCCTGTTAAAATTCTTTGGCTGAATTTTCAGTGCCTTGCTAGTAGCCTAACCCGTGTCATGGCAAGTCAAAGCAGCAAAACCTTTTCCCCTATGTAGAAAGGTCACTCCAACTGAGATACATCATGAAGGATTGAGTGATTATTGTGGTAACATCACATTGTTTTGACCTACACCCCACTTCCCATCCATACTCTCAGGTCCACACCCACTCATACACACTTATGATTTAAATATACATCGTATCAAGTCCAAGTTCACAAATTCAATAACAATTCAATTTCTTTCAACAATATATATAATCATGCATTCAATTTTCTTTTTGTCTATTCAATCATTGTAAACTATTTTCTTTGAATTTATTGTACACATTTGCTATATAACTTTCTCTGCTTCATTGTAAAAAAAAGACTGTAGTAAATAAATTGTATTATAATTTTGGGCATTAAACCACATGCCTAGTCCCATTCTCTCACCAATCCAGTGAGATTCAAGGGTTTTGACAGTGAAACATAAAAGCTTCACTCTCCAACATACTTTTGGCGACTACACAAGGGAATCAAATTAGATTCGCAGATCCTTGCAGGTTATATCGATCTTTCTATACATATGACCATTTAATCTGCAAATCAACTAGATCTTCTAAATCAATTTAATGGTCAAAGGAGTATATTTCACATTCATTACTCAATTTCATTCTTAATAACTCTCATACTCTTGTTGAATTAGAGTAAACTTGGGTTGTTATAGATCAAGATATTGAATTGCAAGAAATAAGAGAAGCCATAGAAAGATGCCTTACATATCATTGCAATCAAAAGTAGTTGGCTTATAACCAGTAACCTTGTGCTTCTAGAAGAATACATGGATTGAGCCCTGAATATAAACTCTTGGACAAAGTCCAAATGTGAAATTCAATCCTTGTTGCCCAAGCTTGTCTCCAATTTTGTCAAGAATTTTTTTGTTCTTCTAGGACTACTTCCTCTTCTCGAATAATCATGATAATAACGTAGGAATCCTATCAATCTACTCCCTCTTCCTCACAATGTTCATTGACTGCAACATTTTCTATTCAAATTGGCAGTCTTTATTCATCGCTTAATCTATTTCAATCTACAACAAATCTTACTAAAGTAGTCAGAAAGTACAAGTTCTTTCAATTTGAAGGGTGTTTTCCTTTGTTAAAAAATCATGGAAAAAGAATTGTGTCAAAGCATCTATGAAGTTGATGTGCTTTAATAATGGTTGGTTCAAGGATAAAACCCTTGTTTAACTAATAATCCTTACTCTTTTAAAGATTAATCAAAGTGTTGAATTCTAACAATAACAACATACACTCTCTTAAAGGTGATGATAGAGGAATAAAGGAAACATTTGATTTAGATGCATTCAGTTTGAATAGTTAATGATCAAATGTGAAGAGAAATAATATGGAAAAATATACCACATCTAACATAAATACATATATGAATTGAGAAAAAGGCAATAATCTAATTATTGCAAAGTAATTCAAAACAAACAAAAAACTTGCTTAACTAACTTAGTGTTGAACACAACTTTAATCAGTGTTAACTAACCCAGTGCATCCTGTGATTTATTCATCTGTCCATCAAAAGTATGCGGCTTTGCTTTTTTAAACTCATCTGACAAGTATCTCCTATCACTCCTCCTGTAAGGATGATAGCAATAACGATCATGATACCTGTCTGAACCTGAACTAGAATAGTACTTGTCCCATCATCTCTCCTATTTGGAGTTTCCTTCAACCTGACATCTCTAATCGTGTCATCTCTATCTGAACCATGACCACCATAAGACCTACTGCCATATGCCCCATTAGTTCTGTCCTCCTGCTCATGGGTGATCCGAAGTGGTCCCTGTCACTACAATTTTGACAAACTCTGGAGTAGTATTGCATGAACCTCTGCTTGTTTCTCTTGTGCTTGCGTGATTTTGTCATTGTTTTCCTTACAATTCCTTATTTCTTCCTTCTATATTTTCAATGTATTTTCCAAATCAAAAGAGTGCCCAACACCACGCTACTCATTTGATTCATAGGGATATTCTTTGTAGTCCACCATCTTGCTAGCCATTTGATCTCTTTCCTGCAAGGCATACTATGTCAACTAAACCAACTCACAATAAAACAACGTACCTTAGCATAGTTCAGGGAGGATATCTGATCTGCAAGATCATCAAATGAGTATGATACATGTATAAAATAATCATAACAAGATATGGACATATGATACATAATCACATAACCATGTAACCATTAGTCTAGCTAGAGTCTAGTCATCAGTGCATGATCATATCAACTACACACATACCATGACTACGTGCATGAAAAAAACAACCATAACACCACTATATACTTGATCACATGAAAACATTAACATGCATAATAAATGTGTAATTGACCACACACACGCATAAACGCATATGATCAAGCATGAAAGATGATATTTGTCACCAAACCTACAAGAATGATACATCTAACCAAGCATACAAAATTACACATGTAAGCCACATATAACAACATGTAACCAGTCATACACTTATGACAACATGCTTCACACAATGACATCCTTATTCCCATGGTGACATCACTATGACCATGACCAACAACATGCATATGCAACAAGTACATAGACCACAAGGATGATTGGCACATGTACAACTGACATGAATGCATGACAAACACATTCACCCAAGGAGATTGCAACCACGCTCTGATACCAATTTGTAACTACCCTCCTCCCACATCTGTCTAAGTAACTGGCCAACCGGGGTACACATGCAAATTAGAGAGGCCACTATGAAGGGATTAAACCTCCTTGGTGACCTTAAGGAAATGGAATCGATGGAACACATCAATCATACCTTCCACATCAACAACAACACCCCTAGGAGACATCTCAGCCATTCAGGCATGCTGCCCTTAGGACCCACAGATATTTTAGACCTCTTTACCTCTGAATGCTCTCATGCTATGGGCATGCCAGCATCTAGGTACCTCTAGACGCTCTCATAGGCTTGCCAGCCAACATCCATGGACTTTTCTCAACATACCTGTGCTAATGTCCACGAAATTTGAGGCACTTTTCTAGCTCAGAATTTTCACCACTACCTAGAAATTGTTGTAAATTTCAGAATCCATCAAAAACATGATGACAAGACTAATAAACCAAAAATCAACCTCAGGACTAGGCCTGACCATGCTCAACTGGGACCGACATTCTTTCAAACACTTGCATCAATGCAATCTACAGGTCTAGGATACAAGACAAAGCATGAATGGCTGAAAATTATTATGAAACATGACAAGAAGGATCACCGCCTTCTCCCTTGAACTGTTATGACATCAATTACGTCTTGCATCCATCATTTTAACAATTACAAGTAAGTACATGAAATAACCATGACATGAACCAATTAATTAACCATGCTTATAACCAACATAAAACCATGTGAATAACAGAGATATAACAACCATTAAATCCACATATAAACAAGTGAAAAATAAAGAGAACTTAGCTTTCATTAATCATAGGAAAATTTGACCAGGTTTGGGACTTCCACGTACCACTCGATCGTAGACATGGTTGAACTAAATCTTTCTTTCAGCCAATCACCCCTGTGCCATCTTCCAAGCATGAATGTGGGATCTCATGGATGAACCATTCCAAAAACAATTAAGGGAATCCAGAAGTTAAACCACCTCGATCCTCACCAAACCATGATGACACAAAAAATGGTGGTCTGATCACAAAACCAAACTGAGCTTAGAATGCCATCCAAAATCCTTCACTATCCTTAAGGAATTTTCTGTCTCATTGTCTCTTATGCTTTACCACAATCCAATCCTGGATAACTAGGCCCTAAACCGAGACTAATCTCTTAGGCTATACCTCAATCAAAACCGAGATCACTAGGCCCTAAACCGAGACTTCTCCCTCAGGCTTTGCTGTGTATCCCACCAAAACTAGTCAAGAGATTCCTAGGCCTTTGGGAATGAACCTTGAGACCACCTCCACCTTGTATTTCGAAGTCCATCCAGCAAATCAAAGCTCAAAACTGAGATAAACATCCCAACATACCACAAAATTTAGAAAAATAAAAGGCTAGGCTCAAAACCACTGTCATAACCTAGCAAAACCATACCACCGAAAACAATAGAACCATACACCAACATGCAAAGCCATGCATGTCAAAACCAGCTAGTAAATCACACATGCAATATGTTACCTACAAGTATTCTTGCTAAAGCTGCCTGATCCTACTCTTCCTTCCTTGATCCTTGCTTTCCTTCCTTTCCCTTTGCTTGCTTTTCCTTCCTTGATCCAAAGCTAGAGTGCTCCAAGAAAAATCTAAGTGACCAAGAGTGAGAGAGAGATAATAATGAGAGAGCTCCAAAACTTGAACTGAAAAAAGGTTACCAACTGATCCTTGGAAGCCTTTTTATTAATGAGGCCTCTATTTCATTGAATTTCCTCCTGGCATGCAACCTATGACCTTTGACCTTAATTTTCTCCTAATTTACTTTATTTTCAGACATAAATGTGCCAAAAATGCCTTTTTTCCTTTTAATTCCTTTTCCTTAGCCCTGCCAATTTCCTTAGCCATAAATACATCTAGTGATTCCCACTAGGATATCTATGCCCAACATTAAGCTTGGAATAAGTGTCCCTTAGCCGTCGTCTTATTTTTCCTTTTTTAACTTTTCTTACATGAAATTTTCACCAAGGCTATTACAGAACCATCCACCTTGGGGAACATTGTTCTAGGTGTTAAACCACACCAAGACCTCAACAAAACCGCTGAAAAGAAAACATAATGCCTATGGAGCTTTATAACTTAGCTCATTGCAATATTTACAATGAAAGGCCTACTCAAAAGCAAAACCTCATGACATCATGACAAGATAACAACCATACCACTTATTGGAGCTTTATAAATTAGTTGTTGGTGGTATTTGCATCCATATATATACATATAACAAAACATCAGTAAAGCATATGCCAAACATATTCCAAACATCAAACCAAAACTACTTTTCCTCAACCGGAAGACAATGAAGGATACATGGCCTGCATATGATCCGCCATCTCCCATGTAGCTTCTTTAGGCCCAAAGTGCTTCCATTGTACTTTAAATTGTTGTATGGCTCTGTTACTGAGCATGAGATGCTTTCGCTGCAATATGCACTGAGGATCCATTTGGAACTCTCCTTCTTTCTCCACTTACAATACAAACCAATCAATAACATGATCAACATCCTTTATATAACACTTAAGCAATGAAATATGGAGAAAATCATGGTATTTCAATGTTGGAGGTAGTGCAAGTCGATAGGCCACTGGTCCAATACTCTCAAGGATCTCAAAAGGCTTGTAATACCATGGTGCCAACTTGGCACATGATCCAATCCTCAAAGAGCTTTTCTTGGGCTTGATGCGCAAATACACATGCTCCCCAACCTGAAACTCCTTCAATACCCTATGCTGATCTACATAACTATTTTATATATCCTGTGCTGCCTTTAGATTCTTCTTTATAACTTGCATTTCATGTTCCATGTCTGCCAACATATCCTATCCAATAATTGCCTTTCTCATTGGATCACTTCAACTAATGGGAGTATTACAACTCCATCCATATAATGCCTCGAAAAGACTCATCCTCAATGACTCTTGATAACCATTGTTGTATGCGAACTCAACCAATGGAAGATACTCTTCCCATTTCCTCTGCTGGTGCATCACATATATCCTCAACATATCCTCCAAGATCCTATTGACCCTCTCTATTTGTCCATCTGTTTGTGGATGATAAGATGTATTGAAGGCCAACTCTGTACCCAAAACTGCAAATAGCTCCTTCTAGAACTTGGAAGTGAAATTTACATCCCTGTTGTTATGGAACCAGCTCAAGAAAAGATAGAAAAGAAAGATCAACGCCTTAGAATTCAGCCTCTTCGAGGGGGCAACCTCCTTTACATTACATAAATGAACAATTCTTGGATGATACAAATGAAAAGACCTCCTTTCTATATATAGGAGTCTAAGGGGTTATAACATAATCAGAGCCGACATAACAATAATAATGTAAGGGCACAATAATAACAATAGTGGGCTTCTATGTGGCACAATAGTAACAATATGGGCACTACATGGGTACATCAATATAATAAGTGGGTTACACTAACAACAATAGGGGGTTACACTAGTAGTATAGGGGCCTAACATGCCCCTCTCCTTCAAAAAGCGTTGTCCTCAACGCTTGAGTAGTTCTTGATGCTTCTGTATAAAATTCTTGTCCTCCCATGTGGAATATTCAGCGGGTAAGTTCTTCCACTTGATGAAATACTCTGAAATTGATCGATTTCGTAGCTGTCAGGTTCCTATTTCTGTGACTGCTCCAGGTTCCAATATGATTTTTCCTTCCTCTTCAATTTCTGACAATATTGCTTGAATTGGGATCTTTTGCAACTTTTGAATAAGTGGCCATACTTCTTCGTCCTTCTTCCATTCATCCCTTGCTTAGTTTATCCACTCTGGTTGGATAATATAAATAGCACAAAACAATGCTTCCACATCCTCATCCTTGAAGAGTCATCCCATTCGGTAAGGTCGCCATTTTTTAAGTGCATGTAGTATTGCCAACATTTCCTTCTCATAAATAGCTTGCTTGAGATGTTGCAGCAAAAATACCCAATCACCTACATCAAAACATTTTTCACTACGGTGTTGATCTACCTGTTGTTTCGTTTGATTTTGCACCGAAGTGGCGTTATCCTTTAAAAGTTGGAGAACTTGTTGTTGATGCTCGATGTGATCTTTCTCTGCTTGAACCTTTTTCTTCTTGATATGTCCTTCTATCTTTTGAGGAGTGGTAATTTCTTCCAGTCCTTTACAAGATATGGTCGGATTCATTTCTTGATGCTCGATGTGATCTTTCACTTCTTGAACATTTTTCTTCTTGATGTGTCCTTCTATCTTGATAGCTTGAGGAGTGGTAATTTCATCCATTGAATTACAAGATATGGTTGGATTCATTTCTTCTTTCTCGATGTGATCTTTCACTTCTTGCACCTTTTTCTTCTTGATATGTCCTTCTATCTTGAGAGTTTGAGGAGTGGTAATTCTTGCCAATGCTTTACAAGATATGGTCTGATTCATTTCTTCTTTCTCTGGGGTGGTGTCCTGGCGTATATCCTCTTCTTTTGATGTTTCTTGATCCTTTTCTTCCTCCTCTTCATATTCTATGTAAAATAATTTCTTCTCAGCACACCTATGACCTTTAGTGCATTTGCTATCACAATTGTAACAAAGCCCTTTTTCTCTTTTTTCTTCCAATTGTTGTGGTGTAACCCTTGTAGGTTGTGGAAGGCTGTGAGAAACAACACTTCCATCTTTATAGTTGTGAGGGGTATGCTTCTGGTTTCCATAATTTTGCTTTCCATTATGTCACAAAGCCCTTTTACTCTTTCCAATTGTTGTGGTGTTGCTCTTTGTATCCTCATAATGCGCTATCATTTCCTTCATGAAAATTGACCACGTAACAAGTTTTTTACGAGAACAAAGCCCTTCATACCATAAAAATTGATTTGGTTCTAAATATGAAGATGCAATACATACCTTTTGTAACAGTTGTACACCATGTAGATCAAAATATTGCTCCATCTGAAGTATCCAATTTACCGGATCCTTGCCATCAAACTTCCTCATCTTGCTTTTTCTTGATTTTAGGAGCTCGACCTTGAAACTAATGTAACTCTGTACTTTCAGATCTTTAAGTTCTGAAATTGTGAACTATAGTAGCCCTCTGTGTCCTCTTTCCAATGCCACTAGTCTGATCCAAATTGGATTCTCTAAGAAAGAGTTATGCACAATCTCCCACGATGACCTGATTATAGACCTTTCCAGAAGAGCGAAATTGTATGAAGTGCCACGTGTCACTGTTTCAACTTTTGGATCTAAAAAATGCATACAAGAAACTACAATCCGTCCTCTTTCTGTACCTTCTTATGAAATTTCAATCCGATCCACAGAGAGAAAGTTATGACGATTTTACCCAGGTCACCTGTTTTGACTGTAATTCAGGAGTCTGCAAAAAGACCAACTTCCTCAGATCATATCTCTGAAAATATTGCGTGAAAAGCTCTGAAATTCTGACCCAATGTTCAGCGTGATTTCTTCTCAAATGGGTTTTTTTTTGCGACTTCTGAAACGTCACAGAAAAAAGTTATAGTGAAAATGCCACGATGACCTGTTTGGAGCAGCGAAACCCTAGAATCCAAAGCTCTGATACCAAATGTTATGAAACCAGCTCAAGAAAAGATAGAAAAGAAAGATCAACGCCTTAGAATTCAGCCTCTTCGAGGGGGCAACCTCCTTTACATTACATAAATGAACAATTCTTGGATGATACAAATGAAAAGACCTCCTTTCTATATATAGGAGTCTAAGGGGTTATAACATAATCAGAGCCGACATAACAATAATAATGTAAGGGCACAATAATAACAATAGTGGGCTTCTATGTGGCACAATAGTAACAATATGGGCACTACATGGGTACATCAATATAATAAGTGGGTTATACTAACAACAATAGGGGGTTACACTAGTAGTATAGGGGCCTAACACCTGTCCAACAGAATCTTGTTAGGAACACCATGTAATCTCACTATCTCTCCGATGAAAACCTGCGCTACCTCACTGACTAAATATGTAGTCTTCATTGGAATGAAGTGAGCTACGTTGCTCAACCTGTCGACCACAACCATAATAGAATCATACTATCTCACTGCCTCAGAAGACTTGTAATGAAATCCATGGAAATGACCTCCCATTTCCATTCCAAAATTGCTATAGGTTGTAGTAGACCACCTGGATGCTTACATTCTACCTTTACCTGCTGACAATATAAACATCTAGCTACGAACTCTGCCACTTCCTTCTTTAGATTCAGCCAATAGTAGAACTTCTTCATCACTGTCAATGTCTTCTGATATCCTGGGTAACTCGAGTACGGCTTCACGTGAAACTTTCTCAAGATAAGCTTCTTGAGTTCACTACAATTTGACACGTAGAGCCTATCCCTAAATCTCACCAAACCATATGTCGTGAGAAGATAATCTACATCATGATCACCTGTATCTATACCTATACCTACACCTCTACCTTGACCTGTACCTATACTTACACCTGTACCTGTACCTGTACTCTGCTGTAACCTATGCATTATCTCCATGTACTTGTCATCTCGTTTTCCTACCTGCAACATCCTATCATGTAGCTCTATCCCATAAGACCTCATTATTTCTATATGATTTACATGTACTTTCCTACTAAGAGTATTTGCAACCTAATTCTCCTTTCCTTTGATGTATCTGATCTCAAAGTTGAACTCACAGAGGGTGGCCAACCATGTAGCTTGCTTGAAATTTAGATTTGGTCAGTCAAACAAATACCTCAACCCACTGTGATTGCTCATCAATACAAACCTCCCGCCAAGAAGATAATGCCTCCACATCTTCAATGCATGTATGATCACTACTAGCTCAAGATCACGGATCATATAATTTTCCTCATGCTCATTCTGTTTTCATGGCTCATAGCACACTACCTGTCCTTCTTGTATGATAACTCCACCAAGTCCTCTCTTGCAAGCATCTATACACACTACAAAATCCTTGTCCAGATCTGTAATATTTAACACTAGCGCATGTCTTAACAACTTGTTGAGCTGCTCAAAAATAGCTACACATTCTTCCATCCATTCGAACTTCTTACCTTTCCTCTGCAATGTGAGAGAAGTTCCTAATGAACCTCCTGCAGTAACCTACAAATCCCATGAATGAGCTCACCTCATCCACATTCTTAGGAGCTTCCCACTCCATGATGGCCATTATCTTTTTTGGATATACATTCTGCCTTCCTTAAAAATGACATGTCCCAAGTTATGTACCTCTGTCTGAAAAGAAGCTACCTTGCTAAGCTTAGCATACAACTAATGATCTCTTAGCAATATCAACACTGCTGCTAAATGCTCAACATGTTCTTACTCATTTTTTGAATATACCAATATGTTATCAATGAATACAATAACAAACCTGGCCACGTAAGGATGCAACACATTGTTCATCAACCACTTAATTGTAGCTGGAGCATTAGTCAAACCAAATGGAACTACAAAAAACCCATAATGTCCATACCTGGTCCTAAACGCAGTCTTGAATATATCCTCTTCCTTGATGTGTACCTGATGGCATCCCAATCTCATGTCGATCTTAGAGAACACTGCTGCTCCCTTTAACTGATCAAACAAATCATGAATCCTCGACAATGTGTACCTGTTCTTGATCATTACCTTGTTCAGCTGCTTGTAATGAATGCACAATCTAAGAGTACCATCCTTCTTATTTATGAACAACACTGGTTCACCCCAAGGCGATACACTTTGCTTGATATATCCCTTGTCAAGCATCTCCTTTAACTGCAACTTCAACTCTACCAACTAAAGTGTGCTCGTCTAGTAAGGTGCCTTTGATGTCAAAGCTACCCTTGGCACCAACTCAATAGAAATGTCTACCTCCATGTGAGGTGGAAACTCTATAATGTCCTCAGGAAATACATCCTGAAACTATTGTAGAAATGGGTATTTGCTAAAAGAATTTACATCCAAAACTTCCTTACCTTTGTAACTAGAAATGTGCACTACAAACACCAAGCAACCTTTTCTGCAACTACGCTTAGCCTACATAGCAGTAACCATCCTCACTGACGTAGGATTATTTTTCCACTGCAAAGTTCTCTTTTCTCCACTATCATCCACACACTCAATGGCCTTGTCGAAACAATCCACTTTGGTCCTATCAAGGTACAACCAATCCATACCCAAAAGCATGCTATACGAACCCAATGGCAATACATTCAAATGTGTTGTTGTAGGCATATCATTCAACTGATGAACCTCATCATTGGGTAACTATATGGACCTTAATACACTTCCTAGCTTATTTGCATAAACCCTTCTCATAATTACTTAAATATTTTGATTATATTTTTTCTTAATAAGATGAGTAAAAGTGAGATGTTATGCCTAGTGGACTAATGTGCATTAATTGCAGGTTTTTGAGAGAAAATCATGGAAATTTTGGCTAATTAAGGGTAGAAACTCGAATGAGACAAGGAGGAGAGATTGTAGGAGATAGATCCTCCTCATTTACTCCTCACTCATTTGAATATTCCTCCATCAAATCACACTAGCTCGAAGTGGCAAGTAGCCAAGCCAGTGACAGTTAAAGAGACAGTTCATCTTGAGTTTAGGAGTTGAGCCTCCGTAGATTTAAGTCATTGGAGACTTCAATTGTATAAATAAGGAGGCCTAGAGCCTCATTAGGATTCAAATTTTTGATGTAAAAACACTAAGCATTTTTCGAGTTCAAGAATTGTGGAAGACACTGTTATGTAATTTTCTGATTTGATAATGAGAATGATAATTTCCTTGATCTAACATTGAGTTGACTCAGAGAACTGAAGCTCTTGGGTTAGGGCCCAACCATAGCAGCAAAGGCTCCTCTTCTTGTATTTGTATGCTTAGTTGATTTCATATATTAATGGTTGAATTGTCTTTAGCATCATTTCATTGCAAGTAGTTGTGGATTTAATTAGTTTGATTCCATTTGTGAATTGCTTCAGCATTAGCTTAGGAATATAAAGGAATATCAAAAAGTTGATAGTAGATAGCTTTGGCCCAATCCTCCCCTCAGGGACCATGGTTTGAGGAAAGAACTCCTATGCAGCCCCAAAAAGACAGAATTCTGATTTCTTATGGAATTTAGGGTTTTTTGTTACTTAGGCCAGCATTTTACTAGTTTTTAGAATAGGATTTAATTGTCATTTCTGATATCTTCAGCCTTGCACTAGATCTCCTAAAGGTTTCACATTATTCTGCAAGTTTTCCCATGCATGAAATAGGCAACTAGATAATGAAATTTTGTTTTTCTTTAGTTAATTGAATCTTTCTTGTTTGACATGATTTATGGATAAATGTTAGTGATTGATGCAGTGCAGGAGTTTCAGCAGTACAAAGAGATTTCATGACCAACAACCCCATCCTAGCCTCATCCATCTATGATTATCACTTTTTCCACTAAGTCCCTTCACCAAATTCATCATTCCATAAGAATACTTCTCCAAGATTGTTGAGAAAATCCAACCATCTCGAAAACTCTGTTTTGAACTCTGAAGGAGTCATAGGCACTCGCTTGTCTCATTTCTCCCACCATTCACCTTCCCTAAGCCCTACGCCACCTTCCAAATCCCTCCTCTTTCTCTCGTATGTATCCTGTAGGAATACAGGGGATCTTGTAGGAGCACTAGGACATCCTGTAGGAAGCATTAGGACATCTTATAGGTTGACCTGTAGTGGCTTGTTTTGAGGCCGAATTGTAGAAAAGGCACCTAGGAAGATAGGAGAAGACCTCGACTTGCCTCCCAAGCCATCTGACCATTCACCATCATCCCTGATCCACTTGCCACATCACCAAGAGAAGTTAGCATTCACATCTTCACATAAAAAGACAAAAAGGAAGAGTTATTTTTTTCATTTACATGCACAAAAGTAGAATGTTTGGATGTTTCAATTTGCATGCCTAGGACAGTAGGATTACACACATGTTAACTTATCATTGTTTTGAAGAAAAGCATCTTAGCAATTAGTTAGATAAATGGTGTGTTTAATCATTTGATTTCAGTATTTTCCTTACTACAATAGACAAGAGTTCATTTAGTGTAAATTTCCCTTTTTCCTCATTGGTAATTAGGCTTCTTCTGAATCAATAGAAGGTTAGTTTGAGAAACCATAGTGGTCTATCACTAGCTTAGCAATGACAAAGAGTGGACCCATTGCATCTATTTGTGTATAAAACATTGTCACCTCCAGGTTTGTACGAACCCCGGGTTAATAAAATAAAGTTGGTAGCCTCAGGAGTTGCAGCATTCTTGTTGCAATACTAGTGCTCATCATTAACTCAAATGCACAAGCTCTTACCCAAAGGTGAAATCGCTTCTTGGTACTTGTAGCCAAGTGTACCAAGCAATATTTTGCATGCACTTCTTTTCTCAACCCACACTTATCCACTAGGTCAGGATTAATATAACTATAGTTAGATCTATGATCAATCAAAATAGAAACAACTTGATCACAAAGCTTACCATCCATATCAATGATAGATTCCTAATGATCCACCTACCTTTTGTCCACAACTTCATAGATCAAATGAATGATATGAACAACATCACCAACTGTATGCGCCTCCTAAGCACTATAGATCTGGGGTCTACCACCACTCTGATATTGTGGACAATCCCTCTTACAATGATCCTTACCACATATCCAACACTACAATGGTTACCTACCACCGCCTCTAGCCTACTACTCACAATGTCCCCTCTCATTTGTATTAAACATATTTTAAGGAACTGCATTTTCTTTCTCACTTGCATCTTAAGGTGTTCCTCGCTTTGGTGGCCATTTTCCTTTAGATCTATAATTTCTTTTCAAATCACGCTTAGGCTCAGCTTTGTGCTTCGACTACTCATAACAATGTTTCAAATTTCGGATGGCCTCCTCCAATGATCTACGCTCATCGAACTCAATTCAGTCTTTGTATGCTACTAGCAGTCCACTGATGAACCTCTGAACCTTGGAATTCTCCTCCTTGAGGTAAGGCACATATCTTGACAGCTCCAAGAACCTACTAGTATACTCATCATATGTCAAGTAGCCCATCCATAACTCATAAAACTCCTTAGGTCTGTCATCAAAGTATCTCTCCAACCAGTACTTCTTCTTGAGTAGTATCTCAAACACATGCCAAGTCAAATTATCCTCATGTATACCTTTAACATTCTTCATATCTTCCCACCAAATATTTGCTTTACCTTTGAGACTGAAAGTGGCTTTCTTTGCTTCCATGTTTTCTGAATAATCATGCAATTTGAAGAATCTCCTTATACCAAGAAACCATGCCTCTACATCCTGTGATTTATTCATCTCTCCATCAAAGGTAGGTGGCTTTGCTTTCTTAAAATCATCCGGAATGTATCCCATATAACTCCTCCTGTAAGGATGATAACGATAACAATCATGATGCTTGTGCAAACCAAAACTAGAATAGTACCTGTGTCCATCACCTCTCCTATCTGGAATGTCCAATAACCTGCCATCTCTGATTGTCTTATCTATGTCTGACATGTCACAACCATAAGACCTGCTACCATATGCCCCATTAGTTCTGTCCTCCTCCTCATGGCTGATCCGAAGTCGCCCCTTTCGCTACAATTCTAAGAAACTCTGAAAATTAACCTCTGCTTGTTTCTCTTGTGCCTACATGATTTTGTCATTGTCCACCTTACAAATCCTTATTTCTTCCTTTAAGCTTCTCAATGTATTTTCCAAATCAGAAGAGTTCCCAACACCACGCTACTCATCTGACTCATAAGGAGAGTCTTTGTAGTCTATCATCTTTCTAGCCATTTGATCTCTTTTCTACAGGGCATACTATGTCAGCTAAACCAAATCACAATAAACCAACGTACCTTAGCATAGTTTGGGGAGGATATCTCATGTGCAAGATCATTAAAATCAATGTGATACATGTATAGCATAATCCTAATGGCATATAGACATATGTTACATAACCATGTAACCATCAGTCTAGCTAAAGTCCAGTGATCAATGCATGACCATATCAACTACACACATACCATGACTACATGCATGACAAACAACCATAACACCATTTTATACTTGACCACATGCAACCATTAACATGCACGAGAAATGCGTAATCGACCACACACATGCATGAACGCATATGATAAAGCATGAATGATGATACTTGTAACCAAACCTACAAGAATGATACATGTAACCAAGCATGCAAGAATGTAACGAAACATATGAGAATGTAACCAATCATACAAAATGACATATGTAAGCGACATATAACAACATGTAACCAGTCATACACTCATGAAAACATGTTTCACACAAAGGCATCCTTATTCCCTTTGCGACATCACTATGTCCATGACCAACACCATGCATATGAAATAAGCACATAGACCACAAGGATGACTAGCACATGTACAATCGATAGTAATGCATGACAGACACATTCACCCAAGGAGAGTACAACCATGTTATGATACCAATTTGTATGACCCTCCTCCCACCTCTACACAAGTAACCAACCAACTAGGGTAAACATGTGATGAGAGAGGCCACAATGAAGGGATTCAACCTCCTTGATGACCTTAAGGAAATGGAATTGATGGAATACATCAATCATACCTTCCACATCAGCGACAACACCCCTAGGAGACATCTCAACCACTGAGGCATCCTGTCCCCGGGTCCCACTGATATTTTAGAGCTCTCTACCTCTAGACACTCTCATGCTATGGGCATGCCAGGGTCCAGGGACCTCTAAGCGCTCTCATAGGCCTACAAGCCAACGTCTAGGGGCTTTTTCCCAACAAAATTGTGTGAGTGTCCACGAAATTTAAGGCACTTTTCTAGCCTAGAATTCTGGTCACTGCCTAGAACTTGCTATAACTATCAAAATCCATCAAATACATGATGAAAAGGCTAATAAACCAAAAATCAACCTCACGACTAGGCCTGACCATCCTCAACCGGGACTGACATTCTATCAAACACTTGGCATCAATGCAATCTATAGGTCTAGGATACAAGAGAGAGCATGAATGATTGAAAACTCTTATGAAACATGACAATAAGGATCACCACCTTCTCCCTTGAACTTTTATGACATCAATTAGGTATTGCATCCATCATTTTAACAATTACAAGTAAATACATGAAATGACCATGACATGAACCAATCAATAAGCCATGCTTATAACCAACATAAAACCATGTAAATAACAAATATATAAAAACTATTAAATCCACATATAAACAAGCGAAAAAGAAATGTATCTTAGCTTTCATTAATCATAGGCAAATCTGACTAGATATGGGACTTCCATGTACCACCCGACCATTGACATGGTTGAACCATATCTTTCTTTCAACCAGTCACCTCGTGCCATAATCCATGCATGAATGTGGGATCTCATGGATGAACCAATAAAAAGAAACCATGGGAATCTAGAGGTTAAACCACCTCCACCCTCACCAAACCGTGATCACACCAAAAATGGTGGTCTGATCACAAAACCAAACAGAACTTGGAATGCTATCCAGAATCCACCACTATTCTTGAGGAATTTTTTGTCTCCTTGTCTCTCAAGCTTTACCACAATCCAATCCTAGATCACTATGCCCTAAATTGGGACTCGTCTCTCAGGCTATATTGTAATCCAAACCCATATCACTAGGCCCTAATCCTAGACTAATCCCTCAGGATTTACAGTGTATCTCACCAAAACCGATCAAGGGATTCCTAGGCCTTTGGGAATGAATCTTGAGACCAACTCCGCCCCATATTCTGAAGTCCACCAGGAAATTCGAAGCTCAAAACTGAGATAAACATCCCAAAATACCATGGAATTTGGGAAAAGGAAAGGCTAGGCTGAAAACCACTATCATAACCCGACAAAACCATGCCACCGAAACAAGAGAACCATACACCAACATGCAAAGAGATGCATGTCAAAACCAACTAGCGAATCACACATGTAATATGTTACCTACAAGTATTCCTGTTGAAGCTACCTGATCTTGCTCTTCCTTCATTGATCCTTGCTTTCATTCCTTTCCCTTTGCTTTCTTTTCCTTCCTTGATCCAAAGCTAGAGTGCTCCAAGAAAACTCTAAGTGACAAAGAGTGAGAGAGAGAGAGAATAATGAGAGATCTCCAAAACTTGAACTGACAAAAGGTTATCAACTGATCCTCGGAAGCCTTTTTATTAATGAGGCCTCTATTTCCTTCAATTTACTCCTCACATGCAACCTGTGACCTTTCACCTTAATTTTCTCCTAATCTCCTTTATTTTAATAAATAAATGTGCTAAAAATGCATTTTTCCTTTTAATAACTTTTCCTTAGCCTTTGCCAATTTCCTTAACGATAAACACATCGAGTGATGCCCACTAGGATATCTTTGCACAAAATTCATCTTGGAATAAGTGTCCCTTAACTGTGGTATTATTTTTCCTTTATTAACTTTTATTACATGAACTTCTCATCAAGGCTGTTACAGAACCCTCTCCCTAGGGTGTTATGCAACCAACTCACAAAAAAAAAAAAAAAATATAGATCAACAACATCAAAATGAGCCTCTTCGAGGGGAAACATCCTTTTCATTACATGAATGAACAATTCTTGGATGATTCAAATGAAAAAACCTCCTTTCTATATATAGGAGTCTAAGGGGTCACAATATAATCATAGCTGACATAACAATAATAATGTAAGTGCACAACAATAAAAATGGTGGGCTTCTATGGGGCACAACAATAACAATATGGGGACTACATGAGCACAAAAATAACAATAACGGGGCTACACTAATAAAAATGAGGGAGTAATATAGTATTATAGGGACCTAACATGCCCATCTCTTTCAAAAAAAGTGTTTTCCTCAACACTTGAGTAGATTTGGATTCTTTTATATAAAATTCTCATCCTCCCATGTGGAATCTTTTGCTAGTAAGTTCATATTCCAATATGATTTTTCCTTCCTTGTCAGGTTCTGGGAATATTGTTTGAACTATGAGCTTATCACCTATAAAATTCTTTAAGCATGAAACTGTTGGGTTGTGTTATATTCTTTCCACTTAGTTAATAGGGGGTTTGAAGGGCACCCGTAACCCCATTTTATGGGGTCCGGGGTAGCGCCCCGGAAAATTTTGGTTTTGGACCATATGTTAGGTTGGGCGACCCACCTATGGTTTTGTGCATGATTTTCGCACATGTTTTTTGGACGCGATGGTTTTCGGTCCATGGTATTGGACGCGATGGTTTTCGGTCCATGGTATTGGATGCTTCGGCATGTATAAATATGTATTGTAACATTGAAAGGAACATAATGAAAAATCAAGCTAGTAGTCCGGTTTTGGGATCCAGGGAAAAATCTCTGTGCATATGTGTTTTATGGGTTATGCTCTCGCATTGTTTATTTTCTTTGTTTAAGAATTCGTATGCAGGTAATTTCTGTACAGGGTTAAAACCTACATTTGGTATTAGAGCTGTTTTGGCTTCAAGGGGACACCTTTGTTGCTGAGGGGTTTCACTCGGGCCTGTGGTAGACCCTATTCAGTGGGAGATCTACGAGATCGATTCTGGTGGTGAAAGAAGATGGCGAGCAGTGGAAAGATAGAGATTGAGAAGTTCAATGGTCAGAATTTTGAGTTTTGGAAACTCAAGATGGAGGATCTGTTGGTGGATAAAGATCAGTGGATCGCGGTAGATCCGGGTACTAAACCATCGGGAGTGACCGATGAAGAATGGAAGAAGTTGGATCGGAAGGCAAAGAGCACAATACGATTGTGTGTCTCAGATTCAGTATTGATGAATGTATCAGGGGAAGCTACGACAAAGGCTTTGTGGGTCAAGTTAGGGACTTTGTACCAATCTAAGTCTCTGGTGAATAAACTGTTCCTGTGGAAAAAGTTGTATAACCTGAGGATGAAAGATGGAGACTCGGTGACAGAGCATCTGAATGCATTTAATACTGTGGTAAGTCAGTTATTATATGTTGATATTAAAATTTCAGATGAAGATAAGTGCATCAGTCTGTTGTGTTCTCTACCAGATTCGTGGGATAGTCTGGTTATTGCAATAGGTAGCAATGCAACTGCTTTGCAGTTTGATGAAATAGTCTCAGCCTTGCTGACGGAGGAGATGAGACGGAAAAATATGGACAACCAGAATGGTGATGCCTTGTCTGTACGAGGACGGTCCCAGAACAGAAACAAAAATAAGTCATCGAGTGGGAGATCTAAATCTAGAGGGAGATCTAAATCTCCAGGAAAACCTACAAAGGTGGTGTGCTGGAAATGCGGAAAGGAAGGGCACTTCAGAAGGGATTGTAAATCTAAAGCTCCTGATAAAGGAAAGGGATCTGATGATGCTCCTTCTGTAGAGGCAAAAACCACCTCAGATGAAGGTGGGGATGTGTACTTGGATTCTTCAAGTACACATGTAGATCATGAGGCATGGTTGATTGATTCAGGTGCATCCTTTCACTTCACTCCCCATAGAGAGTGGTTCTGCGAGTATGAGAAATACGATGGTGGTGATATCTTCTTAGGAGATGATAGGAAGGCTAGAATCATTGGTCGGGGAAAAGTAAAGTTGAAGTTGCAAGGTGGAAGGGTTAGAACATTTCCGGGTGTTCTACATATTCCTGCATTGGCCAGAAATCTAATTTCTGTAAGCAAGTTGGATGATGCAGGTGTAAAGACGGTGTTCGAGAAAGATACCTACAAGATGGTTCGAGGAGCACTGATATTAATGTGGGGAGTTTGGATTGGAACTCTGTACAAGCTGCAAGATAGCACTGTTGTTGATGGGTGCAATAGTTCTATGGTTCCTGAAAATGGAGTAGAGAATCTAGTGGTCTCTGGAGAGAAGACCATGTTGTGGCATCAAAGGCTTGGACATATTGGAGAGAAGGGCCTTCGAATACTTCATGGTAAAGGTATGGTAGAAGATATGAATAATAGCTCTCTGGATTTTGATTTCTATGAAAATTGTGTATATGGGAAGCAGAATCGGGTGAGTTTCCCCTCTGGTAGTAAGAGGACGAAACAGATATTAGAGCTTGTGCACAGTGATGTGTTTGGACTTGTGAAGGTTCCATCACTGAGTAATTCTGTGTACTATGTATCATTCATAGATGACTTCTCAAGGAATACATGGATATATTTTCTTAAGAAGAAATCTGAAGTCTTTGACAGGTTTAAAGAATTTAAGGCTCTGGTGGAAAATCAGACAGAGAAGAAGATAAAGGTGCTGAGGACAGATAATGGTGGAGAATTTTGCAGCAAGGAATTTGAAGAATTTTGTAAGAAGTGTGGTATAGCACGGCAGAAGACTACTCCATATACACCTCAGCAAAATGGAGTCGCAGAAAGAATGAACAAGACGTTGATGGAAAGGGCAAGAAGCATGCTCAGTGGTGCCGGGTTGGGACAGGAATTTTGGGCAGAGGCGGTGGATACTGCATGTTACCTGATCAATAGATCACCTTCATCAGCTTTGGAGGATAAGACTCCACAAGAAGTATGGACTGGTAAGAAACCCTCTCTTTCACATCTAAGGGTATTGGGATGTGATGCATATGTACATGTTCCAAAGGAGAAATGAACCAAGTTGGATAGTAAATCTGAAAAGTGCATCTTTATTAGGTATAAGGATGGTTTAAAGGGTTATAAGCTTTGGAACCCAGTCACACGGAAGGTTGTGTACAGCCGAGATGTGTTGTTCAGAGAGGTAAAAGATGTTATTCAACATGAAGTCCAACCAAAGGAACCTGAGAAGATAGAGTTTGAGCCAAAGGAGGAAGAATCAGACTCTGCAGCAGAGGAGGAATCAAAAGATGAAGAGCCACAAACTCTGGCTGTGAGAAGATCAGTTCGAGAAAGAAGGCAGCCAGAAAGGTATAGTCCATCTGCTTTCAGTTCAAATTTTTCTTTGTCTGTTACTGATAATGATCCCAGAACTGTGAAGGAAGCAGTGGATTCAGAGGATGGAAAACTCTGGAAAGAGGCCATGGTCGATGAAATGGCATCTTTGCACAAAAATGAGGCTTGGGATCTGGTGGAGTTGTCGGCTGGAAGGAAACCCATTGGAAGCAAATGGGTGTTCAAGAAGAAGACAAATGCAGAAGGAAAGGTGGAGAAACACAAAGTTCGGTTGGTAGCAAAAGGTTATTCTCAGGTGGCGGGAATTGATTTTGGTGATACTTTTTCTCCTGTTGCCAAGGTAACTTCTATTAGATTACTTTTATCTGTTGCTGCTGCTTTTGATTTTGAGGTAGAACAGATGGATGTGAAGACAACATTTATTCACGGGGATTTGGAAGAGGAAATCTACATGAAGCAACCTGAAGGCTTTGCGGTGAAGGGTAAGAAAGAACTGGTATGCAAGTTAAAGAAGTCCCTATATGGGTTAAAACAGTCACCAAGGATGTGGTATCAGAAATTTGATACATTTATACGGGGACTTGGCTTCACCAGAAGCAAAGCAGATCATTGTGTGTATTTTAAATTAATTGGTGACCATATTATTTATCTGGTCTTATATGTGGATGATATGTTGCTGGTTGGAAATGAAAAAGAAATTATCCAGGATTTGAAGACCCAATTGTCCTCCAAATTCGACATGAAAGATCTTGGTGCTGCAAACTATATTTTGGGCATGGAAATTAAAAGAGATCGGTCAAAGAGGAAGCTCTGGTTAAACCAGAGGAAGTATGTCGAGACAATACTCCAGATGTTTAATATGCAAGATAGTAAACCGGTGAAGGTTCCTATTCCTGTAGGTGTGAGGTTATCTGCTGAACAGTGTCCCAAGACACAAGAAGAGGAAGAGGACATGTCCCGTGTTCCATATGCAAGTGCAGTGGGTAGCCTAATGTATGCAATGGTCTGTACTAGACCAAACATTGCACATGCAGTGGGAGTATTGAGCAGGTTTATGTCAAAACCTGGGAAGGAGCACTGGACAGCAGTGAAGCGGGTTTTCAGGTATTTGCGTGGCACTAGTGATTATGGTTTGTGCTACCAAGGAATACCAGGATTGGACAGAGTGTTGGATATTCATGGCTTTGTTGATGCAGACTGGGCTAGAGATCTGGATCAGAGAAGATCTACAAGTGGGTATGTGTTTAACCTATTTGGAGGTGCAGTCTGTTGGATAAGTAAGAAATAATCTGTAGTGGCACTATCAACTACAGAGGCAGAATACATGGCAGCCACTCATGCAAGCAAGGAAGCAGTTTGGTTGCAGAGATTGTGTTCAAGTATGGGGTTAGTACAGGGAGCTATAAGAATAGACTGTGACAGCCAAAGTGCAATTTTCTTGGCAAAGAACCCTGCTTATCATTCAAAGACAAAGCACATTGATGTTCAGTATCACTTTGTGAGGGATATGATAGAAGACAGAAAGGTGTTGCTGGTAAAGGTGGACACTTTGAAGAATACTGCAGATGCATTGACAAAATCTGTGAGCTCTGAGAAGTTCTCTTGGTGTAGAGAAGCAATGGGAATCTCAGGGCTGAAAAAATGACTAAGCTCTCCTGTGGCCCCCTGTGGAAAGAAAACAACAAGTGGGAGATTGTTGGGTTGTGTTATATTCTTTCCACGTAGTTAATAGGGGGTTTGAAGGGCACCCGTAACCCCACTTTATGGGGTCCAGGGCAGCGCCCCGGAAAATTTTGGTTTTGGACCATATGTTAGGTTGGGCAGACCCACCTATGGTTTTGTGCATGATTTTCGCACATGTTTTTTGGACGTGATGGTTTTCGGTCCATGGTATTGGACGCGATGGTTTTTAGTCCATGGTATTGGATGCTTCGGCATGTATAAATATGTATTGTAACATTGAAAGGAACATAATGAAAAATCAAGCTGGTAGTCCCGGTTTTGGGATCCAGGGAAAAATCTCTGTGCATATGTGTTTTATGGGTTATGCTCTCGCATTGTTTATTTTCTTTGTTTAAGAATTCATATGCAGGTAATTTCTGTACAGGGTTAAAACTTACAGAAACATGGCAAACTGGGTGCATTCGAAATGATGTAAGAAGATCCAATTTGTATACCATAGTACCAATCTCTTGCAACACCTTGTAAGGACCATAATACTTTAGTGATAATTTATTATCTTTCTTAGCTTTCTTGTGGGACCTAGTTGCCTACATCAAAATTTCTTTCATTGTGATGTTGATCTTACTATTGTTTCATTCTATTTTACACCAAAATGAGGTTGTCCTTTAAGAGTTGGAGAACTTGTTGTTGATGCTTGACGTGATCTTCCACTGCTTGAACCTTAGAATTTTCTCTTAAAGATGATGTGATGGATGATGGATGATATCCATAAAGTGCCATAAATGGGGTCATTTTTGCTACAGTATGGAAGGAAGTGTTATACCACCATTGAGTCAGAGGTAACCACTTGACCCATTGCGTATGTTTATTAGATACAAAGCAACGAAGATATCCTTCCAAACATTTTTCACTATCTCAGTTTTCCCATTCTATTGAGGATGATAAGATGAACTATTAGCTAATTCAGTGCCTAGAAAAGAAAATAATTCCATCCAAAAATTTCCAGTGAAAATAGGATCTCTATCACTTACAGTGATATTTGGGTTTCCATGTAGCTTTTGAATTGTTTCCATAAATCCAGTAGCAATTATACTAGCTTTAAATGGATGTTCTAATGCAAAAAAGTGTGCATACTTGGCAAGTCTATCAACTACCACCATGATGACACTCTTTCCTTCAAACTAGGGTAAACCTGTGATAAAATCCATTGAAACTTCCTCCCAATGTTGACTTGGAATGGATAAAGGTTGTAGTAGACTCGAGGTGTTAATTGCCTCAACCTTATTTTGTTGGAAAACCAAACATTCCGCCACAAACTTTTGAATATCAGATTTAAATCCATCCCAAAAAAATTCTTTCTTAACCTTGTGGTAAGTTTTTAAAAATCCTGAGTACCCTCCTTAGGGAGAGGCATGCAATCCCAAAATAATATTTTGTTTGAATTGGGAATTATTACATAGGTATAAGTGATCTTTGTACCATAATGAATCATTATTCCACCTACATGTATCATATGTACTAGGATCTCGCTGCAACTTTTGAATGAGTGCCCACACTTCTTCGTCATTCTTCCATTCATCCCTTGCTTTAGTTATCCAATTTGGTTGGATAATAGAAATGGCATAAATAAATCCTTCCACATCCTCATCCTTTCTTGAGAGTGCATCCAAAACAACGTTTTTCTTTCCTTTATTGTAGATGATTTCAAAGTCATAACCCAACATATTTTTGACCCATTTTTACTACTCTTCTGAAGATAATTGTTGTTTTAAGAAGTATTTAAGACTATCATGATCTGTTTTTACCTTGAAGTGCATTCCTATTAGGTAAGGTTGCCATTTCTTAAATGCATGTAGTATTGCCAACATTTCCTTCTCATAAATAGATTTGTGTAAATATTTTCATTTGATTGGATGACTCTCAAAAGAAATGGGTCTTCCTTCTTGCATTAAAAAAGCACCAATTCCATTTCCCGAGGTATCACATTCCACAATAAAGGTTTTTTTGAAGTTTGGTAGAGCTAAGACCGATGCTTGGCACATTGCCTCTTTAAGATGCTCAAAGGCCTTAGTTGCTTATGGAGTCCAAGAAAATGCATCTTACTTCAGTAATGCTGTTAGAGGTGCTATTATTCTCCCATAATTATTAATAAACTTTCAATAATACCTTGAGAACCCGAGAAATCCTCATAGATGCTTTATGGATGTGGGGATTTTCCATTCCTTAATGGATTTGATTTTGTTAGGGTCTACCTTAAGACCCTCATGAGATACAGTATGACCTAGATATTCCACCTCTTGTACTCCAAAGAAACAGTTGGAGGATTTTGCATATAATTGTTTCTCCTCTATTAGCTTGAGCACCCTGTCAACATGTTGAACATGATCCTTCCAAGACTTGTTGTAGAGTAGTATATCATCACAAAATACTAACACAAATTTTCTAAGGAAGGATTTGAAAACATAATTCATCAAATGTTGAAATGTAGAAGGTGCATTGGTAAGGCCAAAAGGCATGACCAAAAATTCATAATGACCCTCATGAGTTCTAAATGTTGTTTTCGAAATATCTTTAGTCTTCATTCTTATTTGATGATATCTTGAATGAAGATCCAACTTGGTGAAGTAAATTTCTCCATGTAATTCATCAATGGTAGGAATGTGAAATTTATCTTTAATAGTGAGCTTGTTGAGCTCCCTATGATTTGGACACATGCGCCATGATCCATCCTTCTTTTGCACCAATACTACTTGAACAGATAAAGAACTTTGATTAGGTTGAATTATACTAGCCTCTAACATTTCTGCAACCATACGTTCAATTTCACTCATTTGGGTATAGGGATATCTATAAGGCTTGATGTTTGGAGGAATACTTCCTGGAATCAAATGAATAGCATGATCATGATAAAAAATAGGTGGGAGGCCTTTTGGAGTCTCAAATACCTTGGAATGATTGTCCAATACTTTTTGAAGGTCTAGAGAAATAAATGATTTTTATGTTTGAACCTCTAGTGAATATAATTGTGCAATTATGCCCCATTATTATTTCTTTAGAATATTTTTCATGCTATTAGATCTGATTATATTTCCTGGTTTCCTTGCGATACCCCTTAATTCAACTTCCTTTCCTTCCCAAAAAAATTTCAATAAAAGTTCTTGAAAATTAGAATCTATTGTACCCAAATATTGTAACCATTGAACTCCTATTACAACATCAACACCACCCATTGGAATGGAAAGCATTGGAATATTCAATATATATTCTCCCATGGATAACTTGATATTATGGCACTTTCTAGATCAATTTATGGTTCCTCCATTTGCAACCATCACTTGACACTCTGGTGTTGGATATAGGAAGCAATTTAATTCCTTGGCTATCTTACAATGAATAAAATTATGGGTACTACTCGAATCAATCAATACTATTACCTTTTCTTCTAGATATGTCCTTCTATATTGAGAGTTTGAGGTGTGGTAATTCCTGCGAATGCATTACAAGATATGGTCAGATTGATTTCTTCTTTCTCTAGGATTGGTTCCTAGTGTATATCCTCTTGTTTTTACATTTCTTGTTCATTTTCTTCCTCATCTTCACAAACAATGTAAAATAATTTCTTCTCAGCACACTTATGACCTTTAGTGTATTTTCTATCACAACTGTAACAATGCCCCTTTTTTTTTTTCCAGTTGTTGTGGTGTCAATATTGTAGGTTTTGGAAGGCTAGTAGCAACCACACTTCCATATTTATAGTTGTGAGTGGTAAGCTTCCGTATTGCCATCATTTTTCTTTCAATTTTTCTTCCAAACCTGAATGCCTTCTCCAATGAATCAAGTTCCCAAAGGCGAAACTCATGTTGGATGTTATCCTTTAGAGTCCCTATGAAGACATAAATTCTATGCTCCTCTAGAATATCATTTACCCTTATATTCAATTTTTGGAAGTCCTCATTGTGCTCCACTATTGAACCCTTTTGTTTGAGATTTATCAATTGGCTAAAGAAGGTGTTGCTCTTTGTATCCTCATAACATTCTATCATTTCCTCTGTAAAAATTGACCAAGTGACATTTTGTTTATGAGAGAAAAGCCATCAATACCATACTAACTGATTGGGTTCTAAATATAAAGTTACAATGCGTACCTTTTGTGTGTTTTTCACATTATCGAGATCAAAATATTGCTCCATTTGTAGTATCAATGTTACGGGATCCTTGCCACCAAAATTCCTCATATTGATCTTTGGAATATGGTGGGTCTTCAATCCAACGTTAGATTCTATGAAATCATGATTAACATTTTTTTTGTTCTCATGATTAGCATTTATTTTGTTCTCATGATTAACATTTCTTTCGTTCGCCATTAGGAATCATTTATTGTAGCAACTTTGCCAAACCTCCTTTCAAACCTTCCATGTCTTTCTTCAAATATTCAATGTTTCCTTTCATTTTTTCTTCTAAACCATCCATCTTAGCTTCTGTTACTTTTTGTGAGAGCCAAATTTGTTGCACTTGGTCTCGTAATTTTGATATATCATGTTGCATTTCTTCCTCTTCTTCATGTGTCATAATAGATATTTCAGGTTTCTTACTAGGTGTTTCCATTTTCTTTCTTCTGGTCATCAATTAATGATAATCATGCTTCACTATGCCCTTTGAATAACTTCAAACTATTTTCTCAAACAAAACTTATGCAAATTTTAAAAAAAACTAGAATTTCTTTTTTCTTCGCTTTGTAGGAGCTTGATATTGTATCTGATGTATCTATGTAATTTCATATCTCCAAGGTCTAAAATTCTGTCTTGTATTATCCCTTTAAGTCCTCTTTCCAACCCCACAAGTCTAATTGAGATTGGATTCTCCAAGAAAGAGTTATGCCAAATCTCCCACGACGACCTGATTATAGGCTAGTTCAGTAGAGTGAACTTGTACAAAGTGACACATGTCACTGTTTTGACCTTCGACCCTGAAAACAATATAAAGAAAATTAAATTAAGTCCTCTTTCTGTAACTTTTGACTAAATTTCAATCTGATGCTTAGAGAGAAATTTATGGCAATTTTCCCAAGGTCACCTATTTGAGACGAAATTCAAGAGCCTACAAAAACCCTAATGTCCTTGGATCATATCCTCGAAAATATAGTGAGAAAAGATTTGAAAATTGGATACAAGGTTCATCAATATTTCAACTCAAATGGATTTTAATTTTAGCTTCTGAAACTTCATACAAAAAACATTATAGCGAAAATTCCACGATGTCCTCTTTGTAGTAGCGAAAGCCTAGAATGCAAAGCTCCAATACAAAATGTTATGCAACCAACTCACAAAACAGAAGAAAAGATAGATCAAAAACTTAAAAATCAGCCTCTTCGAGGGGAACCTCCTTTACATTACATGAATGAAAAATTCTTGATTGATTCAAATGACAAAACCTCCTTTTTATATATAGGAGTATAATCAGAGCCGCCATAAAAATAATAATGTAAGGGAATAACAATAACAATAATGGGCTTATATGGGGCACATCAATAAACATATGGGGACTACATGGGAACAAAAATAAAAATAAGGGGGATACACTAATAACAATGAGGGAATAATCTAGTATTATAGGGACATAACATTGGGGAACACCATTTGTGGAGTTAAACCACACCAAGGCCTTAGCAAAATAGTTGAAAAGAAAACATACTTCCCATGGAGCTTTATAACTTAGCTCGTTGTAGTATTTACAATGAAAGACCTGCTCACAAGAAAACATCATGAAAACATGAAAATATAACAAACATACAACTTATTGGAGCTTTATAACTTAGCTCATGGTGGTATTTACATCCATATATATACATATACCAAAACATCAACAAAACATATTCTAAACATATACCAAATGTCAAACCAAATCTACTTTTCCTAAACCGGCAAACAATGAAGGATACATGGACCACGTCTGATCTTCCATCTCCCATTTAGCTTCTTCAGGCCTAAAGTGCCTCCACTATATTTTAACTTGCTCTATGGCTCTATTCCTGAGCATGGGATGCTTCCATTGCAATATGGACTGAGTCTCCAGCTAGAAATCTCCTTCTTGCTCCATGTTGGGAACAGGATCCCCCAAGGATATTTTTGGGGCTAAAGGCCCATGTTTTGGGTCAAATTTTGTAATAAAGTTGTAAAGTCTCCGCATTTTTTGGTCGCAGAGCGTGAAAGTATCATGAGTCATAAAGGGTTTTCTGCCCTTATTTTGTAAAGTGTAAAGTCAGCTGTAAAGATCTACCCATGGTCTACAGACCATGGAATTGTATAAAAGAGCTAAGAAAGTAAGCTCTAAGTAGTGATAAGTCTTGAACGATAAGAAGGAAGTGTTTAGAGAAGTCTAAGTTTCGAGTCTTAGCATAGGTAGAGGCTCTGCAGCTGAGTGCGCAGAGGCCTAGGGTGGAAGTCCGCAGCTGAGTGCGCAGACCCCTGCAGCTGTGCACGAAGGGCAGATAGAGTCTGTAATCATCTGAAGATATCAACAAAGAGAAGAATTCTACAAATTTTGTGTCTTTGTTTCCTACTAATGAATCTTGTCATATTGTGTATAGATTTCATTTACAATGCTTATGTGATGCGCGAATGTATGTAATTACGTTAGTTAATTGAACGCAAGTAAGAATATTTGTTTAGCGGAACTAACCGGGATTGTTTAATAAGATAAGTAAGACACTTAAGATAATTTGGGAATCTATACAATACGTTGCCCTAGTAGCACAAAAGTACCTGAACCGTAGGTTAGGGCTGCATGAAGGTCAATCGTACCCCTTCGTGGAGGTACCAAAGGGCAGAATAAAGGGCTAGACAGATAGAGCCCTAGAACTTGGGGATCTGTGCGAATGAAGGAATAAAAGGTATAAATCGACATCATGACCATGTCAGGTAACACGAAAACATAGATGGATAACTCTCATTCACTGCAAAAGTTTATACAAACACCACAACAACTGTTCTACAACTTTTGCAGGCCAGTAGGGCATGATGAGTGCAACTGCACAAGCTATGAATTGATGATGGATAGAACACCCACCTATAGGGTTAAGGCAGAAATGCGGCCCCTGACCAGAGCGTAGGGATGGCACAAACTGGCTTCCAGGGGCGCAGACGAGGGAGAGGTGGAGGAGGACTTGACAGAGGTTAGGGATAGCTAATCTGCTACAATTGTGGAGGACCAGGACACTATGCCCGTGATTGCACTAACCCAACACGTCCGTCATGCAAATATTGCACTCCGTTTGATCATGAAATAGAGGACTGTCCTACGCTGATAGTGAGGATACGTGACAAAGGGGCACTACCACCTCACCTGACTCAGAACCTGTAGATGATGAGGTTGGAGCCTCACGAAGAGAATCCAAATGTGAATATAGTGCTCCAAAGTGGCATTGCAACATGGGATGATAAGGGGAAACAACCTGAAACAATGCATGGGTTCATAAAGATTTTGTGAAGGAGGCTGAATTTGATTTGAAGAATGCACGTGAAACGTTCATGGAAGCAAAGAAGAGCTTCACCGAGGCCTCCACCTCAGGGAGAAAGGATAAGCCTGATCAGTAAATGGACCCTTATATGCTTACAACCTTTCTAGAGACCTGCATGAAGTTACTGCATGATAGCAAGGCTATGAAGGGATTATAGGAGCTTATAAATAGGTGCGTTGGAAAGACTCTAGGTGAACCATGCATGGTACAGAAGATTGGTAGGCATAAAACAAGGACATGACAAGAGATGAGACTAACCACATAGATAAGAGTATATGAAATGGATTAGGTTATTTTTGATCTAGGGTCAGACGTGAATGTCTTACCAAAGTAGACTTGGGAGTGGATGGGAAGACCCACACTGTAGTGGTGTCCAATTCAATTAAGGATGGAAAATCAGCAAAATATCATCCCCATGGGATGATTGCAAGGGGTGACTATAGATATTGAAGGCACGAGCGCATTGGCTAACTTTGAAGTAATTGAAATTATGGATGACAACAACCCCTACCCTTTGCTCCTTGGCATTGATTGGGCTACTGACATGAACGGGGTAATCAACCTAAAGAAGTGGAAGACTATATTTGAAAAGAAATCGCTCCACGTAATAGTACCCCTAGATCTCGCTGAAGGATCGTGCTATACTGAATCAGTCTGTGATTATGAGAGCGATGACGATTTGGACTGTATATATAAGATAACAATGTGAGACCAAGATTGGGTGAATCTAATAGCAGATGGACGAATTACATGGGATCACGAGAGTTCCTGTACCTCAAAATCTGATGAAGAATTAGAGCGTTGGTAGAATCGATTACATGAAGTAACCACACTAAGCTGTAACATGATGACCCAGTCGTTGCATTGTGTGTCGTCAGAGGTAATGAATTTTCCCACTTACGATGGCTTGAGTGATGTAGATGTATTTCTGGATGCATATGAGAGGGAAGTACTAGAGAATCAGTGCTTCCAGGCTTTGGACTGGGCACTGCGTGCTACGCCCATAAGGTGGTGGGGTATGCACAAGGATAACTTTGATGATTGGTACAAGTGTAGGAGGATGATGAAAGCATGTTTTGGGAAGCTGAAGGTACAAATGACAGAAAAATATGATGGCAAGGACGATCCGTGCACACACTTGGCCAAATGGGCTCAGGCTTATGGAGCGAAGCCCCAACCAGAATGGGTGCACTTGTTCTACCACACCTTGGATGTCATCTAGATGAACTGGTACTTAGAAACAGAGCTCTACCATGGTATAGGCAAATGGGATATTCTGCACGAAGGATTCATAATGACATTTAGTTTTGAAGATGGGTTTGACTGTATTGACAAAGCACTACAAGAAGTGAAAGCGGAAATCTTTCGGATATCACAGGATCCATTGGATCTGATTCAACCCGATTGGACCACTCAGTTGAGCCACGCCTTGGAATGCTATAACGTGACAACTGAAGAAGAAGATGAGGATCCACGAAAGATTAACATCCCTGAAACAGAAGGTCACTATGAGGTTGAGGGACCATACGTTGAGAATCCTGATATAACCACGCTACTAAAAACAAAACAAATAAATATTCATATGGATGCAGAACCCAAATTCGCAAATATTGGAGATTACTCGAATGACACGGCAGTGGATACAGTCACTGAATTGCTCCACAAATACTAGGATTTGTTCCTTACCAAGTTTACAGATCTAAAAGGGATAATAGGAGACCTAGGTGTTGAATATCACATTAAAACCCAACATGAAGCCATTAAGCAAAGACCTTACCACCTCAATCCGAAGTATAAGGAGAAGGTCCGCTTAGAGCTAGACAAGATGTTCGTGGCAGGCATCATTGAGTCGGTAGAAGAATCTGATTGGGTAAGCCCAATGGTGGTACAGGAAAAGAAGCAGAAAGATGAAATAAGGATATGTGTAGATATCAAGAAATTAAATGACGCTTGCATACGTGATCCTTTCCCAACTCCGTTCATTGATGAGGTGATGGATAATGTAGGTGGTCAGGAAGCATATTCCTTCACTATTGGATTCTTTGGGTACCATCAGATCAAAATCGTGACGAAGGATAGAAGAAAGACGACCTTCGCGATGGAGTGGGGATGTTTTAAATACACTGTAATGCCTTTCGGATTGAAGAATGTGCTTGTGATTTTTTCGTGTGTAGTCATTACTGCGTTCAAGGAATTTATTCAAAAGTTTCTGAAAGTGTATTTTGATGAATGGACTATGTTTGGGCTGGTGAAACGCCATGTGGCAAGTTTGCGCCTAATGCTAGATACTTATCAAAGGTACCAAATCACGCTCAATCTGAATAAGTTCCTACTTTGTGTTCCTTTTGGGACCCTGCTGGGTCATATGGTTTGTAGACAGGGGCTGATGGTAGATCCCGTGAAGATTGCGATGATACATAAATTGGAAGCGCTGAGGAGTGTGAAACAGTTGTGCGCTACCCTAGGACATACTGGGTATTAAAGAAAGTTTATCGAAGGCTATGCCTAGATCACTGTGCTTGTGGAGAAGTTGTTGAAAAATGATGTCACATTCTGCTGGAACGAGGACTGTAAGAAAACCTTGGATGTATTGAAAGAAAAGATGGTTACCGCGTTGATTCTAGTCTTCCTAGATTGGAAGAAGGAGTTTCATGTACATGTCGATCCGTCATGTATAGTGTTGGGAGCAATACTGACACATGTTGGCGGAGGAGACTTGGACCATCCTATAGCATTCACAAGCAAAAGGTTATCAAAGGTTGAAAAGAACTATTCCAGCACCGAGCGTGAAGGGTTAGCCATGGTATATGCGCTTCAGAAGTTTAGACACTATTTGCTGGGTGGATATTTTAAGATATATACAGATCATTCCGCGTTGAAATACCTGGTCAATAAGCCTATGTTTCGGGGGAGAATATGCAGGTGGTTGTTATTGTTCCAAGAGTATGATTTTGAGGTCATTGTGAAGCCTGAACGACTAAATGCAGGACTAGACCGTCTATCACATGTCGAAACAGGGGAAGAGCCCACTAATTTGGAGGAGGGATTTCCTGAAGTGCAACTATTTGTAGTGCGCATTGTGGATGGTCATTTAGAAGATATCATACACTTCCTAACGACAGGAACTACCCCGGAAGGTTACACTGTCCAGTAGAAGAAGGAGTTAATGGTGCGTGCGACAGACTTTTCTATCATTGTTGGGTATCTGTACAAAATGGGGTCCAACGAGATATTGCGACGATATGTACCAGAGTTTAAAAGGAGCAGTATCCTTGCAAACACTCTTAGGGGCACCGTGAGAGGACATTATGTAGGGAGAGCACCAATGCAGAATATTCTACGTGCAGAGTTGTTGTGGCCAACCCTCCATCAGGATTTAAAATCTTACTACAAAGCATGTGATGTGTGTCAAAGGACTGGTAGGCCATCATGGAGGGATGAGCTACCTTTGAATCCATAGATGACGTTACAACCCTTTGAGAAATGGGCGATAGATTTTGTGGGACCCATTCAGCCCCAAGGGAAGAAGATGGGAGCGAGGTACATTATCACGGCAACATAGTATTTGATTCGATGGGCAGAGGCACAGCCTGTGAAGGATTGCATAGGCGCAACTGCTATGAAGTTCCTCTTTGAGTATGTATTGACGCGATTTTGGTGTCCAAAGATTTTGATGAGCAATCGTGGCACACACTTTCTGAATGAGACGATCAATGCGTTGATGGAGGAATTTCAGGTATATCACCAGAAGAGCACACCTTATCACCACAGGCTAACGAGATGGTGGAAGCATTCAATAAAGCACTAGAGAATGCACTGACCAAGGTTTGTAATGCTCAGTGAAGTGATTGGGACCTGCGCATACCTGCAGTACTATGGGCCTATCGGACGACATGCAAGAAGTTGACTAGATAGACACCCTTTAGGATTGTATATGGTGTTGATGCTGTGATGCCCATGGAATACATTGTGCCTAGTCTGCGCGTAGCGGCACTCACGGGTATGATGGATCACGGCGCCCTGGAAGAAAGGCTTGTGCAACTGGCTAAGCTTGAGGAAGAGAGATTTCTAGCTGGATTTCATCAACAGGTCCAAAAGCAGTGCAAGAAAGCATGGCATGATCGACACATTAAGTTGTGCACCTTTAAGGTAAATGACTTGGTTTTGTTATATGACAGTAAGATTGATAAATTTCTAGGGAAATTCAGAATGCACTAGTTAAGTCCCTATGTCATTAAAGAAATTACTGATGATGGAGCAGTTCAGTTGGTCAAATTGAATGGAGATCTCTTCCCAGGAAAGGTGAATGGTAGTCAATTGAAGCCATATGCTGGTGGTCTATCCATGTGACTATATGAGGGTAGCACAGTCTTAGCACTCTAGGCAGCTGAAAGGAGGCACGAGACTATAAACTACATTGACCGGGTTGGGGAGTTGTGTGATTGGAGGGTTGTGCTAAGAAAGGAAGTGTCACAGGGTTTGCAACAACATGAAGGGAGATGCATTACCCAGGGAGAAAGTGACCATTAAAGTCACTGTTCATGATTTGATGGTAGAAATGTGGCCAAATGGAGTGGGCGACCGACATTTAAGACAAAATTTATGGGTCAGATCCTTGAAAATCTGCTGCCAATCCAGCATTAATGAACCGAATTTGGGGGGAACAGTCAAATTTGAATTCAAAATGCCCTATAAATTACAGGTGGTTTCCCAGCGAAAAAAACTTGGCATTTTGAGAATTGAGTTGCTAAGCTCTCAGGTGCACATGAACCGAGATTTCTTCGAGGCTCTGATAGTGAGTTCGGTTTTTGAGCAGTTACTAGAGATGACACGAGCATTATTGAATAACATCATGTCAGCACCCACATAAGCTATAGATACCAAAGCAGTGACAACAAAGGAGTTGATGCTGGAAATTTTTATGGAAGCAGAAGAAGCTACTCCAGAGGTTGCCAAAGTATTAGTGGAAGTCCCCAAATCACCAAAGACACTGAGACTAAATCCGACTCCAACCAAGGAGAGCGTAAAGGATAAGAAGGGAAAGTAGCCTACAATACCGGTGCACGCATCACTGAGAAGAAACCCACCAAAGGAAAAGCCCACCGCACAGGAAAAGGGCAAAGCCATCAATCTGGAGCTGGAGGAGGAAGAAATCGAAGACATCCTGATGGATGATGAGGATGTGGGGATAGACGTGGAGGGATTTGAAGCCCAGGGTGCTGACCCTATCACTCGGTTTCCTAAGTACATCCCTCTGTGCAAGGGTAAGACCAAGGTACCGAAAGATATCAACAAGAGCAAGATCCCCTTGCAAACCCCTCTGTTGCTGGATGAGAATGTTTTTGAAGGACTGCGCTTGGGGTAAGTTCCTTTGTTAAAACTTGAAGACTGGGACTTGGCTGACCATGATAAGTTCCCACACTTGGTGACTGAGCAGCTGATGAACTGCATTATTGACACAACCACCATGATGATCGCATTGGAGCCGCAGAGGTGGCTCAAAGGAGTAGACAAGGAAGGTCTACTCAACATGCTATGGGTGCCACACTACAACCACACCCTGATTACAGTCTTGGTCATCAAGCAGTTGCTATGCTTGGTGCATGATGGGTGTCTATGTCTAGAGGAGCCAATACCCATCATTGACAGATTGATTGGTCCAGATCTTGGTGGGAGGGGGAGAGGCCGTCAAGATATGAAAAAATTGATATGCCAGAATAAAAAGAGGAGAATGCCCAATAAACAAAACCACAAAGAATTTTTTTATTAAAATGGAGAATAACTGTAAGAGCTACATTGTGACGGAAAAACTGTCCTTTTACAAAATGTGACTTGTTACTTATAATATTTTTCAATTACAATACCACGGGTTAATTCCATGGGTGAATGAATACCATGGCTAGATGTCACAATACCACAGGTCAATTTCATGGGCGAATGAATACCATGGGTGGATGTCACAATACCATGGGAAAATACCATCAGTGAATGAATACCATGGGTGGATAAATACCATGGGTGGATGCCACTTACAATACCATGGGTAAATTCCATGGGTGGATGAATAACATGGGTGGATGAATACCATGGGTTGATGCCATTTTCCATTCAGATCATTCCTCCTTCCTTAAGAAGCAATGGTCCCCACTGCATGAAGTTCCCTCCTCTAAAGCCTTTGCTGAATATGAAGAGCCACTGAAGAGAATGGTTTTATGTGGTTAACCCATAACCATGATGAATGAAGATCCGAGGATAGAGATACCCTGTAATGCTTGTGACCAACTATGATACTAATAGTGTGTGGCCTAGCAAATGGACTTCGATGAAGTGTGGGTTTGTGGATGACCCATAACCATGATGAACGAAGATTCGAGGATAGAGATACCCTGTAATGCTTATGACTAATCGTGATACTGACGGTGTGCGGCCTAGAAAATGGACTTCAATGAAGTGTGAGTTTGTGGATGACCCATAACCATGACAAATGAAGATCCGAGGATAGAGATACCCTATAATGCTTGTGACCAACTGTGATACTAACAGTGTGCAGCCTAGCAAATGGACTTCGATGACAAAGATTTTGTGCAGTTGACCCATAACCGTGATGTTGTTTGTTGATGAAGTATCAGGTGTCTACATAGCCTGGAGTGAGAAGGCACATCTCCAAATAACCCAAGCTAAATGCTGCTATGCTAAAACTGATGAATGTAAAGCAGGTGCCTACTAAAGTGGGGTGCGAGGGCACATCTCGAATGGGAATCTGCTCCGAATGCTGCTCCAGAATTAAAATGGACATAAATCGGTCAATATAACTCAGAATATTTATTATAACCTATTTTTGGAAATAGAAAGACCATTTTGCATCTTCCCATGTGTTGGAAATCCTTATCTAGACACTCTAGAATCTTAGGTTCGCGCTACAACTTTTCTGCCATCACAAAAATTCTTAAAAAATAACTGATTTTAAATTAGCAATGTCTCCCACATCCGAACTTCGATTCGACCCATTTTTTTTTTTAAATTGAGTGATTTTTTGAGAGGAGATCAGATATAAAATCACTTTTATGAAATTCTGCACCAAAATTGCAAAAACAGAGAGGAGATCCGCTGTCCACGAATTTCCATCAGAAACATTTCTGCAACATAGTTGATTTTAAATCAGTGATATCTCCCTCATCGAGACTCCAATTCGGCCGATTTTTTTTTTTTGAAATTGAGTATTTTTTTGCAAGGAATCCAGATCGGTTATTTCTTTTTGTAAAATTTTCACAAAAAAATTCAGATCTGATCTACAAACTCACTGCCCCAAAACATTCCTGCAAAAAAATGAAAAAAAAAAGAAAAATTCTTCCCTCTTGGCCCAAGAAAATGCTTTGTGGAGGACACAGAACATGCCTGAAGTTTGTTGAATATTGCTGCAAAATTTGAAACTGAAATATGCATCAAACCCTCATTCCCATGGAATCATAACCTGTTTTGATACCATTGATTCGGATCTTGGTGGGAGACCCCCAAGATCTAAAAGATTGAAATGGATTTTGGGGGAGAGGCCCCCAAGATTTGAAAAATTGATATGCCAGAATAAAAAGAGGAGAATGCCCAATAAACAAAACCACAAAGAATTTTTTTATTAAAATGGAGAATAACTGTAAGAGCTACATTGTGGCAGACAAACTGTCCTTTTACAAAATGTGACTTGTTACTTATAATATTTTTTAATTACAATACCATGGGTCAATTCCATGGGTGAATGAATACCATGGGTGGATGTCACAATACCACGGGTCAATTACATGGGTGAATGAATACAATGGGTGGATGTCACAATAGCATAGGTCAATTTCATGGGTGAGTGAATACCATGGGTGGATGTCACAATACCATGGGCAAATACCATGGGTGAATGAATACCATGGGTGGATGTCACTTACAATACCATGGGTGGATGCCACTTACAATACCATGGGTAAATTCCATGGGTGGATGAATACCATGGTTTGATGCCATTTTCCATTCGGATCATTGATCCACAGTATCAAGCGGTTGCCCTACACAGGAGAAAATTTGGCCATGATCTTTGGCGGAAAAGGTGGTGAGAAGGCCCTCGTGGAGGCCATGAAAGGGAAATTTAAGCTTGTGAAGAAGCCGTGTGGATATGCCATATCAAGCATTAGTGACCCTCATATAAAGATGGCTACATAGATATTGGCAAGGAAGGTGATGAGGAAGTGTCGAGTCGATGAGGTGCTGGTGCCTGTTGTCGCGCTAGCAACCCAATGCGCCAAAGGAGTCCAATTCAATTAGGAACACTATCTTTGGGGTCAATTCCTTGCGAACTACTGCGAGGCACATGAGCTCAGCAAGACTTTCCACTACACGTGGCTCTTGCTGTCTATTGTGCTGGTAGCATGGGAGCTACTAGAGGACAGTCAATTCCCTTTGGTCATGCCAAACCTACTAGAAGAAGCAAAGTACGCTTCGTTGTGGCCAACCAAGGATGTGCAGTGCATCAAGGATAGCAAGATCTTTTGGATCTTGATGGAGATGAACATCCGCATGGCCATCAATTGCAAACCGTGGTTGTTGTCTATAGTGTTTTCCAACCTGTAGGGCTACACGGAGTTTAAGGTATATTTTCACCATGTGTCCATCAAGGTGCGAAAGGACCCTCTGCAGACATGGTACAACTTCCCTTACCTAGCAACGGATGACGCCATTGATGCAGTACTTGATCACTGACTGTTATAATGGTGCACTACACCAGACATGGAGGTAGGACCGAGCAAGTCCACCGCACAACACAAGAAGGAGGAGGCCAAGCTCAAGATGGCATAATTGGCCGAAAAGAAGAAAAAGGAGGTTGCTAACAAGGCCCAGGTGGAGCGTGACACCGCTTAGCAGATGGAGAAACAAACAGGTGGAATAGAGCAGGGTTTTGAAAAAGGCGTGAGGGTTCCTTTTCATGAGACAAAGGAAGAGACGGATGAGCTGACAGAGCAGCACGATGCAAACCCATAGGCGACGTCTGCTCGCCTCAAGCGTCCAAGGGAACATGAGAAAGAAGGGTCGAGGAAGAAGTCCAAGGCCACTAAGATGTCGATGGACCCAATCACCGTCACAGAGGATGATTTGCATGATATTGGAGACATGGTGTGGGATGTCATCGTGGAGGCCCAAGAATAGTTTGAGGAGAAGCAAGAACTAATATTAGGGGCCATCTAGACAAGTCTATAGGAGCTACAGACCCGCATGCCACAGGTTGGCATGGTGTCCACCCACCTTGCTATTGGAACTTCAGAAGCTGCTGAGATGCTGTGCGCGAAGGTCTGCAGCGTGATAGTGTTGCCCGATGGAGCACTGACCACGAAGAATGAAGCTGACAAGCTCACTTTCAGTGCCCTTAAGGGAGTGGGGTTGAATTTGGTAGCGCTCCCTGGCGAGGTGCTCCACCTATTGCAGGATAGAGTGATTGCGGAGTTGAGGGCCTGTGAACACTGCGCTCTACAGGTGATCAATGAGTAGAGGATTGATAATGAACAGATGGCCCTATAGAGAGACTCTGCCATCGCCACCGTGACTGAGGTAACTACGCAAAACAATTGAATAATTGAAGTCGTGGAGGAGGCATGTCGAATGGTCCTAGAGTTAGCCATTTCTAACGAAGAACCAATCAAGGTGCATGTTCGCAAGCTGACTACAGGGGTACGCGACGCTCGCACAAAGATGGAAAGGTTTCAACTGGAGTTGAACTTTCAGATTACGGAATTACAATTGAAGGCCAAACCTTCAACCCCACCAGAAGTAAAGGAGTATTGTGCAACCGCTGTCACAGAGGCAATAGCGGTGGTTGACAGTGCAGTAGCAGACTACACACAACTCTTTGAATAGTTGTTTGAGGTCCCGACAAGCTTGCATGAGGACCTTAATATACAACGATTGGAGATAGAATCACGTGAGCAGAAGTAGCGCTATGATGAGGTAAAAGGCACAACGTGAACCGTCACACTCACACAGAGACTGGCAAAGATGTAGGAGGCCAAGTGACTAAAAGAGCAGGTAAATGCAGTGCAACACAAGGAGGAAATGATGAAGGTGTGACTAAAGCCCTAGTTGGACGAGGCGTATGCAGTTATGGCCTTTATTGAGGGAAAGATTGTGACTCTGCAAGCAACTCAGCAGAAACTTCTGGCCGACAGTTCAGGTGTAGTGACTGAGCAAATGGTTGAAGAAGCAAAGCAGGTTGTTGCACAATGCACTGCCAAGGTTGCAGTCATACATGTCGAGCTGGGAGGTCTTTGTGCTAAGATCTCCGCACCCACCGAGTGACTCAAGGGAAAGTCACAATGTTTTTGTTGGGGGCCTGTTGGGAATTGGATCCCTGAAAGACAGTTTTGGGGCTAAAAGCCCATGTTTTGGGTCAAATTTTGTAATAAAGTTGTAAAGTGTCCACATTTTGTGGTTGCGGAGTGTGAAGGTGTCAAGAGTCATAAAGGGTTGTTTGCCCTTATTTTTTAAAGTGTAAAGTCAGCTGTAAAGATCTACCCATTGTTCGTGGAACATGGAATTGTATAAAAAGAGCTAAGAAAGTAAGTTCTAAGTAGTGATAAGTCTTGAGCGATAAGAAAGAAGTCTTTAGAGAAGTCTAAGTTTTGGGTCTTAGCGTAGGTAGAGGCTCAACAGCTGAGTGTGCAGAGGCCTAGGGTGGAAGTCTGTAGCTGAATGCGCGAACCCTTGCAGCTGTGTGCGCAGGGTGGATAGAGTCTGTAATCATTCAAAGATATCAATAAAGAGAAGCATTCTACAAATTATGTGTCTTTGTTTCCTGTTAATGCGTCTTGTCATATTGTGTATGGATTTCATTTACAATGCTTATGTGATGTGTGAATGTATGTAATTATGTTGGTTAATTGAACACAAGTAAGGGGAATCTGTATAATACGCTACCCTAGCAGCGTGAAAGTACCTAAACCACAGGTTAGGGCTATGCGAAGGTCAATCGTACCCCTTCGAGGAGGTACCGAAGGGCGGAATTAAGGGATCGATAGACAGAGCCCTAGAACTTGGGGACCTACGCGAAAGCAGGAAAAAAAGGTATAAACCAACATCATGACCATCTCAGGGTGTGGAAACTTGGTCCTAGCATCCCCCCATACTGATTCGAGTGAGACTTCAGTGCGCGCTTCGTGGGCTGATGCCAAAAGGGCCAGTAGTGTAGGGATTTGTTTGGCTAACTAACGTTGAACCTGGGTCAGGCCCCACACATCCAAAACTCCACTTACAATACAAAATAATCAATAAAATGACCAAAATCCTTTATATACTTCTTAAGTAATGAAATATGGAAAACATTATGGAATTTCATTGTCGGAGGTAGTGCAAGTTGATAGGCCACTGGTCCAATCCTCTCAAGTCTCTCAAAAGGCCTAGAATACTGTGGTGCCAACTTGGCACATGATCTAATCCTCAAAGAGCTCTTATTGGGCTTGATGCGCAAATACACATGATCCCCAACCTGAAACTCCTTGAATACCCTATGATGATCAACATAACTCTTCTATCTATCATGTGTTGCCTTTAGATTGCTTTTTATAACCTTCATTTCCTGTTCCATGTCTGCCAACATATCCATTCCAATAAGTACCCTGTTCACTGGATCACTCTAGTTAATGGGAGTATTATAATGCCTCGAAAGGACTCATCCTTAATGACTCTTGATAACAATTGTTTTATGCGAACTCAAACAATGAAAAATACTCTTCCCATTTCCTCTGCTGGTGCATCACATACATCCTCAACATATCCTCTAAGATCCTGTTGACCCTCTCTGTCTTTCCATCTGTTTATAGATGATAAGATGTACTAAAGGCCAACTCTATACCCAAACCTACAAATAGCTCCTTCCATAACTTGGAAGTGAACTTTGCATCCCTATTCGACACAATCTTCTTCGAAACACGATGTAATCTCACTATCTCTCTAATGAAATCTTGTGCTACCTCACTGGATGAATATGTAGTCTTCACTAGAATGAAACGAGCTACCTTGCTCAAACTGTCAACCACGACCATAATAGAATTATGTTGTCTCACTTTCCTCGAAAGACTTGTAATGAAATCCATGGAAATGACCTCCCATTTCCATTATGGAATTGTGCTATAAGCTCTAGTAGACCACTTGGATGCTTATGTCCTGTGTTTAGCTACTGATAATCTAAACATCTAGCCACGAAATATGCCACTTCCTTCTTTAGATTCAGCGAATAGTAGAATTTTTTCACCGTCATGACCCAAGTATGGCTTAATGTCTTCTGATATCCTAGGTGACCCAAGTATGGATTCACATGAAACTACCTCAAGATAAGCTTCTTGAGTTCACTGCAATTCAACACATAGATCCTATCCCTGAATCTCACCAAACCATCTGTCGTGAGACGATAGTCTGCATCTTGAGCACCTGTACCTGTAACTACACCTATACTTGCATATGTACATGTAACCACACCTGTACCTGTACCTATACTTGTACTCTGCTGTAACCTGTGAATGATCTCCATGTACTTGTCATCCCGTTGTCCTTCCTGCAAGATCCTATCCTGTAGCTCTATCCCTTAAGAGCTCATAGCTGCTATATGATTTACCTATAGCTTCCTACTAAGAGCATCTGAAAGCCAATTCTCCTTTCCTTTGATGTATCTGATCTCGAAGTTGAACTTATTGAGGGTGGAAAACCATCTAGCTTTCCTGGCATTTAGATTTGGCTGACCAAATAAATACCTCAACCCAATGTGATTTCTCATCAATGCAAACCTCTTGCCAGGAAGATAGTGCCTCCACATCTTCAATGCATGTATGATTGCTACTAGCTCAAGATCATACATCAGATAATTTTTCTCGTGCTCATTCAGTTTTCATGACTCATAGAACACTACATGTACTTCTTGCATGAGAACTCCACCAAGTCCTCTGTTGCAAGCATCTGTACACACTACATATTCTTGGTCTACATTTGTAGTCTTTAGAAGTGGTGCATGTGTTAACAACTGCTCGAGATGCTCAAAATTAGATGCACATTCTTCCGTCCATTCAAACTTCTTACCTTTCCTCTACAATGCTATGATAGGATATGAAATGAGTGAGAAGTTCTTGATGAACCTTCTATAGTAACCTGCCAATCCCATGAATAATCTCACCTCATCCACATTATTAGGAGCTCCCCACTCCATCATTTCTATGTCTTCCTTGGAAACGACACATCTCAAGTAATACACCTCTGGTTGAAAGAAGCTACACATGCTAAGCTTAGCATACAACTGATGCTATCTTTGCAATCTCAACACCGCTGCTAAATTCTCGGCATGTTCTTCCTCATTTTTTGAATATACCAATATGTCATCGATGAATACAATAACAAACTTGTCCAAATAAGGATGAAACACACTATTCATCAAACACATAAATGTAGCTGGAGCATTAGTCAAACCGAATGGAACTACAACAAACTCATAATGCCCATACCTAGTCCTAAACGCAGTCTTGAAGATATCCTCTTCCTTGATGTGTACTTGATGGTATCCCGATCTCAAGTCGATCAGAGAACAATCCTGCTCCCTTCAACCGATCAAACAAATCATCAATCCTCGGTAATGGGTACCTATTCTTGATCATTACCTTGTTCAACTACCTGTAATCAATACACAATCTGAGAGTACCATCCTTCTTCTTTACGAAAAACATTGGTGCACCCCAAGGCGATACTCTTGGTCTAATGTATCCCTTATTAAGCATCTCCTTTAACTACATCTTCAACTCTACCAACTGATGTGTGCTCATCTGGTAAGGTTCCTTTGATGCCAAAGCTACCCTTTTCAAACTAATTGAAACTTTCCCTTTTCAACATCTAGATTTAAAATTAAGTTTTTCTTTGTAGAAGAGGTTTGTTTCTAGAAATTAGTGTAAGCCATTGACTTCAAAGTTTTATTTTTCTTTTAATCTCCATAAACTTAGAAATGATACTTTGATAATAGAGGGTGTGGAAGAAGACTGTGTAGCTGATATTTCAACTTGTTGTAGCTTAAAAATATGCTTACTTGAGAGGACAACTATAGTTGGTGTAGATACATATGTAGATCTGGTCTCAGACATGGATTTTTTTGTTCTCTCATTTTTTGTCTTTTGTAGACTTTGAATTCTACTCCTTTTGATTCTGAGACATTCTCAATTCCTCTTTTGAGCTTTCCCTTTGTTGAGGAGTTGATAAAACATTTAACTTTGTTGACTGATCCATCTCTTGTTGTTTTGGCAATTATTCTAGGGTGCCTTCTTCCTTTGTTCCTTTATTAACATATATTTCATTGTCCGACTTTGGTGTATAAAAATAAGGGAGTTAATCCTTGTTTCACTCTCATAGAAGAAAAATTTACAATTGGGTCATAAGGCCAATTGAATCCCTTTTTGAATTTCATTTGTGCTAAAAGAAACACAACTTCCTTGTTGGTTGCTTTAGTGTTCACAACAAAGGGTCCCAGTTGTACTTTGAGCTTAAACAAAGATTATTTCTTTCTTGGTAGGAAATGCATTTGATTAATATTCAAACTTTGTCTAATGAATTCAAGAGAAAAAATCCTAACTGGAAGAAAAATTAGTAAATGATACAGAGGGATCTCACATCCATACATTCTTATTTTAGTAATTTTTTTTATATAAAATCCCATCACCTAACTTAGTTTTCTCAAAAAGATGCAAAATTACGTTTGACCTCTGGTAGAGTTCGTGGGGCTATATCACTATTTAAAAGGTTGAAGCATACTAATAAACCTAGTCTACAAATTTTTTAAATGAAAACTGTTCAGAGTGCTTTCTAATTATAGAAGTCCATAGGAAAAATGACCATTGATTACCCTGCATATCCTACTTCTGTAACTTTATATCCTACTTCTGTGACTTTATTTGAGGGAACATTTTCGACTGATGGTACAAGAACAACTAAACTCAGAATGATTGATATTTGAATGCTTTTTCAATTCCAAATTATAAAAATTGTCCATGAATGATATCTAAAAAGCAAGGACTACTTCATCTTCCACTTCATCACTTTCATACCCAAAAGATAACACAACATGGATATGATTTGTCTAGTAATCTATGAGAAATCATTTGAAGAATAGGGAGGACTATGTTGGGGAATACTGGTTCCTTTTGGAAAACATGACTCAAATATAGAAGTCCTTTGTTGAGGGGTCAAATTCTAATAAATTTCCAACAAAATATCACTAGAGAATGGATGGACAGAGTTGGGAATAAAAACTTGAAGGGCCTACACAATTGACTCATAGGTAATATAGAATAAGGGCTCTCCATTTTTAGAAACCATGGCTCTTTTACTTGGTAGGTATGTATTTGAACACCATACTAAGAACTTAGGAAAATGATGCATCTATGGAAACATGAATTGGGGAAGAAGGGACTCCCAGAGAGAAAATTCATCATTATTATCTTGGAACTTCTGAAATGCCCAATTCTGCAACTCATAGATATCAAATTCACATTTTGTTTTCCCTATTTTAGCATCCAAACCAATTAGTGGAATTTCATCTAATTTCATAGATGTAGAATATGATGCATTCTTTGATGTGTTATTGAAGACTTTCCCTTTTGCAAGCTAACCGTTTTAGTATGAAATGAGGGAAAAATAAAATGAAATTACCCATATAATTATGACGAATGAATCTTCTATCTATTGATAAATTCAAATAATTTTGATATAATAATGTTCTTCTTCGATTGTATGATTTGAAAAGGGGACAAAGGATAACATCTTTAATGAAAAAAATTAAAAGTACATAATTTATTTTGTGGTATTAGGATTTAACGACTAACGTTTGGTGGCAGCGTATTTGATCAGCAACAATTGGCGACAATGTAGATAACGAAGAATTGAAAATAGTAGTATTCTCAAAAATTTGGTGGGGAAGCTAACTTTGGAGAAAACCATAGGTGGGTTTGCGGGGGTGGGCGGGTGTGAATGGTAAGCAGGTCAAAGAGGGGGGAGGGGTCCGCAATTGATCAAAGGCCACCATGTATCAAATGTTATTTCGGAAAGACAGGGAATAACATAACCCCCTCCCCTAGCCACCCCGCCCCCCAGCCTCCACATTAAAAGTCGAGAAAACGAGTGGGAGAGAGGTCTGCAATTAGATGAACATTGTTGATGACTTTATAAAAACTCTCTTCCACGGAAAGGTGCGAGCACTTTATTCACAAAGTTTATAAAAATTACCAAACAATATATCAAAATATATATATATCTCGCTTATAAAATTTGCGCACATATTTTATTTACAAAGTGCATAAAAATGTTTTTTTTTTGAAATATTTTCCTTGAAAAGTAATATGGAAACAAAATGTTACAACATTGGCTCGATTCTAAGGATTACTTCCCCCTGTGGGATGTAGGGAATTGAAGACTTCATATGCCTTCACCTCAGGCTATGAAGTCAACATCGTAAGAAAACTTTCACACCTACTTTGGAATATTAAATCACACTGATTATTTGCAAATGAAAAATGAAATTTATTCATCAATACATAATGTAATGCTTTAAATACTACCCATTGACATGAAGTGAGAAAAATTCTCCATCCATATTTTGCAGAATAAAAGTTTTATTTTTCTTAACTTCAACAATCTTTAATGGACCTAACTAGAGGTTGTCAAATTTTCCATGTTTTCCTTTCTCCTATCTTTTGGCATCCCATCTTAAGACTAAATCTTCCAATCAAAAATCTATTTCTCTAGATTTTATGTCAAACATGATTTTCATTTTATTTTGGTATTGTAAAAGTTTTATTTTGCACTTCTTCTCTGTCTTGATCAAGGTCCATTATTTGATGAATTATTTTTGTGAAATCATTTGAATATTAATAAGCATCCTACAACATTTTCATATCAGGAAAAACTACCTATGTAGGAAATACTGCTTCAGTACCATATATTAACTAAAAAGGAGATTTACCTATTACTCTTTTTGGAGATACTCTATTTTCCCATACTAAAAACTTTAAATGACTGTCCCAACTCCACTTATGAACAACTAATACCTTTTTAATAACCTTGATCAAACTTTTTTAGATGATTAAACTAATCCATTCCCTTGTGGGTAATATGGAGTAGAATTATGTAGGGACACTTATATTTCTAGAAGAAATTAATCATCTTAATTGAACTGAATGCATGTGCAATATCTGTGATCAATCTTTAAGACAAGCAAACATTGATAAGATATTTTCTTCAATGAATTTAATAATTACTATATCAAGTACATTTCTTACTGGGATTGCTTCTACCCATGGTAAAATAATTAGTTGCGGTCAAAATCCATCTATGTTGATTACTTGATGTGGGATTAATTTCCCCAATGAAGTCTAAAACCCATTGTAGAAAAGGTGCTTCAAAAAATATTGGAATTAAAGGTAAGGAAGCCAATTTTCCTTTATGTGCAAAAAACTGACAAGGAACACAACTTCTGAATTTTGCTCCAGCTTTTGAAAATAGTTTTGGCCAATAAAGTCGAACCCTTAGAATTTTATGTGCAATTTCTCTCCATGCATAGTATCAAGCCACAAAATCATTCATGACATTGATCTATGACCCTTGTTGTCTAACTTTCAATTAGGCATAATAAAAATATAGTCAAAGGATCCATCTAATACATATTCTCATTGATTATGTAGATTTAATAGTCTTCAGTTGAAGTGATCTGGCTTGATTTCTATTAAACTCCGAAGGACAACTAATTATTTTTTATAAAATAAATAATATCTTTATACCAATCTGATAATAGTTTTTTTTATTGATTGGTAGTAAAGGATCTTGTGAGTTCTTCTGTGAAACTGAAGTTTGAGAAGGTTCTTGTGGATTCTTCTCACTTTTTTAGAGGAAGGTTCTTGTGGATTCTTCTATGATACTTTAGGATAAGGTTCCTGTGGATTCTTCTATTATACTTTAGGAGAAGGTTCTTGTGGATAACATTTGATAGTCCTTCACCCTTTACCAGTTTTGTCGGTTTGATCTCGAAATAAAATTCTTTTATCTTGGATATCCATCTTCCTCTTTTTCCATCACTGTCTGGTTGAGTCAACACTATCTTAATTGCATTATTTGGTACATAAGAAATTATATTTGAATGCAATACATAAACTTTGAAATATTTCAATGCTTGAACTAGAGCATATGCTTGTTTTTCTATGATATCATATCTTAGTTCAACATTTCTCATGACTTTACTGAAAAATGCAATGGGCTGTTCAAAATTACGAGAATTTTCTTGTAACAAAACTGCATCCATTGTAGTGTCTGAGGCAAATGACAAGATACTAAATGGTTTTTTATATTCTGGACTTGCCAAAACTAGAGCCTCCATTAAGTCCTTCTTGATTTGAGCAAATGACAATCTAGATTGAGCATTCCATTTGACTTCTTGGTCTTTCTTAAGCATATTTGTTATATCCTTGATTATTTGTACATAATTTGGTATGTATCTTCTCAGGAAATTAATTTTTCCTAAGAAAGATTGTATCTCTTTTTTACTTTGAGGTAAAATAATCAGTTGAATTGCTAATACTCTTTGAGGATCAATATTTACTCCATCTTTTGATATGATATGACCAATACGATTTCCCTCCTGCATTGCAAACATTGAATTTTGGGGATTGAGTGAAATCCCCTATCTTCTACATTTATAAAATATTTGTCTCAAATGTTTGAGATGCTGAGAGTATGATCAAGAAAACACAGTCAGATCATCAAGATAAATAACAATAAATTTATTTACCTCATCGACAAGTTCCAAATCCATGGCTCTCTAAAAGGTTACTTCAACATTCATTAGTCGAAATGGCATTTTAGCATACATAAATGTTCCCCAAGGTGTATTAAATGTTGTCTAGCTCTGATCTTATTTGTTTACTACGATCTAGTTATACCTTGAGAACCCATCCGACTTTGAAATCCTCTTTGAACCTGTTACTTTTTGCAGAAGATAATCCATTTTGGGAAATGGATAATTATCTTTTAAAGATGCCTTGTCCAAATTCCAGAAATCCAGACATAATATTATCTCTTCATTCTTTTTTCTAATAGGAACTAAATTTGCAATCCAATCAGAGTACCTTAAGGGAATAATTATATTAGCATCCAACAACATCTTAACTTCTTTTTCAATTATAGGCAACAGGATTGGATTCACATACCGAAATTTTTGTCTAAATAACTTTACATCTGGCTTCAATGAGATCTTTTTCTATATGATATAGGTGTCATAAGTTTTCAAATCCTCAAAATTCCATGCAAAAACAACCATGTACTATATAAACATGCTGAAATATTTATCTTTAACTTCTTGAGGTAATAATGCTAAAAGTTTGATTTTTTTGATCTCATTTTATGTGCCAATATTAGACTCTTCAATATCATCTTATTGGGGCTTTATTGCTACAGAAGTAGGGACATCATTTTGATCAATTTTTTTTTTTTGTAATGGAACTAAACCCTTTGGAATAAAGTTATTTAATAATTGAATGATATCATGATATGATATTTGAACTTTCAATTTCTCACTCTGATTAACAACATCATTCTGTACGTTTTCATCAGATTCTTGATCTACGTGAAAGGCTGAAAATTCTTTAATTACTTCTAAGAGTATTTTGATTTGTTCATCATCTTCAAATGTTTGCCAATGTTTTACATTATCTAGAATTGAAAGCCTATGTCTAACTTCAATTTGATATTAACACTAAAAAGTGTTGGGAACCTTAAAAATATTTTCATAAACTGTTAATGAGTCAGCAGTTGCATTTTCTTCTCTTGGTATAATAGAAATATTGAATACTTGAAAATAATTTTAAATGAAATCCCACACTTCATTTCTACAAGATTTAAATCTAGGATGCTTATTTTGGCAAGAATTTTTGACCTGTCTAACTATCTCCAAAAATGGATAACCTTTGATTCTTCATCTTCTTAGCTATTTCAAGGCCCATAATTAATGCCTGGTAATCTACAAAATTATTAGTCACTTCAAATTCCAATTTAAAATATTAACTAATAATATCTTGTGTAGGTGAAATAAATATAACCACTTCCCTTGATCCATCTCTAGATGTAGCTCCATCAAAATATAACTTCCATATAACATTTTCTAAAGAATTAATTATATTTTCAAAAACATTAGCTTTATTTTGTATCTTATAACCATCATATATTGTCAGAATTAAACACCCTAAATATTGATCAACAACATAAATAGGGTGATTAACTGGTTCACTGACATTACAAACTGTATTTACAAATCTCACTTCTCTATACATCCTCAAGATCTCTCCCCCAAAAATTTGAATAGTATCATATGACATGTCCATATGCAAACTTCCTCCAAGTTTAGCACACCACGCTCTTGATAGTAGCATGTCAAACTTAGCAGGGATATCTATTACTACAATATCCATCAACACATTTTTGACATGGATTTGAGCTAAAGAAACTACCAAATATTTTATCAACCCCAAACATTGTACCCTTTTAGAATCAAAAGTATAGAGGTCATGATAAGGGCATGTCACTTGTAACTGTAGTTTTTCCATAATGGACTTAGGCATCAAGTTATGAGAAGCTCCAAAATCAAGCATACAATTGTAAAGCATAAAATCATGTAACTTCAAAGTCACATAGAAAGGAGGTACTGATTCATCAAGAGAATCTATATTTGGGCCAAATAAAACTGATGGTTTTTCATCTTGCAAGCTTATTACATCTTCTTGTGCATCTATGCTTGAAGATTGAATCCATTTTGTGACCTATTGTTGATAGCCTTGACTTCTTTTTAATTATGACAAAGGAATTGGAATATTTACCTTTTGTAATTCTTTTTCTAAAGTAAAGGAAGAAGAAATTTAGATGATTTAGATGATTCTTGCTGCTACAAAGATGGAGATTCTTAAAATTTATCCTCAGAGATATCAAAAGTGAATTTCTTCATTTGTTTAACTCGATTTTGTCTGGGTCTCAAGTCATACCTTTTATTAAGTTCAATAATTAAAACCTATGAAAAGACTTGATACTTTGATACATTATAAGAATTGACATTCTGGATTACAAATTAATTTTGAATTAAAGGAATGATATTACCTTCAAAAGGTTTGACAATGAGACAATTTATGTCATCTATAATTTGTGCAACTTCTTCAATATCTTGGTCATTAATCATCAAAGTCACTTGAATTTGCTAATCTGCATTTCTCCTTTCTCTTTGTAAAATTTGAGGTTGAAATTCTCTTCTATAAGATCATAGTGGCCTATTTACATTCTCTTGTGTTTGCCTCAATTGGGTCTCCATTATAGAAATTCTATAAAAAAAAAAATTCTCAACATCTTGGTAATTTCATCAATTTTTTGACCCTCTTCATTTGTTTTCCCTGAAGAGCTTTCTTCTTGTTTTTCCCTTTTCTTCTCTTCTTTCTCATCTTTTGCTCTTAATTTTCATGAAGCATATACATTAGCTTCTACTTCAGTAACATCTATTTTTATATATGCTAGGGTTGCTGACTTCCTTTCTCTTAACATGAGTACAAAATCATCATAAAAGGCTTTAGCAAAAATGACTTTAGCTGAAGTAGCTGAAGGTTTAATATTTGTTGGCATTTTATTATATATTTTATTAAAACTTTTAATAAAATATGATATCGATTCACCAATATTTTTCTTCATGGCTTCAAATTCAGTTAAGTAATAAACAAGATCTTTCTTAATTCCCCACTGATTAATAAAAAATTCTGTTAATTCTCTCCAATTATAAATTGAATTATCTTGTAACTATTTGAACCATATTCTTACATCCACTTCCAATGTCTGTAAAAATAATCTCATATACACATCTTCATGTTCAATTTATTTATTTATTTATTATTTTATAGTGTGGTTCATGAACACCCTGGTCAGTGAGTGGTCACTACGTCCATGGAAAAATCTAGGCTAATCGCCCCTTGGCCTACTGGCAAGACCTAACCCCAAGGGCTTCGGGAAGAATCGACCTTGTGACCTCCCAATGGCAAGGCATGGTTTTTGACCAACTGAGATAACCCTTGGGGCTATCTTCATGTTCAATCTTAATATTGTCTACAATGTATAAATTATGATGTAGAATTGTAAGCTCTCATGGAATTTTAATCTAAATCACAAGACACAATCCTACTCTACTGTAATTCAATTCATAATTTAGAATATCAATCACAAACATGCAAACAAAAATAACACATGCATGCAAAATTTTCCCAGGGGAAAGAAATTTGTTAAAATCCCTTTTGCCCACTTGCAATAATCTGATGAATAGAGATGTATTACAATTTCTTTCTTAGACTGAGCACAACATGCAAGTGGATAACCTCTCTCTCTGGTCACTAAGAAGCTCTAACCCAGACTTAGTAAATTTTTGCCTCTTCTTGAGCCCCTATTTCCTTACACAATTCCTGAGGAAATTAGGCCCCTATTACTTAGGAATTTCCTCCAAAACGATTACTAATTCCAAAGGTTGATCATCTGACTGCATGCAACACCTGAACACTCAATACTAGTCTACAACTGATGTTACACTACCTCTGAATATCCACCACAACTAAGGAACTCAAATTCTCTGCATGCACTAGCTATTTGGGGCTGATTTATTAGTTAACTGGATGCTCACATAGTTAGACTGTTGTTCCACTGCACATACCTTCTACTAGTTCCTCCAACAGTTAGAACTAGTTTAACTAAAAACAACTTGAAATAACTGACCTTGATTTCTACAAATTATTAACTACACATACTTAAATGAACTCCAATTCCTTTAACTCAGATTTAATGAGCTAACTGAGTGATAAGAGCTATGTTACCTATATCAACTGCATCCAAGTTGTTTGTTGATGTGGAAATTCGAATTTTCCAAATTTGACCAAGGCAAAATCAAATTGATATTTCTTTTTGCATTTTTCAAAACCCCCTCTTAGAAAGAAAGGGATTATCAACCACCCCTATCCTTCACTTGTGTAACTCAAACTTCCCTGTTGATAAGGCCATTGCAAAAATGTCAGCATCTTGTTCCTCTGTCAGAATGTATTGTAGAAACATTTCCCGCCTCTGCACACAGTCACAAAAGTGGTGATACTAGATATCTATATGCTTGGATCGATCATGAAATAAAGGATTCTTATAGAGCTTGATGGAACTCTTATTATCAAAATAGATCACAATTGGATCCATCATTTGATTAAACAGTTCCACAATTATCTTTCTCATCCAAATCGACTCACATGCTGCTTTAATTGCAGCCATGTATTCTACTTCTGCCAACCTGAGCGCCAAAGATCTTTGCTTCCTGCTTTACCAGAAAACCATTGCAGACCCAACACTAAAATCTTGATGTAATCTTTTGTTCAAATGGACTCCCTTTCCAATCTATATCTGTGAAGCCACACAACTTCACTCCCTCTGTCCATCTGTACCATAATCCATACTGATTAGTGCCTCTAAGATACCATAAAACATGCTTATATACCTTCCAGAATATTTTTTTTCGCCTAACCATAGCTCGGATTAGCTATATCACCGCATAGCACATATCTGGTGGTGTGTTCACAAGATACATCAGTGAACCCACTAGCTGCTGATAAATGGTGGCATCCACTTCTTCACCTGAATTGGTATCCTCCTTCCTCCAGTTGGTCACTAGGGGTGTCTCCATGGGTTTGCGACTATCCATGCGGACTCTCTATAGTATCTCATTTGCATAATTTCCTTGAGACAAAAGCAATTCCCCATTGCCTTGCCATACTTCCAATCTGAGGAAGTAGTGCATGAGAACCATTTCCTTAATTTCAAATTCCCTTGCAAAGTCCTCCTTACAAGATTTGATCAATTACTCATCACTAGTTAAAATCAAATCATCAACATATAAGAAAATAATAAGAAATTTACCTTCTACCAAGATATGACAGAGGTTTACATCTACTTCACTTTTGGTGAAACCCAAATTGGTGAGATAAATGTCAATCTTGGTGCACTAAGCACAAGGTTCTTGTTTGAGACCATACAATGCTCCCTTGAGTATGAACACATGAGACTCTTGATCAAATGCCTCAAAACCATCTTTTTGTTCAATGTACACCTCTTCCTCAATAACCTCATTGAGGAATGTTGTTTTTACATCCATCTAGTGGATCTTCCACCCCATCTACATAGCTAGTGCAAGAATTGATCTAATAGATGAATACCTTGCTACAAGAGAAAAGGTTTCCTCATAGTCAATTCCCTCAACTTGAGAGAATACTTTGGCCACAAATATGGCCTTGTACTTCTCTATGATTCCATCTGCTACACGCTTTACTTTGAAGATCCATCTTGAACCCACTATTGATTTATTTGCTAGTCTTGGGACCACTTCCCAAACATTGTTCTTTACAATGGATTCATATTCCTCCACTATTGCATCAACAAAAACATATTTATCTACTGATTCCTTGAAATATGATGGCTCAACCTTTACAAGATTGGTTGTTAGAGTGATGTAGCCAGTGTACCTCTAAGGTGACCTCTTTTTCCTGCAAAAAATTGAAGGAGCTGCCACATTCTCCCTCGCATCCTGCACAAGTCTATCAACTTCCATAGTTCTTTTTCTACCTTCTTTAGATGGTTATGCTTGAGTGGGTGTCTCCACTCTCTACTCCTTAGTTTTTGGCTACTACACAACTTCATGACGCTCCTCCTTTGGAGCTCAAATCTCCTCTTCTGGCAGGATTTGAAGCTCCCTCTCAAGAAAGCACAACATAACTTTCTCCTCATCAAACTCTACATCCCTTCGCACAAATATCATTCTAAGGGATAACAAGTACACTCGACAGTTGTGAGGAGTCTTTTTTGTAACCCACAAATACTCCCAACTCTATTGTTGACTCAAGCTTCTTCCTTGATTCTTTGGAGACATGACAGTAAAAGGAGGCTCCAAAAATCCTAAAGTGCCACACATCTGGCTTTCTCCTTGTGAAAGCTTCCTCTGGTGTGATCATACAAAGAATCTGATGAGGACTCCAGTTCTGTAAGTAGACTGCTGTGCTACATGCCTCTACCCATAAATGTAGTAGTAGGCCTTGGTCATGCAGCATAGCTCTCACAACTCCTATAGTGTTGTGGTTCTTTCTCTCAGCTACCCCATTATGCTGTAGGTTGTAGGGTGATATCAACTCTCTTATAATGCCTTATTTTTAATAGAAATCCTTGAATTCATTTGAAACATACTCACCTCTATTGTCGCTCCTGATATATTCACCTTCTTTCCGATCTCTTTCTCAGCAAGTGCCTTGAACTCTACAAACTTTGAGGATGTCTCATATTTCTTCCGCATGAAGAAGATCCAACACTTCCTTAAAAAATCATCAAGAAATATAACATAGTACTTATGTTTGGTGATGAAGGCTATCAAGTAGGGTCCACAAACATCATAGTGGACTCTTTCCGAGACTACATGTTCTTTTCTTTCTTTATCATGGAATGTGGATTTCACATACTTCCCCAAGGTACAACCCTTTCATACATCCTGCTACTCAAGTGCTCCTTAAGGGAGGCCAGTGGTTATTTGCTACATAATTTTTAAGGTTCCATGATGCAAATGGCCAAGACTTTTGTGACAAAGTTTAATGACATCACAACTCTGTACTCTCTACCTTATTGTTTAGTACATCACAATCTTCCACATCCAAATTGTACATGTTCTTCACTCAAACCCTGATATTCTTCACATGTCCAGTGGCTATGTGTCTCAGGAATGATTTCCCTTTCCTGAAGATCACATCATAACCACAGTCTTCCAAAACTGCCACAAAGATGAGATTCTTCTTTAGGCTAGGAACAAACATGACATCCTTGAATATGAGAGGGGATCAAGACTCCCTCTAAAAGGCAATTGTACCAATCTTGGTTGCGTTGTACCTTCCATCATCCCCCAGCTCAATATTCATATGTATATCTTTCTCCTCCAAGTCACTAAAAAATTCTCTACACCCTGTCATGTGGAACAAGGCACCAAAGTCCAAATACCACACACTTCCCATCACTGTGTTAGCCATGCATGTGATAAGGGTGAAGTCAAGTTCAAACTGTGAAGCCAAGGATTCATCCATTTCTCCTCCTAAGGTATTCTTACTTGAATTTTTGTGTGGACACTTTGTGGAATTGTGCCTGAATTCATGGCAATTGAAGCATTTTATTATGGACAAATCTCTCTTTTCCCCCTTGGCCAGATTTTGGTTTGGGGTATTTCTTCCCTTTTCCCCTCTTTCCCTTTCTAGAAAATGCAATTTTTTCTTCATCCTTTCCCTTGTACAAGGTTCCACCTATGGTATTTTGCCTTATCTCCTCTTTTACGAAATCAGACCATAGGCATTCCCAATTTGGTAATTTCTCCCTCTCGTTCATCGAGTCTTGGTAGTTATGCAAAATTTTTGGAAGGCCTATAAGAGTTAGGCTTACCAAGTCATCTTCTACAAAATCAACACCAACCCCACCAAGTTCATCATGAACTTTTGTAAATATGCTCAGATACTACGGGATAGTTTCATTCTTCTACAACTTGATATTTCAAATTTTATCCTTGAGTGCCAATTTCCTATGGTCACTACTATTCTTGAAATTTTTGGCCAGTGCTTTCCACATTACGAATGGAATTTCTTTCCCATGGAGTTTTGAGACAATTTGGTATCGTGCTCCCTCTAATATTATTCTCCTCACCTTGGCTACATATTTATTCCATTGGGCTAGGTTCTGTGCATCATATTCCACTAGTTTTGGAACATCTTTCTTAATGTATTTTAGTAATCCATTGTCATCAAGAACTTCCTCCAGGTGATCCTTCCTTGCAATGAAATTAAAGCTGCCTTCCAAGAGATACACTTGTCTTAGCCTGTTGAAGGTTATCTTCCCAACTCTGAAGAGATGTTGCTACATTGAACTAAAAATTTGAACCTCCTAAGAAACACCTTCAAAATTATTGTTCTAATAGGAATCCTGCTCAGATACCATGTAGAGATTGTGATGTACAATTGTAACTTCTCATGAAGTTTTAATCTAAATCACAGGACACAATCCTACTCTATAGTTCTACGGAATTCAATTCGCAATTTAGAACATTAATCACAAACATGCAAAGATTAATAACACATATGTACACAATAATTTTTTTAGGGGAAAGAAATCTGCTAAAAATTCCTTTGCTTGCTTAGATTAATCTATTGAATAGTTATGTATTACAATTGCTTTCTTAGACGTAGCACAACCTGTAAACTTGTGAATAACCTATCTCTCTACTCACTAAGAAGCTCCAACCCAAACTTAGTCAATTTCTGGCTTTGCTTGAGCCCCTATTTCCTTGTGCAATTCCTGAGGAAATTAGGCCCCTATTTTATAGGAATTCCCTCCAAAATGATTGTAAAATTCCCAAGGTTGATCATCTGACTGCATGTGACACCTATACACTTAAGGCTAGTCTACAACTGATGTTACGCTACCTTGGGATCTCCACCACATCTAGCGAACTCAAATTCTCTGCATGTGCTAGCTATTTTGGGGTGATTGATTAGTTAATTGGATGATCACTGAGTTAGACTATTGTCCCACTACACAACTGAACTTCCACTAGTTCCTCTAATAGTTAGAACTAGTTTAACTGAAAACAACTTGAAATTAATGATCTTGATTACTACAAATTAGAAATAACACATGTTTAACTAAACTCCAACTCCTTTAACTTGAATTTATTAATCTAACTGAGTGACAAGAGCCATGTCACCTCAGTTAATTGCATCCAAGTTGTCTGCTGATGCAGAAATTCGAATTTTCCCAATTTGACCAAGGCAAAATCAAATTGAGATTTTCTTGTGGCCATTTTCAACATGCAAAATCAAGAAAATTTGATAGATGATGTTCTTCACTTATTCTAGTTTCTCCATTAAATCTTGGGAGATTCTTTAAATATCCATTTGTGAGAGGATCCAATTGTCCTAGAAATATCAATGTTACACACCTTGTATTTACTATTGGCCCAGTTCTAGCCATTGTTTGTTGTCAAGTCGGTGTAGTTGGATGTTTAGGAGATGGAGGCTTTTTTGGAGATTGTTGCTTGGGAGTCATAGGTTTCTTTGGAGACTAAGGAGGAAGACTCAACTTTTGAATTTTAGGAAAACTGATCTATTGAAATTCAGGAAACAGAGGGTTGGTATAAACTTTAAAAGTTCCTCTAGAATGTAAAAGAGAAAGGGGATCTTCAGGCTTAGCTTCAAGTTGGTTAGTTTCAGGAGTTGAAGACTTACTTTTAGAGGATTTTGTATCTCTAGTCTCTGATTGAGGAATTTTAAAAGATTCAAGCTGCTCAACTAACAAAGAAGTTTGGAGATCTACTCCTTTTTCAATTAGATCTAAAACTCTAGGGGAT